>JAHLJS010000003.1:11841297-12441297 GCA_038502445.1 Eremochloa ophiuroides | reverse complement strand
CCGCCATGGGCGAGCTTCGGCTCGTCGTAGGCGATTAGGGTAGGAGCTGAGCATGCCTGGGTGTTCCCTTAGCTCTAGGGCGTGGACTGACGCGGTCAGTTTCGCTGTTGAAGTCGCCGGCGGCGATACCCGTGGCGGACCGCCGCGTGCCGGTGCGTGCGCGAGCTGGCGGGAGGTAGGAGGAGGAGCTGACAGGCGGGGCCCGCCTGTCAGCGCCTCAGCTCGCGCAGGCGCGGGCCGCGTGCGCGCGGGAGACGACGCGCGTGATAGTGGGCCGGCCCAGTTCGGGCGCGGGCGCGGGCAGCGCGGCGGGGGCGAGTGGCCGGGCCGAGCCGGTTGTGTGGGCCGCCTCGGGCCGGTTTCGCTTTTCCCATTTTCCAGCGATTTTCAATAGCCTTTTTCAAATTTATTTCTATGAATAGTGCTGATGTTTGTCAATTTCATAGGAATTAATCTGTGGCCTGAAAAATCATGAAAAATTTTGTGGTAGCTCTCTGTGATGTATAGAATTTAATAAAAATATCATATGTTCATTTTAGACCTTTTCTGTTAGGGGTAAAAATCAGCCAAATAAATGGATAATGCAACTTTGTTGATTTTTAATAAATTGTAGGTAACTCCAAAAATCATGAAATTAATTGTGGCTCTGTTTAATGATGAAACCTAGCTGTTGGTGAAATTTGGTCACAATTGGAGTTAGTTTGGTCAGTTAGTAAATATATGTGAAATTAGGAAAAATAAATAAAATGAGTAGAAGAAATGGATTTAGGGTTTTGTGTGGATTTTGGATTGATTGAAGCTCAAGGATCCACCCCTATATGATCCTTGGCAATAAAAGATGTTAGTGTAAGGTCAAAGTCGTAAAAGTCGTGCAACGGCTTTCCATGACTGCTAAAATCATCTCTTTAATAATTGCTGTATAATTTTTGATCTCCGTTTACAACTTTTCCGTGAAGGAAAGTTGTACTCAAGATGTTAATCATTGATTATTGCATTCCTATAAAGACTGTTGCATCATGTTAAGCATGCATCATTGCACACGTGTAGTGACCGGGAGCGAGGAAGTGAAAGTCGAGGCCACTGCTGGGGAGACAGCTCCGGAGGTGATCCAGGGTTTCGACATCTGCGGGACCGATCCCAACCCGACCCTCTTTTCACTCCAAGGCAAGCCCCGGTGCATTAACCCTCTGTTGTGAAATTCTTTATAATTCGAGTCAATCTATTGCATTAAGTTGATAGGAGTTGATTGTTACCTATCCAGATGCATTGTCCCAAATAATTATCCTGAAACCTGATTTAAATGAAATGGTTTAAAAAAAATGCTTAGGCATGCTTAATAAAAATTAGAATTTTATAAAAAAAAACTATTTTCTGTGCTATGAATGTATACATACTTTATGATTAGTGGAGAACTTGTGATCCGTTGGTCGATGTGTATTTGCGTTAGAGTCCCAATGCACGATCACCTTCGGAATAGTTCAAAGCTGGTCGATATCACTGTAAGGTGTTTCGCTCGGCTGACGTGCTCGTGGGACGGCGTTTCCCATGACTTCTCACCGGCAGACACGGTTTTCAAAACTATAGGGACCGTTCGTTGTAGGCGTGCTGGATCGAGATGAACAGCCTAGCCACATACCTTTGTGGAAAGCCTAGAGTCAGGTGGCTCTATTGCTGGAACCGACAACCACGCACTGGGAGTGGAGAGATGGCGGGAGTAGCTTGTACCCACGTGGCCGTCGTGCCTGGAGACGAGTGGAGTACTGTGCTCCCGGGTGGCGCAGGACCGGTTCCGGGATAGAAAGACCTAGATGATAGGTTGGTATATGTATGCCGGCGTGCTGCATATGCAGTGTGGTTAGAATCCCCAGCTGGGTATACTTTCTGGATTCGAATCGACGTGCTCCTCGGTCAATGGAGACTCAATCCACTTCCCTACCCCGAAAAGTGGTTCTCAACTAGGTGTTTTCTGAATAAAGGAAGTAAGTGGAGAAATGACGATCTATGAGTTTGAATATTGGAACTATAGATAATGATGAAATAAAATAGGATAGTGATGCTTTTCTGCAAATCTTTTACCTCCTGCTAGCCTCACCTATGACCCTGCATTCCTGAGTCTCATCTTACACCTTTAGTCGGGTAAGTCTTGCGGAGTACCCCTAGTACTCAGGGTTTGTTAACCCTTGCTGCAGGAGATCCGCCTTCAGATGTCTGTTTTGCTCCGTGCTGTATGACCATCATCCAGGAGGGTAGCGAGGAAGAGTGAAGTGGAACCTGTGGGCAGGGTTCGAGTTACCTTATGTATAATGTTGTATAATTATTCAACTGCTACTGCCACTACTTATGGATTGTAATAATCGTACTGGAACTCTATTTGGACAACTGGTTTGTAACATAAAGTTATGTAATATTCCGCTCCTGTACTCTGATGTATTTTACTGTGAAATGTTGTAATCTTGTAATGTATTCGCAATGTGATCCTGCGGAAAAAAAAAAATTGGGCGCTGATGTAGCCCGACAGATCGGTCTAGGTTATATGGAACATGGGCCCGGCTGTCAGAGTCATTAATGATAATGACAGTCGCCTGTGGGCCATGTAATTTAGGCGGTTCTGTTACAGTTGGTACCAGAGCATTACATTGCCAATCATTACGGATTACCTTTCGAAAACTTCAAAATGTTTTGGATCATAAAACTTAATATATTATTTTGGGTCCAAATTGCTTCTGTTCTTATCTTATTCCGTAGTCTTAAGTGATTTATATTTAATATCATGTGGCTATGGTAGCATGTGGAATAATATTATTATTATTAGCCCTATGTTGAAAAGTTTACTTACTTTTGTATGTGTTTACTTGCATGATTTAAATTCGTAAGTACGTGCATGCATCATGTTAATCACATAATAATAACTTCCTCCTTAAAAGTGGGTATTTGGGATAAGTTACCAAACCTGTTCTTGCTAACTTGTATATCTTATAAAATCCACTTACCTTCTCCAGATGGCTCGTTGCAAGCTCACTGCCAGGAAAATGACGGGACCACGTGGCGTTCCGCGCCACCAGCTGGCGCCACGTACCGGGGAGGGCGAGGCTTCTGGGGGTCGCCCACCCTGTCGCAGCAAGTGAGGAGTTGGAGGCTGAGGTCGGGAGACTTCAGAGGCTAGTGAGTCAGTGGGAGAAGGACTACCGTGTGGCTCGCCTCAATCACTATCGTGATGTGAGGACCAACCGAGACTTGCGTCGGGAGATTGACCGCCTGACGAAGCAGCGGGACGAGGCTTGGGATCGCGAGGGAGCGATCATGGACAGGATGTTGCAGGCAGAGCAGCGCACCGCGCAGCTGGAGGAAGACAACATCGCCTTGCACGAGGAGGTGCACCAGCTCAATGATCAGCTCTACCCTATTCCGGTACCTGAGGAGGAGGACCCGGAGCTTGGAGTTGTCCTTGGTGAGGAGGACATGGAGGAGACTGACGAGGAGATCGAGTCTATCGAGGTCGAGGAGGCAGGCTCCGAGGAGAGTGACGAGGACTTTGAGGAGGACTTCGTGGACAGTGACGCTTCCTACGCGTCTGCAGTCGACGAGGACTAGACTAGTGTAGGCCTAGGGCTGTCAGCTAGTTGCCTTTCCAGTTTGTAAAATAGGTGCTTGCTAGAAAAACCTTAGTATGGGGCGTGACTCTTGCTTGGGTGCGAGTCTTGTAATATTAATAATGTAAGAATTGTGTGTGCTTCTATGCTCTGCTTATGTAATATAAGTCCTTAGTGGTTGCTTGTTAACAGATGGGAGATCACTCTGGTCATGGGACTGGCGCTCCTCCACCGCCACCACTTCCAACCACTCTGGCAGAGGCCATCACTGCTTTGACGAACGTGGCAACCCTGCTAGCTCAGAGTCAGCAAGATCGTGGTGGACGCCGTGGTCGCCGCGACAATGAGGAAACCACCTATGTTGACTTCACCGACACCCGTCCGCCTGTGTTCACCAAGGCAGATGAACCTCTGGAGGCAGACGATTGGCTTCGTACCATGGAACAGAAGTTCAGCTTGATCCACTGTACAGAGGTACAGAAACCTCTGTTCGCAGCGCAACAACTCCGTGGTCCAGCAACGACCTGGTATGCCAACCTGTTGGCAGCACAGACTGAAGGACACCAGCTCACCTGGCAGGAGTTCCGCGAGGCGTTCCGTGCTCATTATATCCCCGCGGGTGTGATAAGGCTGAAGTTGGATCAATTCCTGTCACTGAAGCAGAACGAGTCCACTGTCACTCAGTACCTGGGACAGTTTAACCATCTGGCACAGTATGCACCCGAGCACACCAACACCGATGAGAAGAAGAAGGCCTGTTTCATCAGGGGGCTGAATTACAAGATTCAGCGCAGTTTGTCCAACAACCTCAAATGTACTTTCCATGAAGCGGTTGACTGTGCATTGGCTTTTGAAGAAAGCAACCGTCAGCTCCAGGAGGAGAAGAAAAAGAATAAGAGGCCTGCATTTTCTGGTGGTCAGAAGCGCCAGAAATTCATCTACCACCCCACTCACCAAAATCGTCCATCTTATCCTCAACAGCAGGTGGTTGTGCGCACCGCCGCCACCTCCCACACCTCAAATCAACAAAATGCCACTCAGCCGAATGCCCCTGGCGTTCGTATTAATACCCCTCAAACCACCTACAATCATCCTTGCTACAACTGTGGTAAGATGGGGCACTGGGCACGCAACTGCCCTTTCCCAAAGAGGTACAATCAGAATGCACCTGGTGGTCAGCAGCAGCAACATCAGCAGCAGCAGCAGAGTCAGCACCGTGGTCATCAACATCATGCTCAGAAGGGCAAAGTTGTCAAGAAAGCAGGTCAGGTCTATTACACTCAAGTTGATGATATCCCTGCGGGAGAGCCCGTCATGATGGGTAGGTTCCCTGTTGCCAGTCATCCTGCACTTACGCTTTTCGATTCTGGTGCATCGCATTCATTCATAAATCGTACCTTTGTCGTCAAGCATGAAATTCCAATTGGGGAAATAAAGGAAGATTTCCTTATACACTCGCCCGGGGGGCGTATGTCTACTAAAGAGGTAGTTCAGGGAGTGCCTATAGAGTTGGGAGGGCATAAATTCCCTACGACTATGATAGTGCTAAAGAATCAAGATATTGAGGTGATATTAGGTATGAATTGGATGTACCAGCACAATGCTCTCATTGATGTGCTGAATAGAACTATAAGAGTGAACATACCTAATAGTCAAACTCAACTTCTTATCCAACTTCCACTACCTATGAGAAAGGTGGAGAAAACCGTGCAAAGGTTGTGTGCTACCTCAGTGGAAGAAGTGATGAAGATTCCTGTGGTCTGTGAATTCCCAGACGTGTTTCCTGATGAGTTGCCCGGTTTGCCACCTGATCGAGATGTGGAATTTGCCATTGAGCTAAAGCCTGGAACAGCTCCTATCTCTCGTAGAGCTTATAGGATGCCTCCCAAGGAATTGGCAGAGCTTAAAATTCAGTTGCAAGAGCTGCTTGATAAGGGTTTCATCCGCCCTAGTTCATCTCCTTGGGGTTGTCCTGCCATTTTTGTTAAAAAGAAGGACCAATCTCTTCGACTCTGTATCGACTATCGTCCACTCAACGAGGTGACTGTCAAAAACAAATATCCGTTGCCTCGTATTGACCTACTCTTTGACCAACTGGCTGGAGCTAGGGTGTTTTCTAAGATCGACCTTAGGTCCGGCTACCACCAAATCAAAATCCGTCCTGAAGACATTCCAAAAACGGCTTTCACTACCAGATATGGCCTATATGAATATCTAGTCATGTCTTTTGGCCTAACCAACGCACCTGCCTACTTCATGTATCTCATGAACTCCGTCTTCATGCCCGAGCTCGACAAATTTGTTGTCGTGTTCATCGATGATATCCTTGTCTATTCCAAAACACCCGAAGAACATGCCAACCACCTTCGCATTGTCCTAACTCGTTTGAGAGAGCACCAGCTTTATGCAAAGTTTAGCAAGTGTGAATTCTGGTTGAACAAAGTTCCTTTTCTCGGACATATTCTCTCAGCTGAAGGAGTATCTGTCGATCCGAGTAAGGTGGAGGAAATTTTAAATTGGAAGCCGCCAACCACTGTTCATCAGGTCCGCAGTTTTATGGGCATGGCGGGATATTACCGCCGTTTCATCCCAGATTTCTCAAGAATAGCCAAACCAATCACCAACTTGTTGAAACATCAAGTCAAGTTTGTGTGGTCGTCAGAATGTGAGGCAGCGTTTCAAACCTTGAAGAAGTGTTTGACTACTGCACCAGTCCTAGCTCAGCCAGATATTGAAAAGCCATTTGATGTGTATTGTGATGCATCCGGTACTGGTCTCGGCTGTGTTTTGATGCAAGAGGGCAGAGTTATTGCTTATGCTTCACGACAACTCCGACCTCATGAAGAAAATTATCCTACTCATGACTTAGAATTGGCAGCTGTGGTTCATGCCTTGAAAATCTGGCGCCACTATTTGCTAGGCAGCACCTGCAATGTGTATACAGATCACAAGAGCCTGAAGTACATCTTTACACAAGAAGAACTGAACATGAGGCAGCGAAGATGGCTTGAGTTGATCAAAGATTATGATATTGAAGTGCATTATCACCCTGGCAAAGCTAACGTGGTTGCTGACGCACTCAGTCGGAAGGCTCACTGCAACTGTCTGACTGTGAAGCCTTATAGTCTGTCGTTGTGCGGTGAGTTGGAAAAGTTGGGCATAGAAATAGTTCCACAGGGCAGTCTGGCAAACATCAGTATTGAAACTTCTATCCGTGATGAGATCGTGGTTGCTCAAAAGGGAAGCAAGGGCATCAAGCATATCAAAGAAAAAGTCCAGGCAGGAAAGGCAGATTGTTTCAGAATTGATGATGAGGGCGTCGTATGGTTCAAGAATCGTTTGGTAGTTCCAAAAGTTCCGGAGCTACGTCGCAAAATTCTTGATGAAGCTCATCTGACCAGATACTCTATCCACCCAGGAAGCAATAAGATGTACCAGGATTTGAAACAGAAATTCTGGTGGACCAAGATGAAGATAGAAATTGCGCAGTACGTGACGAGATGTGACACATGTCAGAAGGTCAAGGCTGTGCACATGAAGCCTGGTGGAGAGCTACAACCATTGCCTGTTCCCGCGTGGAAATGGGAAGATATTAGCATGGATTTCGTTGTGGGATTGCCCAAAACATCAAGCGGTTATGATTCCATTTGGGTAATCGTCGACCGCCTCACTAAGCAAGCTCACTTCTTGCCAGTCAAGCTCAAATACACGGCAGCGACTTATGCAAATCTCTACATAGAGCATATGATGAAGCTCCATGGGGTGCCGAAGACCATTGTTTCTGATCGAGGCACTCAGTTCATATCCAAGTTTTGGAGATCTTTCCATGAATCATTGGGCACAAAACTTCTGCATAGTACGGCTTATCATCCGCAGACTGACGGGCAGACAGAGAGAGTCAACCAAGTGCTTGAAGATATGTTGAGAGCCTGTGCATTGAATTACCCTGACAAGTGGGACAAGTGTTTGGCGTTAGCTGAATTCTCGTACAACAACAGCTATCAAGAAAGCATCAAGATGGCTCCGTTCGAGGCAGTATACGGCCGCAGATGTCGTACTCCATTGAATTGGTCCGAGCCCGGTGAAAGATGGTTTTATGGAGTCGACTTGGTCAATGAAGCCGAAGAGAAGGTTCGATTAATACAAGAGAATCTGAAAGTGGCTCAGTCTCGACAGAAAAGCTATGCCGATCAGCGGCGTAGACCATTAGCATTCAAGGTTGGAGATTATGTGTACTTGAAGGTTTCGCCTATGAAAGGGGTCAACCGTTTTGGGGTCAAAGGCAAGTTAGCCCCGCGCTACATTGGACCATTCGTAATCACCGAGCGTGTGGGAAAAGTTGCCTACCGGTTGCAATTGCCAGATCATCTGTCAGAAGTGCACAATGTGTTTCATGTATCTCAGCTAAAGAAATGTCTGCGAGTTCCCGACCAAGTGACCGATGTGGAAGGTGTGGTACTGGAACCCGAATTGACATACTCAGAATATCCAGTACGGGTTTTGGACATAAAGGACCGTGTCACTCGAAGGACCACAACTAGATGGTACAAGATTCAATGGAGTCAACATTCCGAAGACGAAGCCACCTGGGAATCTGAGGACTACCTGGCGGAGAATTTTCCGGAATTCTTTGCCACCCTGTAACTGTAATAGTCTGACTAGTACTCCCTGTGTTAAAAACCCTCCTACTTATTTTGTGAGCTAGTGCAAGTATAGTTTACCTTATGTATTTTCTTTTCCATTACTTTGTTTCAATGTCTAGTTTAGCAATCTCGGGACGAGATTTCTTTTAGGGGGGAAGGCTGTAATACCCTGGGTATTACGGAATAAATAACCTGCCATGTCATCATATTTAACTTAATTAATTTGCATATGATTGTGCTTAGGGACCTAGAGTGGCTTGGATTGATAAAGTATTGGATTGAAAATTTAAAATCCTAATTGCATATTTGAAATAACCCTAGATTTAGCCCCAAAACCCTAATTCAAAATCTAGAAGGAATCTGGGGGTGATCCTTTAATGAAAGTTGTAGATCTAATTAAATGTGACAACTTTTATTTTTGGAGATTTTGAAGTTCTGTTATGAAAATTTGAATTTAACTCAAAACAGTGAATAAAAAAAATTGAATTTGAAATGCCATTTCAAAAATTAATTGGAATCTGACAAAACTTCCTTAATGAAAGTTGTAAAGCTCTCTGAGGGGAACAACTTCTATTTTAGCCATTTTTCAAGTTGTTGTGTAAAATCAAAAGTAATTTTGAAAATACAGTTTGAAATTCAAAAACCCTATTCATCCCCTTTTGAATAGATTTCAAATTTGGCCAAATTTGGAGTTGGTCCAAAAACAAAAAGTGTTCAGTTTTCTGAGCACTACAACTTTGCTTTTTACCATTTTTCCTTTTTCCATTTGAATTTGACCGAATTCCACAAAAAAACAAAAATGGGAGTGGTTGAGCTACAGTAACCCGGGATGGGCACTGTCCTCCTCGCGCTGTTCGCGCGTCGCCGGCGTGGGCGCGTCGCCGTCGGTCGGCCACGCCCGTCCCTGCTCCCACGTTGCTCAAATACGGGCCGTTGACGCCTTTTCTCCCTCTCCCTCTCGTCCTCTGCCCTATAAATACGACGAGCGGGCCGCCTTCTTCTTTTTCCCGTTTCCCGGCTCGCCGGAGTTCGCTCGGTTCGCCGGCAAAATTCGCCCACACCGCACCACCATCACTCTCTCCATCTCGTGAGCATCTAGCCAACTCTCTTGCGCACCTCCCGAGCCCACTGGTGGAAGCTGTAGTGGCTCGAGGGTGCCGGTGTACTCGTCGCCGTCGCTGCGGGTGCCCGGAGCGCCGCCGCGAGCCGCGTGCGGTGTCGAGACCGATTAGGTGAGTTCTGGGGATCCTTAGCTTGTGTCCGAGGCTCCATGTAGCCTGTAGTTTCTCATGCTTGCGACCGTATGCTCTGTGGTGGTCCAGTGTCGCCGGAACGGGGGAGTTACCGTCGGAGCACGCCGCCGCCGTTGCGGTCACCGTCAAGCTCGTCCCTTCGGGCCACCTCTGCCTTCACCACCTTGTCACCGAGACCCGTGGTGAGCTGATGACCCTCCCCAACCCCTCTGTTATTACCTCGCGGGTCCGGCGTGGGCGGCGTAGATCCGCCGGGCTGCGCGTCCGCCATGGGCGAGCTTCGGCTCGTCGTAGGCGATTAGGGTAGGAGCTGAGCATGCCTGGGTGTTCCCTTAGCTCTAGGGCGTGGACTGACGCGGTCAGTTTCGCTGTTGAAGTCGCCGGCGGCGATACCCGTGGCGGACCGCCGCGTGCCGGTGCGTGCGCGAGCTGGCGGGAGGTAGGAGGAGGAGCTGACAGGCGGGGCCCGCCTGTCAGCGCCTCAGCTCGCGCAGGCGCGGGCCGCGTGCGCGCGGGAGACGACGCGCGTGATAGTGGGCCGGCCCAGTTCGGGCGCGGGCGCGGGCAGCGCGGCGGGGGCGAGTGGCCGGGCCGAGCCGGTTGTGTGGGCCGCCTCGGGCCGGTTTCGCTTTTCCCATTTTCCAGCGATTTTCAATAGCCTTTTTCAAATTTATTTCTATGAATAGTGCTGATGTTTGTCAATTTCATAGGAATTAATCTGTGGCCTGAAAAATCATGAAAAATTTTGTGGTAGCTCTCTGTGATGTATAGAATTTAATAAAAATATCATATGTTCATTTTAGACCTTTTCTGTTAGGGGTAAAAATCAGCCAAATAAATGGATAATGCAACTTTGTTGATTTTTAATAAATTGTAGGTAACTCCAAAAATCATGAAATTAATTGTGGCTCTGTTTAATGATGAAACCTAGCTGTTGGTGAAATTTGGTCACAATTGGAGTTAGTTTGGTCAGTTAGTAAATATATGTGAAATTAGGAAAAATAAATAAAATGAGTAGAAGAAATGGATTTAGGGTTTTGTGTGGATTTTGGATTGATTGAAGCTCAAGGATCCACCCCTATATGATCCTTGGCAATAAAAGATGTTAGTGTAAGGTCAAAGTCGTAAAAGTCGTGCAACGGCTTTCCATGACTGCTAAAATCATCTCTTTAATAATTGCTGTATAATTTTTGATCTCCGTTTACAACTTTTCCGTGAAGGAAAGTTGTACTCAAGATGTTAATCATTGATTATTGCATTCCTATAAAGACTGTTGCATCATGTTAAGCATGCATCATTGCACACGTGTAGTGACCGGGAGCGAGGAAGTGAAAGTCGAGGCCACTGCTGGGGAGACAGCTCCGGAGGTGATCCAGGGTTTCGACATCTGCGGGACCGATCCCAACCCGACCCTCTTTTCACTCCAAGGCAAGCCCCGGTGCATTAACCCTCTGTTGTGAAATTCTTTATAATTCGAGTCAATCTATTGCATTAAGTTGATAGGAGTTGATTGTTACCTATCCAGATGCATTGTCCCAAATAATTATCCTGAAACCTGATTTAAATGAAATGGTTTAAAAAAAATGCTTAGGCATGCTTAATAAAAATTAGAATTTTATAAAAAAAACTATTTTCTGTGCTATGAATGTATACATACTTTATGATTAGTGGAGAACTTGTGATCCGTTGGTCGATGTGTATTTGCGTTAGAGTCCCAATGCACGATCACCTTCGGAATAGTTCAAAGCTGGTCGATATCACTGTAAGGTGTTTCGCTCGGCTGACGTGCTCGTGGGACGGCGTTTCCCATGACTTCTCACCGGCAGACACGGTTTTCAAAACTATAGGGACCGTTCGTTGTAGGCGTGCTGGATCGAGATGAACAGCCTAGCCACATACCTTTGTGGAAAGCCTAGAGTCAGGTGGCTCTATTGCTGGAACCGACAACCACGCACTGGGAGTGGAGAGATGGCGGGAGTAGCTTGTACCCACGTGGCCGTCGTGCCTGGAGACGAGTGGAGTACTGTGCTCCCGGGTGGCGCAGGACCGGTTCCGGGATAGAAAGACCTAGATGATAGGTTGGTATATGTATGCCGGCGTGCTGCATATGCAGTGTGGTTAGAATCCCCAGCTGGGTATACTTTCTGGATTCGAATCGACGTGCTCCTCGGTCAATGGAGACTCAATCCACTTCCCTACCCCGAAAAGTGGTTCTCAACTAGGTGTTTTCTGAATAAAGGAAGTAAGTGGAGAAATGACGATCTATGAGTTTGAATATTGGAACTATAGATAATGATGAAATAAAATAGGATAGTGATGCTTTTCTGCAAATCTTTTACCTCCTGCTAGCCTCACCTATGACCCTGCATTCCTGAGTCTCATCTTACACCTTTAGTCGGGTAAGTCTTGCGGAGTACCCCTAGTACTCAGGGTTTGTTAACCCTTGCTGCAGGAGATCCGCCTTCAGATGTCTGTTTTGCTCCGTGCTGTATGACCATCATCCAGGAGGGTAGCGAGGAAGAGTGAAGTGGAACCTGTGGGCAGGGTTCGAGTTACCTTATGTATAATGTTGTATAATTATTCAACTGCTACTGCCACTACTTATGGATTGTAATAATCGTACTGGAACTCTATTTGGACAACTGGTTTGTAACATAAAGTTATGTAATATTCCGCTCCTGTACTCTGATGTATTTTACTGTGAAATGTTGTAATCTTGTAATGTATTCGCAATGTGATCCTGCGGAAAAAATAAATAAATAAATAATTGGGCGCTGATGTAGCCCGACAGATCGGTCTAGGTTATATGGAACATGGGCCCGGCTGTCAGAGTCATTAATGATAATGACAGTCGCCTGTGGGCCATGTAATTTAGGCGGTTCTGTTACAGAAGCTCATGGCATCCGTCATAATGTTGCTACACCATACCATCCTCAGACAAGTGGCCAGGCAGAAACATCAAACAAACAAATCAAGAATATTTCACAGAAAACAGTAAATGAGATGGGTACTGCATGAAAGGACCGATTACCCGAAGCACTTTAGGCATATCGGACCGCATACAAGACACCTTTGGGTATGTCACCTTACCAGCTAGTATATGGTAAGACCTGCCATTTACCAGTAGAACTAGAGCATAAAGCTCATTGGGCAATTAAGAGATGGAACATGAACTTTGAAGCCGCTGGAGAAAAGAGAAAAATGCAATTATCAGAATTAGAAGAATGGAGAGAAAAGACTTATCACAATTCAAAGATCTATAAAGAAAGAAAAAAAGATGGCATGACAAGAGAATCAAGAAGAAAGAATTTGTACCAGGAGATAAGGTATTACTTTTTAATTCCAGGTTCAAATTATTCGGGATTGAAAAACTACGAAACAAATGGGAAGGACCATTTACGGTCATGAATTCATCGCCACATGGAGCAGTAACTCTACACACGAAGGTACGTTATTCAAGATAAATGGTCATCGACTTAAATTATTTTTAGAACCATTTAATTTAGAAGTTGTTGACAGGCTGGACTTTGTCCAATTACCCATCATTTAGTCCCATCATTATCCGTTACGAAAAGTTATCGCGCATTGCAACTAACAGGAAGTAGGAAGAGTCTAGAGGCTTCACGAACTCGGCCACCCAGGGAAGACACCTGGTGGGGCCGGCCGGTGCCCTAGTGGGGCCGGGCGGCGCCCCCCTGTCCCCTCTCGTCCTGACTCAAGTTTCCTTTTCTTTCTCTATCTTTCCTAAATACAATCCCATAGATTCCCGATGCGTACGGATAATCTTTCGTACGAATCCTATAGAACCTAGATTTGATCTTATCCTATCTCCTAAAAACCCATATAATTATGCACCTATACCACCCCCAAATGCCATCCCATCATCATTAGCTTCCTCTCCTCCAAAGAAACTGTCAAGTTTAGATCTAGTAGCAATGGCAAGCGAAGCGGACGTCGGCGCTAACTCTGGCAAGATCCAAGGTGACGACTCGAAGGCCATCGTCCTCGCGCAGACGAAGCCCCTTGCCATCATACCGCCGAAGCACCTCGCCGTCGTGCCACCGAAGCATCTTGCTACGGTGCCCCAGCAGCCCGAGCAAGTCTACTACACGCATGCTCAGCCTGCTCTGCCATCGCCACTTGAGAGACTGCTGCTAGAAGATGGTACCAGAGGAAAGAAGATTGCTATTCCCCGATCAAGACCGATAAGAACGGAACGCTGGTATGTGCGAAGTACACCACTGCTCGCCCTGCCATCCAAGGAGTTCGTGCACGTCTAGGCCAAGTCCGCTACACCGAGTTCATACCACCTCCGCCCTAGAGACAGCGGGCTACATCTACATCAGCACTAGAGAAAGATAGTCCCCGCTCTCTCTACGCATCTTTAATGAGAAGATGGAAGCTTTCTCTAACACCGTTAGGGGTATAGAGAGGAATGAAGACTTAAGGAGCAAAATTATGAGCGACATGGCTAAGCAGATAGAAGTCAATGTCAAGTTTATTCGCAGTCTCAAGCGCGAAAAATATCAGCTGAAAGAAGAGATTGGTGAGCTGAAGGAAGAAATTAGGAAGCTCGCAAAGAAAGGGCAGCCTTAAGTTGCCCTCGTTATCTATGTAGTAAGGCACAAGTGTGTTAGGTTTGATTATATTATCGAGTGTGCTAGGCTTGATTTATAATATTATTATGTTAGGTAAGCCTATTGAACTAGGGCAGTCGTTAGCTCAGTCAGTTATCAGAGTTATCTAAGTATCGTTAATAAATAAAGTGCCTTATTTTTTTATCAATATTAATGTTTTAGTTTACTTTACTCTCTATATTTTTGCTACGCATGTTGTCTCCACATGTTGCGCAGAAAAGTATGCAGGAAAATAAGTGTGGGGGAGGCACATCGCGACTATGGAAAATCAATTTGCTCGGGAAAATCACGTAATTCGGAAGACAATCGAACCAGGACCTCGCACACCAAAGTGGACCTCGTGGGGCCAAAGAGGCGCACCGCCCGGCGCCCTACCTGGGCCGACGGCCCCCCCTCTGCCTCATCTACATCCCCTTCTCGGTCATGGTCAGGTTTGATCCTCATACAATATAATTGCATATGTTTCGATTTTCGTTTCAATCCGAATTAAAATTCACATGCTAAGTTACTTTTAAAAAGAGAAGAAGAAGATTGTTTAAATCATGGCTTAAGAATAAATTATATAACACTTTTCTAGGAATCATGTTACTATTGGAAACTATTTATAGGGACCCCATGATTGCTTAAGTCGTTGTGAAACATGATATGGTTGAATAATGAGAACTCAATCCTTGATGTTTTATCTTTGGAGATTTTATTTTGAAAATTTAAATGTTTAGTTATACCTCGCCTTTTGGGTAAAAATATTGTCCTACCAGAGCCATATATAGGATAGAAGCCTGCTACATATAATACTTGTCTTTGTATTGAGTTTGGTCAACCTTTGTAACCCTTTGAAGAAATTTGTCATATTTTCGAATCAAGTTCCAATTCCACATAAGCATTACTCTAATCCGGAGTAATAGCGAGTCATTCTATTGAAAATGTTTGTCTCCTACACTGGAAGAAAAACACCAAAAACAATTATATAGTATAGCTACCAAATAATTGCTCAATGTTTTGTTAAAGTCTCTCAACTACTAAATTCAAAAGAGGTATGAGCTATGCAAAAGAAGAAGGGAGTATAAAAAATGAATAAGTGTCCGAAGAAATTAAAACAATGGGTACTTAGATACTCGCCTCCCTTGAAAAAGAGAGAGAGAGAAAGATAGCTCATAGTCTTTGATTAAGCTCAGTTGTCTAAAAGAGAGATTTATCTTCTCAAGGAGCAAGGTAGAATTAGGTTCCACCATATTCCACCAAATAAAGCTTGATTCGATTATCTGCATCATTTCTCTGTGGAATCATTGTTTGATTCACATTTTACCTACCTGAGATCCACATAAGATTTTTAGTAGTAGGATAAAGTAGGCAATTTCATTAATGCCTTGGTAAGGATACAAAAATACCAGATATATCAGTGATTCGAGAGTATTACAAAAGGAGAAGGTAAAGCTAAGTTTATTTGTAAAATTACATACCCTCCAATTGATTTAACTAAAAGAAGAGAGTGATCTGTTTTCAAAGCTATTATGTTCTTCAACTACTCAAAGATTCATGGTAGACACTTTCAGTTCCATAGTACATGCATGACTAGACTAGTTTTATATAATACACTCTCAAGTTATGTTTTAAATACTCCATTCTCGCTAAGAATCTTACAATTTTAAAACCAACATTTTTCTCGGGACGAGCAAAAGACTAAGTGTGGCGGTAATTGTTGACACCTGTTATCATCCAAATTTTATTACAAATTATCCCTGCAATAAACATGAATATCCAGTAGAATAGGGTTATTATTGACAGATTCCATGAGTTTTGGTGAATTGTCTATTTCCCAGGGGATTTTCCAGAAAAGCTTAAAAGAAAGGACTAAAGAGCATAATTACCACGAAACTTAACCGACAAGGAAAGGGCTGTTCGGCTGTATTTTTGAAAAGAAGATCTAGTCAATCAGGGCTTTTGCGTCGAGGAAAGAAAAGCCCAACGAGTAGTACCTGAGTTTTGGCTCCTTCTTCCTGGATCCCATCTTCTTGAGCAGCTGACTCCTCATGGCCGGTGGATTCTGGTGGTTCTTCGGCCTGTTTCTCTCCCAAGGTATCTTGAATTGGCTGGGGTTTCACCTGGTAGAAAGCCGAATTAAGAGTCGGAAGCATACTGCAATAAAGGAAGATGCTACTTCTGGATACCTGAACTTTTCTTATCGAACGGCGTTTCTTGTGTGCTTGTTTTTGAAGCTGAGATGCAGCTGGCCGTTTTGAAGCAGAAAGGGGCGTCAGTACAGCAGGGCCTAACATTAGTTGTCGCAGCGTCGGTGCTCGAGAACCTAGCCTCGCTGTCGAACAAGGGGGATAGTATTCCACTCGCTCTGGTGGATTGGATGATGGGTCCTGCGAGAAACATCTGTTAAGTAACATGTTTGACTAAAGCTGTTTTTACTGGAATCGGCTGAGAACACTTACTGCTCGGGAAGATTGGAAGTTCGAGTTCAGGGCTCTGCATTTGTCGTGGACAGTCTGGCAGAACAAGTGAGCGTGCCATCGCTGCCACCAGTCATCAAAACTCTGATGGGTGATGCAGATTTGATTCTACGGCTTCGGCGAGAATGTGGGCAGGTTTGCTCCGAGTTGAAAAATTCTGCCGGCCTGAAGGAGCTCTGTAATGTTCTCCCTTGAGTTTCAAGGTATTCAAGAAAGGGAGCCGAGGGGGCAATTGGCCAAAGCCTAGCTGTCTTGCCGCTATATTTGGGTGATAAAATTCATAAGAGGGATAGCTAGTTGGCATGCCGCTCGCGCTCCGAAGGTGTTTGAAATCTACTGACAAGGCACAAGGTTTTATGATTGCATTCAAGATTCTGATAGCCTCATCATCAGAGCACCCGTTGTTGAACTTGAAGCTGGAGGGCGCTGGAAATTCATCTTCATCCTCATAGGGGAACCAGGTAGTAACCTTTGGTCCCAAACCCCTGTATAATGTTTCCAGCATGTTGCCCTTTGAAGTTGGGATGGTTATGGCAGAAGCAGCTTCACCAAAACTTTGACGGCCTCTGGTTTTTGGGTCCTCCTCCTCTGAGTACTCGGTGGATGGAAAGTTGAGGCCCTAGAGTTGTGTTCTTACCAGCTTATGCAGATACAGGTTGAGCCATAACTGTACTAGCCACCAAGGGCCTGTTATGCATTGTACTTCTTCACCTATAATCAAGGAACTGAACATCCGGTTCATAAGCCTGTATGCTGCACCCAACAGGAGTTTGCCCAGGGGGATGGAGTGCCCTTGAGGCTAGTTTCTCTGCTAAGACCCGATAAGGGTATGCTGGTCCGGCAGTGGCGCCACAGAACATGAATCTCTCAAGCCACATGGTCAAGAATGCGACGTCTTCTTTCTCGCTGACGAAATAGGAGGTTTTCTAGGTGGTGTTGAACATAGCCACTCCACCCTTTGTATGTGTCCAGCTTCGGAAAGTACGGATCCTTCTTGCCACTGGTGCAGAGATCCCAGAAGTCATATGATCCAGTGATCTGAAGCCCGGTGAGCATATGGATATCGCCCAGGGTAATGGTTTTTGGTCCGTCTCCGAATACAAAAGCATTCAGGGAGTTGGACCAAAAGTGACTGGCGGCTATCAGGAGCGGCTCATTCCTTGCCATCTCTGATAATGATAGATCAAGACATTGGCTCAGATGGCTGCATATCTCAGTCCGCGCGTTTCTTCGCTGCGACGCGGCTGGAACCAGTTCCTCCATCCAGCAGGTACGCTTGGCCAGTTTCTGAAGGATTTGGCCCAAGAAGAGGCGCCCATCATGGAGCTTCGGAATGGGAACTGGTTGGTTTCTTGAACAATGAAATCTTTGGGGACCGGATCGCCCATCGGACCCAGGTAGTAGGTGTCGGGGATGTCCTTCAGCGGAATCAGAATATCATTCCTCAGTACCTAGATTTGAAACTCGTACTCAGTGAGGTTGAAGAGGGACTACAAATCAAGAGGTGGATTGATGAAATTGATACCTCAGGGAACTCGGAAGGAGTCGCCATTAGCTCGGGGATGGCTTGACGGCGGCGAATCGAAGCTGACGGCGGCAGGATTGAAGCCCGTGGCGGAAATTGCGGCGGTTAAGGGTTTCGTTTTGGTGCGAAAGTTTGAAGCGCCGAGAGGGAAGCTGCAGTTTGACTATTTGAAGGCTCAAGCGTTAATTTCGGAATAAACCAGTTTATTCCAAAATTGGGGGGCATGTGTTAACACCAAATTTTGGGCTGGGAGCCGATAGCCGATACCGGAGGAAGATAGCCGATTTCGGAAGCAGATTCCGTCCAGCGGAAGGAAGGAAATAGCCGATTGCACGGTGAGTCGGTTATCGGGCCAAGGTGACAGGAGGCGCGCAGCGTCGGTATTGATGACGTCATCCAGAGTCCGCGCCGCCAGGATGCGATCACGATCGGAGTCCATTGTGGAAAGGGAAGGTGGACTCCAAGTTACCTTAGATATAGGATAGTTTGTTAGTTTCCTTATCTATTGATGAGTTGTAATTCGACTAGGACTCTATCTACGCTCAGGGTATAAATATAAGCCCTCAGCCATTGAAAAAGACAACAACAACAACAACATCAATACAACACAACTTTCGGCTCCGGCCAACAAACCCTAGAGTCAGTCGAGTCCGGCGAGTTACTTCATCCAGGTTGAGTGTCATCTGGTGGACGCAGGCTTGCTTGTAAGTATCGTCAACCCCCTGTTAAACTATGTCTTTTTAGCGTCATCCGGTGGACGTGGAAGCATGGCGGACCAGGGTCCTTGCTAAGCTCTGTTTCTTTGGCGTCATCCGGTGGACATGGGAAGCACAGTGAGTCAAGGATGATTCACGCTGGTTTACCCGATCAATCTGTGTTAACCGTCATTCGGTGGACGAGATGCAGATTAGGACGGTTTTCACGCGCGGATTAATTATCGATTCATGTTTGTTTGCTTGATTAATCTATTAGTTAATGTCATCCGATAGACAGGCTATAGATTGAGATGGTTTGCACGCATGGATTAGTTATCGGCTCTAGCTAAATATGGCAATTTAGTTAGATTCATTAAGTTATCGAGATGTTATTTGTTGTTTATTGTTTATTTATCAATATAACATCTCTCTGCCCGATCAAGATTGATAGATTTGGCCTTAGATTCACCTGAATCTGATCGTCGTTTATGCTTTCTTATGCTTATTTTACCATGATGATCGGTTCCATGCTACATCGGCTAATTCCTCTATCAATCCTGTTCGTTACATGTTGTGCGTTCGGTTGTAGTCGAGACATAAGTGGTTCTGAGGTTATCGTAAGTCTTATTTCCTGTCCTTGTTTAAGTTAAACTGAGTGTCATCCGGTGGAACAGGTTTAACCTATAACAAGTTTCGCTAGATTAGACCTTGCTTTAATTTTGAGGTCTGTTTATGACTGCGATAGCATTCGTTCGTGCTTCATGGATCCTGCATCGGCTAAAGAGTCGATTCAGTTATACTTTCACGAATAGATCGTGTATATAGACTTATTTGGATATCAAACGATCTAGCTTTGTTTGCTGGGTTTGTTGAAGCCCGCTGGCCGTTAGACCAGGTGAATGCAGACTTGGTGAACTTAGTGAAGAGGATTTACTAAAGCCGCCGGCCTTCTAGACTAGATTTAGCCGATCTCTGCTTGTTTGATGTACAGATCAGATCTATACACATAATCTATTTTCTTTTATACACATTAACTGAATTAAATCAGCTAGCACGTTATTATCTTCATATGAGTATCCTGATAGCCGTTTTACTTCATTGTTATACTATCGGTTCATAACATGACGGAATCGGCTTTCTAGTCGATCTCCGATTATACTGGCTCTTTGAGCCGTACAGTTGGAACTATCTGGACTCACCAGTTAGTTCCGCCTTGGGTTACTGATTATATCTGTTTCCTTGTCAATTGCAGGTCAAATTGACTGGCACGCTTGGGTGTTACCGGCACTTTCAGACCGGGTTCGAAGCTAGCTGGATCTGCGAAAGCTCTACTGCCTTCAAGGGTCGTTTTCGGCTTCGCTGGTGTGTTGGGCTTAGGAAACCACTTTTTGCGCCAACAGGAGCTTCTTCGTAGCTGTGTTCGTCTGGATTTAGCTCCCTCGCCCGGAGTTGCGTTCTGAGGTACTTTTGTATTCAACATCCTGATTCAAGTAAACATTTGTTCTTATTCGTTCTTAAGTTTACAACTCTATTTGAGTGCTTTGATCTTGGTAGCTCCTTGGTTGAAATAGTAGTTTGTAGTGTATACGTGGTGTCTGGGCTATAATTACTTGTGAATGTCCCCTGATTGGCCGGATAGTGGTAGATCGCGTAGGTGACAGCTGCGTTGAGTCCTCTATAGTCTACTTCCCGTTGATAGGATCGATAGGTGTATAAGTGTCTGGTAGGAGGGAACTCTGATTTCGCCTCTTATTCATGTCACTGCCCGATTAGAATGATATTATTCAAAGTTTACCAGTTGTCAGATCTAGATAATCAATTGTTATCTCCTCATTCTTGACATTCTCTGGATTGATTGTATTATTGGGTTAAGAGCCAATAGACTTAGTCAGTATCACCTACTGTTCCTTTGGGTTTGATATTAAAACCGGGATTGTCTGGTGAAGTGCTACATCGGTGTTTTATCTGCGCGCTTGCGGATACCTTGATAATAATAATAATCTTTAATAGAGTGCAGTTAATTTATACCAACACCAGGCAAAGAAAATGTGCATATTTTGTCAGCTTATCTATTACTACCAAAATAGTATCATAGCCTTTTGATTTTGGGAGACCCTCAATGAAATCTAAGGATATGGTATGCCAAGCATGTGGAGGGATTGGCAATGGTTGCAGTAACCCAGGAAGTCTACCATGTTCTGGTTTAGCTTGAGCATAGACAGTGCATGCAGCAACATAATCTGATACAAACTTCTTCATATTTGGCCAAGCAAATAGGGCTTTTACCTTATGATAAGTGGTGGTGACGCCATTGTGACCTCCCAATCCACTTGAATGCAAAGCTAAGAGCACAGCTTTATGAGCTTCAGTGTGATTGCCCAGCCAGACTCTATTCTTGTACTTGATGATGCCATCAGAAAGAATATAGCCTTTGTCATTGGATCCAGTAATGCTCAACTCAGTTAAGAGTTGCTTAGCTTGCTCATCTTGAGTGTAACCTTCAAGAATAATTTCTAGCCATTTGGGTGTAACTGATGAAACAGCCAACAATGTTGAGTTTTCAGCAGAATGATCTGTTTGCCTAGAAAGTGCATCAGTAGCTTTATTTTCAAGGCCCTTTTTGTACACCAATTTGTATTGCAAACCCAAGAGCTTGATGAAGGCTTTTTGTTGAAGACCCTCATGTAACTTTTGTTCTCCTAGATGGATGAGACTCTTGGGGTCAGTAGCAATAATGAATTCCTTGTGCTGCAGGTAGGATTTCCATTTAGTGACAGCCAGAATCAAAGCCAAGCATTCTTTTTCATATGTAGACAGGCTTTGAGCTTTAGCACCCAGAGCCTTGCTAATGTAGGCTACAGGATGGCCTTCTTGGGATAAGACTGCCCCAATTCCCACTTTACAGGCATCAGTTTCCACAGTGAAACTCTTAGAGAAGTCAGGTAGGACAAGGACAGGGGCTGATATGAGAGCTTGCTTCAAATAATCAAAGCTGGTTTGCAGAGAAGGAATCCAATGGAAAAGCACATCCTTCTTCAAAAGATCAGTGAGTGGTCTACTAAGCAACCCATAATTCCTGATAAATTTCCTGTAATATCCAAAGAGTCCTAAAAATCCTCTCAATTGTCTGACATTGGTTGGAGTAGGCCATTGAGCCACAGCCTCTACTTTCTTAG
Organism: Eremochloa ophiuroides; assembly: GCA_038502445.1. Lineage (NCBI taxonomy): Eukaryota > Viridiplantae > Streptophyta > Magnoliopsida > Poales > Poaceae > Eremochloa > Eremochloa ophiuroides. The sequence goes on along the minus strand of JAHLJS010000003.1, from coordinate 12,419,319 downwards.
GATCAGTAGCTACTCCATCTTTGCTAATGATGTGACCCAAGTATTCCAACTGAGTTTGACAAAAGGAACACTTGGAGTGTTTCAACAGCAGCTGATTCTGGTCTAGTATCTTGAAGACCTCCTTTAAGTGTTCTAGATGAGCTTCATGGGTTGGGCTGTAGATCAGAATATCATCAACAAACACCAGGACACATTTCCGCAACAAGTGCTGGAAGATAGTGTTCATGATAGATTGAAAGGTTGCTGGGGCATTGGTGAGCCCAAATGGCATCACCCTAAATTCCCAGTGACCACTGTGTGTTCTGAAAGCAGTCTTGGGTTCATCCTCTTAATGGATTCTAATTTGGTGGTAACCAGATCTCATGTCTAGTTTGGTGAACCAAGCAGCACCATGCAATTCATCCAAGAGTTCATCCACTGTAGGCAATGGATATTTGTTTTTGATGGTGATGTTGTTAAGTTGCCTGTAATCAACACAAAATCTCCACCTTCCATCCTTTTTCTTTACCAAAATGACAGGGGATGCAAAAGGACTCTGGCTGGGCCTAATGATCCCATTGGTCAGCATCTCTTTGATTTGTCTTTCAATCTTATCTTTCTGTGCAGGTGAATACCTGTAGGGATTGATGTTGACAGGTTTGACACCAGGCATAAGATCAATGTGATGATCAAACTGTCTTTGAGGAGGAAGCTTGTCAGGCTTGTTGAGCAAATGAGCATGACCTTGTACAAGTTGCTGGATTTGGTCTGGTATTTGCTCTGTTGGTGACTGAGTGGTTGCCTGACAGAGATGAATCATTTGGGCTACAACCCCCTGTCTTAGAGACCCTTAATCTTCTTGGCCTTGACTTTAGGACAGTTGGATAATTGATCTTTGACACCCTTCAAGGTGATTCTCTGGCCCTCATATGAAAACCTTAATAGTTACCTTTTCCAATGAATCCACATAGGGCTGTGAGATTTTAGCCAGTCCATGCCTAATACCAAGTCATAATGTGGAAGATCCAGTATTCTAGCAGGAACAGAAAAAGTGTGACCCTAAGTCCACCAGATGAATTCTGATACTTTTTTATCACTCTTGAGTTTGTTGCCATTTGCCAAAGTGACTTCAATTTGATCCACAGTAGTGATTTTACACTTCGAAGCTGCAGCTGTACGAGTGCGGAGAAAGGTGCTGGAACTGCCAGAATCAATAAGCACCAAGATATCCTTGTCTTGTACCTTGCCAGCTAGCCTCATTATTTTTCTGCCTTGAATACCAACAGCAGCACAATGTGATAATGAAAACACTTCACCATCACTAGAGTCACCAGAAGCTTGATCATCAGTATCAGATTGCAATCCTTCAGGCTTGTCACCAGCTAGAATGTGCAGGTATTCCTCCAAAGCTTGTAAAGATACCTTGTCAAGAATTTGTCCTGCCTCCCCCATTTCTCACCACATTTTATACATAGCCCTTGTGCTTTTCTTTGAGCACGCAGAGTTGACAGCTTATCATCCATATAGACCTTGACATTGTCAGGCTGAGGCCCCAGAACCCTAGGTTGATGCAACTGTTTGCCTTTGCTGAAATCTCTGTAGGTCTTCTTGACAAATGTCTTGTGGTGAGTTTCAATCTCAGTTTCCTTCAATAATGCCAGGGAAAGGGCCAGATCAACTGTCCTCGGTTTGTGCAAAACTAAAGCAGCTCTAATATCAGATTTCAATCCTTTTAGAAACTGGCTAAGAAAGAAAACATCATCTAGATGATTGTTATGCACGAGGACTCTATGCATGGCTAAGTTGAACCTATCATGATACTCTTGCACCGTTCTGGTCCGATGTAAATGCAACAGTTCCTGCATGGAATTCGGATACAAATTCTGTCCAAATTTTGACTCAACCACTAGACACAAGTCAACCCAACTATCTATATTGTGCTGTGCTTCATAAGTCTACAACCACAGTTTGGCAATGCTTTTGAAATGCAGGGTGGCAAAAGGAGCCCAACGATGAGGAGGAACATTGAACATATCAAAATACTTCGCAGCGTCCTCCTTCCAAATTCGCGGGTTTGAACCATCGAATTTGAGGAATTCAGCCTTGGGTAACCTAAACACCTTGTGTTGATATGGATAGAACTGATGCATATCATGCGGCATATGAACTGGGTGATGATGGGCAGTATTTGACTGACCATTGGCCAGGGGTGGATGTAAGACAACAGTCCTAGCATCGGACCCATGTGGTGGCTGAACGACGCCGTGGCCAACGACGGCCCACCCCTCTTCCTCGCGCTGCGGGGCCGTAGGCGCAGAAGCAGATGGAGATGCTTCCAGCGCCTCCACGCATGATGTGAGAGCACCGATGTCCTTGCTCAATGCCTTGTGCATATCCTCGACCTCGGGATGCCATAGATGGAGCGTCTCCATCAACTTCGCCATGGATGTGAGTTTGGCGCTGATGTTGTCGAGCTTGGCCTCCGCGGTCGCCATGCGGGTCGTTAGGTTTGGAGCAGGCGCCAGTGGATGCGGTGGGTGCGTATCTGGTGGTGGGTAGTCGGAACGGAGTAGATCGGGTGCGGTGGTGATGTTGGCGACGACGGAAACGGTGGTAGATTGAAGGAAGAACGGAGCGTAGCGGTGGATCGAAGGAAGTCTGATACCAGTTGTTACGATCACGGCGGAGACGAGGTAGCTACCGGCGTGCACGCTCGGCGAGGGAACTCGGCGGTGCCGGATCTGAGAGAGGATGAGTGTTCGTATAAATTAACTGCACTCTATTAAAGATTATTATTATCAAGGTATCCGCAAGCGCACAGATAAAACACCGATGTAGCACTTCACCAGACAATCCCGGTTTTAATATCGAACCCAAAGGAACAGTAGGTGATACTGACTAAGTCTAATGACTCTTAACCCGATAATAAAATCAATCTAAAGAATGTCAAGAATGAGGAGATAACAAATGATCATCTAGATCCGACAACATGTAAACTTTGAATAATATCGTTCTAATCGGGTAGTGACATGAATAAGAGGCGAAATCAGAGTTCCCTCCTACCGGACACTTATACACCTATCGATTCTATCAACGGGAAGTGGACTACAGATGACTCAACGCAGCTGTCACCTACGCGATCTACCACTATCCGGCCAATCAGGGGACATTCACAAGTAATTATAGCTCAGACACCACGTCTACACTACAAACTAATACTTCAACCAAGGAGCTATCAAGATCAAAGCACTCAAATAGAGTTGTAAACTTAAGAACGAATAACAACAAATGCTTACTTGAATCAGGATGTTGAATACAAAAGTACCTCAGAACGCAACTCCGGGCGAGAGAGCTGAATCCAGACGAACACAGCTACAAAGAAGCTCCGACAGGCCGGGACTCCTCCGAATCTCTACTCATCTACTCTACCTCTCTAATCTCCCTCTTGATTGCTAGCCTAGATCTAGTGGATATCTATATAATGCTTCAGGGTCTTCATCTCTTGATCTGGCTCTCTTCCAGGGGGGTCTGCCCCTCTATTTATAGCCCGGTGGGATGCATGTACGCCGTAAGATCAAACTGACTTGAAACAAGGGCCCAGATGACTCCACAAAGGCAGCGGAAGAAGACTCCAGAAGGTGGGCCGAAACCCTAGGGGGCGCCGGCCGGCCCCACCCTGGTGGGTCTCGGGCCCCGGTGCTTCGGATGTGTTCCAGATGCTTCTAATGTTCTCGTGATGATGTTTCCTTGGCGGTTAAGTTTCGTGGTAATTATGCTCTTTAATCCTTCTTTTAAGCTTTTCTGAAAAATCCCCTGGGAAACAGAGAATTCACCAAAACTCGTGGAATCTGTCAGTAATAACTCTATTCTTCTGGATATTCATATTTAGTGCAGGGATAATTAATAATAAAATTTGGATGATAACAAGTGTTAACAATGAGCTCGTGAGAGCGACAGAGAGAAGGCAATTGGTTTGATTATTCCTAGCTGTTTTCCCAACCACCCACACAGCTAGTTTAATACATGTCTTGATGTAAAACGGAAATAGAACTGGCCTTTGTCCCAAAATTACACCCATGCAGCTATAGCTAACTTACTTGCCTATCTAGAGTTAGTGCAGCCCATCTTCTTGAATCAGCCCATGGCCCGGTCGTGACAGCGACAGAATCACAATCACAACAGACAGGGACGTAGCCAGCGGTGGGGCGGGTGGGGCTCTAGCCCCCCTACCGCTGGTGAACCAATAGAATCCCTATGAATTTTTTATGAAATTTGTAGTATATTTTAAGGATAGAAGGGGCTGAAAATGTGATCTGGAGATATTTTAAAGGGTAGGAGGGGCTAAAAACGCGATATAGAGGTTGAAGAAGACAATAGTTGCGTCTTGTGCTTAACTTAGACCCAGATTAAGTTAAGTTAACCTACCTCAGTGTTTAGTCCAGCCCCACTAAATTTTTTTCTGGCTTCGTCACTGACAACAGACGTGTTCATGTGTCATCTCGTATGCCGCTGTTCATCGCCACTACGACGAACTCGCACTTCGCTCCACACAACAGACGTCGTCTTTGATCAATGATCACGCTCGGGAAGGCAAAGAACGACCGCCAAGTACACTACTACTCCCTTCGTCCCTTAAAAAAGTGACGTTCGGGAAGCGTGTTTGTGAGAGAAACATGATTTTTTAGTGATAGTTTTAAAGGGACAGAGGGAGTAGGCACCAGTAGGCACCGCATAGCACACAACGCAACGCAAGCTGATGAGCGATGAGTGATGAAAGCAGGGGGCCTCGTCAGTATACGGTGCTTTCCGATAAAATACATGGGCCAACCGGAGAGATCTAGACCGGATCGGAGCTGGGATTATTCGTCGTGAGGCAATCCAAACGTGCCATGCATTTCCACGGTCTCAAATTCAGTCGTCGAGCAAGCAAACCTTACGTGTGGAGCGCGGGATAGATGTGATGTGGAAGGAGCACGCACGCACCCATGCGGCTGCATATGTTGACGATCGGGCTCTCCGTACTCGAGGATACTCTTTGTTTTATACGCCAGATAAGGTTTTATAGTTTATCGGCCTTATCTTTGCCCCCTAAAAAAATACAACGACCTGACATCATCGTTCGAAACCCACTGATCGATCGCACAACAAGCATCCGAGAATATCTGATCGATGACCTAAGCCTGTTTAGTTGGAAAAAAGGGTGTGAAAAGTGTAATGTAGCACGCGGAGAATCTTCTCCAATAAGTGTTCAATCATGACCTAAATAGATTTAAAAGATTCATCTCGAGAAAAGTCAGAACATGTAACAGCTGCTACTTCATTTAATGCTTCATGCATGCGTAAAGGACAATAAATATAATGGAGAAAGAGAAAAAATTTTATAAACTAAGCATGGTCTAATACTCATCATAAAGATGTGCTTTTTTCACACAAGGCTTTGGCAGAATACTACCTACTAAACGTTGCTAAGCCAGGGTGAGATTGAATAAATAATAAATAAATAAATAGATAAATAAATAAATATATAAATACATAAATAAACGGCGGGGCACCAGCGGCTGCTTCCTCGTGAAGACGTCCACGAACTAAACGCTGGAAAAGGGAATTGCAACTGCAGCACAGCACACAGGTAGCAGGAGGACTTGGGGTTGTTTAGATCCCCTGGAAAATCATAAAACTTCCGTCACATTAATTTTATAATACATATATGGAGTACTAAATATTGATGAAATTTTTGCATGTTTATATAGTTTACCTGTAAATCACGTGACGAATCTTTTGAGTCTATTTAGACCATAATTAGACATTTATTGAAAAAGATTCCTCGTTACTATAGTGTCAAAATCTCAAAACTTTACACACCTAAACATGTTTAGCTTGAACAAGTCCCTTCGCCATACCGGCGGCGCATCCCTGCTCATCTGTTCGTGACATTTCTCCTGCAGCCCGAGCCAGCACGACATTCCGGATCAGGCAGGCACCAAAACAGGCGACCAGCACGTCAAATACACCGAGGATGGATCTCAGCCTTTTCGCTAAACCTTAAAATTATTTATTTTTCAGTCCTTTTACGATATTTTTCTCTTAAAAAAATCAGCAACAATACTTATTTTAGTTTTTAGTTTCAGCGAACAGAGCCTGAACTTCCCTACTCTCACCGTTCGCAAAATAAAATCAACTCAAGATCAGCAGCCGTGTGTGGGGGCTTTGGAAATTAAGGATCGAACAGCTTATGCTTCAGGATTATCGCTGGAAAAATGAGCAGTGCGCCACAGGACCGCTGAGGATTGGCTGGAGCGAGTGAAAGGCCGAGACGATGAACGGCTGTTCCATTTGGCTCTGGACTGGACTTTCTGGTGCTTCAGCCGAAGACTTTCGCCAATCGTAGAGCAGTGCTCTTCAGCAATGAAAGTGGATTAGCTTCCTCAATATGAGAGATGAGTGGCTGATGATATTAGTTTGTCTAAAAGTGATGTCCTTGCTGGTTTCCTGTGTTTTGAGCCTTTTCAGTACTTGGACTTTGGGTTCTCATCATCCAGATGCTGTAAACATCTGGTCCTTGTTCTAATTCAATAGCCGGGGCTTTGCCCTGAAACTCCTCTAAAAATAAAACCAACTCAAGATACTAGTAGCAACAACTCTGGATTTTAGCACTCCCTCCATCTCAAAATAAATATCGTTTTGTGATTTTGACTATCTTCTTTTGATCATTCGTCTTATTTAAAAGTTTTATAAAAAACTAATTATTTTATTATAAAATGATTCATTATTAGAGGTATTTTAATCTTGGTTTGTTTATTTTTATATTTTCGCAAATTTTTTGAATAAGACGAATGATCAAACGTCGATTTTAAAAGATCAAAAACAACACTTATTTTGGAATGGAGGAAGTAAGTTTTTAACTCACTACTGATTATACCAATCATCTCAGAAAGTTCTAACCACACTTGCTAATTCCTGGAGTTGTTTTGAATTTCTCAGCAAAGAACGAAGAGAACATTGGTGGATGCATTCGTGCGTGCGCGCGTGTCCCTGTCACCCGTGACCCGCCCAATCACACGAGCTAGCCACCAAAGCCGTGACTTGGCGCAAGACGAGAGGCCAGGGAGGAAGCTTCTCCTCTACTACCTGCTCCTACTGCCTACCTCTCTGTCCATTTAAAACTGTCTCTAGAAAATTATGTTTCTCTCACAAACACGTTTTCTGGACGTTACTTTTTAAGGAACGAAGGGAATACTAAAATCTGCTTCTTCTAGAGGGAGCCCCCTTTAACTATTTCATTCCTGATCCATGAGGCCTCCAGGCTCCCAGCTGCAGCTGGACGGAAATGCACTAGCGGCGGGCGCCGCCCTGCTCATGGATTAGGACAGGAGGGGCACCAAGAATCGCCCGGATTTGCCCTCACGAGAGACGAATTAAACCCCTCTGCCGCCATCGCGTGGCCACTATCTTCTTTCTTCAACACGGCGCCGGGAGCAGCCGTACGGCGGCAGCTCGTGGTGGTAGTGGCGAGATCTTCTCACCGTGTTGGATGCCGATCTTGTTTGGCGCGTCGGTCTCGTCAAATATCCATGCGGCCAGTGATGGCACAGGCCGCGTTTAGATCCCGGTTGCAGTTGCAATTCTGCACTGTAGCACGTTCGTTTGTATTTGACAACTTTTATCCAATCATGGCCTAAGTAGGTTTAAAAGATTCGTCTCGTGATGTACATGAAAAAGTACAAACATGCAAACATTTCGTCTACATTTAATGCTCTATGCATGTGCCGCAATGTTGATGTGACTAATTGCAATTACAATTTGCGGTGGATCTAAACGGGTCCTACTAGCTTCGAGGCAAAGCTTTGCTTCTTGATGCCTGCATAGAGGAAAAATGAGCATTCTGTCAAATGAAACAAGGACCCTGGGCACTCTCAGCTTGATCCTGTTGTTAGCACTCTCAGCGTGGCTTCATCGTGCCAGTAGTATCTTGCAGAACCTATAGTTGCTTGACTTGGAATCAGGGTGCCATGTTTCTTGCCAAACGATCATTCATCAATTTTAGATGGGATGGGATCAACACTCTTTTTATTTTTTGGACGTGACCGTCATCACTATGTTTTGGCAGCACTGCGAAACTAGACCATAAGGAAGACAACTGAATGACATTTTTTTATTTCTTTTTACAGAACCATGTAAATTGTTACAGCTCACTAGACCAATGCCAGTTTATCCTGCCGGAGTTCAACTGGAGTACTGGACTCAACCCAAAAAAAGGGAGGAAAAAATAGCATCCCTGCAAAATTCCCTCAAATCCTAGTTCATCGTCCCAACTCTTGCAAATATCCGAATTCGGCATCAGCTCTCTTATTGTACATTCTTATTTTTAAAAAGAAAAGCAACTAGAAAAAATCACCGATGTTTGTTGGATGGACAAAGCATTGTCTTCTACGCTCCTCCAGCGGTACTTGCTACTTCCGTGATCATCCCTCGCACAGAACCATCCCCGCATCAACTCCACTTGGATCAGTCCCATCTGAAATCAGCACCTCTGTATTCATCTGATGCTCTCAGAGTTCACCGAATTCACCACTAATCCTCAATTAGCCTGATGTTCAGCTGATTCTCGAACCGGAGCCAAGACTCAGCTCGCATTTCCGTGTTCATCATGTCGCTTTCTGGCGCGGGATAGTAGTCCTCCCGTAACTGCATGTCCCTCAAATTTGGCACCTTCAAGAAGAAGGTCAGGAAATGCTCATGTGTGGTGCCATGGACGAAGAGCTTCCTGAGTCCAACGCAGCCCTGGAGCAGTCCCACAGCGGGCAGTGTCAGGCTACGCTGGTTCACTTCCTTGTCTTGGGGAGGCCAATAATCCAGCTCATACAAAGTCACTAGTGAATCTATACCCTGCAAATAAAATCGCTCCCACAGGGAGAGATCCATCTGACCCGCTGGTGCAGTAAGAGCATAACCAACTGCCTCACTCAGATCCAATTTCATCTTTGCCAGTACTGGGAAGCCTGCAAGATCACTCAGGCCAAAATATGGGCCAGGGCGTGCACGGCAATCACCCTCCACTTTAATTGAGATCTCCTCTAGAACAGGGCAGCTATCAAGTCCAGCAGAGATGAGTGGGGAGAGTACCTCGCCAGCAGGGAACCAGAGGGAGAGTGAGCGTAGCATCTCCCAGCTGACTAGATCATCCAATTCCATGTACCTACATTTCTTGGATGCAGACTCATATGACACTTCACCGAGATCATCATCTTCATGATCGCATCCTGTTGTGCCGTTGGCCACACTCTCAGCCTCAGGCTGTTCAACTTCCTTCCAGACACAGCTGATCTCAAGACTCTCAATGCGGTCACGGATCGGACTTAGAGCACTGAGGCATGTTGCTGTGTCCAGAAGCCGGCAGTGCAAGATACTGACTTCTTTGATTGTGGGGCGAAGCGCCGTTGCTAGCCTCCTGATCCCAGCTGATGTGACAAGATCACAGCCATGGATGGCAAGCTTAGCAAGCCTCCCGCACCCGCGACCTATGGCAGCAAGGCTGGCATCAGTGAGATCCAAACAGCCCTTGATGCATAGGGACTCCAGCGAACCGCACACAGCAACGCCGTCGAGGTACAGCCAAGATGCCTTGCACAAGCCCTGGAAGCCCCCCAGCGTCAAGAACTTGATCCGTGGGCATCTGCGGGCAAGCGCCTCCATCGCCGGTGCTGTCTCCAGCACATTATGGCGCAGGTCAAGCGTGAAATCCTCCAGCGCCGGCAGTGCAGCGAAGAAGGAGACCAGCCCTGCGACGGTGATTGCCGCGTCCTCCCGTTGGCCGGTAGCCGGCGGCTCGAAAGGTTCCCGGAGCCGCAGGATCGCCAGCTTGGGGCACCTGGCGGCGACGGTGAGAAGCGCGTCGTCGCCGACGAAGTCAACGTACCGAGGGTTGAACACGCAGGGCGCGACGAGCTTCCGGAGGTTGGGGCAGGATCCCGCGATGGCCTCCAGCTCGGCGGCGTGGAACCCGTCCGTGGCGCCGGCGAGGCCGAGGTCGAGCTCGGCGAGCGCCGCGGCGGCTGCCGGGTGCGCCGCGAGCGCCGGCTGGATGTCCTCCGTCCAGCAGTAGAACTCGGAGAGGTCGAGCGCCCTGAGCGCGGGGCAGTCCGCGAGGAGCGGGTCGAGATCCACGCCGGCGTCGAGGCCCGGCGGGCGCTGGTGCCAGCGCACGAGCTTGACGGCGCGGAGGCGGGACCTCCAGTGCGGGGTGAGGCTGGCGAGCGTGGTGGGGTCGCGGCAGTAGACGGCGAGCGAGGACACGGCGGGGAAGAAGTAGGCGAGGCGCGCCGCGATGTCGGCGTTCTGCGCCGCGGCCTGCTCCGCGGTCACGGACGGCGCCGGCGCGGCGGCAGCGTCGGCGGACGGCGCCGCGGAGGAGAGGAACGGGTGGCCCCACGGCGACACGAGCGAGAGGTCGAGCCGCTCCAGCGCCGGGAAGCAGAAGGTGGGGCCGAGCAGGAGGAACGTGTCCGACCGTGGGTCCCCGCGAAGCGAGAGCGCGGCGCGCGTGGCCCGCTCCGCCGCCAGCAGCCGGTGGCACGCCAGCGCGGCGCGGTGCCGCGACCGCGCGTCCGTGAGGAAGCCCAGGATGTGGAGCAGCAGCGGCTCCGGCAGGTCCAGGAGTGGGGAGGACGAGCCCGCCGCCGCGTCCTCAGCCATGCGACGCGGCGATGGGGCGCTGGGGTGGGACGAGACGGGACGGGACGGGATGGGGGATGCGCCGCCGCGTCTGGCAAAGTCGTCGAGCCCCCTTTTTTCCTTTCCCTTGCACTGGCAGGGGGCAGTTGCGGGGAGGAGAGGGGAGGGAGGGCGTATGGGGCCTGAAGCGGAGTGGGGACGAGACACACGGGAAGCTAGCTGCACAGCGAAGTGATATACTACCACTAGTCGACAGCTCTATCTCTTTTTCCTTTTTATTTTTGTCTGTATAGCACTGTAGTCCTGTTTACTTTCCTTTAAATTTTCAAAACTTTCATCACATCAATTTTACGACACATTAATTTTACGACACAAGTATAAAGGTTTAAATATAGATAATTTTTTTACATGTTTATACAATTTACTTGTAAATCGTGAGACGAATGTTTTAAGCCTATTTAAATTATGATTGAACACTTATTACAAAAGATTCTCCGCTGTTACAGTGTTAAAAATTCAAAAGTTTTTGGAACTAAACGGCACCTAAATACTGTATAATGAATAATTACTCCTATCATCTTATCCTATCCGCATCGCATTTTCCCCCGCTTTCTCTTTCCGTCCCCTCTGGCTCTGCGCTGGCTGGGCGTACGAGGGCGCTGCCTCGCGTAGGAGGCGAGCCCGTGCGGTGGCTGGCCTCGCGCGCGGGGGCGATGGGGTCATCGGCGCCGGCGAGGGCAAGGGCAGCGGGCGGCGCAAGGGATCCCGGCGATAACCCGGCGGTGGGGAGGTTGCGGGAGCTCTTCACAGGCGACGCGGCAGGTGAGGAGGGTGGTCATGAATCGTTTCTCTCAGTTGCTGGTCGTTGTTGCGGGTTGGGTAGACGAATTCGGAGGAGTTGTCGCTAGAGTTTGGGTTTGGTTGCCTGTGCGAGTGCGAGGGATGGGTGTGCACGTGCCCATGTGCGTGGGTTCCTGATCGATCGGTGGAGTGGTGAGTAGCTGGGGGTTAGCTGGAGCTTGGACGAAGCAGTGACCTAACAATGGCAACGAATCACTGTGGTTGTGCTGCTCGGGATGGTCCCTTGCTGCTACAGAGGCATCTCTTGAGCAAATTCCAGCTGTGAGAGCGAATCGGAGGAGCTGAAACCTGAAACTCAAGTTATCTCATTTGAAGCTGAAGCCCAGCAGTTGGTGAAGAAAGAAGACGGAATAGAAACAACAGTTGGGGGGCGCTTGAAGATGCTGTCTGTATTTATAAGGCAGATGTTGTGTTCTGAAAAACCGAAACCATTGCTGCATTGCTGATCTAGCAGAGAATGATATTTTCCGTAGAGCGATCGCTGCCATAGTGATGATTTTGCTGATTCTGAACTGTCTTTTCTAAATTATTGTTCATCAGATGGGTGGGAGAAGTCCTGGGAGTTTGGTGTGACACCATGGGATTTGGGAAAGCCAACACCTGTCATCGAACATCTCGTTAGATCAGGAACACTCCCAAAAGGAAGAGCTTTGGTTCCTGGATGTGGAATGGTAAATTATTTCATTCTTCTGTCAGACGGTTCCATCATATACTAATGTTTTCTTCCTAATTTCTCCCTTGTAACCAAGCTCACGACTAAAATCTGACTATTTTCGCCCTAGGGCCTGGGACACCAGTCATAGAATGTGCCTAGTTTTCTCCATTTATCGTTTGTAGTCATTGAGAGCTGATGTGATGTATCTTGACTCTTGACAGCAGTATCCAACTTGACATAATACAAGACATTAGCAATATCAACCTTTTTATTGAAGATTGTATGTATGATAGTGTACTGTACTATAGATCATTTTACAATGATGATACTATAAGCAGGAACTCACTTTGTTGGCACTATAATAATATATTACAAACTGGAACTTAGATTTTAGCTTATTTTTCCAGATTGAGTTGCTTCTGTATAACAGGGATATGATGTGGTCGCTCTGGCAAGCCCTGAACGTTTTGTTGTTGGCTTGGATATTTCTGATATGGCTGTTAAGAAGGCTAAGCAGGTATGCTTATGACCAGCATTGATTATCAGTTAAGGGAAGCTATCTTGAGAATTAGCTTGTTTGATATCTTCACTATTTATTCTTGATTGAACCCACTTTACAGATAACCAGTGTTGAGTACATTTGCAAATAGAATATACATTATTCTAACCATTGGAACTGGAATACAGCTTTTGTACTTTACCTTTTTTTGTTAAAAACTGTCTTCTGATTTTAGGATATTTGTGTCTGATTGTCTTCTCCATTTGTGTACAGTGGTCATCCTCTTTGCCCAATGCAAATTATTTTACTTTCCTGGCTGAAGATTTCTTCAAGTGGATACCAAGTGAACAATTCGACCTTATATTTGATTACACGTAGGTGTCACACATATTATCAGTTATTATTTTGATGGCAGCTCAAATTGCATGTATCATATGTGCAGGTTCTTTTGTGCGCTTGACCCGAGCTTGAGGGTGGCTTGGGCAGAGACAGTTAACCGGCTTCTAAAACCAGGTGGAGAGCTTCTTACCTTGATTTATCTGGTGAGGATGTAATCTTTGGTCTGTGTGTGTGTGTGTTTGCATGAAGCTCCCACTCATTGCACGAATCATTTGATGATCCCTTCTTCAAACTGTACTTTAAAGTTTCAGTTATCTCATTTACTCATAATTACCTACTCTAATGTTATATGTATTCTAATTTCTAGAAGGTTGTGTTGTTAGCTCTTTCCCATCTTTGAGGGATTACGATATCTGTACTTCACTAGAAGTTATGTTGATAGGATACGTTTTGAAGACAATGAATAGAATATGGGAATGTTGTAGAATCTATATTGATGAGCCATGAGTTAACTGAGAAAAGTGGATGCATTGTTGTTAGATTGGTGTAAATCATCTTATTCAGAGCAGGGATTTTGCTTACTTGGCCTGAATTTAGTGCTTGACAGTTCACAAGTACCCAAAAGCAGCCAGGCACCTATGTATTATCCATTAGTATTATCATCATGTGCCTGTGTGAATCAGGGCTTTCCAGTGAGATGGCCCTGAAAGTAATGAACCAACATTTTGTATTTTGTGAGCATCAGCTCAACCAATTGGCATTGGACAAAGACATGATAAAAGTCATAATACCCTGTATCAATATGTTTTGTCCATTCAGTATCATCACTCTCATAGGAGAGACAAATAGAAACATGGAAACGTTGAATACAAGTATTACAGCAGTACAACACTGAATACCAAAATGGAACCATTAGCTTCTTTGAATGCTATTGCATTGCTTTGTTCACCATGGTGGGAATTTCTTACACAACATCATATTACAGATAAGTAATCAAGAGGGAGGACCACCGTACAATAATACAGTTGCTGAGTAAGAATATTCATCCTCTTGTTATTTTTTAATAATTTATTTACAGTTAAAAACTTTTGTATTATTCTCTGTAACATGACTGTTTTATTTTTGATAAAAAAGACCCATTGGTTTCTGTATTGTTAAACAAAAATCGTAACATTATTCTTTACTGTTGTGCTGACAATTGTCCTTTGCAAAACATCAGTTATCAGAAGGCACTAGAACCACTGGGTTTCAAGGCCATTCTTATGGAAGACAATGAGCTTGCCATTAAACCACGGAAGGTATACGTCGTTTTCTCATTATAAGTTATCTTATATAGTACTCGACACATCATGTTGCCCACAGTTTCTGTCGTAATGGCTTGGCCACATCATCACATTCTTAATGCATACGCACACTGTACAACTACTCAACACTTCAACTATGCGCTTGATTCATTTACCAAACTATTTAAACCATTTGTAGGGCTGCGAGAAAATTGGGAGGTGGAAGAGATGCACACACCAATCATCTTTGTGAGAAATCAGCAGTATTTTCCGAAACAATCAAAGCAAAGGAAAATAGATGGAAGGATCTAGCACTTCTTACATTTTTAGTCCTACATTAGAGTTTCAGACCTGCTTTTTTGTCTGATGAGACTGCCAGAAACATGTATGCACGCTTCCCTACAAGCATGGGTACAATGCTTGACCTCAATATATATACACCAGAATTATAATCCTTGGTTCTGAAACAGAAATGCAGTTCTTAGCACTTCAAAAAAATGAAAATGGTAAGGAGATGCTAGCTGAACATGGATATTTAGCTATCTTGTATCAGTTTCAGGGGGGAAAAAATTTGGGGGTTGCACTTAGAGGCAGATGGTCGTCCCCTTCTCTTGCGCGGTCGCGCCCGCGTTTTTTTCTCCCGCCAAAACAACCAGAGGCCGCACAGGATCTGGCCAAGACGATGCTACATGGACGCAATGCCTACGGCGGGTGTGAGGTTGTCGATTTAGCATCTAGCGTCCGCGAGGGTTGTTTTTGTTTTTTGTTTTTTTTCACAGGACGCAGACGGCTCGAACGCGCTGTCATCCAATCGCAGCCCATACACAATTCGAGCTGGGATCCAATCCAACACGGACACCGGCCCAAAGGCCCACGTAACACAACCCCCTCTACAAGTTCCGGCGCAAGAAAGATCAAGCCGCGGCCGCTCCACAATTTCTCCCTCCGCAAGAACACAACCCCGTTTTCTTTCTTGCGTGAGAAGAGAACACCTCACTCGATCCATCGCCTCGCCGCAGCACGCACGACGCCGGCGGCGCCATGGCCATGAAGGTGGACATGTCCGCGCTCGAGACCAACTTCGCCAGCCTGCCCTTCTCCGCCGGCGACGACACGTGCTTCTCCGCCGAGGCCCCCGACGTGCCGTCCATGGTGCTCCCCACCTGCGACGACGTGAGGACTCCGTCCCCTCATCCCCTCTCCTCCCTTACCTTTGATCTCCTCGGCGAAGGGGGGGTCCGCGATCTGCCAGATTCGTTCGTTCTGAGCCTTGGATTCCCTCTTGTCTCCCGCGCAGTTCGACGGCTTCCAGGCGAACACCAAGAATATGGTGAAGAATAAGAAGGGGACGACCACGCTCGCCTTCATCTTCGACAAGGGCGTCATCGTCGCCGCTGATTCCAGGGCCAGCATGGGCGGTTATATATGTGAGTGCCTCGCCTTCTTCTCAGACTTGGGTGTTTAGGGCCAGCTAGGGTTTTCCGTCGGGTTGAATTGAATCTGTAGGAAGTTCAAATCTTTGTGCGGAATTTGGAGCCGGTTAGTGATTCGTTGCTTCTGGTCTGTGGGATTGGGAAAAAGAAGTGATTTTTATGCGAGATTTGTATGGATGTAGTATGGTGTTAGCAGCAGTGGGAAGGAAAACAGAGGAGTCGGAGTTCAGGCAGGGAGCAGAGCAATTAGGCGAGGAACAGAGGAAACTCGATTCAGCTGAGAATAGTTCAACACATGGTTCATACAATCAGAACTAGAATATGGGAGGGAGAGCACAGCAAGAGGATCGGATCTAGAGAGAGGAAGCTCTTGAGTAAGAAGCACAGTAGCTGCCAGCGACCACTTGCCTACCTTCCATGGCCCACATGGCAGCCGGTCCTGACATATGGATGTTTTCATATCCTGTATGATTCATTGTGGTGGCTTATGGCTATAATCTCAAATAAAGACAGCAGCGTGTTCAGGACTGCTGCTTGCTCTAATAGAGGACGACCATAGGCATGTTTTAAGCAACTATAAGAGTGCTCTTCCGAAATGCTGATTATGTGCTGGCGCTTTTTAGTTGTAGGAAGGATGGGAATAGAAGTACTCAATGGAATATTGTATATGGAATGAGGAGGATTATGATAACAGTGAGTAAATCAAGCAAATGTGCTCCCTCCGTTCCAAATTTCAAGACGTTTTAGCTTTTCTAGATACATTGCTTTTATTATGTGTCTAGGCTTGGTGTAGTGCATAGCAAAAGCTATGTATCTAGAAAGCCAAAACGTCTTATAATTTGGTGTAGAGATGAACTTTTTTTGTGTGTGAAAAATAGATTACTTTTGCTTAGATTTACCTATTGGGTTTAAGCATGTTTCTGTAATGCCCTAGGCGTCTGATTGATTGAATGCATAATAGTTCCAAGAGAGACTAGAGATTTGGGTTCTTTTAGTTAAGAAAATCTGTACTGATGTTCATTTGTGACATAAGATTGCAGTATACTGTTTCATATGATCTCACATTTCTTTTTCATATTATGCAGCGTCACAAACCGTGAGGAAAATTATTGAAATAAATCCCTACATGCTGGGGACAATGGCTGGAGGTGCTGCTGATTGCCAATTTTGGCATAGGAACCTAGGAAACAAGGTCAGAAGTCGGCTTCCTTTTAATTATTGTTTCTCACATTGCACCACCTTTGCGAGGTGGGGCTAACAGATGATCTCCTTTTCAGTGCCGCCTCCATGAGCTTTCAAACAAGCGAAGGATCTCTATTGCTGGTGCTTCCAAACTGTTGGCTAACATCCTTTATTCATATCGTGGGATGGGACTATCTATTGGTACAATGATCGCTGGATGGGATGAGAAGGTGACTTATTGTATTGGTTATCATACCTTCATCTAAGTTGCATGATCTATGCATAAAGTTTCTTTTTTTTTTTTGGACTTTAA
Source organism: Eremochloa ophiuroides (assembly GCA_038502445.1). Classification (NCBI taxonomy): domain Eukaryota; kingdom Viridiplantae; phylum Streptophyta; class Magnoliopsida; order Poales; family Poaceae; genus Eremochloa; species Eremochloa ophiuroides. Next base: position 12,402,104 of record JAHLJS010000003.1, on the reverse strand, counting down.
TGATTCTTCTCTTGATCTAGGGTCCTGGCTTGTACTATGTTGATAGTGAGGGTGCAAGGCTCGTGGGGAACAGGTTCTCTGTTGGCTCTGGTTCCCTCTATGCTTATGGTATCTTGGATGAGGGGTAGGCTCTTTTTAATATCTGATGATGTGTTGCTGTGTTGCCCTCTTATTAAGTTTGGGTTGAACAATGCGCTTACCTCCACTTTTCAGTTACCGCTTCAACATGTCGGTTGAGGAAGCTGCCGAATTAGCACGATCGGCTATTTATGAGGCAACATACCGTGATGCAGCAAGTGGTGGCTGTGTTAGTGGTATGTTTCAGTCTACTTTATGATGTTTATTTCTGTTTTATTTATGGTTATACTTATTATATTATGTCACCATAGTTAATCTGGCTACTTGTATTAGATATATCTAATTTTGCTATTTTACCAGTAACAAAAATGAACATTCTTAAGAATATGAACATAATGCTAAGATGTCCTGATGATAATGTGCATGGGGAATAGTTCTGAATCTGATTATGTTGTGCTAAGCATACCTTGTTTGTTTATGTTTCGTGGAAATGATATAACTGCTTTTGTGCTCAGTAGTCAGTACCCTCCATCTGATGTTGCCTGTTGAGTATGCTAGTGGCATATTAATTGCTCAGTGATTTTTTGTCAAATGAAATCCATTGTGTTAATTTGTAAACCATGGTGGGGCTTTGGCTGACATTACTTGTTTGAATTACAGTTTATCACGTTGGCCCTGATGGTTGGACGAAGCTTTCCGGAGATGATGTCGGGGAGCTGCACTACCACTACCACCCAGTTCAGAAAACCCTGATGGTTGAACAGGAAATGACCGACGCGCCTACCGCTTCTGCTTAAACCTGTTGTTGAGAAAAACCCTGTGCGGAGGCGCGTGTATCCATGAACCATGAATTGTAGAATCGCCATGTTTATGAACGAACTTGGACATGTTTGTCTCACAATGTTAGATCACTCTTTTGTTCTGTTGAATTGATTGATGTCTCTGGAGTAACTTTCCACAGCCGTTCAATTCTTGATGTACCGATATACTTCCTCCGTTCCGAATTCTTGACATGCTGATATTTCCCGTTTCAAATTATTAGCTGTTTTGCTTGTATCTAGACATAACGCACAGCAAAGTTTCGAATTTGGATTTTGGAATGAACGTAGAAGATGTTTCTTGAGATCTTGTCTACGCCTCCCTCCTGCTCTTGTGTGTATTTTGCTGCGGCAGTTTGTAATCAGATCTCGTACTCTCTTTTGCTGCGTCCGTTTCTGATCAGATCTTGTACAAGTACCAAACGGTAGAACATCCAACAAATTAACGTGGACAGGAATGAATGCCGAAGTACGGAGGGCACCCCTGCATTGCGGCCATGTCCATGGCCACTGGCCAGGCCCAAACCACGGTGCTCGCCTGCTCGGGACAGGCGACAGCGGGCGCCGGCAGACTCCAAGCTGTGGGGAAGATCCCTCCCTACGCCTTCCCCTAGCTTCACTGCTTCCTTTGCTCTGCCGGTGGCGGGTGGCGTGGACACTGGACAGACAGACACGAGTCACGGCGCGCTCAACGAACAGCAAGCGTCGCCAGGCGCCAGCTCGCCGCTGCGGCAACCGAACGAACACCATCGCCTCGCCGCCAGCTCGCGCCTCTTCCAATCCAAGCACAAGCAGAACAAATCAGCAATGCCGCGCCAGGGCCCGCGCCGCCTCCCTGCCGGAGAACGCGACCGTCGCCTCGCCAAGGAGGTCCTCTACCTCCACTCCCTCTGGCGCCGCGGCCCTCACGCCCCCGTCCCTGCCCCCGCCCCCGCCCCCGCCCCCGTTCCGATCCAGTCCCGCTCCGCCCGCCGCGAAGAACTCCTCCGCCGCCAAGAACGCGAGCGCCTCACGCTCTACCGCGCCCTCTGCCGCAAAGAACGCAAGCGCCGAAGGATCGACCGCGCCGCCGGCGCCGAGCCGGCCCTCGCGCCGCATCCGCCCGCCTCTTCGCAGGAAACCTTGGCGGAAGCCGCCGGCACCTCTGCCCCTTCCACCTCGAATCCTCCGCCACCGAAGACACTTCCCGGCCTGCTCGCGCAGCGGGAGGCGGTGCCCTCCTCGGCGGGGTTGACCAACCGCGACTCCGCCGGTGACTACGACGAGGGGTCCGATTCGGACCGCGATAAGGAGGAGGAAGAGGAGGCGGCGAGGTACTTCACCGGGCTGTTCGAGCGGGACGCGTCGCTGCGCGGCCACTACACGGAGAGGTGGCGCAAGGGGCGGTTCCAGTGCATGGTGTGCGCCACGGGGTTCGGGAAGACGCGGCGGTTCCGGGGCTGCTCGGCGCTCGTGCAGCACGCGCACGACGCCCCGCGGCCGCGGGGGCTGTGCGGGAGGTACGGGAGGCGCGGCGCGCACCGCGCGCTCGCCGCTGTCGTCTGCCGATTGCTCGGGTGGGATTTTTCGGCCCTGCCTCGCATCGTGATCGATCCCCGGGCCACGGCCGGTGTTCAACACGCTAAGGTCCTCGGCCTGACGAATCATTCGAGCTCGCTGTTGAGAATTTTAGCTTTAACTGCTTGCTTGAGCGGACTTGATTGCTGACATTAGGAGAATGATGGCGCTGGGAAGAATAATGGCTGTTCGACTGATGATGATAGCTATTCGATTGATGAGGATGAGGAGAGTGAGGATGAAGAGAGCTTGGATGAAGAGGTGTGCATATTGTTTAATGTTTAGTGGTTAATTAGATTATTGTTTGTTAGTTTCATTTAGCTAATGATTTTAGGAGGATAGTAATAAAGTGGGCGGGGACAATGAGCTCTTCAAACGACGATTATGCAACAGTTCTTTGCAGAGTTGTCGATGTGATTTTTGGTTAGCTAATCTGATTTAATTGATGACAGGTGGACATTGAGATAGGGATGCCGGACCCAGCTACTGGTGATGAAGACGATAATGAAACAGAGAGCAATGAAGAGTATGCTGAAAAGGTTTCTGCTGCCAATTCTGATTATCTATTGCTAAAATATATGCGCTGCTGTGCAATGCGAATTTCTACTACTATTTCCCAAGTCTTTGATGTTATATATGACTTCCTTGTCTCCTATTATATGGCATTGGTTGAGCTTTGAACTACGGTAATTATATGAAGTTTGCTACCTGATCATATCTGAGTTATAAAGATGCCAGAGCTATATGCAAAGTTGTTGGCTCTTCCTTTTCTGCTAATTTAATTTGTCTGTTGATTTAGGAGGATCACAATAACAGGATGGAAGAATCAAGTACTGATGCTGATGAAGATGTTGATGAACTAGAGAGAAGTAAAGAGGCTGGTCAAAAGGTTTGCTTGCGTTGTCAGTTTTGATTATTTGCTATGAAATATTTAAATGTTTATGCTTCGCTGCGCGATGTGCATATCTACTGCTGTTTGCTCAAGTCTTTGATGACATATATGACTTCATTGTCTCTTCTTATATGACATTGGTGAATTAAGCTTGGAACTGATAGAGTGAAATGCTGCATATGGTGCAACAGTTGTTCGCAAATTCGTCGAATGCTTGTTGATTGATGATGAGATTTCTGGCTAACCTAAATTGGCTGTTCATTTTAGGAGGATGCTGATACAGGGGCAGAAGGCTGTAAAATTACAGATGGTGATAAAGAGGCTATTGAACTAGATAACCGTGAGAAGATTCCTGAAAAGGTTTGTGGTGGCAATTTTTTTTATTTGGTGCTAGAAACCTAGCTCCGTTACTTCCCAAGTTTCTGATGTGATATACGATTTCCCAATCTCTTCTTATGTAAAACATGGACACAGAATTGCAAGCATATTTTTCAAAAATTAAGTGTGTTGTTATGAAATGGTCCGGTTGTTAAGTGTTGATATTTCGCTTTCATTCCTATATTTGGCTGCTTTGCTCCTTGTGCAATGGTGGCTCAGCAATGCTAGTTAACAAAGCTATTCAACATACTTCCTCTTTTCCAAATTGTCTAGACATAAGGTATATCTAGAAAAGTGATTTCATTTTTTTGTTAACAATACGATCAATATACAATATTTATTATCTCACCTAAATAACTTCCTTATTGTCCTGATAAGAATATGTTTTGAATAACTCTTTCAGATAGATTATCTGCAAATATGATTGGTTGCAAGAACTTTTGACATTCTGATATATGCTGTTCAGGAAGCTGCTAATTCTATTGCAAGAAAATGGGATATGAAGAGGCTCACCCATGCAAAACTGGTGGAGACAACACCAAAGGAAACGGAAGTCTGGAAAAGGAACCTTGTGCCAAAACACGAGGAGGTTTCGACACCAAGCAGCAAATTTTTTAATGAAGGCAGTGTCAAAGGCAAACGAAAGGCATCAGCTTTGTCGTATCAAGGCCTGAAATCAAGCAAATCTGGTGCTGTGAAGAAGGTGAAAGTGAACCAGCAACCCAACAACAAAGGGAAGCAGAGCAAAACTAATGAAACTGGAGCAAGTGCTCGTAAAGCTAAGCGACCCGCTGTAGCTGCAAGAAAAGCGAAGCAACTAGCCAAGAAACGTAGCCAGCAACTAGCAAGAAACGCAGCCATGAAGTAACTAGCCAATAAACGCAAGGTGGATGCCTCAACTCCTGATAATACACACAGGAGCTGAAAACCAAGGAAGTAGTAATCCATTACGTTGGTTGTTTGACCTCGTCAAATTGTAACATGAGTTTCACTGGATCAAATTTTGGACAAATTTGTCTCCTGCTCAGATGATTGTGTTGCTGCAGAGAGGCAATGTACACCCTACGATAGGTTCTTTAATTAGATCTCCAAATGTTGTCACAATCTAGTTCGGATATCTCGCTAGTCAAAGACAGAGAGCGAGATTAGTCTTTTGTATGCGCACATGATGTAGAAACGTTGTTTTAAGAATGAAAAGATAGAGTGATTTTTATTTGAACCAAATGATAGTTGGAGAGAGTTTTAGAGAAGTTGTTTAAGTATGGAAAGATATAATGTGATTTTTTTTTTATTTACATGGCTCTCCAAATGATAACTGGAGATAAGAGTTTAAGAAAGACTCTCGCAGATGCTCAGCTAAAGGCTAACTCATCTCGGTTATACAATGTATTTGCTTACATCCTCGGCACTGGAATAGGACACTGTTACTGCGGTGAGGCAGGAGCCTCATTCCTTCGCAGTTCGCTCAAACATTAGAATTCTAGAATCGTGACGAGTGAAAATCAAGAACGGAGGAAAAACCCGAAAACAAAGCGAGCTGAGGTATTTTTTGCTCCGAATAAAAAATGTTAATCAACTATTCTAACTGGCTGCCTTTACTTTTCGGCATAAATGAAATCCAGTTGCTGAGAAGATTCAGAATTGAGCAGGGGAGGGCAAGTTAGCCATAACATATCGGTATCCCAAAACAATCTACAGCAAAAATCAAAGGCCGCTCCCTAGGTTTCAAGGGAAAACAGCACGTGTGGGGTATCCTCTGGTCAATTTTACAAACAGACCCATATAGGGAATGAATACACCTCAGCACCAAAAATGTGGAGGCTCAAGAATGAATATGTGCATAGCGCACTAACACAGAGAACAACAAATATACAGATGTCGACCATGCTCAGCAGTTCCCACTATAAGCATGCATATCAATATGTAACCACTGCTAATCTTCTCAAAATGGGAATTCTGATCCGACGGAGTTAGCTCTTTGCTTGACAGTGTAGTTAGCCTGACTGCTCAATCAAGATGAGAATTGAACACACATCATGACAAACATAGCTCACATCAGATTTTGGTGTGCATAGTATAATCACACCTAGCCTTAGGTGTGTTCTTCATGCATGTTTTCCAGAGAAAACCTCCATAAGTAACTAATATTTCAATGGGCAGGCATCAATAGGTTCAGGCATGAACAAGCCTGCCAAAATAAGAAAGGTTAAATCCATATGGAATGAATAAAACAGAAATGTTGAGATAGAATAGCATGAGCACATTAATCTTTTAAACTATCATTGACATATATCAACATAATATTCCCAAGTCAGAAATACTCCCTGCATTTTAAATTATAAGACGTTTTGACTTTAGATATAGCTTTTGCAATGCACTTGATACATAGTTAAAGCAATGTATCTAGAAAAAACAAAATATCTTATATAATTTAGAACAAAGTATAATACAATAGGAAAAAAAATCAATTTTCTTATCAAATTTGATCATATACGATACATGTAGGTCTATTTTCCTTTTATTTTCTACCTTTTAACTTTCACCTCTATCATAATGACAGATAGGGTAGGAAGTGAAAAAGTTCACACCTGGAGCACTGTGAAACCAGATGCTATGGGAACCTGCTATAATCTGATTTTATTACTTGCCACCCTAACCCTAGGTTAGTGATATACATACTAGGGATACATGGGCCTCATGGGCCTAAGCCTCATGGGCTGAATACACACTCCAACACCCCCCCCCCCCCCCCCCCCCCCCGCAGTCTGGACTACCGGCGCAGCGGAGTCAAAGACTGGACAAGAAGAAACAAGACACCAAGTACAGGACCCCCCCGCAGCCACAACTAGCCACTAGTGATGTTGAGGCTGGAGCGAAAACTCGGAGAAGGTCGACGAGGGAAGGCCCTTGGTGAAGATGTCCGCGAACTGGGAGGTGGTTGGGACGTGGAGGACCCGAACGTCGCCGATGGCCACACGGTCACGGACGAAGTGGAGGTCGATCTCCACATGCTTGGTCCACTGGTGCTGCACAGGGTTGGTGGAGAGGTAGACGGCGCTGACATTGTCGCAGTAGACGAGCGTGCTCCTGGCGAGGGGGCGGTGAAGCTCAGCCAGGAGCTGGCGGAGCCAGGCGGCCTCGGCCACGCCGTTGGCGACGGCGCGGTACTCTGCCTCGGCACTGGAGCGCGAGACCACCAGCTGACGCTTGGACGACCAAGAGACAAGGTTGCCTCCTAGGAAGACAGCGTAGCCGGAGGTGGACCGCGGGTGTCCGGGCAGCCCGCCCAGTCAGCGTCGGTGTAGACAACCAGCTCGGCCGAGGAGGACCGACGGAGGAGCAGCCCGTAGGCGAGGGTGCCCCGAAGGTACCGGAGGAGCCGCTTCATGGCAGCCAGGTGAGGGTCCCGCGGCGCATGCATGTAGAGGTAGAGCTGCTGCATGGCGTAGGTGATGTCGGGCCACGTGAAGGTGAGGTACTGGAGCGCTCCAGCAAGGCTCCTGTAAGCAGTGGAGTCCGCTAGACCAAGCAGCTGGCCCGCTGCCTTAGACAGCTTGCCCTGCGTGTCATCCGGAGTAGAGCAGGGCAAGCTCTCTCCAAAATGTCCAGAGTGAACTGCCGCTAGTGAAGGAGCACGCCGGAAGGTCGGGGCTCGACAGTGACGCCAAGGAAGTGATGGAGCACACCGAGGTCCTTCATGGCAAACTCCTTCTGAAGAGAGGAGATGATGCAGCGGAGGAGGGACTCACTGGAGGCGGTGAGGACAATGTCATCCACATAGAGCAGTAGATAGGCGGTCTCGCCCCCATGGTTGTAGATGAACAGGGAGGTGTCCGATTTGGCCTCCAGAAACCCAAGAGTCAGCAGGTATGAAGCAAAGGTGGAGTACCACGCCTGAGGTGCCTGCTTCAGACCATACAGAGACTTGTTGAGCTTGCAGAACATCTGGGGACGAGAAGGATCCACGAAGCCTGCCGGCTGGCTGCAGTACACCGTCTCTGTCAGAGTGCCATGGAGGAAGGCATTCTTGACATCCAGCTGGTGCACGGGCCAGGAGCGCTCAAGAGCCAAGGAGAGGACAGTACGGACTGTCACAGGCTTCACCACGGGGCTGAAGGTCTCGTCGTAGTCCACTCCGGGCCGCTGAGTGAAGCCCCGGAGGACCCAGCGGGCCTTGTGGCGCTCCAAGGACCCATCAGCCCGACGCTTGTGCGTCCAGATCCACTTGCCCGTGACCACATTGCCACCAGACGGACGCGGCACCAAGTCCCACGTCTGATTGGCAAGTAGGGCCTCATACTCCTCCTCCATCGCACGGCGCCAGTGAGGATCCGCCAAGGCCTCACGGACGGAGGAGGGTAGAGGAGAGACCCCCGGCTCGGAGGCGACGGCGGAGAGGACCCGGGGCCGGGAGGCCTGGTGCGTCACCATGGGGTGAACGTGGCGAGGGTCCCGGTGCAAGAGAGGCGGGTGATACATCGGCTCGTCGAGAGAGCCCCGGGGGGGCACGGGCAGCGGGTGCCGGCGGCGGAGGCCCCGCCGGAGGCGTCGGCGGCGACGGCGGAGGAGGTACCGGAGAAGAAGGCACCACCGGCGGTGTCGGAACCGGTGGCGGCTGCGGACGGCGCTGGTAGACACGCACGGGGTGCGTGAAACGGCTAGGGACCACCGGTGTCGTCTCCGGCAGAGGAGGTCCTGCCGGAGGTGTCGGTGTCGACGAAGGCCCCGCAGGAGGCGTCGGCGGCGACGGCGGAGGTGGTGGAGGTGCCTCCAGCCCCCTCCAGCACTGGTAGACGTGGTCGAAGCGCCCGGGAGGGGGAGGCGGCATAGGCCGTATAGCTGCAGCTGGAGTGGCGTCGGGGACGTTAGGTGGTGGCGTAGGCCCCCGGTCCGGAGAGGGACACTCCGGAGTCCTCCCCCGTCGTGTGGGGCGTGGGTAGGAAGTCCAAACCTGCAGGGCACAAAGGGAATGGCGGCTGGACCACCGTGCCAGCGGAGGAGAGAGAGTCAACCTCGGGATCCGGAGAGGGTGTGGAAGGGGTGGAGAAAGGGAACACCATCTCATCAAACACGACATGGCAAGAGATGAGAACACGGTGAGAAGAGAGATCATAGCAGCGGTACCCCTTGTGGTCAGGGGAATATCCAAGGAAGACACACAGAGTAGAACGAGGAGCGAGCTTATGTGGAGAGGTGGAGGCGGTGTTGGGGTAGCACGCACACCCAAACACACGCAGGTGATCGTAGCGGGGAGGTGTACCGAAGAGAGCGTGGTGAGGAGTAGGAGCAGGGGAAGCTGTGGAAGGCAGGCGGTTGATGAGGTAAGTGGCGGTGTGGAGGCTCTCAGCCCAGAAGCGCGCAGGAAGCGAGGCCTGGATGAGAAGGGTGCGCATGACTTCCGTGGTGCGGATCATGCGCTCGGCCTTGCCGTTCTGCGAAGAAGTGTAAGGGCAAGACATGCGCAACTGAACCCCACGGGAGAGAAAGAAGGAGCGGGAGGTGGAGTTATCGAACTCACGCCCGTTGTCACACTGGACGGCCTTAATGGTGAGGCCGAACTGAGTGGACACCCAGGCGAAGAAGTGAAGGAGCGTGGGAAAGGTATCGGACTTGAGACGGAGAGGGAAAGTCCAAGAGTAATGCGAAAAATCATCGACCACCACCAAAAAGTATTTATAACCAGAAATGCTGTATACAGGAGATGTCCATAGGTCACAGTGGATCAAATCAAAAATACAGGCCACATGAGAAGAAGAAGTAAAAGGAAGTCTAACATGACGGCCCAACTGGCACGCATGGCACAAATGCTCATCTGGAGCCCGGGTACAAGATACATCAGAGGAGCGACTGAGCTGAGACAAAATGTCGCGTCCGGGATGTTCGAGACGGCGGTGCCAAGTCGTGGAAGAGGTGGTGGTAGCAAAAACAGCTGACGAAGGAGACGACGAAGAAGTCGAGGGAGGTGCAGCTGAAGTAGGAAGGCGGAGGGTGTAAAGGGGTCCCGCGCTATCACATCGGAGAAGAGGACACCGGAAAGCCAAATCCTTCACAGAAAGACCAGAGGGGTCAAACTCAACAGAACAAGAGTTGTCAGCTGTGAAACGACGAATGGAAAGAAGATTATGAGTCATCTGAGGAGCAACAAGCACATCGGAAAGGCGGAAAGAACCAGGGGTACCAGCAGAACCCACGGCAGAAACCGGAATGGACGCACCGTTTCCGACAACGATAGAAGGAAGGGAAGGGTGGGTAGGGTGAACAGAGGAGAGTATACCAGCCTCCGGCGTGGTGTGGTGAGAGGCACCCGAGTCAGCAATCCAGTCAGAGCTAACTGGTGGTGTCAGCCCCATGGTGCTGAACTGGCGGGCGAGGGAGGCCTGGTCCCAAGTGAGAGTCGACGTTGGGGGACCAGGTGGGGCAGGCGGCATCCAGGTCAGCTGGAACGACGGGACACCGCCGGCGAACAGGGCCGCTGGGTGCTGGGGACGCTGTCCTCCTCCAGGGGCCTAGTGTGGCCACATGGAGATGCGCCCTGCCCAAGGGTGGCTGAAGGAGGGCCAGGGCGCACTACCAGGAGCAGGAGGTGGCGGCGGGGTCGGCAAGACACCCCGGTCCCTCCCCCCCCCCCCCCCCCCCCGCGCGACCACGAGCACGACCGCGAGCACGACGTCCCCCACGGTCCTGGCCCCCACCCGGGTGAGGGGGAGTAGACGTCCAGGAGCCAATGGCCTGGAGGACGGTGGTGCTGGTGCTGGAGAAGGACGACGCTGGCGGAGTAGAGGACACCGGAGTGATGCGCAGAGTGATCTCCTCCAAGGCGAGGTCGTCCTTCACCTGGAGGAAGGTGGGGAAGGGCCTCTGCCTGGTGATCAACGACCTCAAGTGCCCGAAGGTATCGTTGAGGCCGCGGAGCACGTTGAGGACGAGGATGCGATCCTCCACAGGCCAGCCGAGGTCGGCGAGGGCATCCGCCATGCCCTTCATCCGGCGGCAGTACTCAGCCACCGAGAGGTCTCCCTGGGAGAAGGTGCGGAAGGTCGCATCGAGGCGAAGGGCCCTGGCCTCGGCATTGCCAAGGAACTGCCCCTCGAGGGCCAGCCAGGCCTGGCGTGCGGTGCCTCCAGGAGTGTAGACGGTGTCATGAAGATCCAGGGAGACGGTCCCTATGATCCAGGACAGGACGAGGCTGTTCAAGCGCTGCCAAGAGGGAGCCAGTACAGCCACCGGCGGGTCGAGGAGGACGTGGTCGTCCAGGGCGTAGCGGCGAAGAGTGAGGAGGACCAAGTCGCCCCACCAGCGGGCGTAGGAGGTGGAGGCGGTGTCAAGGACGAGAGGAACGAGGTTCCGGATGTTCTGGACACTGGACGCCTGGTAGTGGAGCTGAGCCACCACCGGGTCGGCCGGATCGGGCCGCTGGTGAGTCGGGGTGGATGGCTGGCGACCCGGGGTGGCGGAGGAGGTGACCGACTGGTGGTCGGCGGAGACGTAGAGGTGGTGCTCGGCCTCCGCGATCTGGCGATCGAGGGCATCAGCGGCATCCCGTTCGCGCTCCCACAGCTGTGCCGCTTGGCGGACACGGTCCTAGGCCTCAGCAGCGGCGACCCGGGCAGCCTGGAGGGCTACGGCGAGGGCCGAATCGGCCGTCAGAGAGGGGGCTGCCGTGTAGAGGAGGGACGCCGCGGTGGCCGGCTGCTGGAGGTACTCCGGTGGAAGGAGGGAGGCAGCGGCAACGGCGTGCTCCGGCCGGAGGAGGGAGGCAGCGGCGGCGGCCGGCCCCTGCAGGGAGGTGGCGTGTAACACCCGAAAAATTTTGATTTATTAATTAGGGAGAATTTGATTTATTTATGCAATTGCTTGGCATTTAATTTAGAGAATAATATTTTTTTTTGGGAAATTAAAAGTAACCATGATTAAGAAACTTGGTTGAATGCATTCATGCTTCTGCATTCTAGTTTATATTGCTTGAGACTTATTTGAAATTGTTGTATTTTCAAAATATAATTTGAAAACCTTTTTGGAAAAGGAAAAGGAGCAGGACCCTCAGGTCACTCCTTCCTGGCCCAAGACCGAGCAGGTCTGCTGCTCTCCATTCCCTCTCTCGTGCCGCTTGGGCCAAGCGCCAGCAGGCTGGTTCAACTCAACAGAGCACACGCTCCCTCTCTCTTTCTGTGACCGACAGATGGGGCCCGCTGCACGGGGTCACCTCCTTTCTCCCGCTCGTGTTCGAAGCGGACACGGCCGCGCCGTAACCACCCCGGCCTCCTCTCTTGGCGTGGCCGAGTCCATCCCGAGCACGCCTCCACCGGCCCATAAAAGGAAGCCGCGACTCTCTTCCCCCTCCTCTCGGTCTCGCTGACACGTCAGGCCCACGGCTCAGCGTCGTCTCCCTCCTCAGGACGAAGTCCGAGCGAAGCACGAGCGCCGCCTCCGACAGAAGGCAACCGCCGGATTTTTCGGCCGAGTCCGTCCCAAGTACGCCTCCCTCGCGCCCCTATATAGGTCGGCCGAGCCCTGCCGTCCCTCCCCACAAGTTCCCGAGCAAGCCACGCCCTCCAATCTTGCCCTAGCCGCCGCCCCGAGCTCCGCCGTCGCCCCGAGCTCCGCCGCCGCCGTCGATTTCTCCTCGGGAAGACTTTTCGAAATTGGTTGTTCTCCAAGCTTCGCAGCAAGGTCAGGAACCTTTCCGACCCCTTCTCCCTCGGTTTTGTGCACTACAGCCATGATGCCGAGCTTCGCCGCCACCATAGTTCCGCCACCTAGCTCGCCGCATCCTCCCCGACCTACCTTTGTGGCAACCGAAACCATAGATAGGTTCGGCTTGAACTCTTCTTGCTTCCCGACCAGGTCCCGAGGTGTGCCGAGCTTCCTAGCCCCGAAAACGCCGTCTCCGGCCATCTTGCCGGCGAGGAATCGGCCGGGCGCCGCCCGACTCCGGCGACCAGAGCCGCCCCTCTTTCCCCCGAGCTACCTGCGCCGTCCACGGCCGATCCAACGGCTCACAGGGAGAGATACCCCTTCGCTGGCAATTTTGCAGAAAACCCCCTGAGCTTTTTAATGTTCTAACCCGTGATCCTTTGGCGTATTTCTCAGATTACGCTTTCCTATTTAGAAAACGTATTTCCTCGATTTTAATCCAAAAGGCGTTTTCAATATTTGCAGATTTGCCACTCAGTTTATTTCGGCCATATTTTATTCGTTTTAGCTCCGATTTGATCCGTTCAAGTCTCGTTAGATTCGTAATTTCGTAATCTACCTAATGATGCTACTGTTACTCATGTTTTTAACTTTTAAAATTTGAGATTAGATTTAATCTATTATTTTATTAAAGTAAAACTTGTTTATTTCATAACTTTCCCGTTTGAACTCCGATTTTCGTGATCTTTATATCGTTGGAATCGTAGCGAAGCGTAGATTATTTTTATACACTTTTCAATCTGTTTTTCCACTGTTGGTGTACTGTTTCTAATATAGATCTTGTTTGCTTCGTGTATGATTGCCTCGATGATTGTGTGGTGATTTTATGATCGAGTTCAGACGGTGAGCAATACGTTGGTGATCAAGAGTACACGGAGGATCCAAGTTCTCCAGAGCACTTTGATCAAGGCAAGTATAGCATGGACCATCCTTGTTGCCTATTCACCTTAATCACTAAATTCATGATGCATGTATCTACCTTGACAACCATAGTATTTATTCCTAAGTTTTGATCACTTGATCCTTGTTACCTATGAGATTGCATTTGAGTAGTGATGCTAGTGCTTGATGATGCCATGATCTTATGAACTTGATTAATTAATTATGAAATAAAGATTAAAAGATGCTTTTTAGCAACATGGACTAAGAACTTATCTGTAAGTATGACACCGGGACTTACAGCGCAACCATGGGGGCTATATGGTTCTGGCTTTAGTCAAGTATGGAGTTACTTTCTACCATGCTATTAATCTTGAAAGGTTCCTTACCGAGCTGGTTGTTTTGCGGCTCCTGTCTTTGTGTGTACTGCTGCGTGTGTGTGCCACTTGGAAGGAGGGCTCTACCGCCCCTTGCCATTGCGCCCGGATTGATTAGTGACATGTTAGCGAGGCTTTTGAAAGACTTCATAGTGAACCCCGCCGATCTACCTGGGTAGTGGATCGAGAGGCTGATCACCTCGAGAGAAAGGGTAAATCACGACTCATGGTGAAAGTGTGCAACCTCTGCAAAGTGTAAAACTGATATATCAGCCGTGCTCACAGTCACGAGCGGCCTTGGACGTCTTACAGGAATTTAACTAATTGAATATTGATTTATTTGGAGTTTCTATTGATGTTTATTCCATATTAATTATCATGTTTATATGATCATGCAAATCTTGTTCCTTGGTATAATCTATTGCTGCTACTCGAATTGCTAAAATGTGATCAATTAAAAGCAACCGCTGTCAACCAGTGTCTTGCCTTATTTGAGCCTCATAAACCTATGTTATTCCTGTTGAGTACGACATGTACTTACGCTTACTTTATTTTTCATATTTGGATAAAAATCCCGGATGGGTAACAGATGACTATAAGGATTCTTCTGAGGATTATTAGGATTGTGTTCACCAGTCAACTATTCCCTGTGGAATGGAGATTCTACGAGAGAGTTATCTATATTATTCCGCTGTTATTAATGTAAAGACTCTGTGATATTATTCATTATATATTAAATCTTGTGATGGTACTATGTAATTTGTCGCTTATGTGTGTGATTGATCTCTGGGCGCACATAAGTTGGTTCATTCAATTTTATCCTTAAAATTGGGTGCGACATGGAGGCGGCGGCCGGCCCCTGCCCCTGCAGGGAGACGGCAGCGGCGGCCTGCCCCGGCTGGGGGGCGGCGGCGGCGGCCTGCCCCGGCTGGGAGGCGGCGGCGGCGGCCGGATCCGGCCGGGGGAGGGCGGCGGCCGGCCCCTGCGGGCCGGCGACGGCCGCGCGGGCCTGCTGCAGAGGGGCGGCTGCCCAGGCTGAGGGGAACCCCGGCGGGCCCCGCAGAGGAGAGGAAGGAAGGGGAGCTGAAAGCCCATGTTTGGTTTTGGGTAATTAATAAAACCTAGTTTGCTAATAGTGTGCTCTAAGTGTTTTATGAGAACAATTAGCAAACAAGATGGAGCAAAGGACCGGGTCGGTGGAGAACACAAGTGAAGGGCAATGACGGCATCCATGCAAATGGTATAAGTTCATCATCAAAGGTGTCCACAAGGTCCATCAAGAGATGAGAAGGAAGTTGATAAGAAACCGGGAGCTCAAGGCAAAGGTATAACCAATAGGAGCTCTTTTGGTTTTGGTGATCAAGACTCCATAGAGGGAGTGATCACATTTAGGATAGATAGCCGTACTATCAAGAGGGGAAAAATCGTTGATGAAATGCGGTTATCAAGCGCCACTAGGTGTTCATGATCATTGCATTGCATATAGATGCTAGTGACACTAACAAACCCTTGGAAAACTCTTTTGAAAAGCTAACACACGTGCACAAAGTGTAGAACACTTGGTGTTAGCACTTGGGAACAAAGGGTGAAAGGTTTGAGTGAAAATCCTGAGAAAACAGGGCGTCGGACCCTAACTTCGCCAGAGCATCGGACCAATTAGTTGAGTCCGACGGCTAACCCAGCGCTGTGCAGTTTCAGAGCATCGGACTCTGTGTTTCGGAGCGTCGGACTATTGTCCAAGCGTCCGACGGTGCTAAACGAGCGAGAGCTAACACGTGGCTGCTTCTGAGGGCGTCGGACTGTCCGGTTTAGTCCGACGGATTTCAGCGCTCGGGGAGCTCTCTGGAAGCGTCGGACTGTCGCGATCGTTAGTCCGACGACCCTCTGCGATTCAGTCCGACGGTGGTCTGCTGAGGGCGTCGGACCGAGGCTTTTGGTCCGACGGTGCTCTGTCCGACGGTGAGTTTTGGCACGAGAAAATAGCCGTTGTGTTTCAACGGTCGACTTCAAACGGCAGAGAACATGTGGCGTCCATCCGAGATGTCGGACCGGAGTTGTTAGTCCGACGGTTTGGCCGTCGGACGGTCCGACGGTACGCAGTTTTGCCCAAACGGCTAGTTCTTTGTGTGGCTTATAAATAGTCACTTGGCCGGTTTGGGGAGCATCTCTTGGCCACTCTAATCACTCCTACTTGCTTGTGAGCCTTCTCACTCCATTCTCACTCATCCTACTTGATTGTGTTCATCATTTGGTGAGATTGGAGAGCATCAAGTGCATTGCATTGCTTGAGATCATCTAGAGGCACTTGGTAGTTGTCTTTCGCAGCGGTTTCTCTTGTTACTCTTGGAGTTTGCCGACTCCTAGACGGCTTGGAGCTGCGAGGATCGTTGAGGGGAGTTGGTGATTGTCTCAGCCTCCGATCGGTGAAATTATGAGGGGTTCTTAAGCCTTCCCCGCGGGAGATCGCAAAAGGCAACTCTAGTGGATTGCTCGTAGCTTGTGGATCCCCATCTTGTGTTAGTTGTGCGGCACCCTTGAGAAGGGTTTGGCGTGTGATGCCAATTAGCGCGTGAACCTCCATGTGGGTGCATCGCTACAACGAGGACGTAGCTTGCCGGCAAGCAAGTGAACCTCGGTAAAAATCATTGTGTCAACTTTCTTGCCAAGGATTTCTTGTGTATTGTGATTGCTCTTATTGGTATTCATCACATCTTCACACCGGCGGTATAAAAATCATTCTCTACCCTTTTACATTTGAGTATTTACTTTTGTAGTAGTATACTTGTTGTAGTTGCTCTCCTAGGAGTAGTTTAAAGTAGTGACCTAGCTTATTGTGTGTGTTCTTAGAGACTATAGTGTATAACGGTTAGGTGGCTTGCTTTTTAGTAGGCTAGCGCGAAATTCGCTTCGCCGCTTATTTGTCTAACCACTTTGTCTTAAGTGTTGTTTGTAGAATTTTTATAGGCTATTCACCCCCCCCCCCTCTAGCCATTTAGGACCTTTCAGGAGGAAAGGAGGAGGAGGAGGGAGGAGGAGGGTCGCCGGCCATGGCGCCGGCGGCGGCGCGCCAGGCAGCGGCGGCGGCGACTGCTGGAGGTCGGGGTTGGAGGGAGAAGAGGAGAAGAGGAACCTAGGCTGATACCATGCTATAATCTGATTTTCATTACTTGCCACTCTAACCCTAGGTTAGTGATATACATACTAGGGATACATGGGCCTCATGGGCCTAAGCCTCATGGGCTGAATACACACTCCAATAGAACCATAATCAGATATTTTAAGATTGTTATTTTTGAACTTTGACACAAGTAAATATTTATTAATCAAATGTGGGAACACATTGCTCTATTTTTCTTTACCTGTGGCAGTTAAAAGTCACTGTATTACACAATTATGTATCTTCCTCATCAAATTCATCCTGATATTCCAAGTTGTCTAGAATAATGTACTTGACGTCATCAGTACATGGAGGAGAGTTGGCATCATCCTCATTTGTATGACCCCTTCTGAATTTCTCATACCTGTGATTAGAGACATATATTGTTACACAATGACAAGATAACTTCAAGATATGGCATCCAATGTGTGTTTATGTACTTATGATCAGAGGGAGTAGTATGTTTTCACATTGGAAGGGGGGACATAGTAGATGAAATCACTTGATGTAAATGAACCTATAAATGTATGTACATGCAATTATTGGTACAGAATCACTAATGTGACAGCAATGTTCTCAGTAGCAACTGTGACCACTGGGTCTGGTAGCCCAACCTTTCAAGAAGGACATGAATTCTTTGGTCATTCTTGGGGCTGTCATGGGTAGTCAGCTAGGCCTACTGGATTGGGTTTGGCAGCATGGCCCATTAGTGTTAGGATTAATTAGAGATAAGGATCTCTTGCTTAGGGTTCAAGCAAGCCTCTCTGAAATGTATCCATCTAATCAAGCAAGGAGAATAGATCTGTTATCCTAGTCCCTTCTCCTATCCCTACCCTTGTGTTCCGACTGCTGCCTATTGGCTGGCTGATGTCAAGCTGCTTGGGATAGGGCCATCCAGATCAGATCAACATTCATAACACTAATGGGCCACATTAGCAAACCCAGTCCAGTAGGCCTAGCTGAACTACCTATGATAGGGGCAGATTGAAACGATTGTCTCTTCGACTGTGCATCACCTAGTGTTCAGCGGGTGCTGCGGTTAGCCAAGGAAGAGGTGCAATTGTGGAGGCTGGTTGGTGCCAGAGGTCTCGTGCAGGTAGAGCTGAGTTTGGATTAATAAGTTTGTAGGTCCTCCATTTTCAGAATAGTGGTGCGGCCATAGTGTGAGTGTGTGTGTGGACCGCTTTCTCCTTAATGCAATGACACACAGCTCTCATGCATATTCTAGAAAAATGTGTACAGAATCAAAATTCAAATCAGAGGTCAACCACACCATAGATGATAAACTATTAGCTTACAGATAATAAATGGTTCAGTTTATTACTACAATGCAGGCTATAACTTGACTATTGATGGAAAAAGTACAGTTTATGTTTAGCATTTTAACTTGAGTCACCAGACATATATCGGCCAATAAATTAATGCCAAGCTATTCTTGATGGTTACAGTTTTAATTCTGAACAAATAAACATCTCTGCTGTTACTCCCTGTGTTAGAGGGGTCAAGGGCCTATTGGGCCTTAGCCCATTAAGGTTAATTAGTCGCTTGCTTTGGGGGCAAGTAAGACCTCTATATATAATGAGAGGGGATGTATCAATCTGAAATTAAGCAAGAGATTAGAAGGAAATCCCTTCTCTCTTGCCGGCCGTGGGCAAAGCCCCGCGGCCGGCCTTCCCAGCGACCAAAACCCTAGCCGCCGCTCTCTCTCGTCCTCACAGCAGCCCTAGCCGCTGCTACAGTACCCGCGGGTACTGTAGCGCGGAACTGTAGCAGCGCGGTCACCGCTCCCTCAACTCTCTCCTCTCGATCCCAACTGCGTCCATAACACCCTGAGACTAAAATGCAGGTATAACTTCCCACAAGAAAAGATTGCTGGTTATAACTTGACCAAATGTTAAGGGAAGATCGCTGGAGTTTCCTTAACATTGCTGGTTATAACTTGGCCAAAATGTTAAGGAATTAAGGAAAATCTCATTGTGCTGTGCAGGAGTTAATCTTGGAAAGGAGTACTTACTTGTACCAATTGAATAAGCTAACACCAACCATAATGGTGAAAAGACCGGCACCTTTCAACCAAGTAAATTCATCATGGAAATAAAATACTGCAACCTGAAAGACCAAAGTAAAGAGATCCTTCATAAGAGGCATTAGACACTAAATCCATGTTATTATAAATTATATGAAGCCTAGGAATCATACAACCTATTTTCATATTCTTTGGGGTTATGAAACTTTTTCATGCCAGTGTTAGCAGACAACTAATGCGTTTAGCCTTGATGTAGCTGTTGATACTTCGTAGCTTCCATTCTTTCTTTCTCTGAATGATTTGTATTAACAAACAATGAACCGCTTCCAGTTTTAAGTGTTCAAGACTTGTTATCGTCTCTACCATGAGCCACTCAATTGTCAACCATCTTTATCATACTGATGTTTGTTTCAGATGAAGTGTAGTTCATGGTTCACTGACAAGCAGTTCACAAGATCCAGATTCCACAACAAAGCAAGAAATACATTTTTTAGATTGAGGAATAAATAATTCGGACTCTAGCATTGAAAGCAAGAAATATATTTAGAAAGGATCAATTTCAAATATTACCAAAATGGTTACAGCTTCTTTTACTACCCCAGCTATCGTCACGGTTATGGCACTTGTTGCTGAAATAAGTATGTACTCTGTTAACACCTGCAGTTAGAATCAATAGAGCATGAAATATCCGATAGTTACTGAAAGTACATGCCCCAGATCATGTAAAACTTGTTACCATAAAAAAAGCTAAGGATCCTCCGATAAGCATAAGCAAGCAACTCCGCATGACATGCCAAGGGTTATCGAAATATGAATTCTTTTGAAATTCACTCCAAGGGTCCAGTAATAGTGAGAGTATCATAGTGGCTATGGCCATCACTGGTGTAACATGGCTCATCAAGGTAATTGGATTCTTCAGGCCTGCAAAAGGAAGATAGTTCATGAACTCCTAATAGTCAATTCATAATTTTTAACCAAATAGTACTGGTCCCACTTTTTTCCAAGCTTAGGATACAAGCTGGAATCAGAGATACAAAATGGAATGGCTCAAGCAGAAACCAGAAACCACATTTGTGTGAAGTGTTCTTCCTGATGCTTCAGAAGCAGATCAACAGCATCTGATGATGTATACCATTTGGGATCAAATTATATTAACCGTTCTGCTCTGCCACTTGATTCACTAATAAATGGCTAAGCAGTGGCTTCAGAAAATAGAGGGTAGAGTTCTCTAATTCTTAGTTTCCTAACTTTTGAACTCCACCCCTCATTTGGTAGAGATAGACTAGCGATAGCCAGGCCAAACTGGACCTTAGTTTAATTAAGGAAACAGCTCCTAACATGCTTACCACCCCTCATTTGGTAGAGATAGGCTTGTGAAGACCCAGGCCAGGCCTTAGTTTAATTAAGAAAACAGTTTGACTGGTAAGCATAAAAAAGTTGATTGAATAAATAATCAGATAAGTAGACTTAAAACACTTGCACTACTTTCCTATTATCATAATTGATATTCAAGAATAAAGCAAAGCTTACATACCGTAAGTGTCTTTCTTGAAACATCAAGATTCACATGCACATAAAGAAAGAAACCATTAGCCTAGGAGCACCAAAGAAACGAAAGAGTGAAACGTGGGATTGACCATAGCTATACAAGAAAAGATGAAAAGGTATAAAATTCATCAATACACTCACCTGCAGCAGAATCTGAGTCATGGACCAACGGAATCCCGACATAACAGCAGCAAGCGTCACAAAAATGAAGCCCCAGAAGTCAAATTCTGTCTCCTTGGAAACTGATGACAATAATATTGCAAATCAGAAAATATAACTCCAGATTATTTTTAGCACTGAGACAAGAACTACACATCAGCATGTTACATTCAACATGATGAGTTGGTGACTAAGATAACGAAAACATTCAGTTACTAAATTCAAGTTTCCTGCAAATTATAGTGTATTGAACTTTGGTGAATTCAACATGATGTTGACCTGACTATTTTTTTAACAACACATCCTCTGAAGAACTACTTCAGAGTGATGAAACTGAATAAATGATGATAACAGTGATTTGACATGTTATTATTATTATTATTATTATTATTATTATTATTATTATTATTATTATTATTATTATTATTATGAAGAGCATCGATTACATTTTGGCCTTCTGGTCAAAGCAAAGTTTGTTGACTTCACAAATCACTGAACTGAATTTGAATCAAATCAAATGATATCACATGCTTGTCCAAGAGAATTTAGTTTTTTTTCTCAAACCGGCAGGAGAGCAGTTCAAGCAAAAAAGAAAAAGAAAATGAATACTCCGAAGAGAATATAGTGAAAGACTGGAACCCGTATTTGGTAGCTACAAATAAAACTGGAAATAAGATCAATTCCTCACGTAAAAATAAGAATACAACACCAACAGAGGATGTGGATTCCTGCAATATTGTGCGGATGCCAACTTTG
Source organism: Eremochloa ophiuroides (assembly GCA_038502445.1). NCBI lineage: Eukaryota > Viridiplantae > Streptophyta > Magnoliopsida > Poales > Poaceae > Eremochloa > Eremochloa ophiuroides. The sequence goes on along the minus strand of JAHLJS010000003.1, from coordinate 12,380,785 downwards.
TGAGGAAAATAAAAGCCAGTCTGAAACTAGCTGTTGCATGACTCATGACATTGCTCAACATTTCGTACTGGATGTTCAGCCAGAAAGCGTGCGCTTTGATTATACTGTAATAACTCTGAATTTACTGGTCCTGATGCAATGCAATGGACCAGGGCTTTGTCCCCAGAATTCTAAAAAACTAGTAATATGTATATGGAATATCTATGTGTATCCTAACAACACCTTTCTATAGTTAAAGCTTTTCTTCATCACCTATAGGTTTATGTTCCAACTTCCAAGTAGTGCAGGAAAAATACAATGTAACAATGACAGGCAAACAGTTAAATCTTAGAAGCATAATGTCATTGCACAAATTCTTAGTCAATCACCACATGTACCTGTCAACAGAACTCCAGTAGAAATAACAACTATAATTCCTAGAAGCTTGATGCTAGGATTCTCCAACCTTGAAAATAGGAAGAAACTTTTAGAGGCCTATATCATCAGAAACAGTGGAAAAAAAAACACTTAGACATGCATGTTAGTTAGGGAGTCATAGTGACCCCTTTCTTAAGAAAAAAATGAATATTACGAGTTTATGACACTGTAATAAACTTATCACAAGGAAATAATAAATGGTTAGTATGCAAATAAGTTAGTAGCTGGTTCTATGTGACCCAAAAGGCTGCAGTTGTAACAAAACTATCGAAAAAGAATATGTAATGCTCATCTGTACTTAAAGAAAATTTCGCAAGTTATAGTTAAGAAGGAAGCAGTAACTTGAGAAAATATTTCATATGACAAGTTATGATAAAAGAAGCATGCTTATTCGAAATTGGCTTACTTACAACTTCTCTTATTAGAAAAAGTTACATCGTATTGCTTGACATGTTGAGATAATAGGCAATTAGTGTGGCTGTGTCCATTTAAAGTTCACACCAGATCCTCAAGTGGGTTAAGGTAAGTGTGGGTTTATCACTGCTTTACATTTGAACCACAGTTTTTAACTTTTCTGTAAAACGTTAGTAATACTTTCTTTGTAGCCTAAGATCACAATAATTCATTAGTGCACGGCAGTGGTTGCTTCAAATAATTGTTTTCAAAAGAGGGATAAACATAGAGGTGTATCCGCCAATTATGTGTCAAGTTTATAACAAATGTTAGAGAATATGAATGTTGTGGTGCTAACATGGATGTACTGCAATTTACAACTAATTTCCATGTAGGAAAAACAAAGCGGCGGAATGAAGACCAGCACTCACCTAAATGCAAATGCAAAGAGCAGAAGGAATATTGGGGAGGCTGATTTACACTGCAAAAGATCGATTTCATGAAATCTAGTTACAGAACAAATTGAGGAATGTAACTAAAGAAGAGCGAGTGGATTGAATCCTGTTGGACACACCATAGTAGCAAACGTGACCGAGATGAACACTAGAGACGCGTTGCTCAGGTTTATGTCCAAGGCCGTCCCGAGAGCAGTTGGCACGACTGCATGCAGAACGGCTAGTAAGGGATCGCTACTCATCATCCATAGTAAACAAGCAAACGCAAGCCACAGCTGCAATAATCTCTCGTGAACCGAGATCCACACCTCTCATGAAGTAGTCCTTCCACCCCATCTCGACGGCGGACTCGGCCCCCTTGGACTGGAAGAAGATTATGAGCTTGGAGAGCCCCGCCTGCAGCGCGAAGTGCACGGTGTTCATCAGCAGCGGCGCCGGGAACTTGCCGAGCTTATCCCCCAGCAGCGTCTTGTTATATCTGCCACCAACCACCACGACGCAGCAACGAAGCAGTCAGTCAGGGCGCCATCTCCGCGGCGGGCGGGAGAAGCAGTAGGGAGGGGGATGGAGTGGAGGATCCAGGCAGGCCACTCACAGCGTGAGGCAGGTGCTGAACGCGTACCACACCAGGATGTAGAACCCGGTCCTGAGCACGACGGCGGGCGCCAGCGCGGCGCGCTCCGCACGCTCCAGCGACTCGAGCTTGGTGACGGACTCGCTAGGCCGGAGCCCCGCGCCGCCCGCGGCGGCGGAGCAGGGGGGGTTCTCGACGTCGAACGCCCGGCGCGCCGCCGCCTCCGGATCCGCGGAGGCGGCGTGCATGCTCCGCTGCCGGAAGTAGCCCGACCGCGGAGAGCCCGCCTCCGCGGCGGCCCCGTCGGCGTCGCCGCCGCCCTCGGGCTTGGGATGCATCCCGTCCCGCTCGAGATTCCGTCCGTGCTCCGGGGAGGCGCGCTACAAGCCTCGCATTGCGGACGCTCGACCTGGCCGCCGCCCGCCGGTGCCAATGCCGCGGCACGGGCGGGGGGATCTGGAAACGCGGCGCGCGAGGGGGAGGCGCGACGGGAGTGGGGTGGGGACGGCGCCTGCGGCGGTGCGGCCTGCGCCTTCGCGAGCGGCTGCCTGCCGGAACGGAACGGGGGGCGGGCGGGGACGATGTGGGGTGGTTGATTTGGCGGGTGCGCGCGATGAGCAGCAAGTCGGGTTGGGGGGTCGGGTACTCGGGTGGGCGGCGGACCGGATAGACGCGCCCCGTTGGGTGGTGCCCCTGCCCGTGGGCCGTGTGTGTTCGTGGGGCGCACGCTGCTTGCCGGTGCGGGGGCCGGCCCTGCCGAAACGTGAAATAATGGAAGGGTTTTGGGATGTTGATGATGGTGCACAGCACGGGTGCGTGACAGCAAGAGAGGATGAGGACTGAGCTATGGTTATCGCTGATCTTCTGTGTTAGAAATTCGTAGCATCGGTCGTTGGTTGGATTGTTATTATATTGTTATGGTTAAATATTCTACGAGTAAGTAGGATCTAATGATGGATTGTCGTGTACTCCTTGGTCCCATAATAGAGGCTCTGGGTATGGTATGAAAATTAAGGAGAGTGAAAAGTTAGTGCACGGAAAAAAGTGCACTGAGAGGTACCGATAACAACTAATTTAGTACAAAAATGTATAGAAGACTAGAAGATCGAATATTATAGGACCGACGAGTATTGTGATAAATATTTATGATTATTAATATTTAATGATGGGAGTGTTGCGTATTATGATTAAATATTTACGAGTAAAATCTAATGATAGGCGTTTTGGGATATACATTTTACTTGGTTCAAAAGATATGGATTCATTTGGTAAACCTAAAATAAGTATTCATTACAACATGCAACGATTAAAATGAAAAATGTTATAGCAAAGGTGTATTGTGATTTTATATTAGTGATAATCTAGTTGTACAAGAAAATATAACATGTGATCATGAAAATGCACGTGCCAGCTATCATGGCTATCTTCTAGTTGTCTATACTAATCTCTAGGAGGATGCTTGCACTTTAGTTATGTCATAGTTTTTCCGATAGCTGTTTGGTTCATTGCCACAACTATGACATGCTATACTTTGCTAGTACCCTGGTACTGGTAGACTCATTTTTTGTGCCGAAGTTATCTAACGACTGTTTGGTTCGTTGTCATAACTACGGCTTACCAAGCTTTTTGTGGCAGTTTTCGGTCATGAAACAAACATACCCTAAATAGGTAAAAGAAAAGGAGTAAAGAAAATCATACAAACTGAGAAGCAACCGACGAGGAGACAAAAGGCGTAGCATTGCATAGACTACTACTACGTGCCGGTGCGGCATGCTTCCAAATCTGCCGCTGCAGGCCTGCGCCGGTGACGAAAACGCCAAGCATGACTTGCACAAACGGAGTTGCCAATGGCCCGATGCACAAGCATCGAATCCGAGATCGATCCACATGGGGAGGGGGCAAAAAGGCAGATCTGAACTGCAAAAGCAGAGAATCACCCAGCTCGGATCCGGATTTGCATCCAAAACATTCCGTACATACCATGCCCGCCGACCCACAAACCCGGCACATTTGGACCCCGAGGTCTTAGTCTAACCTGATGGCGTCATCACCAAGATTAAAATATCTAATAATATAATGGAATGGTTACGGACTGACCATTATCTAATAATAATTCTGATGTGGTTGTTGGACCTAACACGCGCATACAGAACTGGCTGCATGCAAGCCGCCATGCATGACGCTGGGAGCACTGCTCTCATTGGTCATTGCACTTGCACACAGGCTTTGTGTGGCAGACTGTGGTTGGTGCGTTGCCCAGCTCTATCGGTGAGTACGGCTTTGTTGGCAGTTGGCACAACGGCAAGCGCTACTGGTCTGTACCTAGGGTTTTGGGTTATTGATCAAATAAGGGTCTGTTTAGAGCGTCAGAATTTCATATGAATCAATTTAATTTCCACAAGAACGAGAGAAAAATTCTCCATTCCAAACGGGGCCTAATGCCATCAATTTCACTCATTTCTGTTTTGCCCTGAGAACCGCATGCATAAATTTCAGTCAACTGGTGTGGGTTCTGATGGGCCAACAACTCTGAAACCTTTGTGAGGCTGTATATTTAACAGGAATAAGTGGAGCAACTGTTAAGGGCCTCCAAAACTGAAGGGCATCCTGAATCAATAAAAAATTGAAGGGCATTCAAATTTATACTAAGTAGTAATTAGGAATAACTAATTCTTGATGAAAAAAAATAACATGCGACTAGGCTTGCAACCACTTTGTTTAAAGTGCGAATGGATTCGTTCGCCATTCTTCTTTACGCCACATAATGCCCTCACATCTCCATGATTCTATTTTATCTGTGACCTGAACTCACAGAGTTAGAACCACGCATGTTAGTTAAAAAAAAAAGAACCACGCATGTTTGTCCGTCAAATAATGATATAACATGCAATCTCAATACACATTGAAGCAGATGACGCGATCATTACATAAATCTGAGAGCCACAACGATACTGAGTATGGTTCTAATATTTAGGCGGAATAGTCAAATTCGTCCTTGAACTATAAATCTCCAAACCAGTAATTATTCATGTGAGCAATAAGATGTACGTTCCATTGCAATATACGAGCCCATTTGCTAGTGTCTAAAAACAAATCCATGTACGTGTGTTGCATTACTCTAACCCTAAAACAAATTGCTAAGTTATTCAACTTACAGCAGAGTAGCAGAGATATAATAAATAAAGAAAGAAAGAAAGAAAGAAAGAAAGAAAATAAAGAAAATCGTGCAAACTGAAAAGCAACGGGCGAGGAGACAAAAGACACATCTTTGAAATTTTGCATGGACGAATACTACGTGCTGGTGGATGAGTACAAATCTGGCGGTGCAGGCTTGAGCCGGAGACGAAAACGCCAAGCGTGACTTGCACTAACGGAGTACGAATGGCCCGATGCACAAGCATCGAATCCGAGATCGATACACATGGTGGGTGCAAAAAGGCAGATCTGATCATCTGAACCGCAAAAGCAAAATTACCAAACTCTGATCCGGATCGATCGATTTGGAATTCGGATCCAAACATTCCGTACGTACACCATGCCCGCCGACCCACAAACCCGGCACATTTGGACCCCGATGGAGGTCTTAGTCTAACGCCGACGGCGTCATCAAGATTATAAGTAGCTAATACTCCATGATGGAATGGTTACGGACTGGGCGAAGAAGACACCTGTGGTTGTTGGACCTAACACACGCATACAAAACTGGCTGCATGCTAGCTGGAATAGCTAGGCCAACAGCTTGTTTCAGGTAGAAACAAAGGGGCCTGAAAGCCTGAAAAGATGCCCGAAAGGCAGTTCGGTAGCGTGGTGGGAAACTTGGAGTGCTGCATTTGTGCGTGCCCAGATCTATTGGGTGGTTGTTGAGTCTGGCTTGTTGGCAAAATGGCAAGTGATGCTAGGAGCCTAGGATCAGGGTTTGGGTGGTTGGTCCAAATAATGCCATCAGTTCCATTCATTTCTGTTTTGCCCTGGGAAGTGGGACCTGCATGCACGAATTTCAGAGTCATGGAAAAACTCTTCTCTCTGTTTTTTTTTTTTTTTTGAATGGAGGGGAAAAACATTCTGGTGTGGGTTCTGATGGACCAACCAATCCTGAACCCTTTGTTTGTGGAAAAATGTTCAGGTGAGGATCCAGAGTCAGTGAGTCACAGTCAGGTCCACGTCCACTTCTGCATGCGGCTCGTGATGAATCATGACGGTTGGTCCATGTATGTACCCAAGAGATGAGTGAGGGCCATGGTACACCCAGCAAGGCAGCAAAGTCGATGGAAGATACACCTCCGCGTGCTCCCACTGTGGACGGAGCTAGCACAGCAGCATGCCTCCTTGTCCTTGATCTCTGACGAGGCCACCTGAGCGTGATCTGCATCTGCTTGCTCATCAGTGGGGGCGTGGAGCTGTGTGCCGATAACACACGCACTGTCGGCACTGTGCTTCGCCCACCTGATCACCTCTCCCAACTCCAATTCCATGGCCTTCTCTTCCTCTTCTCTTCTCCTCCTCGGTGACACCACCTCATTCGGCTCACGGACTACAGCGGCAAAGGGCCAAAGGCAGCGCCGCGCTCCATCTACAGACTACAGCGGCTTCAGTGCTCCACGTCGTTTTCGCCTCTTTTATGAGAAAGTGACGCTTCTGACGCGGCGCCACGCGTGACGGCGACGATAAGGCCGGCCGCGGACGCAGCAGCAGTCCGCAGTCGATCGGCACCACGCGCGGAAGCCGGAACTACCCGGAAGCGACTTGCATGCATGTGCCGGCGGTTGGGTGGAGTGGCGGAGCCTTCGGCTGGCATCTCCAGGCTCCAGCTCCGGCCGGCTCCCGTTCCTTCTCCAGATCGAGCTTATCCGTCAGCGTGCCAACGTTATTATCCGTCACACGCATTCCCTACGACTCAGAATGTCCGAAACTTCACTTTTCGCCTTCAATACTGCGCGTCTCTGGGCCTGACAACAATCGCTGTGGAACAGTAGCCAAGCTTTGGTACGTATCTTCCCATGTGTTCTTGTCAGTGCCACTTTTTCAGTTTTCTTCAAAGCTGCCCTTGTCCACGGACCACGACCACGACTCGACGAGAGGACGACATCCAACTAAGGGGGTGTCTATTTTGTAAAAACTTTTGGTGTTTTGGCCATTTTTTAAAATAGATCTAAATACCATGGTATAAAAGACTACAATTTTTTAATATTTTGTATTTTACATTTGGCACCTAAGAGGTCCACAAGAGAGCAAAAATGCTATGAGGTCATGTGCTATGTCTGCATGGCTAAACTTTTGATATACAACTACCTAAGAGTACATACTAAGATGTAAATTTTAATATTTAACATTTGTTGCAGTACAAGATTTAGGCCCTGTTTAGATGCACTTCAAAATTTCAAAATTCCCATCACATCGAATGTTGCGGCATATGCATAGAGCATTAAATGTAGATGAAATTTTTGTATGTTTGCACAGTTTAAATGTAAATTACGAGATGAATCTTTTAAGCCTACTTACACCATGATTAGACACTTATTAGAAAATATTTTTTTTCCAAATTACAAAAGTTTTACGCGTCTACACGGGGCCTTAATATTTTGCATTTTGTATTTCTGAAGACATCTACTATCCCTAAGTCCGCGTCCAGTCAACTATCCGTTTGGGCCTGGCCGGCTGCCCGGGCGATGCTAACTTGGGCCATCTGTTAGCCCATCATAGTAGTAGGGCTTGGCTTTCTGTCGGCACCGGCCGGCTAGTCGGCAAGAGGCAGAGTTCAGTGAACCGCTCTCAGGTAATCACGTTCCCAATCAAACAGTTTACCGTATGCATATATGAAGTTATCACAGGCAGACGCCGGATACACGGCGCATAACGTTCGTTAACACTTCCATTTTCTTAGGTTTTCGGGGGAAAAAAGAGAGAAGGGAGAGGACGCTTGGGGGCACACAACCAATACAGAGAGAATTCCTCTGCAGCCAGGGGTACCTGCTCAGGCTACAGCAAATGCACATCAGGTATTCAGGCCTCGGTTATATTATACTAATTATTATAAACTAGAATCATGCGCCTCAAATTTTCGACATTGCCTAATACAGTTAACTGTCAGCATCTAGTGGTGCTACGCTTCAGATAAAGTGGTGGCCAATTGCGTCATTTTTGCTTCTGAAGAAAATGTACAGGTCACCTGATTTGTCAGTTCATCAACAAGTTAACAACACCAATAGCAATAGTGCAATATATGTATAGAGATGCCTTCTGTTTTTTCGGGAATCAGAAGCCGACTCAGCAGCAGTGCGTCTCTGTTGTCATCTTCAAGGGTGTGACATTTCCCTCGCAGCATGCTCTTGGAACTTGCCATCGCTCCCAAAAATCTTTACAGATTTTTTTTTCAGATACGACCTTTCTCAGGGGCCACTTCTGGAGATGTCGTCTTGCATTTTGTAGTTGTATTATTTAAGTGTACCAAACATGTGCATATTGCCATCGACTCCGAGTTTCACACAAATACACCATATGTTTCAGATTTTCGATTTCTTGAACATACCATTGTTTTTCTTCCAAAGTCAAGCATGTATTTTTTTTTTCTTCTAGAACATGCATGAGAGTTTCATATCATTCAGTAAGAATAAGAAGCATGTTAATTTTCAATTAGAGCAAATTTTACTTATCCCATGCTACCACTTCGATGCAATATAATGCCCACACATGGCCAGTTGGCCACATGAGCCTTCCTCGGACTTAGATGGTGTTTGGTTCAATTAATGGTGATGCAAAGAAAAAGGGAATCAGACAACACAGTCATCGAAGCTATATATGAGGCTTGATTGTGTTTGGAAGTGGAATCAGATAGCACTAGTAGCAATCAAACAGGTGAAACGGTAACACATATCCTCTATAATGGGGTTGCATTAGCATTCCACAGTTCCGCACATATCAGCCAAATAACATTGATGCTGCCAGGGTGACAATGAATATAATGGGCGGTGGTCGGCAGATGTGAATGTGGTGTATAATGCATCTTTGTCACTGGGAAAGAGGAAAAAGAGTTCTTTGGAGTACATTAGGATGTCGCATAAAAAGAAGACAACGAGGTAAACATACGAGAAAGGACTTTTATGATACATCTCGACTACTGTGGGCTAAACATTTCAACAAAGTTATGGATACGGTCCACTGATAGGTACGAAGAACTATACAGCAATATTTGGGAGCAAACTTGAGGCCACGCGTCATTATTTTGAAATCTATATGGTAGCAATATTTTGTCTAGAATACGACTTCACTTGTATTTTATTAAGACGAAGGAATAAAGTTACGGTACAAGTTGCCCGCAGGCGAGCTGCCTGGAAAGGTGAGAATGAGAGCATAGACGGAGATTACATTGCTAACAAATTTGCGACTAGTTCCAGCAGAACCAGAGGTCGTGTAGTACTAATTTGATACATGTTCGGCAAGTATTGTCAATCAATAGAACTTTATATTAATTCCTCTTAACAAAACCGTGACCAAGTATGTCCATGAAAAAAAAAATGTATCGTCACTCAACCAAAAATGATGTTTATTAAGTGGCTTTTGGATGGTGCTACATTTGTTTTTATTTTCTTGAGGAAAACCGATGAACAGAGGATAATAATAGGGCCGGGGTACATTTCATTTGAATTTTTTTTTTGTTGGTAAAGAAGGGATGATTATGTTTTCGTAGTTGTGGCTTTGTAGGATGAAGTCCATGGATCAGAGGTTGTATAGATGTCTAGTTTAAATAAAACAAGATACACGTAGATCGAACCTTCCAACAAATTAAATCATGTGCAAAAATTAAAGTACACCCAAAGCCCATACACTTGAACAAACACTCTAAAGAAGTAACAAACGATTTACTCGTTTGAGAAACACCAATTCATAGGGCCATGGTATGTTTTCTCTGTCCTTAATCGGCGCAGAGTGAGATGAGCAACCTACATGCATGTTTGGAATGACCTGATTGGCCAGAGCGTCGGTGCTAAAATTTTGTTTTACTGAACATATAAAGGATTGTCACATGGTAATCCTTGGATTACCTTGGCTAAGCTTGTACTAAAGTTTTTACTTCTTCTTAATGAAATACGTGTATAGGGACACAGTCACGAAAAAAAAACATTTAAAGGATTAATTGAAGGTATTCATGAATCGGATTCAGATTCAAGCTCATTCTTGGATTCAGTTCTTTGCTCCACCGGTTGTGTGCAAAATGAGAATAAACTGTGTAAGGCAGCATATAGGATTTCATGGTTTGAAAAACACCAATTTGATGGATTTGAGGCTCATTCCACAACAGAAGTATGGAGTGTAAAATTGTCTTTTTGGGAAAAGAGGGACCAACCAAAGCCAGTTCTTTGTGTTTTATTTACAGCGCGTATGAATTTTGGTAGTTCGGTGAATGTTTACTGGTTTTTATCTCTGACGATTTCACTACTGCAATTCAGAAAGAAACTTTGAACTTACTAAATATACTACTACACACACAAAAAAAAATGCAAAGAAAATCAACTTGTTCCAAAAGGTACATTCTTATTATATCATAGACAGCTCAGTAAGGTGGATCCACACGCTGCTGAATTGCTGATCTGAATCAAACCGGTTATGTAGCTTTGAAAAAAAGGTCATCATAATCTGTCCTATATATATAATGAAACAAGGAGTGGTAATTATGTAGTAGTAGAAGTAATCAATGATCAATGGAATTGCTATGTACAAGTAGACACATACATACACACTCTCTCAAGTCCCAAGGTAACCTAGCTAAAAACAACAAACAAAACAAAGACGCGAAGGCAAGTGGCCGAAACAAGACGTAGCGTACAGACAGCTTCTTGCTAGGTAGCAGCAACAAGTAGCTCGACGACCGGCCGTCTAACGCACGCATGGGACATGGCAGACAGCACGGACAACCCGGACCTACAAAACTTCCTTCCTATGGTACTCAACCTCGTCCAATCATGATCATCACTCGGCGAGAAGAAGAATTAAGCAGCAAAAGAAAGAAAGAACACACGGAATGAAACCACAATAACTCAATCAACAGCACGGCGCTAAAACTAAAATCTTGTCGACGATCGACCACCATTATTGTTACTGATATATGTGCACGTGTGTGTAGCAGCTCTGCAGCTAGGTCGCCGTGCATCAGCCGGAAGCTAGCTAGTGCCCGACGCCGGGGCTCGGGACGGACCCCATCACCCGCGCGGCGGCATTGCCAGCGGCCGCCGCCGCCGTCCTCCTGCCGCCCGACGATCCTCGGAGCCCGCTCTCGTCCGCTGCTGCTGACGTCGCCACCGCCGTCGCCGCCGGTCCATCTCCCTTGCTGGCAGCACCCTCCTCCTCGGCGCGTGGTCGTCGTACGTCGTCGTTGGCAACCAGCAGCAGCACCCTTGCCGCCGCCACTGGCGTCGTCGTCGCCGCGAGCATCACGGCGAGCGAGAAGAGGAGGACAAGCACCGCCACTCTGCAGCTGCACACGGCGGCCATCTCTTGGTTGCTCTCGAATCTCGATCGATCGATCGTATATCTTAGGCGGCGAAAGCGAAACAAAGCAAGGCAGCTAGCGCGAATGAGGCGGGCGGGGAGGATTTCGAAGGGGATTAGGGAGGGTTTATATAAAGCTAGCGCGAGGGGGCGTGTGGTGGCGCATGGGCGTGGGCATGGCGCTGTGCGGTGGCCAGTGGGAGAACGCGATGGAGGCGTGGGGAGAAAGGCAATGCCACGCCGCGTTGCGGGCGCGCGCGCGTACGGAGGCAAACCCCAGCCGCAGCCGGGGTCGGCGTCGGGCCAGGGTCGGGCGGGCGGAGCGGACGACGTGCGCCGGCGTCGCGTTGTTTTGGCCGCTTTGCGCGCATCCGGGACGGCTCGCGATTCGCGAGTCGTATCCTTGTGACTGACGTGGGACGGGGGTGGGCACGTACACGTTACTTGAAGCAAGTATGTACCGCCTGTGTAAATAGCGACTCCGTGTCCGTGTTAACCGTACGTTTCTGCTACGTATGTAACTCGCTCGGTTTGCGCGTATGGTGAGGCAAGCGAACGTCAGATGAGAAGGAAGCGGATTAATTAGGACGCGTGAAGGCTTACGGGAGATGTGGAAAATTTGAGGCAAGGCAGAGACGCTTTTGCAAAAATCTAGGATGTCACTGTTGGGAGAGCGCTGAGGATGATATTTTGTTGATTTAGCAAATCATTTTTTTGGCCCCACCACCTTTCATTGGTGATACATCACTACAAATTCATCACAAGAGCAAGGCTTTATATTACTTTTAGTGCTGACAGCAATGACAACTCTAGGGAGGTCTCTATTCGATCACGAAAGTTAGGTGTCCCTCAAATTTCTCCTCAGACTCTCATTTCTAGGGTTACCTTGACACCCCCTAATTTTCAATTGGGCAGTTTTTCCTTTCTTTCCACTCACACCTACATCTACATGGAGTCTTGTGCCGCTCACGCTCGCGCACCATCTCTACTATGGTCGACTCTATATCCTCCTCTCCCAACCCTATTCCTAGCGGATTGGGGAATAACCCTAGGTCCACCCATCTTCTTCAACGCCATTCACTAGAGCTCCGCCCTCCCCTCTCTTCCTCCCCAAAGGCGCGCCAACCCTGGCCATCAGCCCTATGGACGCGACCTCCCTCGCACATCACCCCCATGCACATGTCCACCTTGCCTGCCATTTGCTCAAAAACTTGCCCTCCCTGACCATGAGGATGCACTCTCTGAGTGTGTTGTCCTTCGTGGAGTTGTGTTGATATCAACTGGAGATCTTTTTTTCGGGACTAGGACTACGCAACGATGTTAAACAATGGCCTTACAAAAGCTAACATTTTCTTTATAAGATCTATGACTTCATAGCAAATGTTTTCATAGAAGATCAAGCTTCACACAAAGGGAAGAAGGGAGGCTCCACGCACCACCGCTGGGAGTAGCACAAAGCCCTACGAAGGGTCACGAAGACTCGAGGCCTATGATTGTGTCGGCTTAGAGCAAAAGTCCAAACAAGACAAGTGACAACGAACAATTGTGTGCTAAACCTCTGAACGAAAACGAAAATACCTAAGAATATTCTTAGAAACCTTGTAAAAGGAGGTGTAGAAGTATAAAATCATTTGTATAGGTAGAGGTCCCCTAGTATAAATACCTTTCCCTTGTACTATTCATGGGCAGATAATAATGACATGAGCATGGCACAATTGCGTGTTGAATTATCACTCACTTTTATTGAGTTTTCGTAACATTGCATTCTTAAACTTTTTGTTATATGTAGGTGCATGCATTACCAAATCGGGAGACTTTGGTGTGGTGGTACAAATCTTGCTCGAATCATGATGCTTTGTTAAAGCGGACAAAGGCCATCATATTTTTTTTTCCCCCAGAGGGTCGGCAAAGGCCATGATCTTAATGGTTACATTTTGTCATTTTGTGCCATTTGAGTTCGCCATCTCACACGAATATTGTAGAAAGTTGATAGAAAGCGGTCCAAATTCCACAAAGGGACATTTGAATCCTTTCATTTAAAAGAATTGAAATCTACTTAATAAACTATGTCGTTTGGCTTAGAACGTGACATTCCACCACTTTCTAAAACTTACTTATGAGCATACCTCAAAATTCATAGGGTGAAAGATGGAATTCGATTATATAGATCATCATTCTATGTTTCTAGTTTGGAACTCATAACACTATCTTCAACTCATTCCCCAACGATAGATAACACATAAGTATCTCTCTCGTATAGCCAACAATAATATACAAATATAATCCATACACAAATGTATTAGCTTAATTAATTAATACATGCCTAAATTATGATTATTAAAATAAATTTAATTTCAAGAATCAAAATAGGGCCCGGAAATTCCTCGTATAGTAGAAAAGTTAATGTTTTATGAGCTATATTGGGTGGTAAAAAGAGGAGGGAACACAAAACAATATGTAGCAAAGCAGAAAAGGCGTTTAGTTTAGATGCAAAATGTTGGTCCAACTGGTTGCGTTGCTCTTGCTTCTCAGGAAAGCTTTTCTCATAATATAACACTTGCTCTCTCACCCTCTGGCTTGTCTTATTGCAGGGCATGAACTGCAAAGGTACATCGGCTTTCCCCCATTTTAGCACACATACACCCCCATCGTTGCCTGCGTGTAGAAGGCACTATTTATTTTAGGCAAACTGTTGCTTCCCTATGTTTCGCGCTTCATGTGCTCTTCCTTGGACTTATATTATTATTGTTATAGGCATCCCTTATCCATGTTTCCTGAGGTTCGTTTGTCACTACATTTCGTTTAGCGCATTGTTGTTTTCTCTACAAAGTAACAGGACATAGAAAAAAATCCTGGTACGAGGGAGCTAATGTTAGTTTAAGTTTTTTTTTTAAAAAAAAAATCATCGATGTGTCATTGACTCACCTTGAAAACACCTCTTCTCAAACCAGCAAGTTGATTAACTAGATCTCATGATTAACTATAACACGCTCACTAACCTTCCAGGTGCAGCACCCCAATAATAAAAAGAACGACAACGATTAGTTAAGGGTTTCTTTTCTTCAATTCGCGCTGAAAAAAAAAAACTGACAAATTCATGCTGTGTTTTCCCGCAAACACTTGCTTTATCCGCTTCCCAAAGTCAAAATAAACCGCAAAAATATCAAGTTCACACTAATCTTCCATTTCAAATACTAGCCATACATAAATTTCAACGCCACTTGGCTCCAACTCAGCTTGACGTGATCCCAATCGCAGTCACGCGTGTGGGGTGCAATTTGGCAAATGGACCGGAGAGGGAAGTGGATTAAGATTGTCAAGTGTTGTTTTGTGTGTTAACCCAGACGTACATGCATATATGGATGCAAGCTGTATATATACTAACTAATGGAAGTGTGCACGCCAATTCTCAACTTCTTGTGCTCAAATGCTGCTTCCAAGCTAGTAGCACTCTAAGCTATAATTTTATATTGAAGTAGAGTTATATGGCTCTTGAAACGATTGTTTGCATTGGGCAAATATATATTCTTGTACGTATACACTTAAATTAACTTTCAAACTTCATGCCTTTAATTAAACTTGCATGCTTGCATGCAAAAGGATCACACACGTATGTGCAAATGTACGATTGAAATTGCCAGCTGGGTAAAATGAATGCATGCTGTAGTAAAATGCTCCAAAATAGTCTTATCAAACCCCATATATATATATATATATATATATATATATATATATATATATATATATATATATATATATATATATATATATATATATATGGAAATTATTTTCTACTCCTAGGGAGTAGTTACTCCTATACTTGTATCTTTAGATTTAGGGCATATATGACCAAATGAAGTGTATGTACATGAAGTATATGATCATACTAGACCATCTATGTTATTATATTTATGAAGTATGCGTACATACACCGAGTATATGGTCATACTTATTTTATATACTACAGTAAGTGGCATTTTCGTAATATATTAAAAATTATGGGTTTCCTCGAAATTTTTTCGCATAGGAAGATTTGGAGCATCTTAATATGAGTATGTAAACATACTCAAAGTGATAAACAAGTATAAATACATACGCAAGGTGATTTTTTAAAGATAGGAGTAACTACTTCCGGGAGTATAGAAAATGCACTATATATATATATATATATATATATATATATATATATATATATATTCAAAATACTTTTTCCGTTCGGAATGTGTGGCGATTCATAATTTGAGCGTGGCCGAACTCTCTCAGCTTTTATTAATTTGGTTGCTTACTTGCACAATTACATTGATAAATAATGTTAAGATAATATCCTTGTATCTCTTCGACATAGAGTTCTTCTTTCATTAATACTAGCAAAAGAACTCGTGCGTTGCAACTGGAGTGTCAAAATCATTTTTTTAACTCAATTGGTTTCATAACCAATCTAGAAAAAAGTAATTATTATACGTGTTTGACTTGCGTATCAATATCTTTTTGCCAAAAAAGCCAAGAAAGATATGAGTTTTCGCAGCAGAATGTCTCTTGTTTTATTTGCATCTCACCTGGATGCCCTCTCTCACTTTACCATATGGTACTAATGTCAACCGGGCACGCAAAACTAAATCGGACCAAGTACACATTTTATTAAGATTTAAATATGGCCCATTAAAGATATACAGATCTTTTAAGTCTAACCGTACAAACTATCATATGAGTAGTCATTTTATTAAATTAGATTGGTCCGGCCCAATCTCAAATCAAACAAGGCCCAAAAATAGATTTAGCAACAGTCTCTAAAGCCTGTGGTGGGTTGAGTGGAGTGAGCCGGTAGTTAGAAAGGGTGAACGAAAAAAAAGGCCAAAAATTTTGCCGCTTTATTAATATATAGATATAGATATAGATACGCCCCTTAGGACAAAGTAATAAGTTTACATGAAGTAATTAACTTGTTTCAATTATATATTTCAAACCGAGAGTACATATGTTAAAAGAGAATACTACTATGAAAATTAGCAAACCAAAGTTACTTCACCTTGCTGTAACCTTTTGTAAACACCTGCCTTTATTTTAAATAAATTTCTGTAGGACCCCGGACCCTCCAGTTCTTTAAAAAAATAAAGTTACTTATTGAAGTCCAAAGCTATCATGAACTTTCACATACAAGGGATGCTGAAGCCCTGTTTAGAACGAGTTTTTTATTATTATTTCTACTTTTTCTATAAAATTAAATTAATTCTTGTGAAATTTTAATGAGATTATATATTCATGTAAAGTATGAGCAGACGCAGCTAATGAACATGCATAGAGAGCTTGTGCTAAATGAGTTCTATCTCACTTTTTTCTCTCAAGCTGCAATTCACGCTCTACGGGCCGTCAGGTTCCAGCAATCAGGGCTTCGGCGGCCCAATATCCCCAGACTTCAGCGGGTAAATGGCAATCGGCGCAGAGCTCACGCTCTCCCAAGTCCCAAGTGGTCAAGTCGCACCACCCAATCTCATGGACCGCGTCCACCGAACCGCGCAGACAACTAGTCGCACAACACACCGAAGACACATCCCCGTTCCCATACACCGCGTCCATGCAGAACTCCTCTCACCTCCGCCCTCCCCTCTCCAGCTCCCTCCCGCCACGAGCCCCTTATCCTCCAACGGCCAACGATCACCCCGAGTGCTCCGCGTCCTCACGCCCATGTCCGCCGCGGCCCAAGACCTCGCGGCGCGCCGCGTCGCCGCGCTCCTCCCCGTCCCGCTCCCGCCGCAGCAGAAGCCGCAGCAGCTCTCCGGCGTGGCCGCCGCCGTGCTCGACGCCGGGGGACGCCTGGGCCGCGCCGTGGGCGACGTCTTCCGCCAACTCCGCATCGACGACACCTTCTTCTCCGGCGGCGGCGCGACAAAGCAGCGCCGGCGCAACGCCCGGAAGAAGAATAATAATGGCAGGAGATCGGCGGCCGGGGCGTCGGGCGCCGCCGCGGTCAGCAAGGAGGAGGCCACAGGCGGCGGCGGCGGCGACGAATCCCTCGGGTCCTCCGGTAGGTTCGCGCGGTCGCAGGGGAGCATGAACCTGTCGGCGACGTACGACAGCAGGACGAACGACGTGGAGAGCTCGGTGGTGGCCAGAGGCGACCTGTGGCGCGCGGAGGCGTCGCACAGCAGCACCAGCGGCGGCGCCGCCAGTGGCTCTGCTCCGACGGGCGCCGGCGCCGGCGCCGGCTATGGAGCCAACCTGTTCCTCGTGCAGCTCGGCCCGGTCCTCTTCGTCCGCGACACGACGCTGCTGTTCCCCGTGCACCTCTCCAAGCGCCACCTCATCTGGTACGGATTCGAGCGCAAGGTGCGTGCATTGATCTCCAGCTCCAGCTCTGCAGAAATCTCAGCATTGCTTCGTTAACTTAAACCACGCACACACAAAGAGCTCTATCTGTTCTTGCCTTGTTGCAGAACGGAGTGCACTCGGTTTGCCCTGCTTATTGGTCGGCTCACAAGAGATGGTTCTTCATGTCCATGTTATGCCTGAACCCATTCGCCTGTGTAAGTCTAGGCGATCCTTGTATGTTCCTGCTGCCTTTCAGTTTTCTACCTCCTGTCCATCTCCAACTGAATATTTTGTTCAATTAATCATTTATATATTGTCAGTCGTTCATGGACATGCAATTCCCAAATGGGCAACTACGATACGTTGCCGGCGACGGCTTCACGGCGCGTGCTTTCCTCCCACTCCATGGTGGGATCCTGCAAGTCCATGGAAAATCCCCGGGGGAGAAGAGGCTCAGCTTCTCTTTCAAGGTCAGTGTTCGAAGCGCATCAAGCTTCATTGCAGCAGCAGGAATCGCATTGCCGGCCGTTGCTAAATATCTCTGCTGCACTTACAAAGGCCGTCTCAGTTGCTTGCTTGCAGAACAGGAGTGGCGGCAGCGTCGTCCCAATGGTCCAGTGGCCGGATAAGTCTCTCTCGCTGGGGATCGTCCAGGCATTGTCTTGGAGGAGATCTGGCCTGATGCTGCAGCCAGCAACACAGATCAGGCACAGCCACATCAACCATCATGCCACTCTTAATTCTGACAGTACTAGTAGCTAGAAAAATAACAGAAAAATAACAAAACTTGTCAGTACAATTGCCTGTTCCATGCATATCATTGCAGTGTATTACCAAGATCTGTTTCACCAGTTCCTGTTCAGAAATTCTGTAGGAAATTAACCGAAATGCATGGCGTCTGAACTGACTGGAGCTTCTTCTGATGGACAGCATATGCCCGACGATCGGCGGCCGCCATCCTGGTGTGTGCATGGAGCTGATCCACTCGGCGAACGACAACGTCGGCGTAGTCTCTGGCTACTCCCACTCCGCTTCCCCCTCTGCATACGCCTCCATATCGGTCTGTCAAGTTTACAGTAATTTGCAGTAACATTACCATTACATTATATCTGAAGAAGTTTCACTTCAATCCCTGCTTATTCCTCTCTGCTCAACATCTTTGGTTATCTTCACAGATCGGAAGATCGAAACTGAACGGCGGAGCGGCGAGGTCAGGGTTGGTGTTCAGAGTAGACGCTCCGCTCCACGGTTTCGGCCGGCCATGGTTCTCGGTCCAGATGAACAGCGGGATCGAGTTCTGATTCCCCATTGTTTTTGTTGTGACTGAACTGAACATACAGACTACACAGTTACACTGTCCAAAACAAACACACAGTTACAGGTCATACATACTACATCGAAATGTACAGTCGATGTTGTGTATAAAGCTTGACGACGACGTGTATAAAGCATTTTTATACGAGTTTTACAAAAGGTACTGGTGGATAACGGATCACATGCGTATTTGTCACTTAAAAGCAGCTGTCATGAGTAAACACTACAGCACGGTACTGTTCCATTGCAATATATCCATCTCTCTCTGGATGTGTCAACCCTTGGGCTTTGTGTCCTAATCAGCTGGTAAGTCTTAAACTGAAGCTGGGTACACAAGCAAGGGAGGCAAAGGCGACCCGGCCAAACTTCTGAACAAAGTCCACGTTTCGCCGAAAAAAAAGACTTACGTGTGACAGCAAATGCATTCGTAATGCGAATCTGCACATGCCACTCTGCTACTTTTTTCATGCCAAAGGATTGTGCTTGTGCGGTACGATCATTGTTCATTCATCCTTCTTCTGGGCATCAATCAAAATTCAAGCATCGGCGTATTGGTACTGAGAGTGAGTTTTCTCCGCGCGTTTGACTTGCCGTGGCGATCGAGCTACATATAAGATCCACCCGTGTAGCCGACTAGCGGCAGCAGAGATTTCCTTTCGCTGCTCTCATTCTCCTGCCTGCTTCTGTTCACGTTCGTACCGTGGACTCTTGAGGTTGGCCATGAGGAGCACCGTCGTCTTCTTCCCGGCGACGTCGTCGTCGTCGGGCGAGGAGGGGTCGCCGTTGGTGCCACCACCGGCGTCGGAGGAGATCACCGAGGAGGGTGGGACGCCGGGGAAGGACGCCGCCGCCGCCGCCACCGCTGCCCCGGTGGTGGGGCGGACTGGGCGGTGGCTGTCGTCGTCGCTGGGGACGGTGCTGCGGACGAGGGGAGTGGGATCCGTCGTGGTCGGCTTCGTCCTTCTTGCCTTGCTGCTTGGCGCGCGCAGATGGATCGACCTCAACGCTGTAAGCATAAGCATCAATGTGTTTTTTTTTCTTTTCATGTTACATTTCACCGTTGCAACTTCGAAGTCAACTATTACGTGTTCATTCTCGTAAAAAAGGTCAATTACGTGTTAATTCAAAGGAAAAGGCTTGGTTCTCCGAGAAGTTTGCAATGTTCCAGACGGCCCACAGGACTTGTCTTTTGTACTCCTATTTTGAAACAAAGAAAATGGCTAGATGAGCACATCAATGGACATGTCACATATAATAAAAGGAAATTTAGAATAAAGCTAATAATACGGCTGACTTACTGATTGTAAGTTATTTGCAGTCTTTTCTCAGTCCACCACCCATATAGTAGTTAGTTCTCAACTTTTAATACATAACATACTCTGTTAAAGTTTCTTAGTTCGTATGCTTAAACTGACTATGAGCTTACAGTCCGTCCGTTTCTTCTCTCCTCTTCTCTCTTCCCCATATTAATATTTAGACAACTCATAGCCTGTTATTGTACTTACTCTTACATGAAATATCCAATTTTAATACAAAGTTTCGTTCCATGTTTTTATAGACATTTAATTCTATGACTTATATAAAGTTGGTAATTATGTTAAGAGAGTTCCATTCCCGTGAAACTCGTGTCTTCTCCCTCTCAATTAAAACATTATCATATCATAAAAAATACATGGATTAAGTCCACTTTTGATCCCTGAACTATTCGCTCGGTCTAATTTTTCCCCTCATCTATAAAACCGTCTATTCCGGGCACCTCATTTTCTTTGTCGGCTCATTTGTGCCCCCTGCGGCTGTTTTGCCTCGTTTGACCCCGGTTTTGACCGCCACGCTGGCATGAATCGCCACGTAGGACGCCCACTCCGTACAAAATGCAGCTCGGTCTGCTCACGTGTTCTCCTCGTTTCCAATTGGCCTCCTTGATGGCCCAGGGAACGGCCGCTCCGACGTCTCCAGGCTACGGCCGAGCTAGATGAGCTACTTCGCTGGTAGGTGCGCGAGGCTGCCAAAGGTAATGTACATCACGGACGACGGCGCCTAGGAACCTAGCCACGCCAAAAAAAAGGCTGGCGTCCACGTCCGGGCGGTTAGGTCTGCTAATGGGTCGGGTTGAAAGGTTAAATAGGTTGGGTTCTCAAGTGGGTATACTTTGGACGGGTAGAAATAGGTTGAGTTATTGAACGGGTTGGGTTGGGGTGGGTTTAATAAGAAAATGGGTTGGGATGGGTTGGGATTGACATCGGTGTTATGGGCTTGAATGGATTGAATCCGTGGATGGATGTTAGATTAATAAACATCTGACAGTGCCGATTGTCATGAAGTTGCTGCTTGCTATATTAAATCATCTGTAATAAATTTTAATCGATTTTGATAAAATTTTAAGGTGTGAACGCGAGGTTTTATTCCTAGGGATTCTGACGTGGGGCCCACATAAATATCCGGCGGTGCCGGTTAACATGAAATTGCTGCTTGATATATTAAATCATCTGCAATAAATTTCAGCCAATTTCGATAAAATTTTAAGGTGTGAACGCGAGGTTTTATTTCTAGGGTCCGGCTCTGACGTGGGGCCCACATACACGTCCGACAGGGCCGGTTGGCATGAAGTTGTTGCTTGCTATATTAAATCATCTGCAACAAATTTTAATTGATTTCGATAAAATTTTATGGTGTGAACGCGAGGTTTTATTTCTACGGTCCGGCTCTGACATGGGGCCCACATACACGTCCAACAGTGCCGGTTGGCATGAAGTTACTGCTTGCTATATTAAATCATCTGCAACAAATTTTAATCGATTTCAATAAAATTTTATGGTGTGAACGCGAGGTTTTATTTTTAGGGTTCGGCTCTGAAGTGGGGCTCACATACACGTCCGGCAGTGCCGGTTGGCATTAAACTGTTGTTTGCTATATTAAGTCATCTGTAACAAATTTCAGCCAATTTTGATAAAATTTTAAGGTGTGAACGTGATGTTTTAAATCTAGGGTCCGGTTTATGGGTTGAAATGGGTTGGAATGGGTTAGGTCGAAGATAGAATAGTATGGAGTAGGACGGGTTGAAAAGAGAGTTAATTTATTATAGGTTGGGTTAGGTACGGGTGGGTATTAACCCATTAGCAGGCGGTTGCCCCCGCTAGCCCTACTGGCGTCCGCGTCCAAGCCGCCGGAGGCGCACATCGGCGTGATGGCCCGCATCTTCCGGCCCAGCGCCTCTGCGTAGCGGTCGACGAAGATGCCCACTATGTCGCGGAAGGTGTTGAGCAGCAGGCCATCGGCGGTGGCCTCGGCCTTGGTGACGTGCCGACGTTGCGCTGGAAGCCCTCCGCGCCGGGCCACTGGAAGAAGTCACGGAACGTGGCCTTGTTCGCGACAGCGGGCACTAGCAAGTTCGGAACCTCGAACGTCTCCAGCTCATCGGCGACACGGCCGTAGACGCCATGCTTGGACAGGGTGTGCATAGCAAGGAGGAAGTAGGTGGATGGGCAATGCAGCACCAGGTGCAGGATGCCATGGCAGGCACACACCCCTGCGAGGTGCCTGTCGTGCGAGAGCTGGTCTTCGAGGTGGCCAACGCGGACAGCATGGCGCTGTACGATCACTTCATGCTCTGGTCGTACGTGGATGACAGCGGCGGCAGGATCAAGTGGTGCAAACGCCGTGGCTGTAGACGCGTCGTCGAGTTCATCGGCGGCGGGCAGGGCGATTCCACTTCCACGGATGTCGTGTGTGAGTGCAGGCATGGGTTTTGCTGGAACTGCGACGAGGAGCCGCACCTGCTGGTGCCGTGCGATGCTGCGCGCGCATGGCTGCACAGAAACAAATCCCAGGCTTCGCCGGACGATGAGCTTCTTGAGAAAAAGGCACGAGCAAGAAGTGAAGTCCCGCCATTGCTACCCGCTTGTTGACTCCGCTTTCTCGCTAGCTGCACTGGTAGGCGCGCGCTCGTGCACCTTATAGCTAGACAATCCCCAGCCACGCTCGTCATCCCTGCTGGATCGGCCGATGCAGATGCTGGAGAAGAAGTCAGCGAGCTGGGCTGTGTTTTTGACGGAGTGGGCGTCCTACGTGGCGGCCCATGCCAACGTGGCGGTCAAAACCGTGGTCAAACGAGGCAAAACAGCCGCAAGGGCCACAAATTACAAGAAAAATAAGGTGCCCAGAGTAGATGGTATTACAGATGAGGAGAAAAATTAAACCGGTCGAAGAATTCAGAGGTCAAAACTGAACTTAATCCAAAATACATATGTGACAAACTATTAAATACAAATGAAACTCACTAAAACTAGTCCAAGAACATAGCAAAATTTATATTTCTACCACGACAAGAAGCACATTTCACACGCACACATATATTTTTAAATGGAACTGATTTGAAAATAAATGAGCGAGCAGTACAGCACAAGAATATTTATTAAGCTCTGTACGAATGGCCCCCCTCCACAGCCGTCTCTACTAGGGAAAACGGTCAGCATCGGCGCCGGCCAACGGCGTCGCCACCACAGCGACTCTACGGCGCCGCTCGTGTCGATACCATTCACCTGCGGCAACGAGACGTCCCCACAGGCACCGAAATGCCCTGGGACGACGCCACCGTCGACGACACTGCCACCGCCCGCCACCGCCGGCGACCCGGCGCCGTCATGCCCAGACTACTTCCGGTACATCCACGACGACCTGCGGCCGTGGCACGGCGGCGCCGGGATCACGCGGGAGGCGGTGGAGCGCGCGCGGCCGCACGCCTACTTCCGGCTGGTGGTCGTGGGCGGCCGCGCGTACGTGGAGACGTACCGGCGGCGCGCGCACCAGACCCGGGACGTGCTCACGCAGTGGGGCATCCTGCAGCTGATGCGCCGCTACTCTGGCCGCATCCCGGACCTGGACATCATGTTCGCCGGCGACGACCCGGGCCAGGACCAGGTGCGCGCCGCCGACTTCCCGACGCCGTCCGACGCGCCGCCCGTGTTCCGGTACTTCAAGTACGCCATGGCGCTCGACATCGTGTTCCCGGACTGGTCCTTCTGGGGCTGGCCGGAGGCGGGCATCCGGCCGTGGACGCAGCTGCTGGAGGAGGCCAGGCAGGAGAACGAGCGCGTGCGGCGGCCGGAGAGGCAGCCCTACGCGTTCTGGAAGGGCAATCCCGAGGGCAACCGCATACGCCACGAGCTCCTGAGATGCAACGCTTCCAACGGCCAGGAATGGAATGCCCGCCTCTTCACCCAGGTGCTTCAGAGACGAACAACACTGGCATTGTTTTTATCCTTCTCCTCTCTTTTTTTTTTTTGGCCTACTAGTTAGTTGGTGATTTACCTTATGCTACTGTCCTGTAGAACGGGAATTATGCAATTCAAAACGGGTTCAAAGATTCCAGAATGCCTAAGCAATGCATTTACAGGTAAGCACATAGGTTCAAATTTCCAGACTGGTACAATCACAATTTCTCATAACAAATTGTACGAATTCCTGCAAAATTCTCAGGAAATTCACAGGTCCAAAACTCCAAATCCATGGTTCGCTCAGATCATCTGTCCATGGATGTAGGTACAAGGTTTACGTGGAGGGGAATGCGGGATCGGTGAGCAAGAAATACATCCTGGCGTGTAACTCGCCGGTGCTGTTCGTCACCACGCCCTTCCAGGACATCCTGTCCAGGGGGCTCATCGCCGGCAAGCACTACTGGCCCATCAACCGGGACCACATCTGCAAATCCATCAAGTTCGCCGTTGACTGGGGCAACGAGCACCTGGCGCAGGCGCAGCTCATCGGCGAGCAGGGCAGCCAGTTTGTGAGGGAGGAGATGAGCATGGACCACGTCTACGACTACATGCTGCACCTGCTCACCGAGTACGCCAAGCTGCTCCGGTACAAGCCCACCGTGCCCGAGAAGGCCGTGGAGATCTGCACAGAATCCATGGCCTGCCCTGCCCAGGGCCTGCACCGGGACTGCATGATGGACTCCATGGAGAGGCACGTTGCAGGTTTCGACCCATGCACACTGCCACCGCCGTTCACCGCTGAGGAGGCCAAGGAAATAGCCAACAGAGAGGCGGAGGTGCTGAGGAAGGTAGAGAAGATGGAAGGCTAGGTGGTTAGCTAGCTGAAATCTGACACCATACAATTCATGCAAATGAGAAAGAGTAGAAGACTTTAGCTGCAGCTTAGGTTTCGGGTTTCTGATATATTTAAGAAAAGAGATAATGTGCATGTACTTAATTTGCTACATGTACACAGAAAAAAAATAGTCGATGTGAAGTTGAAACTTGAAAGCATTGTGAAATAAGTTACCCATCGCAAGTGAGTTAGATATTTGTACCTGTAAGTGCAAACCACCTGTATACATCCATTGCCATTGCTGTTCCACTTTCTTTGAGCTCCTTATGTTCGGTGAATTTTTCTTTTTCTTTTTCTTTTTCCTTTCTTCAAGTGAGGTGTGAGAAATGAATAATAATTTCCAGTTTCGTGGTATATTGGCTGTTCGCATCCAATGGGGGACAAAATCCACTACTGTTCTGTTGTTGATTCCTTTTCTCAAAGATGCATCATCAGGGATACAGGTAGATACCATATGCATTGGCTTTTCATGCACTGAACTGTTTGTCATTCCAGCTTCTTTATCCTGCAGAAGACCAAACACTTGGATGTTCATGTATCAAAACAAGGTGATTTACCCCCAAACACATAATTAGAAGAGCTGATTGCCAGACATTCATTTTTTCTGCGTCGTCGACTTTAACAAGATAAATCTGATACAGACAGAATGATGTGAGAATACAATGAAACATGCTATTTTATTTTAACCTCTAAGGAAAAGAAAGGATATTAGAAACACACGACTAGACGGTGTTGATATTTTAGATATTAAAAGGGTAATTACTTAGAAAGCATGAAGAAGTGTCTTCTGCCCTATCATGAAATTAAGTATTGCTGTGAAGTAAGATGAACCTGTTACTATAACAATTTTAATCAACTTGGTAGTCCACAGGAATGTCAGTTTTGTCAACCAAAATGGCATAAAAAGGACAAGAGAATTTGGCCATGAAAGTATTTAGTTAATTACACCATTTCCTTTGACAATGCTTCATCGGCCTTTACTTTTCAAATGTATTTTATTATTGTTGAAGCTGAAACTGAGTTTCGCATATCAAAAACTAGACCCTCATCGCACCAATGTAAATCCCTTTTAGAAATATAACATACGCATCACTAAATTTCCTAAATTGTATAAAGAAAGGCTGGTACCGCCTGGGATAAATGTGTGTTGAATAAAGATCAGCACCTTGGAAGCTCTAGTGAATTCGCGAACTATTTATATCACGATTTTTTAGTGTCTCAAACAAAGACAATAAGTAACGCACCATAAAATAGCAGTACCACTACGACCTTCTCTAACCTAATACAAGAAGCTAATAGTACAAAAACAAGAACAAGAACAAAAATTTAGCTCACTTGTTAAGAGCAGACAGGTTAATGAGACAGAAACGG
Organism: Eremochloa ophiuroides; assembly: GCA_038502445.1. Lineage (NCBI taxonomy): Eukaryota > Viridiplantae > Streptophyta > Magnoliopsida > Poales > Poaceae > Eremochloa > Eremochloa ophiuroides. The sequence goes on along the minus strand of JAHLJS010000003.1, from coordinate 12,354,364 downwards.
TTGCTCACTTCGCATAATCATGCAGCATGAAGCAATTAACTTCTTCAGCCCTTCCATAAGGAGCACATCATGACTTCTGGCAGACCATATCCTGCCACACTGATTTTGATGCTTTTGTGTTATGATATGGCTTGTGAGACAATAAGTGTTCCAAACACGATCGTCAGGTTTCCAGTATTCCACAAAGAGAGGAAGGTTCTTGAATGTCGAAAATTACCCTCATCTTGGACTTGGAAGGAGTCCATCCCTTGCCATGCCATGCAGAACATTTAAGACTGCATCCACATTTCCTTCCTTTAAGTTGAGATCAATAAGAGCCTTTGATGCTTCAGCATCAGAAAGGGAGCAGCAGTTCAACAACTGCTGAATCACTTGATCTGCTTCCACAACCATCCCCTTTTCAAATAGACCCGTAATCAAGGAAATTGTGCTTCTTGAATTTGGAGCAAAACCACACTGCAGCATTTGTTTATGGAAGCTGAGAGCCTTCATAACATTTCCTCCCCTACAATGCCCATGAATAAGCACACTGTAGACAGACCCCTCAACCTTCAAGTTTCTTTCTAACATTGATTGATAAACTTTATCAGCCTCATTCATTAAACCTTTCATGCAAAATCCCTTCAAGAGAGCTAACACACTCTTAAGCTCAGCTTTTCCACAACAACGCATCAGGGCATCATATTTAATATTTGCTGGAACTGGCTCTTCATGGTACAATTTGAAGAGCAACCGTTGTGCTTCCTTAGTACGTGCTGATTTACTAAGCCCATTAATAAGCACACTGTAAGTCACAACATCAGGGAGAACTCCTGCCTTTACCATTTTATCGTGCAGAGAAAGAGCCCTCTCCACATTGCCCTCCTTGCAGTGGCCATCAATAAGTGATGTGTATGTAAATTCATCAGGTTGTAGGCCAAGCTTAATCATATTTTTAAAGAGCACATGGGCGTCATTGAGTCTTTTCTCCTCACAAATAACCCTTATGAGTGATGAGTAGGTGATTGCATCTGGAAGAACACCCTTCTCAAGCATTTGTTGGTTCAACTGGAATGCAGAATGTGTATAACCATTTTTACAGTACGCACTGAGAATTGTACTGTATGTCACGACGTCAGGCTTCACTCCTTTAGCTTCCATTTCACGGAGTAACTCTCTTGCATCATCCATTCTTCCTACCATACAATAACCATTAATAAGTGCATTATAACAGACCACTGAAGGCCATATTCTGCATTGCTTCATCTCTCTCACTGCAAGCAATGCATCATCCAAGAATCCCTTCTTGCAGAATCCATCTATCAAGGCTGTAAAAGTAACCTCATTCATCTGGAGGCCCCTCTCCCTCATCTGCCTCACCAATGCCACTGCCCGCTCCAAGTTCCCAGCCTTGCACATTACATGGATCAATGACGTAAATGTCACGACATCTGGCATGATCCCTTTCCGCGTCATCTCTGCAAACACAGACAATGCCTCGTGCGAGCACCCTGCCTTGCAATACCCACCCACCAAGGTGTTGTAACTGATCCCATCTGGCGCCAAACCCTCCCTTACCATTTCATCAAACACCTTGCGTGCGTCATCCATCCTCCCAGCCTTGCAAATCCCATTCACCACTGAATTGAAGGTCACCAGGTTGGGCTTCAAGCCGCCCTCCCGCATCATCCCCACCAGCCTCTCGGCGCCATCCACCTCCCCGGCTCTGCAGAACGCCGCGACGAGCGTGTTGTAAGTCACGGCATTGGGGTCGCAGCCTGCGCCGCGCATGTCACGCAAGACGCTGAGCGCCTCCTTCCGGAGTCCGCGGCCGCACAGCGCGCGGACGAGGATGTTGTAGGTGTACACGTTGGCCGCCACGCCGTCGCCAAGCATGGAGTCGAAGAAGCGCCTAGCGGAGGTGAGCGACGCGTCCGAGAGCGCGAGGAGGACGGCGTTGTAGGCGAGCACGGAGGGGGCGTACCCGGCCGACCTGGCGAACGCGAGCGCCGCGGCGGCGAGGGAGGCGCGGGAGGGGAGCGAGGCATAGGACTTGATGAGCGAGTCGAAGGGGCGCGGCGGCGGGGAGGGGAGGAGGCGGAGCGCGCGGTGGAAGCAGACGAGGAGCGGGAGCGGAGGGAAGGACGCGGCGAGGCGGGAGGCCGCGGGGAGCGAGAGCGGGAGGTGGCGGCGGCGGAGAGGGGGCGGAAGCGGAGGCGAGCGCGCGGAAGGGTTGAGGAGAGCCGCGAGGTGCGCGTGGTGGACGGCGTGTTGGCTACTACACGCCTCCGCCGCCGCTTGCCGCGTGGCGGCGGCGGCGGCGTGGGCGGCTGCCATATTCTTCAGGCCGCCGCCTGTAGGCGTAGCGATACCGGCGGTGGCGCGGGTGGCACCGGGCTCGACTGCTCCTGGACATGGGCCTCGAGCCTGACGGCGGGGTGACGGGTGTGGACGGTGGGACCCAGCCGTCAGTGAGATGTCATCCCAAACCCCGCGTTCCCCGCACCCTCTCCTTCCCTTTTTCCTTCCGTTATAAGGAAGTCGTGTCGTGTCCCCTCCCCCGTTCACGACACATTCCGGCGTTCCCCAACCCCAAGCCTTCGACAACCCAAGGTGAGATTGGATCCCCAAAAAATATGGTTAAAAATTTCTCTTGTTTTTGATTGCCTTCACGTTCTTCTTGCGATTTCCTGTGGATTATGCTTCGCTCCCGTTTATTTAGGATATCTCGAATACCCAAACGGAACACCGATTCAATGAATTGGGTCATGTAGTCGCGGCCACCGTCGTCGATTTCGAGCCCGGCAGGCGCCAGCGGCCCCGGCGACCGGGTGCTATACCCCGTGGCTGCACTGGGAGCGCCAGATCCGGGCGTCGGCGTCGCCGCGCCGGCCGCCGGGGTCCCTTTTTTTTCTTTTTGCGACAACGGCCGCCGGGGTCCGCGGAGAGCGTCGGCCTCTCCGTGCTCGTCATGGGCGCCGCCGGCTTCGTGGGCACGCACTGCTCGCTGGCGCTCCGCAAGCGTGGCGACGTTCCTCAAGAAGGCCCGCTGCGTGCTGCTCGGCTCCTACGGTGTGTTCGTCGTGGAGGGCGACATCAAGGACGGCCGCCTGCTGGCCAAGCTATTTGACGTCGTACGTGCACTCCAACGTCGCCGGCCTCGTCTCCCTCCTCTAGGCCTGCAAGGACGCCGACCCGCAGCCGACCGTCATGTGGGCCTCCTCCTCCTCCGTCTACGGCCTCAACGATCGCGTCCCTTTCTCCGAGGCGCACGGCACCGACAGGTCGGCGTAGCTCTACGCTGCCACCAAGAAGGCCGGCGAGCCGGTGGCAGCAGCGGCTCTCTTCCTTGCATCCTGCCCCTCCCCTCTACTTGGTTGTCGTCGTGTTTGCGTCTCGATTTGCCGAGTAGGCATAATATGTCCCGTGTATGGGTCAGCTGTTGGAAGGGAGTTTGGGTAGGCAATCGCACTGTGCATAACCTATTTTGAGTATAGGTTACATTGTTGGAGACAGTCTTAGAGTGCGTATTTTGCGTCGTTTGTGCGTGCTAATTGTGGAAGCTGATCTGTCCAATCCGTCGTTGTGGGGGGACCCCCTTGAATCAGGTGATGATACAGTGGAGGATTGTTGTTTGGTTGGCCCGTTGTTGGTTGAAGGCGCCAGGAATTGGTTTTATAGGGACTAGGGTTACTCATCCCAATTTCTTCAGTTCTATACATGTACTTCCCATAGCTAAAACCGAAATACTATGTCTTACATGATATCTGGATGTAGAGATTAGGAATTAGAAGCTATAGTTTTCCTAATCCTATGTATCTGATTCAGATAAATAAACCTAGCAAACAAGAAATGTTTTCCTAATTTCTTGATTCCATGTTAAATTCCTGCGTCCAAACTTCTTTAAGGTTCCAAACACGACTTCTTCTTTTTAGGTTTTATCCCAAAGAATACGTGTGTTAGAAATTCCTGATCACTTGTTCTTAGTTAGGTGTTGCATTATTACTGTTATTTAGCAACTTCTATACGTGTTTTATATATTGCGTAGCTTCTTATGTACCATAGATTCCATGAGATTTATTAGGGTAATGTGCAATATGTACTACACACCCAACAGATTGCAGTGGATTTCCTTGTATGCACTTCTTAAGGTCGTTTAGGAGACTTATGCACTGTACTTTTGGTTGATTTGAAGGAAGAAAGGAGCTGAACCATGGGGAAGAGAAAGTCAGCTGCTAAGCCGCCTCCTAAGAAGCGGATGGACAAGCTTGACACTGTCTTTTCCTGCCCATTCTGCAACCATGGGAGCAGTGTTGAGTGCCGAATGTGAGTATTATCATTTTCCCAGCTTTTCTATTTAGCCTTTGATGCTAGATTCCGTATCACATTCAGAGCTTTTTACTTGATTTCTCTCTTTTATCCAGTGACATGAAGAATCTGATTGGCGAAGCTTCCTGTAGAATCTGTCAGGAAAACTTTAGCACAACTGTTAATGGTATGTCTATGTATAAACTATACTGGCTGCTCCTAGTTTAGCTTCTCTGAACTGTACTAATTTGCACCTCAAAAGTTTGGCATCAACCAATTCATGAATTTGTTTTCTTATTATTGGGCTGATCGACAAGGCCATGTGAAATTTTCATGGCACTTGGGAACAGAACGTAGCTTACAAACTGCAGAGCCATTCCCATTTCATCTAGTAATCTTGTCTTGCTGATAATATCTTGTCTTGCTAATAATATCTTGTCTTGCTAATAATGGTGAACTTTGTGGGTTGGCTGTTGCCTTTGTAACTCATTGGTCGTGATATTCCTGATTATGTGATTCATAGAATGTCCAAACTGCATCCATCAAAAGTAAAACTGGATGGAATACCATACAAGTATTTCTTTATGTTTATATGAAGTTACTAATTTTCTTACCTGATCTCTTTTCTTGCAGCACTCACTGAGCCTATTGATATGTAAGTCAATCCTGTCAATCTTAGCAAATTAGAAGTAAATCTGGCATGTTTATCCTCAACTGGAACTTAACTGGAATCCTTTTTTCCCCCTACAGATATAGTGAATGGATTGATGAGTGTGAGCGTGTCAACACTGTTGAAGGTGACGATGATGCGTGAGCTTGTCCCATGCGGATGAAACGGTTACCTACAACTGTAATGTGACGGCATTCTCGAATGCCCATAGTCAGCCATGGCTTCTAATAATGTAGTGGCTGGTTGATACGCCAGTAGGCGGTTTATTTAGTACTTATAGAACTCCCAAAAAAATTGTAATATACATGTATGGATATTAAAACCTTAGTGTTATGTGTGTCAGTGTGTGCCTATGGAATTAACGCTTATCTCAGATGATGTGACAGCGTTTTTCTGTGAGTTCGTTTTCCAGCAAAGAGTAGCTTGCCATTGTGCCAACAATTCATTGGTCCTCCAGTTCATTTTAATGATAGTGTACAACAAATGCAGGTAGCACATAATCTGCACCGAAAGAAATAATTTTTAGTAGAAAAATCCAGTATTCATAAACTTATATTCAAATACCGTTGATCTCATCTTATGCTTGCTTGTGCACATTGTTGAGAGAATCTTCTGTACCATGCCTTGAGAATTTGATCATCCCAATGTTCGCCCGCACCATATATCGATCAGCGCAAGCCGTACAACTAATGAAAAATATTTTTTTTAATGAAAACATATCCATTAAACAGAGGCAGGGCATAATATCCACCAAAGAATTTACATACACACCTGAGGGTACATCATCATAACAGAAATTAACAACCGATGGTCCAGGACTAACACGAACACCTGCACCTGCTAGTGCATCACCAACTCGATTACAAAAGTGGCAGTTGTATACAGGGCTTTGTAATCCGCGAAACTGTAGTAGACAAAAGAAACTTAATTTCCGTAAAGAGGACTCCTGACGACGTAAAATTATATTGTCAGCTATTACTCCTTTATGTAAGTCGTTTTAACTTTTTAGGCACGTATTCTTTTGCTATGCATCTAGGTATGCATTGTTTGAATCTATAAAAACTAAAACGAAATTCTCTATCGAGCCGTGAAAAAGATTCGAATGGGCTGTTTAGTCTGACTTCTTGTGCACGAGAGTAAAAAGTGGTGCAGTCTTCGAGATGACACCATCCGTGTCCAACTCAATTCTAGACATGCCCACATCCGATGCAAATCTGGGAGCTTGCAAACATAACGCGGCATCATTCTTTGCACTGATGCTAAAGCTTTTTCCCTACCGATCACATCTCAGAATATATCAACCCCCTCCCCCCAACAACAACCCATTATTTGGACCATACTGATTTTAGGGAGAAAAATATGTCACAAGTTTCCTATTTTTAGCTAAAATATAATTGCAGGATTAAACTAGATTTGCCCTTATCACATAGTCTTTCTCAAACCCTCTGTTGATTGATATAGCATCATGTAGCTCTTCTTGTGTGGCGCCACATCAGTAAAACTTCCATTAGAACCGTTGAAAGTACAAAAACAAATTTGTTTGAAAGGTTGTCTTTTATAGACGTGGATAGGAAATCAGACGATCAAATTCAAGGGATCAAAAAGACTTTGTGGGCTGAGAATTGTCGAAAGGCCGAGCAACAGCCCACAAAATTGAGATGGGCTGACATAATTATACAACAACAAAGGCCCCGTTCGTTGGAGCTTATTGCAGCTGGGCTGAAATTGGCTGCAAAGCCCAGCCGTTCGGCGACCCGTTACCAACGAACGGCTGTAAGACATAAGCCGCTCCACCTGCTGTTCTCTCACCGACACCCGCATCCCTCCTCACTCGCCGCGCGCCGCTAGGGTTAGTTTTCCAGGGGCGGTGACCGACGCTCCCGCCTGCGCCCCGCCGTCCGCGGTCACTGGGCGGTCCTACAACCCGGCGGCGGCGGATCCGCGGTGCACTTGAGTTCTGGACAACGGATCCACGCCGGGCCGCGCCGTTCCCAGCGAGGATGCCAAGTTAGCGCACGGCGGCTCCTTGACCCGTCCCCGCCGGCGAGCCCCGCCCGTGTCCTACCCCTTTCACCGGCGCGACCTTCTCCGGCCGCATCTAATCCCCACCGTCATTTCCAGGTTTGACTCCTTACGTCCCCTTCCATCCCCACGGATCCGTGTGTTCGTCGTGCCTTCTACTGGTTTCGTGCTCCCATGCTGTAGATCCGGCACGTCCGAGTAATTCGCACAAATTTTTCGGGTATGCAATCGCATTTTGTTCACTGCATCCGTGCCTCTACCTCTTGCTTTCATGTCGGAAAGTGTACACCCAGCCACCGTCCGCTCTCCACCCCGGTTCCGCGTGTGCCAGCCTTTTTCCCCGGCCAAAGTTTTCCCCTTTCCATTGATCCGTGGCGTCCTGCACCCATCGTACATAGAGGCACTGGATTAGGGCTTTCCCCTCCCACGAACAGCAGATCTGCCTCAGTGTCATGCCTTGCAGTGCGTTTCCTACTACGGTCGGGCGCCTCCTTATTTCGGCAAGCATTGTTCCTTTGCCCATTCGTTTCATGTCATTCAGTGCGTTTGCAGGTTGACAGTGAAAACCGGCCATCTCCATCGCGCGCTGTACTGTGCCGACACTGGCCTCCACCTCCGTTTCGTCGTGCTCACCTCCACGACGTCAGCAGAGACCTCCAAGCAAGCGGCGCAGGATGTTCCGGAAGGGCAAGAAACCAGAGAAACAGGGCAAGGCAAGTCATTTCGTACTGTCTCAGAACCATGTTGTGCTCTGCCGTTTCCTTATGTGGTTTTGTCCATAAGCTATGAACGTTCTTACAGAGTGCTAAGTGGCGTCCGGATCAGACTAGGGTCCTCCTTGAGGCATGCCTGAGTGCTAAGAATGACAAGCTCTGGGGAACTCATACCCCTCAACGTACCGGGTGGCCATATGTGTACCAAAAGATGCACGACGCAAACATTCCGTATGACGATCGTCAAATTCGGAACAAGTTCGATGGCATCAAGCGCAAATACTACAATTGGCTGCATCTGCAAAACCACACGGGCCTCGGGCGTGATCCGGCAACAGGAGGCGTCGCTGCCGACCCCTCTTTCTGGGATGAAGGACAGGTATCTCGCAATGCTTGCCTTCTCTTCTAATGCACGTGCACTGTCAATGTCTAACTTCATCCTGCCATCCTGCCTTTCCTTGTTTCCAATCACTGCAGGGTTCTGATGAGCCAGCCGAAGCAGATGAGGACGCTAGCCAACCCCCGGCACACCTGGACCTTTGCATTGCCCTGTTTGGGAGGGAGCCGCAAGAGCGGGGCACACTCCTTTCCGCTGGTGGTCATCATGAGAACCCCCCCAGCAATGACAGCGGCGGCACACCACCAAACCTATCTGAAGCTGCTGGTGCTGGCAGCAGCCAAGGTGCTGGGAAGAGGCCAAGGGAGCAGGTGGCAACCAGTCCTTTGAAAGGCCCGTACGCGCCGTTCCAAGAATGTATGCGGGAACTGTCAAATAGTGTCAACGAATTAAAAGCCAACCGGAACCCAAAGGCGCGCTTGTTTGCTGATGAAGAAACTATGGGCACCGTCTGGGATATCTTACAAAGGGACGGCATCAGTGAGGATTCAGAGCTGTTTGCCCGCGCTGTCGTGCTATGTGAGGATCCTAAGAAGTTTGCAGCTTTCAAGTCCTATAAGACTCCGGAAGGCCGGGCGCGTTGGCTGGAAGTTAGCTGGGATGTCTTGGACAAAAGGAGTCGCTGCACTTATCCCTGACCGGCTACCGCTTATATGTTCCTTGTGCCGTGTTTTACTACGCATTTGTTTGTCGTGTTCATTAACTATGTGATGTAATAATGTCCTGTATGTTGGACCAGTTTTGAACGGTTTTGTTAAATTTGTGTTTGAACTATTTGTTGTAATAATTTTGTCTTCTCACATCATCTAACTTATCCATTACTTCTTTGTTTGTTTAGAACTGGCTTAGATCATGCCTGGCTTCACAGTGCTAACTATATGATTGCAGGTGCATTGGTGACGCAGCTGGTGACGCGGAGAAGTGGCGGTTCCTTGTGCATCCGTAGGCCGTGAAGGTACACCCTTTATGACTGACCAGACTCATCTCTACATTTGTTGTTTGCTTTCTGATTGGAGCTATGTCCTTTTGCAGCATGAGCGCAGAGTACGACAGTGATGAAGAGGAACGGCTCGTTATCGCGTTTGCTGAAGTTGCAATCGCCCTGGGTCAGTGCGAGTTGGCGCGGATGCAGGTGGAAGGGCCTCTGCAGGAGCCTTTCCATGTTCCTAAGCTCACAGGCCGGCAATGGATGGAGCAACAGCTGCGCGACCCTGTGGACTTCCACGTCAACTTTCGTATGACACCTCCTGCCTTCTTTCACTTGCATAGAACGTTGACCATATATTATGGGATGCAGTCCACAGACCAGCTTGGTAGTGTTGAAGCACTAGGTATTTTCATTTGGACGCTTGCGAACGCGAGTCCTGTCCGCCAAGGCAAGTCTAGGTTCCAGAGGTCGTTGGACACAATAAATAGAAAGGTCACTGAAAGCCCATGTTTGGTTTTGGGTAATTGATGAAACCTAGTTTGCTAACGATTGCTCTAAGTGTTTCATGAGAATTGATTAGCAAATGGCAAGATGGAGCAAAGGACCGGGTCGGTGGAGGTCACAAGTGAAGGGCAATGATGGCGTCCATGAAAATGGTGTAAGTCCATCATTATAGGTGTCCACAAGGTCCATCAAGAGATGAGAAGGAAGTTGATAAGAAACCGGGAGCTCAAGGCAAAGGTATAACCAATAGGAGCTCTTTTAATTTTGGTGATCAAGACTCCATAGAGGGAGTGATCACATTTAGGATAGATAGCCGTACTATCAAGAGGGGCGAAATCGTTGTTGAAATATGGTTATCAAGTGCCACTAGGTGTTCATGATCATTGCATATGCATATAGATGCTAGTGACACTAACTTGACCCGTGGAAAACTCTTTGAAAAAGGCTAACACACGTGCACCTAAGTGAGAGACACTTTGGAGTGTTAGTGACTTAAGAAACGGGGTGAAGTTCGAGGGTTAGAGAGGGTTTGGTCCTCTCTTCCTCCTGCCGAGCTTGCGAGGCAGGATTCGGCGAATTTCGGAAACATTACAATAGAAAAAGTAGCGTCGGACTCTAACTTGACTGAGCGTCGGACCATTGTCTTCGGTCCGACGGCTAACCCCTTCAGCAAGCGTCGGACGCTTGATTCCTGAGCGTCGGACCATTAGCCGAAGCGTCCGACGGTGCAGTTCGTGCGAGAGATAACACGTGGCGAGCTCTGAGAGCGTCGGACTCTCGGCGTTAGTCCGACGGTGAGCGTCGGACCAACGTCCGACGGTTTTCAGGGCTCGGGGAGCTCTCTGGAAACGTCGGACGGCCGCGATCGTTGGTCCGACGGCTTCGTCCCGCTGAGTCCGACGGTGTCAGCTGAGGGCGTCGGACCGTTTGTGTTAGTCCGACGACCTACCATCCGACGGTTCGTTTTGGCGCGAGGAAATAGCCGTTGTGATCCAACGTTCGACTTCAAACGGCTAGTGACACGTGGCGTTCATCCGAGGCGTCGGACCGTGCGGATTAGTCCGACGCTCTGGCCGTCGGACAGTCCGACGGTACGCAGTGAACTCTAAACGGTTAGTTCTTTGTGTGTGGCTTATAAATAGCGACTTGGCCGGTTTGGGGAGTATCTCTTGGCACTCCTAAACATCATAACATACTTGTGAGCCTTCCCACTCCACTCTCACTCATCCTACTTGATTGTGTTCATCATTTGGTGAGTTTGGAGAGCATCAAGTGCATTGCATTGATTGAGATCATCTAGAGGCACTTGGTAGTGATATTTCGCAGCGTTTTCTCTTGTTACTCTTGGAGTTTGCCGACTCCTAGACGGCTTGGAGCTGCGAGGATCGTTGAGGGGAGTTGGTGATTGTCTCCGCCTCCGATCAAGGTATTGTGAGGGGTTCTTGAGCCTATCCCCGCGGGAGATCGCGAAAGGCATCTTTAGTGGATTGCTCGTAGCTTGGTGGATCCCCATCTTGTGTTGGTTGTGCGGCACCCTTGAGAAGGGTTTGGCGTGTGATGCCAATTAGCGCGTGAACCTCCAAGTGGGTGTATCGCTACAACGAGGACTAGCTTGCCGGCAAGCAAGTGAACCTCGGTAAAAAATCTTGTGTCATCTCTCTACCGAGGATTTCCCTTATTTGTGATTGATTGGTTATATTGGACTTCATATCTTCTCTACACCGGGGGTATTGAAATCACCTTCTCTCTTTACTTTTGTGCACTTACTCTCGTGTGTAGCTTGTTAGTTAGTTGCTCACTTAGGAGTAGTGTATATTAGTGACATAGCCTTTGAGTGTGAACTAGTGATCATAGTGTAGTATACTTGTCTAGGTGGCTTGCATAGCATAGTTTAGAGCTAGTGTTTTGCAAAGCTTGCTATTGTTACTAATCGGCTTGTTAAGTGTTGTTTGTAGATTTTTATAGGCTATTCACCCCCCCTCTAGCCATTTAGGACCTTTCAAGTGGTATCGGAGCCGAGGCACCGTTGATTTGAGGCTTAACAACCTACGGTGTAAAAATGGCTCAACTCAACATTCACATCAACAACACCAAGAAGCCACCCCAATTTGATGGCACAAATTATGCATATTGGAAGAGCAAGATGACCTCACACATCAAGTCAATCAATAGAGAGGTTTGGAAGGTTGTGGAAACAAAGATTGAGATTGCCAATGCGGCCAATCCCACAACCGCCGAAGAAAGATTGCTTCAACTCAATGACATTGCGGCTTGTGCTATTCATGAGGCCGTAGATGAAAAAGTGTTTGAGCAAATCAAGAACATTGAGAGCGCTCATGAAGCTTGGAAGAAGCTTGAGGAATCATATGAGGGCACCAAGGGTGTAAAGGCCGCCAAAGCATACATCTTGAAGGACAAGTTTGCAAGCTTCAAGATGAAGGATGATGAAACCGTGCCGGAGATGTTCCATAGATTGCAAGTCATTGTGAATGATCTCAAGGCCGTGGATGAAGAGGTGAAGGATAGTGACTTCTCCATGAAGTTCTTGAAGAGCTTGCCCAAGCGGTTTGCCACATTGATCACGGTCTTGGTGAAGACAACATTGAGTGAATTGACTCCAAATCAAGTGCTAGCGGAGGTGATGACCGATGATGCTTATAGAGATGATGATGATAAAGAAGAGTTGATCAATAAGAAGAAGAAAGAAAAAGATGAAGACTCCAAAGATGAGAAGAAGAAGAGTGTGGCATTCAAAGCCACATCCTCATCAAAGGGCAAGAGCAAGGCCAAAGAAGAGTCAAGTGAAGATCCCTCTAGCACAAGTGAAAGTGATGAAGAAATGGCCCTTCTAGTAAGAAGATTTGGCAAGTTCATGAAGAAGAAGGGCTACCGGGCAAGAAGAAAGAAGAATGCAAGAAGATTTGATGGCCCAAGAAGATGCTTCAATTGTGGAAGCAAAGATCACTTGGTAGCCGATTGCCCACACTCAAGTGAAGATGATCACAAGGGCAAAAAGAAGAACAAGCATGAGAAGAAGGAGAAGAAGGAATCTTCATACAAGAAGAAGAAGAACTATTCTCATGTGGTGACATGGGATAGTGATGCCTCTTCAAGTGATGAAGAGAGTGATGATGATAAGAAGAGCAAGAGGAAGGCACATGCAAGCATTGCCATTCATGACAAGCCTTCCATCTTCGACACTCCTTCTTGCTTCATGGCCAAGGGCTCTAAGGTATCATCCGACACCGAATCTAGTGATGATGACCTAACAAAAGAAGAATTAATTGAAATGCTTGATGATGCACGTATTCATTTTGATAAACTTAGAAAGGAATGCAAGGGCTTGCGCAAGGATAAACAATCCATTGAGCAAGAACTTGAGGAACTTAGAGCATCTTATGAGAGTCTAAAGGAAGACCATAAGAATCTCCAAAAGGTTCACACTAAGCTTGATGAAGCTCATTCTTCTCTAGTTGAGCAAAATGAAGACTTGCAACAACAAGTGCAAAAGAAAGAAACTAAAACTTGCAATATAGGTGTAACATGTGACATATCTTGTGAACCTATTGTTGTTACCACTAACCCTTCTTTTAGCATTTCCACTACTACCTCATCCACTAGTGACTCTTCACTAGTAGTTGAGAACAAGAACCTAAAGGAGGAGGTTAAAAAGCTCAATCACTCCTTAGCTAAGGCTTATGGTGGTGAGGACCGCTTGCTTATGTGCTTGGGTAGCCAAAGGGCATCTCTCCACAAAGAGGGATTGGGCTATACCCCCAAGAAAGGCAAAACCGCCTTTGCTCCTCACAAGACTTGTTTTGTGAAGAGAAATGGCCGGTATTGCACAAAATGCAAGCAAATTGGTCACCTAGAGCAAGATTGCAAAAGCAAGAAATCCAATGATCATGTATCCTCAATTAAGTTCGATTCTTGCTACATTCTCACAAAGGGCTCAAACGGTGTGAAGGCTAAGTTTGTTGGTACATCCATGTTAGGTCCAAAGAAGAAGACCATTTGGGTACCAAAGGGCTTAGTCACTAACCTTCAAGGACCCAAGCAAGTTTGGGTACCTAAAAGGAATTGATCTCTTTTTGTAGGTCAATTATAAAGCCGGAGGGAGGCATTGGGTGCTTGATAGTGGATGCACTCAACATATGACGGGTGATTCTAGTATGTTTGGCTCTCTCAACACAAGTGCAAATAGTGGCTATGATGCAATCACATTTGGTGACAACAAGAAAGGAAAAGTGAGAGGACTTGGTAAAATTGCTATCTCCAATGATATGTCTATCTCAAATGTGTTGCTAGTTGAAAGTTTGAATTTCAATTTACTCTCGGTTGCACAACTTTGTGATCTTGGTTTCAAGTGCATATTTGGGGTTGATGATGTTGAAATTGTTAGTGTTGATGGGTCAAATTTAATATTCAAAGGGTTTAGATATGACAACCTATATCTTGTGGATTTCAATGCTAGTGAAACTCAATTGTCAACTTGTTTGATCACTAAGTCAAGTTTGGGTTGGTTATGGCATAGAAGGCTTGGTCATGTTGGAATGAAACAATTGAACAAACTAGTGAAGCATGATCTATTTAGAGGCTTGAAAGATGTCACTTTTGAGAAAGATAAGCTTTGTAGTTCATGTCAAGCCGGCAAACAAGTTGGAAATACACATCCTAAGAAGAGCATGATGAGTACTAGTAAAGCTTTTGAGCTCTTGCATATGGACTTGTTTGGACCAACCACATATACTAGCATTGGTAGGAGCAAGTATGGATTTGTGATTGTGGATGACTATACTAGATATACATGGGTATTCTTTCTAGTTGACAAGAGTGAAGTGTATGATCTATTCAAATCTTTTGTCAAGAGAAGCCAAAATGAGTTTGAAACAACCATCAAGAAAGTTAGAAGTGACAATGGTAGTGAATTCAAGAACACCAAGATTGATGAATTGTGTGATGAGTATGGTATTGGACATCAATTCTCACCCAAGTATACACCACAATCAAATGGCATTGTTGAAAGAAAGAATAGAACCTTGATAGATATGGCAAGATCAATGCTAAGTGAATACAATGTTAGTCATTCCTTTTGGGCCGAAGCAATCAACACCGCTTGCTATTACATCAACCGTTTATATTGTCATGGTATGCTTGCAAAGACTCCTTATGAGCTATTGAATGGTAGAAAGCCCAACATTGCATATTTTCGGGTTTTTGGTTGCAAATGTTACATTCTCAAGAAAGGCACAAGATTGAGCAAGTTTGAAAAGAAATGTGATGAAGGCTTCTTACTTGGCTATTCAACCACAAGCAAGGCATATAGAGTTTGGAATTTGGTTAGTGGTACTCTTGAGGAGGTACATGATGTTGAATTTGATGAAACCCAAGGCTCTCAAGATGAAGTTGAAAATCTTAGTGACGTGAGAGGCAATGACTTGGCAAATGCAATGAAAAATATGGATATTGGTGATATTAGGCCAAGGCAAGTCAATGAAGATGAAGATGATGGTGCAATTCATACTAGTATGCAAGTTGAAAATGAAGCAAGTGCAAGTGACTCACAAGATCAATCTCAAGTGCAAGATCAACAAGCTAGTTCATCTCAATCCAATGATCAAGTTCCTATTCTCCAACCGGTCTCTATTGCAAGGGATCATCCTTTGGATCAAATCATTGGTGGTATTCAAAGTGGAGTTCAAACTAGAGCAAGACTAGCTCAAATTTGTGAGCATTTCTCATTTGTGTCAACCATTGAGCCAACCAAGATTGAGGAAGCATTGAAAGATGTTGATTGGGTTAATGCTATGTATGAAGAGCTCAACAATTTCACAAGAAATCAAGTTTGGGAACTAGTGGAAAGACCAAAGAAACACAATGTGATAGGAACCAAATGGGTCTTTAGAAACAAGCAAGATCAAGATGGCATAGTAATAAGGAACAAAGCTAGATTGGTTGCACAAGGTTATACTCAAGTTGAAGGTCTTGATTTTGGAGAAACCTATGCACCGGTTGCTAGATTGGAGGCCATTAGAATCTTATTAGCCTATGCTTGTGCCCACAACATCAAGTTATATCAAATGGATGTCAAGAGTGCATTTCTCAATGGGTACATAAATGAGTTGGTTTATGTGGAACAACCTCCCGGATTTGAAGATGTGAAGAAACCCAACCATGTGTACAAGCTAAGAAAGGCATTGTATGGTTTGAAGCAAGCACCTAGAGCATGGTATGAGAGATTGAGAGATTTCTTGCTCTCAAAAGGGTTCAAAATGGGAAAGGTTGATACAACTCTCTTCACTAAGAAGCTTGGTAATGATTTATTTGTGTTGCAAATATATGTGGATGATATTATATTTGGATCAACAAATCAAGATTTTTGTGAAGAATTTGGAAATATGATGGCAAGTGAGTTTGAAATGTCCATGATTGGTGAGCTTAGCTACTTCCTTGGTCTTCAAGTTAAGCAAATGAAGAATGGTACATTTGTAAGTCAAGGAAAGTACATAAGGGACATGGTAAAGAAATTTGGATTAGAACACGCAAAGCCCATGAATACTCCTATGGCAACTAATGGGCATTTGGACTTGGATGATAGTGGCAAAATGGTAGATCAAAAGCTATATAGATCAATGATTGGAAGTCTCCTTTATGTGACCGCATCTCGACCGGATGTCATGTTTAGTGTGTGTATGTGTGCAAGATTTCAAGCCTCACCAAGAGAAAGTCATTTGAAAGCCGCAAAGAGAATATTGAGGTATTTGAAGGGCACACAAGATGTTGGGTTGTGGTATCCTAAGGGGTCCAATTTTGAGCTTATTGGATATTCGGACTCCGACTATGCCGGTTGCAAAGTGGATAGAAAGAGCACTAGTGGAACTTGTCAATTGCTTGGAAGGTCACTTGTATCATGGTCTTCAAAGAAGCAAAATAGTGTTGCTCTCTCAACGGCCGAAGCGGAGTACATTAGTGCCGGAAGTTGTTGTGCACAATTGCTTTGGATGAAGGCAACCTTGAGTGATTTTGGATTGAAATACAAGAAAGTGCCTTTGCTATGTGACAATGAGAGTGCTATCAAGCTAACCAACAACCACGTGCAACATTCAAGAACAAAGCACATTGACATAAGGCATCACTTCATTAGAGATCATCAAATCAAAGGGGATATTGCAATTGAAAGTGTTGGCACCGAAGATCAATTAGCGGATATCTTTACCAAGCCACTTGATGAGTCAAGATTTTGCAAATTGAGAAATGAGCTAAACATACTAGACTACTCCAACATGAAGTGAAAAGCATCCTACATTATATGACATGCCTCTCCTTCGGCTAAAGCAAGGTAAAATTGGTTGACATGGCATTCATACCTTAATAAGGATTTGTCTAGTTCATGTAGACATAAAATGCATGTTATAGGCTCATTCATGAAAAATCAAATGCTTTCATGTATATATGGTACCACTTTTGTTCTTTATGCTTGTATGATCAAGTGGTAGCATATGACATATTAATGGGCTTGCAAAGCTAGTGTTAAATTTAGAACATGAGCTCATGATGTGTAACTTAACATGGTCAAGATAACCCTACAAGTAAGGTGTGAAGAAGCTTGTCCTTGGATCAAACTTAGTTACATATTCTAGGCAAGTAATCTAGATTGCACCAATGTGAAAATGAACTAAACCCCATTTATTGACTTGATATTCCCATAATTTGCACCATTTTTGGTGATTGTTGACAAAGGGGGAGAAGAAAGTCACAAAGATAAGAGAGGAAAGGGGTCAATTAAAAATTTGAAAGCACACAAGTAGGGGGAGCAAGCTCATGAATAAGTTGTTGCATTTGTGTATGCATTAACATATGAAATGTTGCATTGTCAAAACTTCAATTCCTATATTTGTTTGAATTTATGAAATGCTTAGAAATAGGATTTGAATGGTGATTTGACAATCTAGCATGCATAGGACTTATATGCCATACAAAGTACCTCTTTTACTTAAATGTTGATCTCACGAGGTATTTTGAGTTTGTGATGCATGACTAGTAAATAATGGTGCTAAGGATGGTATATTTCCGCAACTCCGATGGTATCACGCTTCAAAGGTCCATTCTATATACCTTAGCATCATTTGATAGTAGTAGCTCACCCAAACTTTCAAATTCATGCATATGTGAAAAATTGAACCAAACACAAGGAATCACATATGTAGGGGGAGCTAATACTACCAAAGTGCAAACTTGGTTTTCATTTCATATCTTTGTGAAGGTTGTCATCAATTACCAAAAAGGGGGAGATTGAAAGCCCATGTTTGGTTTTGGGTAATTGATGAAACCTAGTTTGCTAACGATTGCTCTAAGTGTTTCATGAGAATTGATTAGCAAATGGCAAGATGGAGCAAAGGACCGGGTCGGTGGAGGTCACAAGTGAAGGGCAATGATGGCGTCCATGAAAATGGTGTAAGTCCATCATCATAGGTGTCCACAAGGTCCATCAAGAGATGAGAAGGAAGTTGATAAGAAACCGGGAGCTCAAGGCAAAGGTATAACCAATAGGAGCTCTTTTAATTTTGGTGATCAAGACTCCATAGAGGGAGTGATCACATTTAGGATAGATAGCCGTACTATCAAGAGGGGCGAAATCGTTGTTGAAATATGGTTATCAAGTGCCACTAGGTGTTCATGATCATTGCATATGCATATAGATGCTAGTGACACTAACTTGACCCGTGGAAAACTCTTTGAAAAAGGCTAACACACGTGCACCTAAGTGAGAGACACTTTGGAGTGTTAGTGACTTAAGAAACGGGGTGAAGTTCGAGGGTTAGAGAGGGTTTGGTCCTCTCTTCCTCCTGCCGAGCTTGCGAGGCAGGATTCGGCGAATTTCGGAAACGTTACAATAGAAAAAGTAGCGTCGGACTCTAACTTGACTGAGCGTCGGACCATTGTCTTCGGTCCGACGGCTAACCCCTTCAGCAAGCGTCGGACGCTTGATTCCTGAGCGTCGGACCATTAGCCGAAGCGTCCGACGGTGCAGTTCGTGCGAGAGATAACACGTGGCGAGCTCTGAGAGCGTCGGACTCTCGGCGTTAGTCCGACGGTGGGCGTCGGACCAACGTCCGACGGTTTTCAGGGCTCGGGGAGCTCTCTGGAAACGTCGGACGGCCGCGATCGTTGGTCCGACGGCTTCGTCCCGCTGAGTCCGACGGTGTCAGCTGAGGGCGTCGGACCGTTTGTGTTAGTCCGACGACCTACCATCCGACGGTTCGTTTTGGCGCGAGGAAATAGCCGTTGTGATCCAACGTTCGACTTCAAACGGCTAGTGACACGTGGCGTTCATCCGAGGCGTCGGACCGTGCGGATTAGTCCGACGCTCTGGCCGTCGGACAGTCCGACGGTACGCAGTGAACTCTAAACGGTTAGTTCTTTGTGTGTGGCTTATAAATAGCGACTTGGCCGGTTTGGGGAGTATCTCTTGGCACTCCTAAACATCATAACATACTTGTGAGCCTTCCCACTCCACTCTCACTCATCCTACTTGATTGTGTTCATCATTTGGTGAGTTTGGAGAGCATCAAGTGCATTGCATTGATTGAGATCATCTAGAGGCACTTGGTAGTGATATTTCGCAGCGTTTTCTCTTGTTACTCTTGGAGTTTGCCGACTCCTAGACGGCTTGGAGCTGCGAGGATCGTTGAGGGGAGTTGGTGATTGTCTCCGCCTCCGATCAAGGTATTGTGAGGGGTTCTTGAGCCTATCCCCGCGGGAGATCGCGAAAGGCATCTTTAGTGGATTGCTCGTAGCTTGGTGGATCCCCATCTTGTGTTGGTTGTGCGGCACCCTTGAGAAGGGTTTGGCGTGTGATGCCAATTAGCGCGTGAACCTCCAAGTGGGTGTATCGCTACAACGAGGACTAGCTTGCCGGCAAGCAAGTGAACCTCGGTAAAAAATCTTGTGTCATCTCTCTACCGAGGATTTCCCTTATTTGTGATTGATTGGTTATATTGGACTTCATATCTTCTCTACACCGGGGGTATTGAAATCACCTTCTCTCTTTACTTTTGTGCACTTACTCTCGTGTGTAGCTTGTTAGTTAGTTGCTCACTTAGGAGTAGTGTATATTAGTGACATAGCCTTTGAGTGTGAACTAGTGATCATAGTGTAGTATACTTGTCTAGGTGGCTTGCATAGCATAGTTTAGAGCTAGTGTTTTGCAAAGCTTGCTATTGTTACTAATCGGCTTGTTAAGTGTTGTTTGTAGATTTTTATAGGCTATTCACCCCCCTCTAGCCATTTAGGACCTTTCAGTCACCCATGTAGCTGATGTGATGTTCAGGTTCTCAAACTCAGTACTAGTGCCAAGGGACCGGTCCTATTCTACTGTAAACCCAGTTCTTGGCCCCTACTCGCCGTACTTGGACGGCTGCATTGGAGCTTTAGATGGGACGCACGTCCCGGTTATAGTTAGCAAGAAGAAACGCGTGGACTTCATCAGCAGAAAAGGGCAACCGACAATGAATGTCTTGGCAATAGTAGACATGGACATGAGATTCACATTTGTAGGTGCTGGAAGG
This sequence comes from Eremochloa ophiuroides, assembly GCA_038502445.1. Lineage (NCBI taxonomy): Eukaryota > Viridiplantae > Streptophyta > Magnoliopsida > Poales > Poaceae > Eremochloa > Eremochloa ophiuroides. The sequence continues at coordinate 12,334,275 of JAHLJS010000003.1, read as the reverse complement.
GCAGGAGCAATCCATGATATGCGAATCCTGCGAGAAACTTTGGGCCTCCCACATTTCCCGCACCCTCCTCCTGGTATGTTTGATGTTACAAATGTTTGTTTGTCGGAATGGTTAAGTAGTCCACCATTTAACTGTGTAATGTGCCATGTTGGTGCAGGTCGATTCTATTTGGTGGACGCAGGGTACCAGCACATGGAGGGGTACATGGCGCCGTACAAGAATGCCCGATACCATTTGGGCGAATTCAAAGGAGTGCCACGGCACACGTTCTCACATGTTGAGAGTTACAACTATGTGCATTCAAGGCTCCGGGCAACCGTGGAGAGGACATTTGGTGTGCTGAAAGGGAGATGGAAAATACTGCGTGGCATTCCTCACTACGATGATGAGAAGATTGGGAAGATGATTGTGGCATGCTTCGGACTGAACAACTACATATGGGATTGGGAGCATGGGTGGCCGGCCCCAAGGGGTAACCCGCCGTCGGCCTGGGCTTTGCAGAAGGCAAATGACGGCGCGGACTCACTGCGTGATGCTATAGCTGCTGGACTGCTGCTGCTGGGTAGGAGAAGGTAAGACATTGCATGAAAAGGAATGTTGAACTGTATGTAAAAACAGTAACTTATATATGTAACTTGTAGGCAACATGGCGAACGAGAAGGGGAAGCATCGGAGGTGGCCCAGGTGACGGCTGATGATGAAGCTTATGACGAGGACGATGCCGGTGCAGAGGCTGCTGGTGGAGAGGAAGGGGGATGGGACTGGACACAGGCTTCGCATGCCGCTGATGAGGGGGATGAGTGGTTCGGCGACAGTGCCTTTGCCGCTGCAGTTCTCGAAAGCGAAGGACAAGGTGCGTATGACTCGGAGGGGTGGTTTGCTTAATGCAATGTTGTGCTGTGTTGACGGGTCGAGTAGGAATGATGTATATGGGGCTGTTGATGACATGCCGGCCATGGGGTACAGCATTTGGTGGCGGCTGTAAATTTTGTAATGAGGCTGTAGCATGTGAATCCATCTAGTAGTAGGAGTAGGCTGATAAGCTTCATGATGAAGGGCGTGGCACATTGGCATTGGAGGTGGCTGCCCATTTTGTAATTGTACTGATAGTAGCCAGTTGTGTTGGATTGCGTAGTAGTAGTGTACTAATGTGTTGAGGACAATGGTAACTATTTGTGATTAGAATAAGTATGATTTGTATATTGTTGTATTGGTGAATGGTAATGTGCTGGTACTGCTAATCTGGTGCATAATGTTGTATTGGTGCATGGGCAAAATTATATTCAGAGGATGGTGCAATATATGTGTTGAATGGATGTGTATTTCCCGCAAAAAATTTGAAATTTCAAAAGCTACTGTGTTGCTGCCGTCGGCTGTGGCTTTTCTGATTGAAGGCAGCAGCGCATGGCTGATTCCAAATCAGCACCAGCGCTGAGCTGAGGCAGCACAGCCTATTTTAGCTGCAACAAACGCGGCCAAACAGGCCATTTGTCGACAGCGAAACCGCAGCCGCCCACCGTCACTACCATCTTCTCCCTTGGTGACGACCTCCTCCGCGAGATCTTCCTCCGCCTCCCCTCACTCCCGAGCCTCGTCCGCGCCGCCCTCACCTGCAGCGCCTTCCTCGCCGTAATCCGCCCCTCCACTTTCCGCCGCCGCTTCCGCGCGCTCCACCCCCCCCCCCCCCTCTCATCGGCTGCTTTTTCGAATCCATCGGCAAAGACGTCCCCTCCTTCTCGCCCATCCGCCGCCGCTCGGACCCAGACATCACTGCCGCTGTCCGCGGCGCGGATGTCTTCCTTACCCGGGTACGCTAGTACGAAGATGCTTTCCCCGGGTGGAAGATTAAAGACTGCCGTGGCGGCTGCCTCCTCCTCCTCAGCTCTAGGACCGAGCAGATCGCCGTCTACAACCCCCTCACGCGGGCCCTGGATTTGTTCCCCATGCCGCTCGATGACATCTACACCGCGGCATGGGTCTCTTCTTGCTCTACTCTGACCAGAGCCCCGGTTCGTTCCTCATGGTATCCTTCTGCCACGACATGTCAAGAATGCGCACTTCTGTCTTCTCATCAGACACTAGGGAGTGTGGCAAATTCTCCCCTGGTCAGGGACCGCCCCGGCACAGCCGTCAGGCGAGAAGCACTGGCTTCTCTGTGGCAGGCAGGTGAACGGGAAGTTGTACTGGGTACACGCTGAACAGGACTACATTGTGGTCCTGGACACTGCAACGCTCCAATTCTCCTATATCAATATGCTGGAGCACTTGAATGGGCAGAGCCGTCGCTACGAGCTCGGGGGGACCAAGGATGGGATGCTCTGCATTGTGTCCGTAGATGGATTTACACTACACACATGGCTCCGGAGAGCAGATGCTAGCGGTGCCGAGGAGTGGATGCTCCACAATGTGATACCGTTGGAGGGAGAGATTCTTCAGGCTACTGAGATGCCAGAACATGTACTTTGGAAGCACAGGCTCAAAGTGTTCGCAGTTCTTGATGGCATTGTGTATATGTCGATAAATGGAGAACGTATTTGGCCTTCCTGGTTCCTTTCCTTCTGCCTGGAATCAAGGAAACTGGAGAAGCTCTTTCAAAGGACGTTTGACAACTGGGTCTATCCATACATCATGGGGTGGCCTCCTTTTTGATTGGCAATGATAATGATATTGACTCAGATGTTTAGTCAAGTGTTAACCTTTCCACAAACAAGGGAGGTCAGATGGGAGTGACAACAGGATGGCAATTGTCTGAGATCTCCTGATGGAGAGATCTGATTGCACATGCTGAAGGAGTGCCTGCTGAAGATGGTAGAATACTGTGGTTCCACTTTACAGCCTGCTTGCTATTGGCACCTTAAAGGCATGTAATAAGTGAAGTAGTGGCGCTTTCGTTCAAATGCTATTTTGCTAGTTCTGTAGTTGGCGAGTTTAAACGCTTGTGGGATGGTTATTTTGGCGCCAATTGGATTGAACCCTGTGTGTTCTTTTCAGCCTCGTATTAGGATCGTCATGTGTTTCGTCTGCATCAAACTTATGTAATTTCGTTGTTGTACAAGTAATGAAATTCGGCTATGCCGTTGTGGAAAAAGTCTAGTGTTAACCACTTAACCTGGAACATGAACAGTTGGTTTGGTAACCTTTAATTTTACTATCCCTTATCATTTCAACTCTTGCTTTGCTTTATTTATGTCAATGTAACTTGTTTTAGAATTCTGGTCTCTATCCTATTGAACTGGTTCTTCCTATATAACTTTTTGCATTGGTGGTACAATTTTCTCTGCATATTGGAACTATTATTGCAATGACTTCATTTAAGTTTCTGGGTAGCACTAGTTTATAGAGTTTCTTTTGTCTGTGTCAAAGCAAATGAGGTTTAAAATTTTGAGAAGCTTTACCTCCTGTACAGGGAACATCAATATTACAATGCAGCCTCAGCTACCCTCCTGGACTCCTGGTCAGTTTCTTGTTTTCAAATCAACCCAAAACCCCAGCATGTCCACGGAGCTCAAGATCCGTGAAATCCTCATGCACTGCATCTGTGGATCTAATTAACCCCCATATCATTTCCCAGGTAATACTGCCATAGTGTCATGCCACTACTAAGAATAAGGCGAGTTATTTTAGCTTGCAGCTGTATTTTGAAACAGATCAGTGAGATCCTCTGCTAAACTCAATGTAGCTGCTTCTGCAGAACTATCCTTTTTCCCTGCAATAAAACGTTGTAACCATCTTATATGTACATGCCAGTGGATCCTAGAAAAACTTTTTGTGAATGTGAGCTTTTATGCTTCAAAGTAAAAAATTCTTAACTACAGGTACCAGCACAATTTCAAAATTTCACATGGACAACTGTGCAAAATGATGTGTTGCATCAGTTTTAAATGTTGGAGTTTATGTTAACCATAGTCGAATTGGTATTGTCCAAGATTTTTGTAAATTCGTTTTATATCATTTTTCTGATATCTGAACCACTGTGCGGTAACTATTTATCCTTTACCACATTGTGCAGTAACTTATTCAATAAGATCATTTAACTTTATTGTCATCAGCTGTGGTCTCCTGAATGGCAGCTCATGGTAATAGATTTTTCAGGGTAGTTCTTTGTTGAAACAAAGGTATTATTTTGTCTTGGAATCAGAAGTCTCTTAAGTCTGTTAGCCACTGCTCACCCAAAGAAAAGGTGTTAAACAATTTTCATTCTAATGTTAAAAAAATCACATATATCTGCCATTTCCTTTTTATTGTGTTACAAGCTTAACAAATTTCCGTTGTCCACCGAAAATTACCAGGTTAACTTATTGTTGGAGTGTGTGTGTGTGGGCCTCCAGCCCAGGCCGGCCCATGTAGGGCAAGGCCCATTAGGGTTAGGGTTAGGCACCCTGTGCCTATATCTGTACCCCTGGGGTTCACCCATCCTTTATCCAATATAGCAGACTATCCCCGCCACCCCTGCTCTGAGCGCGGGACTTCTACGAGGGCGGGCAGGAAAGCCGCCACCCCACTTCTTCCCCTCCGCCACCCCTGATCTGAGCGTGGACCTCGACTTCTCCGCCATCCCTGCTCTGAGCGCGGCTTCCGAGGTATGCGGGTGCGTTGCCATCGCCTGGCGCCTCTGCCGCCGCATGGCTCGGCTCACCGTTCCGCGGCCACGACAGCTCGGTGTTGCGACTACGTCTTCGACCGTCTTCGCTGCCACCTCGACTCGGCAAATTCTACCTTGGCTACGACCACGACGACCTCGACCTCGGCTACTTCGGCACAAAAGGGCTATCCTCCACTTCTTCGCTCCAGCCACAACGTCCGCGACACGGTTGCGACTGCGGGGGGATGTCATCGCTTCAGCTTTGTTCTTTTCCAGTCTCATCGTGTGTTCGCCCCCGTTGTGACTGCGGGGGGATGTTGGAGTGTGTGTGTGTGGGCCTCCAGCCCAGGCCGGCCCATGTAGGGCAAGGCCCATTAGGGTCAGGGTTAGGCACCCTGTGCCTATATCTGTACCCTTGGGGTTCACCCATCCTTTATCCAATATAGCAGACTATTCTCTCTAGCACTTATGTTACCAGTTCTTGATGGCATTGTGTACATGTCGATAGATGGAGAACATACTTCGCCTTCTTGGTTCCTTTCCTTCTGCCTGGAAACAAGGAAACTGGAGAAGCTCTTTCAAAGGACATTTGACAACCTTGTGTTTCCGTACATCATGGGGTGGCCTTCCTTTTTGATTGGCAATGATATTGATTCAGGTGTTTAGTCCAGTGTGAAATTGGTTATGGCAACATAAGAGGGGAAACTCGGTTTAATAAAGTTTATTTTTACCGTCCCTTACCATATTGGTTGCTCCTTTGGTTTATTAATAGTTTATTTTAGAATCCTAATATGTACCCTATTGAACTAGTTCTTCCTACATTTTTTTTTTTTAGCATTAGTAGTATAATTTTCTCTTCATATTGGAACTGTTGTTTCAATGCCTCCATTTAAGTCTTCAGGTAGTGCTAGGTTACAGAGTTTCTTGTGTCTGTGTCGAAGCAAATGAGGTTTGAAATTTCATGAACCTTTAAGTTCGATACAGGGAACATCAATATTGAATAATGCAGCCTCAGCTACCCTCCTGGCCATTTTTTTTGTTTCCAAATCAACCCAAAACTCCAGCATGTCCACGAGCGCTAGAAAAATGTAACCAGTAATCCTGCAACATGTGCTGCATCTGTGGAGCTAATTAAACCCCATATCAACAGTTTTCACTTACGTTTACAGCGCCATGTTTTCCAGGTAATACTATCATAATGTCATGCCACTGCTAAGCAAAAGGTGAATCGCTTTATCTCGAAGCTAGTACTGTGCGTATAGATCAGTGAGCTCCTAATCTCGATGTAGCTGCTCCTGCAGAAGTATTATTTTTCTCCTGCAATAAAACTCTGTAACCATCTTGTATGTTATGAAAAATGGCAATGGATCCTAGAAAAAAATATTTTGAATTTTAACTTTTATGTTTCAAAGGAAAAAATGTTAATTATAGGTACCAACACAATTTTAAGTTTCCACATGGGCAGCTGTGCAAAATGATGTATTGCATCAGTTTTAAACATTGAAGCTTATGTTGATCATAGTTGAATTGGTAATCTCCAAAGCTTTTGTAAAGTGGTTTTATATCATTTTTCTGATATCTGAACCATTGTGCAGTAACAATTTAGCCTTTACCACATTCTTGATCTAGTATTTCATAAGTTTACCTCATGATATTCAATAAAATCATCTAAGTTCAAACCTTTATTGCCATCAACTGTGGTTTCTTGACTGGCAGTTCATGGTAATAGATTCTCAGTGTAATGCATTAATGCTTTGTCAGAAACAAAGGTAACAATACTTAATATTTTGTCTTGGAACTGGAAACCATCTCTTTAAGTTTGTTAGCCACTGCACACCCAATGAAAAGGTGTTAATCATTTTTCATTCTAATTCTAATGTTAACAAGTCACATATGTGTGCCATTTGTGTATCTCATTTTTATTATGTTATCGGGTCAACAAAATTCCTTTGTCAAATAATCACCAGAAACTTTTTTTTTGGCTTTTCATATGTGTGCAAAAGGTGTATTAGCACTATTTCTTAGGTCATTTATACACGGATTTACAGGGGAGATTAATATTTTTTCCTCATTTCCATGAACCATATATTTTATCTTTGTTACTAGTGCTACTAGTTAAGTGTATCGTTGCATTGAAACAATGATGCTGCAAGATGTCAATTCAATTTGTTGAATACCGTCCCATTGATGCTGCAAGATGTCAAATAACCTCTTTAGAAAATGCAACTCAGCTTATACCGGGGAATAAATATATTACATCTAAAACATGGCACATCACACAGAGCGGTCCATTTAGCAATTTGAATTGCTCTTGGCAAACTCTAGTCTATCCCAATTTACTTGTGACTGACAGGCTATGTTGTTGTTGAATTATCAAATCACTCCAACAAGGACAATCACCGAAATGTGTTATTTAACTTTAAATTGTTAGGGAACTCTTCGATCAATTTAAGTGATTTGTTTTGTTTAGACGGAACTAGAAAAACTAAGCACCCTGTGTAGGCCTGCATAAAGCCTTATTTTACCATTTTTTTACTTGTGTACGGTGACACACTCCTGGTTACATCTCAAAGATTAATTAACTGGTATGATAAACAAGTCATTTAGTGTTCCTCATGTGTATGCTATCATAATAAATTTCTGTTATCTTGAATGAATTAAACTATAAGAATTAACAATCCATGATACGGAGATTTGACTTGAAAAAGCATAACTGTACAACTTCCGTCTTGTCATGGAACGGTATTATTCCTTCTACTTTGTCACATGAACACACACACACACAGAGGATTATTATTAAGGTGGTTACAATGCAAACAACACATATAGTCGCATATACGAATTGAAGCTGCCGCTTGCTTATTCTTCACTACTTTATTCGTCTTATTGGCAGTTCACAAACTTTTTTTTTTTTTTTTTTTTTGACAACGCAGTCCACAAGCTTTGGCAGGGCGCCAGCGAGAGCTGCATGATGCTTAGTGCTGACCGGGAAGCTTCTCCTTGATTTTCTCCATGAGGCCCTTCTTCTCGTGCGTCCCCTCAGTCGTCGCCGTCGTCGTCCCATACGCGCCGGTGGTCCCGCCATAGCCGCCGCCGGTTGCCGCGGTGGTCGCGTGCTGGTGGTGCTGGTCGTAGTCCTTGTGGCCGCCCGGCATCTTCTCCTTGATCTTCTCCATCACGCCGTTCTTCTCGTGGGTGCCTCCGGCTGTCATCGTCGGCGCGTACGTCGTCCCGGCGGTGGTTCCCGTACCGGCCGTCGTCGGCGCCGCTCCCGTGTACCCTGTAGTCCCGCCGTATCCTCCGGTGGCCGCCGTCGCCTGGTTGTCCTTGTGGCCTCCGGGCAATTTCTCCTTGATCTTCTCCTTTAGGCCCTTCTTCCGGCGCCCACCCATGCCGTCATCCTCAGAAGACTGCACGAGAACGAGAAGATTAATTCTTGCGTGTTTAGTCAAAAAGCTCGAGAGAATGAACACAATCAGATGAAACGAAGAGAGAAGCAAGAAATTAACGCACCGAGCTGGAGCTGGAGCTGGAGCTGCCGGAGCGGCGTAGGATGCCGCCGCCCGTCTTGTGCTCAGCTCCATGCGGGAACGCGCCGACGCCGGTTCCAGCTATGCCTGTGGCGCCGTGACCCATGCCAGTGCCAGTGCCAGTGCCATGGCCGGGCATGGCGGTGCCGGTGGTATGCCCTCCACCGCCGCCTAAGACACCGGTGTAGTGCATTCCGGTGGTGGTGGTGGCGGCAGTGGCACCATGAGCGTCGTGGTGACCACCGGTACCAGGACGACCATGGGTCCCCACCATGCCTGCAGTTGCGCCGTGCAAACCGCTAGTGTGCCCAACGCCGGCGTCGGCGCCGGCGGCGCCGTCCTGGATCCCGGTCACGCCATGCGTACCGTGAGCTCTGGTACCACCTGTGGCTCCATACCCTCCTAGGCCGCCGCCGGCGTCGTGGACGCCTGTTCCGGTAGCCCCGTAACCCGGATGGCCAGAGCCGCCATAGCCCCCGGCGTCATGGGTGCCGGTGCCAGTGGCGCCATACCCGGCCTGCTGGCCGTGGCCGCCGCCGTAGCCCCCGGCGGCGTCGTAGCTGCCGCCGGTGCCCGTGACGCCGTACCCGCCGGGGACAGGGTTGCCGTACTCGTCGACTTGGTGCTGCCGCCCCTGCTCGTAGTGCGCCATACTTTGCTCCTCTTGCTCAGTTGCGCTCTGTCTCGCTCGCTTCTTCTAGACTTTGGCTACCTTTGCTGCGCTTAGCTGTGTCACACACTCACACAGTCACACTGCTCGAGATGGATGAGATGGAGACGATGCCAAATGTGTTTAATTTATAGACGATGCGTGCGCAACGTGTTAGACTTGGCAAGTCGACACGTGCATGCAGCTACGTGTCCCTGCATGCAGCGAGTTTTGGTGTCGGTCGTGACGTGGTGTAAGGCTGTGTTGAGAAAAAGTTGAGGAAAAAATGCACCGTAGCATTTTCGTTTGTATTTGATAACTTTTGTTCAATTATGGCTTAAGTAGACTCAAAAGATTCATTTCAAGATAGACAGACAGAAAGTACAAACATACAATAAGTGCTACTAAAGTATAATCAATATGATAAGGAGAGAGGAAAAATTTTCAAACTAAACGGAGCCTAAGCAGCCGAGTGGACGCGTGGGCTGGCCGGCTGCCTGCGTGTTGGATTGGTAAGACAAAGGAGCACGTCCGCGGGATTGCCGCTGACAGCAATGCAAGAGGAGAAGCCTTGTAGCACCTTTTCGTTTGTTTTGCCAGAGGGAATCACCAGCGCCCAGACGTCTGGCACAAGCCATCCGTCCAAACGCGTATCAGAGGGGCGCGCGTAAGAGCATGTCCAACACATTAGTTAAACAGTTTTGTAAAGCTAAATTTGCCTAGTAACAGAGAAAAATAGAGTCTAACAGACTCTATAGATAACTTTGTAAGTTGGCTAACTCTTCATTCCTCCATCTTCACTCTCTATCCCTAGACAGCGTCGATAGCTCGCCATCCGGGCTGTTGGCGCGCTGGACCCGGCCTTCCCACGCGTCGTGCCCGCATTTTCCCGCGAATAGCACAGTAGGCGCGCCATCTTTTATCTTCGTCTTCCTTGCGTCGTCGTTGACTTCCCAATTGAATCACCCGCATCAGGCCGTTCTATCTTACCACCGCATAAGGCCATCACGTCCATCCCAATCGAAGTGCCCACATCAGGCCATCACCCTTCCTCCACCACGCCTTGCTACAGGTTCATCTTCCACCATCCCCACCTCCCGCTCTCATCTGCTTTCCGTCCCCATCGAAGTGCAGCGCTCCTATGTCGCGGAGGGTACGGCGCCGGGTATCCTTCTCCGATTCCCCAATTGCGAGGTTAATTTGGATTTGTAAGGACCTTGATGTCACCAAGAGGGGCCTAGAGGGGAGGGGGGTGAATAGGCCTGTAAAATTTCAGCTCAAACAAATGCAAAAACACAGAGCGGCAGTGTTGCTCTCCGGAGCGGTACTGCTGCCCTGACCAACATCTGAGACTGCACACCAAACTTGGTTGAGATGTGGTAGAGGTGTCCAGGAGCCTATTCCACCAACTAGATGGTTGCGAAAGCTTGTGCACAAGTAGATCGAGTCCAATCCCTAGAATCACCACAAAGACAAGTTGTGACAGAACCGCCTAAATCCCATGGCCCACAGACACCTGTCATTGTCACTAATGACCTCTGACAGCCGGGCCCGTGTCCCAAATGATCTAGAAGGTTCTGCCGGGCTACATTAGCGTCCGATTTCCTCCGACACGATCCCATTGCGAAGCCATTACAGAATTACAACATTTCATAACAAATTACATCAGAGTGAAAGCGCGAAAAGATTATAAGATACTTAGATTACAAACCATTTGTCCAAATACGATTAAAGTGCAAATATTACAGACCATAAATAAAAGAAGTAGCAGTGGAATGACGATACAACAATATTAAGTATTTAACGATAAGAACCCTGCCCACGGGTTCAACATTACTCCTCCTCACATCCCTCCTGTACCACTGTCACACAGCAGGGGGCGAGACAAACCTCCGGGTGCTGTGTCCCTGCAACATGGGGTTAACAAACCCTGAGTACTGGGGTACTCCGCAAGACTTACCCGACTAAGAAAAAGGAAAGAGACTCAGGAATGCAGGCTGAGGGGAGTCAAGGTAAGACTTGAGCAAGAGTCAAAAGTTTCACAGAAAAGCATTACTATCCTATTTCAATATTTTAACTCAATCTTATTTTAATCATATCCATAATTCCAAATTCCTTTTTATATATCATCCTACCTTCAAATTCTTACTCATTCTCAAAAACACTTAGTTCCGAATCACTTTTCAATTGTAGGTCAAAGGATCAAGTCTCCATATCCGAGGAGCAACGACGATTCGAATCGATTAGTACCCAGCTGGGGATCCCTATCCACACTGCATATGTAGCACTTAAGCTTGCATATGCCAACCCCGCCTGCCACGGCTTATCCTACCCCTGAACCGGTCCTGCGCCACCCGAGAGCACAGTACTCCTCTCCTCTCCAGGAACGCCGGCCACGAGGGTACACGCTACTCTCGCTATCTCTCCACTCCCAGTGCGTGGTTGTCGGTTCAAGCAGTAGGGCCACCGGAGTCAGAGGCTTTCCGTAGTATGTGGCTAGTTGCAAATTCTCGATCACAGCAGGCCTACAATGAACGGTCCCTAATTCTTTTTCCGCCGGCGACATTGCATTGGGACTCTAACCCAAATACAAGTGTCCCAACGGTTTTCAAATCTCTTTTCCGCCGATGGTCAAGCATTGGGACTCTAACCCAAATTCACAACCAACGAACGGAAAATCCCTTTCCGACGGTTACGGTGCATTGGGGCTGCTACCCAAGTACACAATTTCCGAACGGACTCATATCCCTTTCCCTTTTCTCATGATTCATAATTGTCACATTTTCATAGGTCAAAAATAGCCTTTTTATGCAAATCTAAATTGATTAAGCAGGGCTAAGAATTTTTGAATATTTTTATTTTCAAACAGGTTTCCGGGATATTATGTATCAAGGCAGGTAATGCATCAATATATGTGACAAACAACTTCTAACAACCTAATGCAATAATAAACTCAAGTTATAAATATTTTATAAACACAAGGCGGGGCTGAATGCACCGGGGCTTGCCTTGAATCGTGTAAAGCGTCGGGTCGGGATCTGTAACAGAACCGGCTAAATCACCTGGCCCACCGGCACCTGTCATTGTCACTAACGACTTCTGACAGCCGGGCCCGTGTCCCAAATGATTTAGACAGGTCTGTCGGGCTGCATTAGCGCCCTTTTCTCCGACAGGATCACCATTGCAGAATCATCACAGGATTACAACATTTCATAATAAAATACATCAGAGTAACAGTGCGGAAGACTACGTAACATTTAAATTACAAACCGGTTGTTCAAATAGGATTCAAATATAGTTATTACAGACCAGAGGACATAGCAGTAGCAGTGGAATAATTACACAATACTAGATAAGATAACTCGAACCCTGCCCACGGGTTCCACTTCACTCATCGCCGCTTTCTTCCTCGACCACGGTCACGCAACATGGAGCAAGACAGATCTCCGTCTGCGGTCCTCCTGCAACGGGGTTAACAAACCCTGAGTACTTGGGGTACTCCGCAAGGCTTACCCGACTAAGGGTGTAAAATGAGACTCAGGAATGCAAGGCTATCGGTAAGGCTAGCAGAGGATGAGGAGTTTGCAGAAAAGCATTACTATCCTATTCAATATTTTATTTTATCAATATCATAATCACAACTATAGTTCCGACATTCAATCTCAAATATCATCATTCTTCAAATTTCTTTATTCATTCAGATAACCTAGTTGAGAACCACTTTTCGGTGTAGAGTGTGAGGATCAAGTCTCCATAACCGAGGAGCACATCGATTCGAATCCAGAAAGTACCCAGCTGGGGATTCTAACCACACTGCATATGCAGCACGCCGGCATACATATACCAACCCGTTGTCACGGCTTTGCTATCCCGGAACCGGTCCTGCGCCACCCGAGAGCACAGTACTCCACTCCTATCCAGGCACGCCGGCCACGTGGGTACAAGCTACTCTCGCCATCTCTCCACTCCCAGTGCGTGGTTGTCGGTTCCAGCAATAGCGTCACCGAACTCTAGGCTTTCCGCATTGGTATGTGGCTAGGCTGTTCATCATGATCACAGCAGACCTACAACGAACGGTCCCTACTTCCTTCCTGCCGTCAATCCTGCACTGGGACTCTAACCCAAGTACAAGACTACCCGACAGTTTTTATTATCGTGCCTGTCGGGTGAGTGAGACATAGGGAACGCCGCCCCATGAGCTGGCCACCCAACGAAACACGTTTCCAAAGACATCGACCAGTTCCAAACTATTCCGAAAGCGACCATGCATTGGGACTCCAACCCAAATACACATCGACCATCGGATAACCAGTTCTTCACCAATCAAAGTATAAGTATAATCATGGCACAGAAAATAGTTTTTCTTTTATGCAAAGCTAAGTTCATTAAGCATGCCTAAGCATTTCTCAAACCATTTTATTTAAATCAGGTTTCAGGGTATTTATCTGAGACAATGCATCTGGATAGGTGACAATCAACTCCTATCAACCTTATGCAGTAGATTAACTCGAATTATAAATATTTTGTAATAGAGGGGCTGAATGCACCGGGGCTTGCCTTGGATCGTGTACAGCGTCGGGTCGGGATCAGTCCCGCAGATGTCGAATCCTTGGATGACTTCTGGAGTGGCCTCCTCAGTAGTAGTCTCGACCTGGACCCCCTCGGGAACGGGCACTACACGTATGCAATGATGTATGCTTAGCGTGGCATGAGGGTAACAAATGAAATGCTTGAAAGTAACCATTAATATCTTGAGTACAACTTTCCTTCACGGTAAAGTTGTAAACGATCTACGGAAGGTAAAAGTAATGTTTCCTACTTTTGTTTTATTGACCTTTTTAACGGTCACAGAAAGCCGCTACACAGCTTTATGACTACTGCCAAGCACTAAGTTCTCAAATTGCCAAGGATCACACAGTGAAAGATCCTTGGTCTTCATTCAATCCAAAAATTCACACAACAAACCTAAATTCATTTTTCTATTTACTTTATTAATCCCTGATTTCACATATATTTATTAATTGACCAAACTAACTTCAATTGCAACCAAACTTTACCAACAGCTAGGTTTTATCACCAAACAGAGCCACAACAAATTTCATGATTTTTGGATTTACAGAGAATTAATTAAAATTATACAAACTTGCATTTATTAATTACTTCACTGATTTATACAGCAGATTAAAGGCACTGGAACACCCTATCTTATATTTTTAACAAATACTACATACTTCAGAGAGCATACACAATTATTTTCACAATTTTTCATTTAACATATTATTTCATACAAAAATAACAAACACCAGCACTATTCAAATAAATTAAAATAGAAAAGGCATTTGAAATTCCTTTGGAAAAATGGAAACGGCCCACTCGGCCGAGACGGCCCAGCCGACCGCGCTCGCGCCCGAGCCGGCCCAACATGGCCCAAGCGCACGCGCGCACCGCTCCCGCGCGCACGCGGCCCACGGCCACACGAGGCGAGACGCTGACGGGCGGACCCCGCCTGTCAGCTCCTCCTCCTACCTCCCGCCGGCTCCCGTGCACGCGCACGCGCGCGCGCGGCTAGCACGGCCCTCGCCGCCGGCGACCCCAGCGACGAACCCGAGTGACTCTACGGCTACCCTAACTCCTAACGAGCACCCCCGAGAGGTTAGGCTCTAGCCTAGCATCCCACGGTGAGGAGCATTTCGCACATGGCGGAAGCCGACGGCACGGCGGCTCTGCGCCGGCCAAAACAAAGGGATAAAGGAAGGGAGAGGGAACGGGAAAGACTCAGTGGCTCACCACGAAGCCAACGGGCGAGTCGGTGAAGACAGCAACGGCTTGGAGAGGGCGGCTTGACGGTGATGGCGGATCCGGCAGCTCGGCTCCGACGGCGACCGCGCGTTCCGGCGATCCTAGAGTGCCAGAGACCCAACCGCCAGGTGCATGAGAAACAGCGAGTGATAGAGAGTTCGAGACACGAGACCAAGGGAGAAGAAACTCACTCCAACACGCTCGTCGCGTCGGAGATGGTTGCGGCGGCGCTCTGGCCACCCGCAGGAATGGAGACGAGCACTCCGGCACCTACAGACCACTACAACTCTCGCCAACGGTGGCAAACAAAGCGCAAGGGAGTTGGCGAGCTAGCAGGGAGATGGAGAGGGTGGTGGTGGTGTGACGACGGCGAATTTGGCCGGCGACCGAGAGGTGGCGATGGCGACCGGGAGGGAGAAAATGGAGAGGGGGAGGGCCTCGTCGCCCTTTTGAAGGCCGGGGAAGAGGGGGACAGGGTCAGAGCGTCGCGGCGCACGCCGATCCTCCTCCGAACTGGCGCCCGGGCAGGATCCCGGCCGGCACGGCTCGCGCGGCCGCCCGCCCGGCACGGCGCTCTGCCGGCTCTGTTCGCGAACAGGAAGAGGGGGCGAAGTACTGTAGCACTCATTCCCTAGGGGCTGTCGGTTTTTGACCAAATTCGACTGATTTTGCATACAAACATGAAAAACTGCAAAAACAAAAGTTGTAGGGTTTGAAATTCTGAACAACTTTGCTTTTGGAACTAAATCCAAATTCGAAATATTTTTGAATCTACAGAAAAGGGGGTAGAATAGGGTTTTAAATTTCAAACTGTATTTTCAAAATTACTTTTAAATTTTCTCAACAATTGAAAAGTTGCCAAAATAAAAGTTGTTCTACTCAATGAGCTTTACAACTTCTATTTAGGAAGTTTTGCCAGATTCCAAATAATTTTTGAAATGCCAATCCAAAACTAAGTTTTAAATCATTGTTTTGAAATAAATTTGAATTTCCACCACAGAACTTTGAAATCTCCAAAAATAAAAGTTGTTCCATTTTAAAAGATCTAAAACTCTTATTAAGGGACTATCTCAAAATTCCTTTTAGATTTTGAATTAGGTTTTGGTCCTAATAAAAGTAAATTTTTAAACATTTATTTGGGAATTTAATTTTACAAACAAATACTAATTAAATTCAAATCACTCTAGGGACCTAATCACAATCATATGCAAATGATTAATTTAAATATGATGACATGGCAGATTAATTAAATCCGTAATACCCGGGGTATTACAGCCTTCTCCCCTAAAAGAAATCTCGTCCCGAGATTAGGTACATAACCAAGATTGAAACAAGGTAATGGAAAAGAATAGCAACAACAAGTTCAAGCTTAAACAAGAGACAAGGCGAAGCCATGCATAACACAAAATAGGTTTACATTTATAGAGTAGCATAGAACTCGGGGAAGCTTTCTGCCAAGAAATCTTCAGATTCCCAGGTAGCTTCATCTTCAGAATGATCACTCCATTGGATCTTGTACCATCTGGTTGTGGTCCTTCGGGTAACACGGTCCTTTATATCCAAAACTCGTACTGGCTGCTCCGAGTATGTCAATTCAGGTTCAAGTGCTACTCCTTCAACATCGATGACTTGTCCAGGTACTCGGAGACACTTCTTCAGCTGAGAAACATGAAACACATTGTGTACTTTCGAGAGATGTTCTGGCAATTCAAGCTTGTAAGCTACCTTTCCCACGCGTCCTATGATTAAGAACGGTCCAATATAACGCGGGGCTAACTTGCCTTTGACTCCAAAACGGTTAACTCCTTTCATAGGCGAAACTTTCAAATATACATAGTCTCCAACCTGAAATGTCAAAGGTCTGCGCCGCTGATCGGCATAACTTTTCTGTCGTGACTGTGCCACTTTCAAATTTTCCTATATCAGTCGAACCTTCTCTTCGGCTTCATTGACCAAATCAACTCCATAGAACCATCTTTCTCCAGGCTCGGACCAATTCAATGGAGTACGACACCTGGGGCCATATACTGCCTCAAACGGAGCCATTTTTATACTTTCTTGGTAGCTGTTGTTGTACGAGAATTCGGCCAATGCCAAACACTCGTCCCATTTCTCAGGGTAATTGAGTGCACAGGCTCTTAACATGTCTTCAAGTATCTGATTTATCCTCTCTGTCTGTCCGTCAGTCTGAGGATGATAGGCTGTGCTATGCAGGAGTTTTGTACCCAATGATTTATGAAAGGATCTCCAAAATTGGGATATGAACTGAGTGCCTCGGTCAGAGACAATGGTCTTGGGCACTCCATGTAGCTTCATCAGATTTTCTATGTATAGCTTGGCGTAGTGCGGAGCCCTGTACATTTTCTTGACAGGTAAGAAATGAGCTTGTTTAGTGAGGCGGTCCACAACAACCCAGATAGAATTGAAACCCCTAGAGGTTGTTGGGAGACCCATAATGAAATCCATGCTGATGTCTTCCCATTTCCATGCAGGAATAGGTAATGGTTGCAGCTCTCCACCAGGCTTCATGTGTACAGCTTTTACTTTCTGACAAGTGTCGCATTTTGCTACATACTGAGCAATCTCGATCTTCATCTTAGTCCACCAAAACTTCTGTTTCAAATCCTGGTACATTTTGTTGCTTCCCGGATGAATAGAGTATCTTGTCAAATGAGCTTCGTCAAGAATCTTGCCACGTAACTCTGGAATTTTTGGAACTACAAGCCGATTCTTGAACCATACAATCCCTTCATCATCAATTCTGAAACAATCTGCTTTCCCTGCTTGGATTTTCTCTTTGATGTGCCTGATACCTTTACTATTTTTCTGAGCAGCCACGATTTCATCACGGATGGAGGGTTTGATGCTGATATTGTTCCAACTGCCTTGAGGGACTATTTCTATGCCCAATTTTTCTAACCCGTAACACAACGACAGATCATATGGCTTCACAGTCAAGCAATTACAATGAGCCTTCCAACTGAGTGCGTCGGCAACCACATTAGCTTTACCAGGATGGTAGTGCACTTCAATATCATAATCTTTTATCAACTCAAGCCATCTTCGTTGCCTCATATTTAATTCTTCTTGTGTAAAGATGTATTTCAGGCTTTTGTGATCGGTGTAGACATTGCATGTGCTGCCTAACAAGTAGTGACGCCAGATCTTCAATGCATGAACCACAACTGCCAATTCAAGATCATGAGTGGGATAATTCTCTTCATGAGGCCGGAGTTGTCGTGAAGCATAAGCAATGACTCGGCCCTCTTGCATCAAAACACAACCAAGGCCAGTACCCGACGCATCGCAGTACACATCAAACGGCTTTTCAATATCTGGCTGAGCAAGGACTGGTGCAGTGGTCAAACATCTCTTCAAGGTTTGAAACGCTGTCTCGCATTCTGGCGACCAGACAAACTTGACCTGAGTCTTCAATAGGTTGGTTATAGGCTTAGCTATTCTTGAGAAATCCGAAATGAATCGGCGGTAATATCCCGCCATTCCCATGAAACTGCGAACCTGGTGCACAGTGGTTGGTGGTTTCCAGTTCAAGATTTCTTCCACCTTACATGGGTCTACGGACACACCTTCCGCTGTCAGGATATGCCCAAGAAATGGAACTCGGTCCAACCAGAACTCACATTTGCTGAATTTGGCATAGAGTTGATGTTCTCTTAAACGGTTCAAGACGATACGCAGGTGGTTGGCATGTTCTTCGGGTGTTTTAGAATAGATCAGGATGTCATCAATGAATACGACAACAAATTTGTCGAGCTCAGGCATGAAGACGGAATTCATGAGGTACATGAAATAGGCGGGTGCGTTGGTTAGGCCAAAAGACATGACAAGGTATTCATATAGGCCATATCTAGTGGTGAAAGCTGTTTTTGGGATGTCTTCGGGACGGATCTTTATTTGGTGGTAGCCAGACCTAAGGTCAATCTTGGAAAACACCTTAGCTCCAGCCAGCTGGTCAAAGAGTAGGTCAATACGGGGTAAAGGATATTTGTTTTTGATGGTGACCTCGTTGAGTGGGCGGTAATCAATACAGAGTCGGAGGGATTTGTCTTTCTTCTTGACAAAGATGGCAGGACAACCCCAAGGAGATGAGCTGGGTCTGATGAAACCCTTACCTAGCAAATCTTGTAGCTGCACTTTAAGCTCTGCCAATTCCTTGGGAGGCATTCTGTAGGCTCTACGAGATATAGGTGCGGTTCCAGGTTTTAGCTCAATAGCAAATTCTACATCTCGATCAGGTGGCAAACCAGGCAACTCATCATGGAATACGTCTGGAAATTCGCAGACCACTGGAATCTTCAATACTTCTTCAACTGCGGTGGCACACAACCTTTGCACGGTCTTTTCGATCTTTCTTACGGGCAATGGAAGTTGGATAAGAAGTTGAGTTTGACTATTAGGTATGTTCACTCTTATGGTTCTATTCAACACATCAATCAAGGCCTTGTGCTGATACATCCAATTCATACCTAATATCACATCTATATCCTGATCCTTAAGTACTATCATTGTGGTTGGGAATTTATGCCCTCCCAGCTCTATAGGTACTCCCTGAACTACCTCTTTAGTAGTTATACGCCCCCCGGGCGAATGTATAAGGAAATCTTCCTTTATTTCCCCAATAGGTATTTCATGCTTAACCACAAATGTACGGTTGATGAACGAATGAGATGCACCAGAATCAAATAGCAGAACGGCAGAATGAGTAGCAACAGGAAACTTACCCATCATGACGGGTTCTCCAGCAGGAATATCTTCGATCTGAGTGTAATAAACCCGACCTGCCTTCTTGACAATCTTGCCCTTCTGAGCATGCTGCTGGTGACCACGGTGCTGAACTTGCTGTTGCGGAACACCAGGACTTTTCTGCACATTCTGGTTGTTCTGCTTCGGAAAAGGGCAATCACGGGCCCAGTGCCCCACCTTTCCACAGTTGTAGCATGGATGATTATAGTTGGTCTGTGGAGTGTTGATACGAACGCCAGGGGCATTCGGCTAAGTGGTGTTTTGCTGATTAGAGGTATGAGAGGTAGCGGCAGTGCGCACAACTACCTGCTGATGGGGATATGACGGACGGTTATGGTGGGTAGGATGATAGATAACTTTCTGGCGTTTCTGGCTGCCAGAAGAGCTAGACCTTTTGCTCTTCTTCTTCTCCTCTTGGAGCTGACGGTCGCTTTCCTCAAAAGCTATTGCACTATCCACTGCCTCATGAAAAGTGCACTTGAGGTTGTTAGACAGACTGCGTTGAATCTTGAAATTCAGACCTCTGATAAAGCAGGCTTTCTTCTTCGCATCAGTGTTGGTGTGCTCAGGTGCATACTGTGCCAAGTGGTTGAACTGCCCAAGATACTGAGCGACAGTAGACTCATTCTGCTTCAGTACCAGAAACTGATCCAGCTTTAATTTCATCACACCCGCAGGGATGTAATGAGCACGAAAGGCGTCACGGAACTCTTGCCAGGTAAGTTGATGTCCAGCATCCTGCGCAGCCAACAGGTTGGCATACCAAGTAGTCGCAGGGCCACGGAGCTGCTGAGCTGCAAACAGCGGTTTCTGGATCTCGGTGCAGTGAATCAGACTAAACTTCTGCTCCATGGTACGGAGCCAATCATCGGTTTCTAAGGGTTCATCAGCCTTAGTGAACACCGGTGGGCGGGTGTCAGTGAAGTCAACATAGGTGGTATCCTCATTATCACGGCGGCCACGACGTCCACCACGGTCTTGCTGATTCTGAGCTAACAGCGCTGCAACATTGGTTAATGCAGCGATGGCCTCTGCCAGAGTGGGTGGAAACTGAGGTGGTTGGGGAACACCAGTTGCATTATCAGAGTTGTCTCCCATCTGTTAATAAGCAAACCCAACTTGAGTCTTACATTAGTTAAGCAAACATAGCAGCACACAGCAATATTACAAAGTTCACACAACCAGGCTTGCACCCAGGCAAGACCCACAACCCATAACTAAGGTTTTCTAGGCAAGCACCTATACTACAGGCAAAAGGAAACAACTAGCTGACAACTCTAGGCCACACCGGCCTAGTCCTCATCGATCCCAGACGCGCCAGAAGCGTCACTGTCCTCGTCGATCTCCTCGAAGTCCTCCTCGGCATCTGCCCCGACGACCTCGACAGGCTCGACCTCCACGTCAACGTCCTCCACGTCCTCATCCTCCTGACCGAGGACAACTCCCAACTCAGGATCCTCCTCCTGCGGTACAGGAATAGGGTGGAGCTCACCATAGAGCTCATGCACCTCCTCGTGCAAGACGTTGTTGTAGAGCTCAAGCTGACCAACACGCTGCTCCGCCTCGAGCATCCTGTCCATGATCGTCTCCTCACGATCCCAAGCTTTATCCCTCTGCTTGGTCAGGCGATCGATCTCTCGACGCAGATCTCGATTGGTCCTCACGTCACGGTAGTGGTTGAGACGTGCCACTCGGTATTCTTCCTCCCACTGCCTGACTAGATCCTGCAGCCTTCCAACCTTAGCCTCAAGCTCCTCGCTGCTGCGACGAGGTGGGCGACTCCCAGAAGCTCCGCCCTCGCCAGCGCGTGGCGCCAACTGGTGGCGTGGAACGCCACGTGGTCCGGTCATCTTGCGTGCTGTGAGCTTGCAACGGGCCATCTGGAGAAGGTGAGTGGAATTTTAGGATATATTGGGTTAGCAAGAATAGGTTTGGTAACTTATCCCAAAAAAACCCACTTTAAGGAGGAAGTTAATTAACAGGTGTGATTATCATGATGCATGTACGTACTTACGAATTTAAATCATGCAAGGTACCTACATACATAAATAAACTTTTAACATAGGGCTAATAATAATATCATTCCACATGCTACCTTAATCCCATAAGGTAAAATATTGAACAAGACAAGAACTACTGAACAAGATAAGGATAGAAGCAATTTGGACCCAAAATAATAGGTTAAACTTTTTATGATCCAAAACATTTTGAAATTTTTGAAAAGTAATCCATAATGATTAGCAATGGAATGCTCTTGTACCAACTGTAACAGAACCAGCTAAATCACCTGGCCCACCGGCACCTGTCATTGTCACTAACGACTTCTGACAGCCGGGCCCGTGTCCCAAATGATTTAGACAGGTCTGTCGGGCTGCATTAGCGCCCTTTTCTCCGACAGGATCACCATTGCAGAATCATCACAGGATTACAACATTTCATAATAAAATACATCAGAGTAACAGTGCGGAAGACTACGTAACATTTAAATTACAAACCGGTTGTTCAAATAGGATTCAAATATAGTTATTACAGACCAGAGGACATAGCAGTAGCAGTGGAATAATTACACAATACTAGATAAGATAACTCGAACCCTGCCCACGGGTTCCACTTCACTCATCGCCGCTTTCTTCCTCGACCACGGTCACGCAACATGGAGCAAGACAGATCTCCGTCTGCGGTCCTCCTGCAACGGGGTTAACAAACCCTGAGTACTTGGGGTACTCCGCAAGGCTTACCCGACTAAGGGTGTAAAATGAGACTCAGGAATGCAAGGCTATGGGTAAGGCTAGCAGAGGATGAGGAGTTTGCAGAAAAGCATTACTATCCTATTCAATATTTTATTTTATCAATATCATAATCACAACTATAGTTCC
Source organism: Eremochloa ophiuroides (assembly GCA_038502445.1). NCBI lineage: Eukaryota > Viridiplantae > Streptophyta > Magnoliopsida > Poales > Poaceae > Eremochloa > Eremochloa ophiuroides. The sequence continues at coordinate 12,312,075 of JAHLJS010000003.1, read as the reverse complement.
GACATTCAATCTCAAATATCATCATTCTTCAAATTTCTTTATTCATTCAGATAACCTAGTTGAGAACCACTTTTCGGTGTAGAGTGTGAGGATCAAGTCTCCATAACCGAGGAGCACGTCGATTCGAATCCAGAAAGTACCCAGCTGGGGATTCTAACCACACTGCATATGCAGCACGCCGGCATACATATACCAACCCGTTGTCACGGCTTTGCTATCCCGGAACCGGTCCTGCGCCACCCGAGAGCACAGTACTCCACTCCTATCCAGGCACGCCGGCCACGTGGGTACAAGCTACTCTCGCCATCTCTCCACTCCCAGTGCGTGGTTGTCGGTTCCAGCAATAGCGTCACCGAACTCTAGGCTTTCCGCATTGGTATGTGGCTAGGCTGTTCATCATGATCACAGCAGACCTACAACGAACGGTCCCTACTTCCTTCCTGCCGTCAATCCTGCACTGGGACTCTAACCCAAGTACAAGACTACCCGACAGTTTTTATTATCGTGCCTGTCGGGTGAGTGAGACATAGGGAACACCGCCCCATGAGCTGGCCACCCAACGAAACACGTTTCCAAAGACATCGACCAGTTCCAAACTATTCCGAAAGCGACCATGCATTGGGACTCCAACCCAAATACACATCGACCATCGGATAACCAGTTCTTCACCAATCAAAGTATAAGTATAATCATGGCACAGAAAATAGTTTTTCTTTTATGCAAAGCTAAGTTCATTAAGCATGCCTAAGCATTTCTCAAACCATTTTATTTAAATCAGGTTTCAGGGTATTTATCTGAGACAATGCATCTGGATAGGTGACAATCAACTCCTATCAACCTTATGCAGTAGATTAACTCGAATTATAAATATTTTGTAATAGAGGGGCTGAATGCACCGGGGCTTGCCTTGGATCGTGTACAGCGTCGGGTCGGGATCAGTCCCGCAGATGTTGAATCCTTGGATGACTTCTGGAGTGGCCTCCTCAGTAGTAGTCTCGACCTGGACCCCCTCGGGAACGGGCACTACACGTATGCAATGATGTATGCTTAGCGTGGCATAAGGGTAACAAATGAAATGCTTGAAAGTAACCATTAATATCTTGAGTATAACTTTCCTTCACGGTAAAGTTGTAAACGATCTACGGAAGGTAAAAGTAATGTTTCCTACTTTTGTTTTATTGACCTTTTTAACGGTCACAGAAAGCCGCTACACAGCTTTATGACTACTGCCAAGCACTAAGTTCTCAAATTGCCAAGGATCACACAGGGAAAGATCCTTGGTCTTCATTCAATCCAAAAATTCACACAACAAACCTAAATTCATTTTTCTATTTACTTTATTAATCCCTGATTTCACATATATTTATTAATTGACCAAACTAACTTCAATTGCAACCAAACTTTACCAACAGCTAGGTTTTATCACCAAACAGAGCCACAACAAATTTCATGATTTTTGGATTTACAGAGAATTAATTAAAATTACACAAACTTGCATTTATTAATTACTTCACTGATTTATACAGCAGATTAAAGGCACTGGAACACCCTATCTTATATTTTTAACAAATACTACATACTTCAGAGAGCATACACAATTATTTTCACAATTTTTCATTTAACATATTATTTCATACAAAAATAACTAACACCAGCACTATTCAAATAAATTAAAATAGAAAAGGCATTTGAAATTCCTTTGGAAAAATGAAAACGGCCCACTCGGCCGAGACGGCCCAGCCGACCGCGCTCGCGCCCGAGCCGGCCCAACATGGCCCAAGCGCACGCGCGCACCGCTCCCGCGCGCACGCGGCCCACGGCCACGCGAGGCGAGACGCTGACGGGCAGACCCCGCCTGTCAGCTCCTCCTCCTACCTCCCGCCGGCTCCCGTGCACGCGCACGCGCGCGCGCGGCTAGCACGGCCCTCGCCGCCGGCGACCCCAGCGACGAACCCGAGCGACTCTACGGCTACCCTAACTCCTAACGAGCACCCCCGAGAGGTTAGGCTCTAGCCTAGCATCCCACGGTGAGGAGCATTTCGCCCATGGCGGAAGCCGACGGCACGGCGGCTCTGCGCCGGCCAAAACAAAGGGATAGAGGAAGGGAGAGGGAACGGGAAAGACTCAGTGGCTCACCACGAAGCCAACGGGCGAGTCGGTGAAGACAGCAACGGCTTGGAGAGGGCGGCTTGACGGTGATGGCGGATCCGGCAGCTCGGCTCCGACGGCGACCGCGCGTTCCGGCGATCCTAGAGTGCCAGAGACCCAACCGCCAGGCGCATGAGAAACAGCGAGTGATAGAGAGTTCGAGACACGAGACCGTGGGAGAAGAAACTCACTCCAACACGCTCGTCGCGTCGGAGATGGTTGCGGCGGCGCTCTGGCCACCCGCAGGAATGGCGACGAGCACTCCGGCACCTACAGACCACTACAACTCTCACCAACGGTGGCAAACAAAGCGCAAGGGAGTTGGCGAGCTAGCAGGGAGATGGAGAGGGTGGTGGTGGTGTGACGACCGCGAATTTGGCCGGCGACCGGGAGGGAGAAAATGGAGAGGGGAAGGGCCTCGTCGCCCTTTTGAAGGCCGGGGAAGAGGGGGACAGGGTCAGAGCGTCGCGGCGCACGCCGATCCTCCTCCGAACTGGCGCCCGGGCAGGATCCCGGCCGGCACGGCTCACGCGGCCGCCCGCCCGGCACGGCGCTCTGCCGGCTCTGTTCGCGAACAGGAAAAGGGGGCGAAGTACTGTAGCACTCATTCCCTAGGGGCTGTCGGTTTTTGACCAAATTCGACTGATTTTGCATACAAACATGAAAAACTGCAAAAACAAAAGTTGTAGGGTTTGAAATTCTGAACAACTTTTCTTTTGGAACTAAATCCAAATTCGAAATATTTTTGAATCTACAGAAAAGGGGGTAGAATAGGGTTTTAAATTTCAAACTGTATTTTCAAAATTACTTTTAAATTTTCTCAACAACTTGAAAAGTTGCCAAAATAAAAGTTGTTCTACTCAATGAGCTTTACAACTTCTATTTAGGAAGTTTTGCCAGATTCCAAATAATTTTTGAAATGCCAATCCAAAACTAAGTTTTAAATTAGTGTTTTGAAATAAATTTGAATTTCCACCACAGAACTTTGAAATCTCCAAAAATAAAAGTTGTTCCATTTTAAAAGATCTAAAACTCTTATTAAGGGACTATCTCAAAATTCCTTTTAGATTTTGAATTAGGTTTTGGTCCTAATAAAAGTAAATTTTTAAACCTTTATTTGGGAATTTAATTTTACAAACAAATACTAATTAAATTCAAATCACTCTAGGGACCTAATCACAATCATATGCAAATGATTAATTTAAATATGTTGACATGGCAGATTAATTAAATCCGTAATACCCGGGGTACTACAGGATCGGTCCCGCAGATGTCAAATCCCTGGATGACTTCCGGAGTGACCTCCTCAGCAGTAGTCTCGACTTGGACCTCCTCGGGAACGGGCACTACACGTATGCAATGATGTATGCTTAGCATGGCATGAGAACAATGAATGAAATGCTAGAAAGTAAACCATTTAGATCTTGAGTACAACTTTCCTTCACGGTAAAGTTGTAAACGCTTTACGGAAGGTAAAAGCAGTGTTTCCTAATTTTATTTTATTGACCATTTTAACGGTCATAGAAAGCAGCTGCACAGCTTTACTACATCTAACAAGTGGCTACATTACTTTTGTCAAGGATCATTATGGTGAAAGATCCATGAACACAATCAATCCAAAAATCACATCATACCACAGGGATTATTTTGTTAAAATCGATTCTTTTATTCAATAAACCCAATACTTATTTATCAAGTGATCAAACAATTTCAAATTGAGCCTAAACTTGACCAACAGGTAGGTTTTACCCTAAAACAGTGCCACATAAATTTTTATGATTTTTGAGTTAATCTGGAATTTATTAAAAATGTCCAAAGTTGCATTTACCATTTAATAAGCTGATTTTAGTCCCTATAGAAAGTGTCCAAATCTTCTATTCAATATTTTTATAAAATGCTACATGCTCCAGAGAGTACCCACAATTATTTTCATGATTTTTAGATTAACAGGAATATTCTTATTAAAATGACAAATGGCAGTACTATTCATCAAAATTAAAATGGAAATGCCACTGAAAATCCCTTCAAAAATAAAGAAAACGGTTCAGCCCGAGGCGGCCCAACATCAGCGGGCCGGCCCAACATCACCCGCGCGTTCGCCCACGCGCGCGCGTGCGCCCAGGGACGCTGACAGGCAGGGCCCTCCTGTCAGCTCCCTTTTCAACCTCGCGCGCGGCCGTGCGCGCGTACACCCGCGGCGGCACGGTGACCATGTTCCGGCCGCGGAGATGCAGGAGAGCTAAGGGGAAAAGGGCCAGGGAGGATCAGGAGCTCACCACGGTCCTAGACCGACGGCTGGCTGAGGCTGAGACGGAGTAGAACGGCGAGCTTGACTACGGCGGCGGACACAGCGACTCGGCCCCGACGGTGAAGTCTCGTTCCGGCGATCCTAGGGAACGAAATGAAAAACCGTCGTGAGCATGAGCTAGAGCATGAGACAGAGAGTCACAAACGAAAGACCTAAGGAGGAGAGGCTCACCACAGCGAGCTCGTCGCGTGAGAGACGGCTGCGGCGGCGCTCCGGTCTCCCGCAGAGACGGCGACAGGCGTTCTCGGATCACAGGGCACGACCCTAAGCCCAAATGGATGCACTGGGTGCGCAAGGAAGGAGGAAGACTAGCTGCTCTGGCAATTTGGAAGTGGTGGTCGGGTGTTAGCCAATTTGGCCGAGCAGTGGAGGTGTTCACCGGCGACCCGCGTCGGAGAAAAACGACAGGGAAGCGACCGAGCGCCTTTAAAGTGGATTCGGGGAGGGGACAGGGGTGCTTCAAGTCGGCGCGGGGTTCCCTACAAGCTCAATTACGACGGGGAGCATGCGGACGACCGGCACGGGCGGCGCGGCGCGTACACGGCGCGGTCGGGTGGCTGGTTCTGTTCGCGAACAGAGAGGGAGGCAGAACACTGTAGCTCGTTTGAATGCCATTCAATCTGTTTTTGACCAATCTCACAAAATTTTGTGTGTCAACATGAAAAGGTGTAAACATAAAAGTTGTAGTGTTCAAAATTTTGAACAACATTGGTTTAGGGATCAACTCCAAATTTTGAATAATTTTGAAACTATTCAAAATGGGGTAAATTCACTATTTGAAACCCTTTTCTAATCCCATCAAATTCTCTGGATTTTTCACAACAACTTTAAAATCTTCAAAAATAAAAGTTGTCCTATTTGAGGAGCTTTACAACTTTCATTAAATAAGTTTGGTCAGATTCTCAATAGTTTTTGAAATTAGCATTTCAATTTTGAATTTCAAAGTGGTAAATAGGGTTTAATTTGAATTTCTATTAAAGAACTCCAAAAACACCCAAAATAAAAGTTGTTCTATATAAAAAGATCTACAATTTCTATTAAGGGACTATCACCAAATTCCAAGTGGATTTTGGTTTTGGGTTTTAGGGTCCGATTAGGGCTTAGTTTGAATTTTCCTTTTTGATTTATTTTTAATTCTCAATTGATAATTCAATTACAACATCCAAGGCATTTATCAATAAACCACTCTAAAGACCCTAAGCACAATTATATGCAAATGCTTAATAATAAACATGATGACATGGCATAATTAACTAGCCGTAATACCCAGGGTATTACAGCCCTTCCCCCTTAAAGAAATCTCGTCCCGAGATTTGATAGACGATAAACCTTAGGGTTAAGTAATGGAAAAGAAAATGTCTCAAGTAAACCTACTCTACTTTCTACCATAAGGTAATAAGGGAAGTTTATACCAGCTACAACCAGAAACTTTACATTTACAATGTAGCAAAGAATTCGGGGAAGTTTTCGGCGAGGTAGTCTTCAGATTCCCAGGTAGCTTCGTCCTCTGAATGTTCGCTCCATTGAATTTTGTACCATCTTGTAGTGGTTCTCCGAGTGACGCGATCCTTCCGATCCAAGACTCGGATAGGATACTCAGAGTACGTTAGGTCGGGTTGGAGTTCTATTCCCTCAATATCCACGACTTGATCTGGTACCCGAAGACACTTTTTGAGTTGTGATACATGAAAGACATTGTGTACGGCTGAGAGATGATCTGGCAACCTCAACTTATAAGCTACTTTCCCCTGACGAGCTATGATTTGAAATGGTCCAATGTATCGAGGAGCTAATTTGCCTTTAACTCCAAATCGATTAATTCCCTTCATGGGTGAAACTTTGAGGTAGACATAATCTCCTGTCTTGAACACCAAGGGACAACGTCTTTGATCGGCGTAACTCCTCTGTCGCGACTGTGCAACCTTTAGGTTATCTTGTATTTGTCGGACCTTTTCTTCAGTCTCTTCCACCAAGTCAACGCCGAAGTACCATCTCTCCCCAGGCTCAGACCAATTCAGGGGTGTTCGACACCTACGACCATATACCGCCTCAAACGGAGCCATTTTGATGCTTTCTTGATAACTGTTATTGTACAAAAATTCTGCCAGTGCCAAACACTCATCCCAAGATTCTGTGTAATTGAGTGCACATGCCCTCAACATGTCCTCCAACACCTGATTGACTCTCTCAGTCTGTCCGTCAGTCTGCGGATGGTATGCCGTGCTATGTAGAAGCTTTGTTCCTAGTGACTTATGGAAAGCCCTCCAAAAGTTGGAAATGAATTGAGAACCTCGATCTGAGACAATGGTCTTGGGCACACCATGAAGCTTCATCAAATTCTGGATATACAACTTTGCATAGTTCACTGCAGTGTAAATGGTCTTGACGGGGATGAAGTGGGCTTGCTTAGTGAGGCGATCAACCACAACCCAGACTGAGTCAAAACCCCTGGGCGTTTTTGGCAGACCTACGATGAAATCCATGCTAATGTCCTCCCATTTCCATGCAGGAACAGACAGTGGTTGCAGTTCTCCACCGGGCTTCATGTGTACAGCTTTCACTTTCTGACAAGTGTCACACTTCGCTACATATCGAGCGATCTCTATTTTCATTTTGGTCCACCAGAACTTTTGCCTCAAATCCTGGTACATTTTATTGCTCCCAGGGTGAATGGAGAATCTAGTCAAATGTGCTTCATCCAAAATATTTTGTCGCAACTCGGGTACCTTTGGAACTACTAGCCGACCCTTGAACCATACTACCCCTTCGTCGTCAATCCTGAAACAATCTACAGTACCAGTTTGGAGTTTCTCCTTGATATGCTTGATGCCTTTGCTTCCTTTTTGAGCTGCGATGATCTCATCACGGATGGTGGTCTCAATACTAGTATGATTCAAACTACCCTGTTCAACTATCTCTACCCCCAACTTCTCTAGTTCATAGCATAAAGAAAGGTCTCGGGGCTTTACTGCCAAACAACTGCAATGAACCTTGCGACTGAGCGCATCGGCAACCACATTTGCTTTACCAGGGTGATAATGCACTTCAATGTCATAATCCTTGATCAACTCGAGCCATCTTCATTGTCTCATGTTCAACTCTTCTTGGGTAAATATATATTTTAGGCTCTTGTGATCGGTGTAAATCTTGCAAGTACTGCCCAGCAAATAATGACACCAAATTTTCAGTGCATGGACCACAGCTGCCAATTCTAGATCATGAGTAGGATAATTCTCTTCATGACGCTTAAGTTGTCACGACGCATAAGCAATGACTCGGCCTTCTTGCATCAAGACACAACCCAGGCCGGTTTCAGAAGCGTCGCAGTATACGTCAAATGGATTTTCAATGTCCGGTTGAGCTAGGACTGGGGCAGTGGTTAACAATTCCTTCAAAGTCTGAAATGCCTGCTCACACTCAGGTGACTAGACAAACTTGACCTTGTTCTTCAATAAGTTGGTAATAGGCTTGGATATTTTGGAAAAGTCCGGAATAAAACGGCGGTAATATCCCGCCATTCCCATAAAACTACGGACTTGATGCACTGTGGTTGGTGGTTTCCAATTCAAGATCTCTTCCACTTTGCTTGGGTCAACCGATACACGTTCGGCCGACAGAATATGCCCAAGAAACGGAACTCTGTCCAGCCAAAACTCGCACTTATTGAACTTGGCATACAGTTGATGTTCTCGCAAACGAGTTAGGACTACACGAAGATGCTTGGCATGCTCTTCCGGGTTTTTGGAATAGACCAGTATGTCGTCGATGAACACGACCACAAACTTGTCGAGTTCGGGCATGAAGACTGAATTCATAAGGTACATGAAGTAGGCAAGGGCATTGGTCAGGCCGAAAGACATAACCAGATACTCATAATGACCATATTTGGTAGTGAAGGCTGTTTTGGGAATATCTTCTGGACGGATTTTTATTTGGTGGTACCCTGATCTGAGGTCAATTTTTGAGAACACCTTGGCCCCAGCAAGTTGGTCAAAAAGTAGATCTATGCGAGGCAAAGGGTACTTAGTTTTGATAGTGACCTCATTGAGGGGACGGTAATCGACACAGAGTCTGAGGGAACTGTCCTTCTTTTTAACAAAAATTGCAGGACAACCCCAGGGAGATGAACTAGGCCTGATGAAACCCTTATCCAACAGATCCTGCAACTAAACCTTCAAATCTGCCAACTCCTTGGGTGGCATTCTATATGCTCTACGGGAAATAGGTGCCGTTACAGGCTTCAGCTCGATGGCAAATTCTACATCACGGTCAGGCGGTAAGCCAGGCAATTCGTCAGGGAATACATCCGGAAATTCACAGACTACCGGAATGTTCCAGACCTCTTTAACTGCGGTTGCACATACCCTACCAACTGCTCTTTGAGGTATGGGAAGTTGGATAAGAAGTTGAGTTTTACTATTAGGCAAGTTTACTCTGATGGTTCTATTCAGCACGTCTATGAGAGCTCTGTGCTGATACATCCAATTCATGCCTAATATCACATCTATATCCTGATCCTTCAGCACTATCATTGAGGTCGGGAATATATGCCCGCCAAGTTCTATGGGCACCCGATGTACTATCTCTTTAGTACTAATGCGCCCTCCGGGCGACTGTATAAGGAAACTTTCCTCTATCTGCCCAATCGGAATTTCATGCTTGACAACAAATGTACGATTGATAAATGAATGCGATGCACCGGAATCGAAAAGCATGATAGCAGGATGACTTGCGACAGGGAACCTACCCAGCATGACGGGTTCACCATCAGGAATGTCTCCAACTTGCGTGTAGTAGACCTGTCTTGCTTTTCTCACAACTTTTCCCTACTGAGCCTGCTGCTGGTGGCCACGGTGCTGAGCCTGCTGCTGCTGTCCACCAGGAGCCTTCTGTGCATTTTGATTGTATTGTTTGGGAAATGGGCAGTTGCGGGACCAATGTCCCATCTTGCCACAATTGTAGCAAAGCTGGTTGTAAGTTGCTTGAGGAGTGGTTACGCGAACGCCAGGGGCATTCGGCTGGGTGGCGCTTTGTTGGTTAGAAGTGTGAGAAGTAGCAGCAGTTTGAACTACGACCTGTTGATGAGGATACTGGGGACGTGTGTGATGAGTGGGATGGTATATGATTTTCTGGCGCTTTTGATGGCCAGAAGATCCAGCTGACCCAAACTTCTTCTTTTTCTTCTCTTCTTGGTGCTTGCGATCACTTTCTTCAAAAGCTATGGCACTGTTGACAGCCTCATGATAAGTGCAGTTGAGATTGTTAGACAGGCTTCGCTGAATCTTGAAGTTCAAACCCCTGACAAAACAGTCCTTCTTCTTCTGATCGGTGTTAGTATGCTCAGGGACATACTGCGATAGGTGATTGAACTGACTGACATACTGCATGACTGTAGATTCCTTTTGTTGCAGAGCCAAGAATTGATCCAACTTCATCTTTATCACCCCCGCAGGGATGTAATGTGCACGAAATGCCTCGTGAAACTCCGCCCAAGTAAGTTGATGCCCTACCGGCTGTGCTGACTGGAGGTTTGCAAACCAAGCGCTTGCGGGGCCTCGGAGTTGCTGTGCTGCAAACAACGGCTTCTGGGTTTCCGTGCAGCGAATCAATCCAAATTTCTGCTCCATGATACGGAGCCAGTCGTCTGCTTCCAGCGGCTCATCCGCTTTGGTAAACACCGGTGGACGGGTGTCCGTGAAGTCCACATAAGTTGTTTCCTCATAATGGGGGCGGCCACGGCGCCCAACACGGTCATCCCGGTTTTGCGCAAGCAATGCCGTAGCATTGGCTAAGGCAGTAATGGCATCAGCCAAGGAGGGTGGAATTGGCGGTGCTTGCGGAATGGCGCCGTCCTCCGAAGTACCAGCACCAGTTGAGCAGGTGTTAACAGGCATCTGTGCATAATTAAACCAAACTGAGTCTCAGATTACTTAACCAGGTCTTAATACAATACACACCATACAATACGATAGGCAGAGTCTATAACCAACACTCGATACAGTTCTCAAACCATACTAAGATTTTCTTGGCAACACTGACATTAAAATACCGTAAAGAGTGCGAATACTGATATCGTTAGTCCTACCGCTAATCTAGACGTCGTCTCCCACGGTCCCGTCAGAGACGACACCGTCCTCGTCAACCTCCGCCACGTGCTCCTCGATGCCCTCCTCAACGTCCTCGTCGGCGTCCTCCTCGACGATCACCTGGAGTGGCTCAATCTCCTCATCAACGTCCTCCATGTCCTGATCCTCAGGACCAACGACCACCCCATCCTCGGGGTCCTCAACACGTGGCTGCAGGATCGGGTTAAGCTCGTTGTTGAGCCTATGCACCTCCTCGTGCAATGTGTCGTTACAGTCCTCGATCTGCTCTACGTAGATCTCCATCTCGTGCAGTCTCGCCCTGGTCGCGTCCTCACGCGCCCAGGTGGCATCCCTCTGCTCGATCAGACGAGCCACAGAAGTCCGCAGTCGGTCGATCGTCGCCATGTCCTCGTAGCGCTCTCGGCGAGCAGTGGCAAAGTACTCCACCATCCTCCTCATCTCCTCCCTCATCCTCTCTATCTCCTCCTGCAGCTCAGCTGTGACAGAACCGCCTAAATCCCATGGCCCACAGGCACCTGTCATTGTCACTAATGACCTCTGACAGCCGGGCCCGTGTCCCAAATGATCTAGAAGGTTCTGACGGGCTAAATTAGCGCCCGATTTCCTCCGACAGGATCCCATTGCGAAGCCATTACAGAATTATAACATTTCATAACAAATTACATCAGAGTGAAAGCGCGGAAAGATTATAAGGTACTTAGATTACAAACCATTTGTCCAAATACGATTAAAGTGCAAATATTACAGACCATAAATAAAAGAAGTAGCAGTGGAATGACGATACAACAATATTAAGTATTTAACGATAAGAACCCTGCCCACGGGTTCAACATTACTCCTCCTCACATCCCTCCTGTACCACTGTCACACAGCAGGGGGCGAGACAAACCTCCGGGTGCTGTGTCCCTGCAACATGGGGTTAACAAACCCTGAGTACTGGGGTACTCCGCAAGACTTACCCGACTAAGAAAAAGGAAAGAGACTCAGGAATGCAGGCTGAGGGGAGTCAAGGTAAGGCTTGACCAAGAGTCAAAAGTTTCACAGAAAAGCATTACTATCCTATTTCAATATTTTAACTCAATTTTATTTTAATCATATCCATAATTCCAAATTCCTTTTTATATATCATCCTACCTTCAAATTCTTACTAATTCTCAAAAACACCTAGTTCCGAACCACTTTTCAATTGTAGGTCAAAGGATCAAGTCTCCATATCCGAGGAGCAACGACGATTCGAATCGATTAGTACCCAGCTGGGATCCCTATCCACACTGCATATGTAGCACTTAAGCTTGCATATGCCAACCCCGCCTGCCACGGCTTATCCTACCCCTGAACCGGTCCTGCGCCACCCGAGAGCACAGTACTCCTCTCCTCTCCAGGCACGCCGGCCATGAGGGTACACGCTACTCTCGCCATCTCTCCACTCCCAGTGCGTGGTTGTCGGTTCAAGCAGTAGGGCCACCGGAGTCAGAGGCTTTCCGTAGTATGTGGCTAGTTGCAAAGTCCCGATCACAGCAGGCCTACAATGAACGGTCCCTAATTCTTTTTCCGCCGGCGACATTGCATTGGGACTCTAACCCAAATACAAGTGTCCCAACGGTTTTCAAATCCCTTTTCCGCCGATGGTCAAGCATTGGGACTCTAACCTAAATTCACAACCAACGAACGGAAAATCCCTTTCCGACGGTTACGGTGCATTGGGGCTGCTACCCAAGTACACAATTTCCGAACGGACTCATATCCCTTTCCCTTTTCTCATGATTCATAATTGTCACATTTTCATAGGTCAAAAATAGCCTTTTTATGCAAATCTAAATTGATTAAGCAGTGCTAAGAATTTTTGAATATTTTTATTTTTAAACAGGTTTCCGGGATATTATGTATCAAGGCAGGTAATGCATCAATATATGTGACAAACAACTTCTAACAACCTAATGCAATAATAGACTCAAGTTATAAATATTTTATAAACACAAGGCGGGGCTGAATGCACCGGGGCTTGCCTTGAATCGTGTAAAGCGTCGGGTCGGGATCGGTCCCGCAGATGTCGAATCCCTGGATGACTTCCGGAGTGACCTCCTCAGCAGTAGTCTCGACTTGGACCTCCTCGGGAACGGGCACTACACGTATGCAATGATGTATGCTTAGCATGGCATGAGAACAACGAATGAAATGCTAGAAAGTAAACCATTTAGATCTTGAGTACAACTTTCTTTCACGGTAAAGTTGTAAACGCTTTACGGAAGGTAAAAGCAGTGTTTCCTAATTTTGTTTTATTGACCATTTTAACGGTCATAGAAAGCAGCTGCACAGCTTTACTACATCTAACAAGTGGCTACATTACTTTTGTCAAGGATCACTATGGTGAAAGATTCATGAACACAATCAATCCAAAAATTACATCATACCACAAGGATTATTTTGTTAAAATCGATTCTTTTATTCAATAAACCCAATACTTATTTATCAAGTGATCAAACAATTTCAAATTGAGCCTAAACTTGAACAACAGGTAGGTTTTACCCTAAAACAGTGCCACATAAATTTTTATGATTTTTGAGTTAATCTGGAATTTATTAAAAATGTCCAAAGTTGCATTTACCATTTAATAAGCTGATTTTTAGTCCCTACAGAAAATATCCAAATCTTCTATTCAATATTTTTATAAAATGCTACATGCTCCAGAGCGTACCCACAATTATTTTCATGATTTTTAGATTAACAGGAATATTCCTATGAAAATGACAAATGGCAGTACTATTCATCAAAATTAAAATGGAAATGCCACTAAAAATCCCTTCAAAAATAAAGAAAACGGTTCAGCCCGAGGCGGCCCAACATCAGCGGGCCGGCCCAACATCACCCGCGCGTTCGCCCGCGCGCGCGCGTGCGCCCAGGGACGCTGACAGGCACGGCCCTCCTTTCAGCTCCCTTTTCAACCTCGCGTGCGGCCGTGCGCGCGTACACCCGCGGCGGCACGGTGACCATGTTCCGGCCGCGGAGATGCAGGAGAGCTAAGGGAAAAGGGCCAGGGAGGATCAGGAGCTCACCACGGTCCTAGACCGACGGCTGGCTGAGGCTGAGACGGAGTAGAACGGCGAGCTTGACTACGGCGGCGGACACAGCGACTCGGCCCCGACGGTGAAGTCTCGTTCCGGCGATCCTAGGGAACGAAATGAAAAAACCGTCGTGAGCATGAGCTAGAGCATGAGACAGAGAGTCACAAACGAAAGACCTAAGGAGGAGAGGCTCACCACAGCGAGCTCGTCGCGTGAGAGACGGCTGCGGCGGCGCTCCGGTCTCCCGCAGAGACGGCGACAGGCGTTCTCGGATCACAGGGCACGACCCTAAGCCCAAATGGATGCACTGGGTGCGCAAGGAAGGAGGAAGACTAGCTGCTCTGGCAATTTGGAAGTGGTGGTCGGGTGTTAGCCAATTTGGCCGAGCAGTGGAGGTGTTCACCGGCGACCCGCGTCGGAGAAAAACGGCAGGGAAGCGACCGAGCGCCTTTAAAGTGGATTCGGGGAGGGGACAGGGGTGCTTCAAGTCGGCGCGGGGTTCCCTACAAGCTCAGTTACGACGGGGAGCACGCGGCCGGCCGGCACGGGCGGCGCGGCGCGTGCACGGCGGGGTCGGGTGGCTGGTTCTGTTCGCGAACAGAGAGGGAGGCGGAACACTGTAGCTCGTTTGAATGCCATTCAATCTGTTTTTGACCAATCTCACAAAATTTTGTGTGTCAACATGAAAAGGTGTAAACATAAAAGTTGTAGTGTTCGAAATTCTGAACAATATTGGTTTAGGGATCAACTCCAAATTTTGAATAATTTTGAAACTATTCAAAAGGGGGTAAATTCACTATTTGAAACCCTTTTCTAATCCCATCAAATTCTCTGGATTTTTCACAACTTTAAAATCTTCAAAAATAAAAGTTGTCCTATTTGGGGAGCTTTACAACTTTCATTGAATAAGTTTGGTCAGATTATCAATAGTTTTTTAAATTAGCATTTCAAATTTGAATTTCAAAGTGGTAATTAGGGTTTAATTTGAATTTCTATTAAAGAACTTCAAAAACACCCAAAATAAAAGTTGTTCTATATAAAAAGATCTACAACTTCTATTAAGGGACCATTACCAAATTCCAAGTGGATTTTGGTTTAGGGTTTTAGGGTCCGATTAGGGCTTAGTTTGAATTTTCCTTTTTGATTTATTTTTAATTCTCAATTGATAATTCAATTACAACATCCAAGGCATTTATCAATAAACCACTCTAAAGACCCTAAGCACAATCATATGCAAATGCTTAATAATAAACATGATGACATGGCATAATTAACTAGCCGTAATACCCAGGGTATTACACAAGTAATACAAAGCAATAACAAGAACACAAAGAGAGAGGACAAGCGATTTATCCCGTGGTTCAGCTCGCCACTAAGGCTTGTCTATGTCCACGTTGTTGAGGTATGCCACTAAGGCTTAGGGTTGCCACCAAGGCTTGCCTTTCTCCTCGTTCTCAAGTCAAGAGAGTGAACTCTTGAGATGAGGGGTGATTCCACTAGCTGATTTGGGCACTTACAAACTGTCCCGCAGCTCACCACAAGCACGAGAGCTTGCCGGGCGACGCCTAGCCGTCTAGGAGGCTTCACCTCTAAGAGTAAAAAATGCGCAACGAAGATTGACGAAGCCCGACAAGTGCTCAAGGTTGGGAATGCTCTGACCTGCTCTCTAACTCTTAATCACTTGCTAATCACTCACTCTCACAAAGAGAGAAGTTAGAGAGAGCTCACATAAGGCTTGGGAAGGGTTTGGAATGTTCAGAGCATCAGCAGCACACCCAGGGGGCGTGGGATGGGTATATATACCCCCCAAACCAAAACTAACCGTTAGAGTTCAAAAACTAGCCGTTATGGTCTGTAGGAGCCCGGCACTGCTGCCCTTCAGAGCAGCACTGCCGCAGCTCTTAGAAACAGCACAGGTCACCTCACGAAAAATGGCATAACTTTTTACTCCGAACTCCGTTTTCAGTGATCTTGGACATTCTGGAAAGCTTGTTTCAAGGAATATTCAACCCAGCAGAAAACAAGTCCAAGATCAACAAGTGCAGGTGATGTTTTAAATGTTTCTCTCATGTTAGCACTCGGGGTTCGGTTAGTTTGAGCACTTGAGACTTGTCTATGATTCGTATTGCACCTCCCTTAATAGTACGGCATACCTATACTCAAGAACAAGAGAATAAAACTATTTTACCCACTTGAGTCTTCAATATCTTCATATGCCATTTTTTCTCAATATCACTTCAAAGGAGGTTGCAATCATCCTTATCTCATATCTTCGAGCAAACACCTTGAGCATGTGACTTGAACTATTTCAACACATGTGAGTTCAATTCATGGCTTCAAGTCACTTTCACTAATGATTTGATCCTCAACATAATATGACTCCTCATAGCTTGATTAGTTCCTCGACTCAATGCAAGTACTCTCTTCTTCACCTTAGCCATGGTACATCGGTCCAAGCCATTACTTACCCTTCACCTCCATTTAGTACCTCGAAGCCCTTTCCTTGCTATCTTCACCTTATCAAGCCATACTCAAGTTACATCATATTAAGCATCCATTGAAAACCATTTCTTCAATATTATGATCCTTACTTGAATATCTTCTAGATATGAATGTTGAGATCAATCAAGTTTCACATAGAGTGATATATATGAATCAATAACAAAGTAGTCAAGCCAATTCACGATTCCTTATATCCTCTTTATTTTGGCTTGACTTTCCAAATACTTACTTCAATCTTTATCTTCATACTTCTAGCTTGATGAAAGCTAGTCCATTATCAACTCTTCTTATTCATGAAAAGCAAGCCATTATTGAGATCAATCCAAAATGATCAACTCATGTCTCTTTTGCCATTTACCAAATATGCTTGCTTTCCCATGATGCTATGATATCTCACAACATAGAAGCCATTTCATCAATTTCAATTTCATTGTTGTCTTTTGCTTGAACTAGGTTGTCTTCATGATCTCACATACAATAATATACAATATTGGCTTTCATTTGAACACTTTGTGGAATGCCATCAAGTTTGCCCTTTTGTTAAACCTTGTACACACTTAGCAAACTTGTTAGACCTTTAATTGTCTTGTCATTCAATTCACCAAAACCCACTAAAGAGCTAGATGCACTTACAGGATTGGATGGAAAGAGGAGGGCCTGGAATGATGCGGTGACGGGTGGTGCCTTCCACCGGCATCGGTGCTGAGATGCAGCAGCTCTGTTTCCCAACCGGTGGTCATGCTCCTCAACACCATTCATTATGCGAATAAAGACGTGACGCCTCATTCGAAACCTATGGCACAAGGAAAATTAATTAGCCCTACAAGGACACATATAGAAAAGAAATGTCATACTGAGGGAAAACTACAAATCTGCGCCTGAAATAGTTTGGCCCATACTTAGGATCATCTAAGAAATAATCTTCAAAAAGTCTAGAGTGCCCGGACTGCCTATCACGATTCAATACGCGATGTCCCTCAATAGAAGCTTGGCGATATGGTTGATGTTTGTCCCCTGCTACTATGTGTGCGGCAGAAATATATAAATCATCCTCGTCGTCTGAAGATGATGAATCAAGCACTTCATCCAATACACATGTATCATAGAATTCATCTCCAAAATCCATCGTTGATCGTTGGCACACCTTGAGCTGTTGGTTACAAGGACAAATTCTCTAATCAACCGAGATAATTATCTGCGTCAAATTACTCCCTCCGTCCCACAAAAGATGTAAATCTCGCTTTTCGAGGTAAGATTAGTGTAGATGTGAAATTACATATTTGCCCCTCTCCTTCTAGAATGTTCTTCTCATGAGTGATTTGTTTTTTAGTCATTTGTAATTTTTTTAATTGGTGGGTCCAATTTAAAAAGGTGATCCTAATCCTAGGATTACATGTTTTTGAGACAAGATTTGAACGCTAGGATTTTAAGTTTTTTGAGACGGAAGGAGTACAATATTATAGCCAAACTATAAACAAACCTCCTAGACGGGTGGGGCAGCCACCAGCAAGCTGCCGATGGCCTTCAGGACGTGCAACATATATGAAATAAAAAAAAACATGAGTCAGTGACCTAGTTGAAGGCATTGATAGATGTTCCTTCAGAGAATGATTGCATCTGACTACACCCTCAGTCCTAAAATAAATGTCGTTTTTGACTTTTTAAAATCAATGTTTGACTATTTATCTTATTAAAAAAATTTGTGAAAATAAAAAATAAAAAAATCAAGATTAAAGTATTTCTAATAATGAATCATTTCATAATAAAATAATTAATTTTTTCATAAAATTCTTGAATAAGACGGATGATTAAAAGAAGATAGTTAAAATTCCGGAGGGAGTGCATCGTATAGGTGCAGTAGCCACAGCTTGGCAACGGCAAGCCAATCAATGAAGCCTGTCGTCGGAGACTGGCAATTACAGAGTAGAAAAGGCAAAGCACCTTGCTTGGTGATAGACTGCGACACGGGAGGAACCCAGACGCACACGAAATTTCCATCGCCGCCAGGAGGCCGCGGTGCGGAGTCCGATCCTATCCACGCGAGGCCATCAGGCCGCCGCGGCTTGAGTTTGATCTACTTCCTCCTCCGTCTGCCAATATTTGCACCTTTAGGAAATGACGAAAATTGCCTTAAAAAAAAATTCTCTCGTTCAGAATCCCCTCTTCGAGATCTTTCTTCCCAAATCACACATATCGGAGTATCGGACGCAAACTTGCGGTAGCCAGATGCGGACCCCGCGCTCCTTCGTGCGCCTACTCGTGAGCGAGGACGGTCGACGCCGCCCGTGGCCGCCAACCCGACCTGGAATAGCTGCGCAGCCGGCCAACCCGGGCTGGCCACCCAGTCTCCCGTGGCCTGAGCCCCGTCCCTCCCGCGCGCGTTTACATCGGAGCCGCCCGCCCGTCGGAGCTAGTCCAGCACCGGTGCCTTGGGCCACGTGGGACACGCGCTGCGCCGGCTAGCCGACGGCCCGGCCGAGCCTCCGCCTCCCCGTGCGCGTGAAGCCACTGCAGCAAGACATCTCCATGTCCAGAGGAAGAAGGCAGAGGTAGAAGACAACGGCGGCGTCCCTCGCCTTCCCCAAGGCTACACGCGCCATTGCATCATTCAAAGGCCATTGCAGCTCCACGCGACGCCGCCCCTCTCTGTTGCTGCCTTCGATCCGTAAAGGGACGGAGAGGACCGGCCTTCTTGGGCGCGGATTGCAAGGGACGGGAAGATGAAGGCTCCGTTCGATGAAGTGCTGAAAAGCGCTGAAGTGCTGTACAAGTGCTGAAATCTTGTGAGAGAGAAACACTGTACAAGTGCTGAAAGTTCAGCACTTTTCATGGGATCCGAACGCAGCCGAACCGGTGCCAGCTACGAGTTCGGCTGCGTTCGGTTGAGGGTATAAGCGCTTATAAGCGCTTATTTTTCAGCACTTTAGCAGTATTTTTCTCTCACAAGATTTCAGCACTTCTACAGCACTTCAGCGCTTATCTAGAGCACTTCAGCTTCACCGAACACAGCCGAAATCATAGACTCCATGAGAACCATCTAGGTAAGGCTGGACTTTTGTTTTTATTTTTTTAATTGACAAATCAATGAACGAGTGGACAGGAAGAGCCGCAAGGATCTGTTTCTCGTGCGGCCATGTATGTCTCTGTGCAAGCTGACCTTTTATTTGTCGATAATTTTTGAATGGCAAACGTGTGAATATTGGTAGACGGAGGGAGTATTTCACGCAGGGGAGTCGACCTATCCTCGCGAGGGAGAATCAGTCCGTGGCTACGCTCCGTTAGGCAGGTATATTGACGTGGCATAATTTCACCTATACTCCCTTCGTCCTAAAATAGATGACGATACAGTATGCGTGTCAGTCAAATTTTCTTAACCTTGACTAAGTTTTTAAAAAATACATGTAACATTTATATCTCCAAACAAGTTTATTATAAAAATATATTCAACGATCTATCAATGATACTAATTGCATATTATGAATATTAATATTCTTTGATATATAATTAGTCAAAGTTAAAAAAGTTTGATTTTTGGGAAAATGAGAATGACATCTATTTTAAGACAGAGGGAGTCCAAAGGCAAAATAGCTAGACTGCTGTTGGCTCCTCTTGTTTTGAGGACTTTTTTATTTTATGCAATGGCTAAAATTAAGAATTTAGCTAGTAATTATATAGTTGCTCTAACAGACCAACTCTCCCGTCACCCGCCAACCTGGTTGCATACGCACATGCATGCAGGCTCCATGCGTACCACCCAATACAGTGTGCCAAAATTAAAAAAGGTTAAAAGTCATATACTAAGTATCCTAAATAAAATCCGATTTCACCAATATGTTCCTTATAATAAATTTATCAAAATAAGATCTCATATAAATATATTTTGATAAATTTTTTTCAACATATATTGCCGAATATACTTTTGCAATATTGATACGAAACATTTGCATCATACTTGTGAAAACTACTGAAACGTTGGATAGATACTTTTGCAACATGCATGTTTCACCCCTTCTTCCAGACGATGAGCAGAGGAGGGGAACAATCGATCTTATTAGCAGGCAACAAAGGAGATAGACGACGGCTGATGTGAGGTTACACCGGTCGTAACAGATCGAGTGTCAAAGATGGAGAATGACCGCTATAAAGCACATAAGGAGCTAAGAAAAATGAGTACGCAAGCATATGTACGATGAAGAATGTTGGGAAGATGCGAGGTCATGCTAGTTAGGGCGGAGGATGATCGCCGTCGGTGGCAGGCCTCCCTGTCCAGCGGATGATCACAAAACATGCCACTGAAAACATTAATTGCAATACCAGATTTAATTTTGAAACATCCAGATGCAACACTTGAAACATATGTATAAAACTACTGAAACACTCGAAACATGCAGATGAAACATTTGGAAAAAACATCTAAAAAAACTTAGAAACTATCTACAAACATACGCAATATTTAGATAAAACAGTTCCAACATTACATGTGAAAACATATGCAACATCCAAATGAAACACTTGCAAACATTGATTTTAAAAACAAGATGAAATATTGGAAACATAAACTTAAAACATACGTCGGAAAAATATGAAACATTTTAAACAACACTTGTGATATACATCTGAAACACCTACAACAACAAGTGCAACATTCCTGATCTACCTTTACAATATCCATATAAAGAATTATAAAATAATAAAAAATAAGAAAAAGGGAAAAAAGAAAAAGCAAAAAAAGCAAAAAGGAAAATGTTTTTAGAATATTATAGCTGCTGCTAATTGGTTCATTGGAACTTAGAAGTTGTATTATCTAAAAAGAGATAAAAATCAAAGGCTTAACCAGCTAGAGAATATTCAGTAATCCAGACAGGAAACATGCCACCATTCTAGTTTATTGTTTATTGTTTTGCCCAACTTTATATAAGGAATTACAATCAACAAGAATTCTCCTTGCAATAAGAATGTTTGTTATTCATCTTACTATGTGAGACCTGAAGGTTTGGTGGTGTCAAAATGGCAACCATGCTAATTGATGTGGACTAGGGTCCCAATCTTCCGAAAGGTTCTGATAACTCTCGATTTGGTGGAAACAAGACACAAGTCGATCCGGCTTCCGACCAACACATTCCGAATCCCCCCAATCGCAGCACCACGTCTCCTCTGATTATTAACCGGCGTTGCATGGTTAACCTCACCAAGAAGGCTAGTCCTTGCCTGCGAATCGAAGAACACAAGCAAGAACAAGGAAGAATGCAACCAAATTTGCAGATGAATGATTAATCTCACGAGTTGGGGTCTCACAAACCACAGAAACGGCGAAACTGTTCTTGATAGAATAATCTAAGCAAAACTCAAACCCTAACGAGTGTGACGGCTACTGAATATAAGGTCTAAGGGTCATCACACCCCCTGGAAACGCGCCCCTAATGGGCTCAACGATGATACACGGCCCAACGGACCAAAACGGTGAGCAGCACCGGGACAGATTCTGGACACTGACTTATTTCTACGATTCCCATTGATTCGGAAGGAGTTTTGATGCAGGGACACTTCCATTGGCTTCCTTATCGAATTACCTTTCTAACCGTATATGGTTCGTTGAAAACGGAGTCCGTTTGCATATGTTGTGACCAGTTTTAATGCGGATTGGTCCTGGAGGCCGAAACTGACACGAACTCATGTTGGACTGGACCTCCGGCTTGTGTTGCATGCCCTTGGTGGTCTTGCTAATCTCCACCTCCTTTCCCAAGCTCTTCATGACTCTCTCCAATGTTCCTAAGACATATGAAATCATTAGGTAGTAATCTATTCTCAATATCATATAAAAAGTTACTTAGAAATGAGCTCACCTCTAATGTAATTGGACCTTGAATGTCGCGCGCGAGCTCTTGTAATTGGACCTTGAATGTCCAGCAGTGGATCATTGTGTGTAGTTCTGTCCTCATCACTCATACAGAGTAACACGCAAGAAATCAGAAACCACGCAACAAATCAGCACACAAAGAGCATGATTACCAGCGATTTGCCCCAATCCCTGAGGTCTAAGTTGGAGGTGCCAATCAGCACACACCAACACACAAAATATGAGCACACTAACACCAATCCGCACCCCATGCATGCAGCAAAATAACAAAAAGAAAATTGAACGAATAAAACCAAAACCCATGAAAAAACGGGTGGGTGAAAGCAAATGGCACTATCTCTCCACCAATCCTCACCCCTCATGATTTTTTGCTAAAGTATGCAACGGGTTTACCATCTTGCATCAAAATGCCTCCAATGCCAACTCCACTAGCATTACATTCTAACTCAAAAGTCTTACAAAAGTTTGGAAGTTGTAGCAATGGTGCGTGTGTAAGCTTACCCTTCAATGTCTCAAAGGCCTCCTCTTGTGACTTACCCCAACGAAACACCGCTTCCTTCTTTATCAACTCATGTAATGAGGCTGCATTGGTACTGAAATCCTTGATAAAGTGGCGATAGAATCCTGCAAGACTAAGAAAACTCCTCACCTGTGTGATGGATTGGGGCACCGAGCATAATGACAATCAAAGAAAAGATGATGGATGGTTTCAAGTTTACTTTTAAAAAACAGCAAATTTACTACCATTCCAATTCCTTCTTGCTAGATTATCCTTTGCTAAAATTACACCCCCCCCTTTCAGGAACCACATGAAGATTTTTTTTTAGGGGTGGGGTATCTTCATTTGCCATATCTCCTGGGTGACTTTCAAACCATTGCCGACAAGGAACTTATACATAGAATTCACCGAAAAGGACCCATTTTTATGTAAACCTCAAACAAACCTATCTAGCATATTGTTGAGCGTAACATGCACAATACTAGCAACTGAGCTATGCAGTTTGCAGAATCTCGGCTACCGTTGTTGCTCTTTGTGCACCACATTATATAGGTTTGGATATCGGGTTTTAAATATCTGGTGTCCCAACCACTTGTCTTCTCCAAACCTAAGTTGAGTTCGATTATTTAATCTAAACCAACCTAGGTTTATACATAGAATTCCCAAAGCAAATATAATCTGGAATATGAGATGACACAAGGGTTTGAGAAAGAAGTGGTCCATCATTATCTCACTTTCTAGTTCCTTTGTTTGGTTTGTGGAATAGAATAGAGTTAATCTATCATCATTTTATTTCTCACAAGCTAATAATTAGTACCATTATTATAATAAGGAAGCCATTCCACTAAATTTGAGAAATGAACTAACGATACATCGCCCAATCTAAAATAGGAACCCCAAACCAAACACTCGATAAGAGTCTAAGACGTGTGTGTGGCATCCTTACTCATAGGATCTTCTTCGTCGATCATCCCTGTCCGGTGTAATAAATTTATGTATTTTGTTTGTGTTGATCCTACTACCGGCATATATCTTACTCATGCGCCAATAGAATTGCGTCAAAACTTGGGAGTCCCATCGATTATGTTTCTATTATTACATACTCAAGATTTCATCCGCAGAGGATCATCTGTATGTCATACTTAAGATATATAAATACTCTAGCATTTAGCATATTCTCTTGACATGCTCTACAATCCAGCAAATTAAAAAAAAATTCAATATAAGTTCTAGAAAATAGAACACCACACAAATTTTTGTGATGAATTTAGAAAAAAATGTGAACTACTATGGATTCCATCAGAGTTGCCTTCTACTTCAAAGGTGTATGTCGTTTTTGCTCCAGGTGACCAAAATTGAGCACAAACTAATCAGAGTACAGTACAGCATTTCAGCAAATTGAACAACATTGAGCGTGGCACCTTTACATGCATATTTGATCACCACAGACAAATATGGCCAACCTGCCATTGTAAAGATTAATTACGATATAATTATCGTTAATTCCTTATCCATTTTCATACACAAACATGATCATACATACGTACCTTGGTTATCACAATGAGAAAAAAGTTTGACAGAGAGTGATACAGATCTCATAGGAAGCTATTTCGACCAAAAAAAAAAGGTTTATCACAATGCAGAGCTTTGGGGGCGGAGCTTAAGCTAGGCCAAAGGGGGCCATGGCCCCCCCTCAAGCTGTGCAGTTTCTATTGAATCACTTGAGTTTGGGGAGCATATTTGTTAAATATAGATAGGTTTATATAGCTTGGCCCCTCCTATATTTATCAACAAGTTCCGCCACTGTGAGAGCTTGTCATAGAAATCCAATGCTTAACTAAAAATAAACCAAAGCCTCTCAGTGCCTATATATTAGAGCTGCATGATCTGACATAAGTTCAGTGCGAATCAGACATCAAACTCTTTACATAAGCTCAGTGCATCTCACAATCCAATGAGAACTATGACACAATCAAGCAAATCCACAATATCTTCATACCTAAACTAATATGCCAACAACATCTTGTTCACAGCAGCCTCCTAATCAGTTCAACAAACCTTCCGGCTCACTCTGTGGCGCGTCCTGACGTCCCCGGCGGCTCGTCGCCCACCCTCTAGGACCGAGCTACCTGCTTTGTTAGAAGATCCTTGAAGAACTGGACCTCTCTCTTAGCCTCGTTGTACTTGATCCGCGTGATCTGCTGAGCTTCCTTAATCATCTCCACCTCGCTCTCAGCCTCTGTGACCCTGCGATCGAAGAAATGGCACCTCAGCTCAGAATCGGCAAGGCGACCTCGAAGTGAGGTCGTCTGCCCCTGTGCCGCAGCGAGCTCGTGCTCCAGCTCGCGCACCCTCTCCTGGTAGGCGGTCTCCATATCCCAGTAGGCGGTCTCCATATCCCAGTAGGCGGTCTCCATATCCTAGTAGGCGGTCTCCATGTCCTGGTAGGCGGTCCTGCTAGCCTCCTGCCTCGCCTCTCTGACCTGGTTACCGAAGTAGAGACACCTCCGTTCGCAATCGGCAATTAGATTTTGTTGTGTGATTATACGTGCCTCTGCCGCGATGACCTCGTGCTGGAGCTGTAACGTCCAGTCCTGGGAGGTGGCGAGCTGTTCAGTTAACAGCTGCACAATCCTCACCCGCGCCTCCTCCGCATCACGCACGCGCGCTCTGCCCCGCCAGCGGTGGTAACAGTGCACGGCTAGCGCCGTAAGCACTGCTACCACGAGCCTCCGCTGACGCGGTAAAACTTCACCTTCTCTCCAACAGGGAGGTAGGAGAAAAGGCTCACTCTGTCTTTCATACCTGAACAAAAATAGTTTTTGAATAGTTTTTGACTTCAAATATACTGTTAATCCTAACATTTTAAATAGCTCTACTCAGGGGATTATTAACATTTTACTATTATAACGGTTGACACCTCCTCAGATAGCATCTTAACGGTTGTCACTATATTATTTTTGTCAGTAGAAAGAGAAAACAGCGACGAATTTACCACTTTTGCTCGCGTGGCACGCCAGCTGCTCACTCCAGCGTGGATCCAAGTCATCGGGCCTGGTGAAATGTCCATCCTGCCCCTCATCTCTTTCTACTACAGCTAGTATTTTGAAGATATTTATTTGTTTTTCAAAGGAAAAAAGAATGTATATGACCTCACCACGACGTCATGGCTCAAGAGCATAAGAGCGTTGCGCATGGCGTTCGGCATGCTGTGTCTACGCATGCACTCTGCTCCCAGACCGCTGCCCGTTAGTCGTGCTGGGGCGCTCGCCATGCCCAACCTCGTCCGCTACCGCCGCCGGTTCTCGCACTTTATTTGCCGACTTGAGTGCACAGTGCCCGTGCCCTCCGCTGTGTCGCAACCCGATCACGCTGAAACCCGAGAACGAGGCCACCGAGGGGCTGGCCGTGCACCATTGAGCCGGGTCCATCGTGGAGGTGTTCCCTCCCGTAGCCGACGCGTTCTACCCGGCTGGAAATAATTGTGGGTAAATACCAAGTTACCTCTTGCCGAAGGTTCGGGATTTTCTCGTCCGCCAAATCGGACTTCATCTTCTTGCTCAATTAGCGGGTGAATTCTCCAATCCGGGAGATGGTGATCCAGCTGGTTCGTCCTTTCCTTCCACCATGTTTGCAGTGAGATGTTGTTCTGGTCTTGGTTGGAAAGCAAACCGCTCTTCTTTTCCGTTTATATTGAATCTGATTTCTCCTGCCCTGACATCAATGTGTGCATTGGCTGTGCTCAAGAAAGGTCTCCCAAGGATGAAGGATACTTTCGAGTCTGGTTGCATGTCCAAGACCATAAAATCTACTGGCAGGAAGAAGTCTCTTATCTTCACTGGAATATTTTCCACAATTCCTACGGGATAGCGAATTGATTGATCTGCCAGTTGAATGCACATTGATGTGGATTCCAGGGTGGAATATCTAAGCTTTTCAAAGACTGATTGGGCATCACACTGACACTTGCTCCAAGATCACATAGTGCATTGTTGAAGTATTGTTCTCCGATCGAGCAATCAATAGTGGGGCATCCTGGGTCCTTCTTCTTTTCCGGTGCTATGTTGAGGATAGCCGCACTACATTCTTTTATCAGCTTGATGACTTCGGTGGTCGGCAGAGGTCTCCTTTTTGTTTAGGATGTCTCTGATGTATCTTACATAAGTGGGGACTTGAAGGGCATCCAATAATGGTATATTGACATATAGCTTCTGGATGACTTCAATAAACCTGGCAAACTGTTCACCTTGTTGATTCTTCCGAATTCTTCGCGGGAATGGTAGGAAACTGACGTCATTGAAATCTTGTGTCATTTCATGCTCTTGTGGTGCAACTTCTTCCACTTCAGCGTCTCTCTTTTCTTCTGGTTCTGCTAGTGTTGCCGGTACCCTAGATGTTCCTCGTGGATGTGTTCCTTTTGGATATGAGGGATCACGGGTTGACTTGCCACCTCTCGTAGTTATAGCTTTGACCTGCTCATGGTTAGTGGCAAAAGGCAATGCAGCAGACAACTGTGCTATTTGTGATTCTATCTTTTTATTATAAACAAGTTGGTCTTTAATAGCAGAAGAAAAGTTATCCACTTGGATATTTATATTTTCCAAGGTTTTATCATTAGAAGCAAGTTTCTTAGCAATCTGATCATTAATTTTAACTTGCTCTAATATCAAATCTCTCAAGGATGGTTGTTTAGGATAGTTATCTGGGTACTTACCTTGGTTGGATTGTTGTTGTTGTTTTCATCCTTTCTTTTGTTGATGTGGAGTAGAGTTGTTGAGAATGACGTTGATGTCTTCTTGCGGTGGATCAAACTTCACTCCCAAGTACTCTCCCCATTTGTTCTGTGTGTTGAATGTATCTTGAATAGCTTGACGGTCCTTCTTGTAGTCGCCTTGCTGTGTGAGCCAACCTAATAGTACGTCCATCTTGGTTGATAATGCACACAGTTCTTCGGTTGTCTCCTCACTCTGATGACAATGTTGAGTATTGTCATGGTCCAGTTTTGATTTCTTGCTATTTTCTCCATAAGTGCTTCAGCTTTCCCTGGAGTGAGTGACAGGAATGATTCTTCAGTAGTTGCATCAAGTTGGTTACGACTCCTTTGAGTTAATCCATGGTAGAAACCTTGTAGGAGCAGCCAATCTTCTATTCCATGATAGGGGGACAATCTGAAATGTATTCTTGATAGCGCTCCCATGCTTCTGAAATGATTTCTTCTTTTTTCTGCTGAAAGTCGGTAATATTTCCTCTTAAGGCATTGGTTTTGCCAATAGGGAAAAACTTTTCTAGGAAGGCCTTAGAACACTTTGCCCATGTGTTGATGTGATCTTTGCTGGCATAGAACCACTGCTTCGCTCTTCCCAAGAGTGAAAATGGGAATAAACGGAGTAGTATGATGTCTTGAGCAACGTCCTTGATGGTGATGGTGGTACTAATCTCCAGAAAATTCTGAAGATGAGCACTTGCATCTTCATGTGCCTTTCTACCGAATGATATAGCTTGGACCATGTTGATGAGGCTTGGCTTGAGCTCTAACTCTAAGTTATCGGTGTTGAGTGTTGGTCCGGTGCGGATGTTCTTGGTCCTTGGTGTAGTGAACTCTCGCAGTGTTTTCTCAGCCACGGCTTCAGGAATTTGGTGTTAGCTTCTTGTTGCACTGATTCAATTCGGATGAATGAAGTTGATTGGATCCTATAATATCATGCATAAAATGTAGACAAGAAAAACAAGGGGTAATTCTGTAAAAGCAGAGGTACTAGGTATGATTCCATCAATAAGTATGTACTTGATCTTTTTCTCAAATGCCTTTCCGTTACTTCTCCCTGGCAACGGCGCCAAAAATGCTTGTTGGTATTAATTAAGTGTCACTTGGTAAATTACTTAGCCATCTCTTTTAAACCTATATCTCTCATAATAACTAGGTTGTCATCCCCAGCATAAATGTAAGAGACATGTATGAAAACTACCCAGAATGATACTAAGCAGTTATTATGAATGCAAGTGACTAAAGAGGGTACAAATAAATAATCAAGTTTAAAGTATTTAGAAGCGCACAGATTAATTATACCATTATAGCATTTTACCCGAGTATTTCAGGGTTGTCGATTTATATTTTCACCACAGGGAGAAGGTATGGAGCCAGGCATGAGTGGATAGATTCAAGATACATTACTTATGAATAGAATCAATCACATAGCACATACTTGAACACGGTAAGCCAATAATAAAGATATGAATATGATAATAAAGGCTTAGATAACTTTCTAGAGAGGTGTGGACTACTCAAAATTAAAGTCAACCAAAGCATAGGATTACTTAAGAGATCAGATTATTATGTCATTCCTAATTAATTATGTTATTCATCTACTCTATCAAATATATAATCATGTATAGCACAATTGACCCTTTATCTATGCATCAGGAACATTATTCAGGGAGGACAAGAACAGAGCGAGTCTACCTTCATAACTTAGTTCTACTCTCTCTACATATGGGGAGTGGACTATAAAGCACTCAACGGGAGCGTCACATCCGCAATCTACCACATGACCCAGCATATAAAGCTCATTCGTAGGCAAATAATATCTATGCACCATGCCTCTATAATATCTACCACTTAACCCACCCGAGTACTGGATTAAGCACTTTGCGAACTTGTTGATGGCTGCTAACACCTCAAAATACCGTCAACATAACAAGATAAAGGTGAAAAAATCCATGGAAAAGATGCATATCATGTTTGAATTTTACCCGGTTCCACTTGTACTTGGAGAATTGTGAGTGCAGGTACAAAATAGGTGAAAATAAAGCAAACCAAGGCACATATATGAGCAATGCAAGTGATGGGAGACAGGCAGGAGCCAAGTCACAGGGCGCCCGCCCTGCTGGACAGGGCGCTCGCCCCCCTCTTGGTGCCATTTGCACCCTGCCACGTCATGGATCCATGGCCTACCTCTCCAAACAAGCTATGGCACGCTGATTTACTATCAAGGGCTGAGAAACGTTGCACTCGGATCCGGTAGCCCTCTGGAGCTGGGCCCCCACCCTGTCAGGATGGTCTGCCACGACCACAATACGAGGGAAAGGCTCCCAAGCTCTTGCAACCGTCCATTTAAAGTCGGTTTTCATCCAAGGGAGATCGTGTGATGAGCCAAGGATTCATGGGCCCATATGTCATCCGTACGGGTCAAAAACCGCCTTTCCAAGTAAGAACCGACGTGCCAACCGACTTGGGAGAGTGATGGATGGCCGTTGGATGCAAGAGGCGGTGGATCATAGGGCGGCCGTCCTACCCACCAGGGTGCCCGCCGCCTCACCTGCTCCAAACCGACTTCAACCTCCCCTACAAGTATCCCAGGGGTCCCTAAACACTATAAATAGGTGTTAAAGGTTCATTTGTAAGCAGACTATGAAGCTTAAGGGAGATAGATACTTAGATACAAAAGATAGTCTCAAGAAGAATGTGTAGTACTCCTACACATTAGAGAGTGAGAGAGTCTCATCTCTGAAGAGAAGAAGAGGAGTCCAAGGAGGAGCCGAGCTTGTTGGCAACTTCGTCTATGGTGCATCTCTGTGCTTCTTTAACAAAGTCCCACTTCCTTATTTAATTATTGTTATACTTAAGTATTTGTTTGCTTGTCTCACTGCTTGGTTAGAGTGCTCTAGTTCTTGGATCCGAGTTAGAGTAGTAAGTTTATAGATTAAGCGCGGTGCTTAGGCTATATCTTACCCGTGAGTGCGGCTAGGCCCACGGATAGTAGTGGTAGGTTCTAGGTGGTGACAGCCCTAGTATCCTCTGGATTCCACCATGTTCGGCCTAGTTTTATCGTAGAGCTTCGGGATGTACGGTACCTAATCAGTCCTACCCTGGGGCGAGTTTAGGACTTTCCATGCTCACAGTAAACAAGTCTTGGTATATTACATAATTATTTGGGGCTACCATTCAGACCTTCTCTTTCTACCCAAACCTTAGATCTTATCTCCCTTCACACACGTTCCCTGTGGATTCGATAGAAACATAGGACCACTCCTAGGGAAAAGCTACATCTGACAGCCGTGCGCTTGCGGTCATTTTCGTGTGCCACCCCAGGTGTCAACAAGCTTTTCTGGCGTCGTTGCCGGGGGATTTAGTGAGACTAAGATCTATATTTACCCCTATCTATCCTTTATGGAAGAATTATCTATCTTCCAATTCGCTGCTCTCAAGAGTACGCGATTGGAACCACCTTCATCATCCCAACCTATTCTTACCGATGGGTATGAATTGCGGCCTAGTTTCATAACTATGGTTCGAGAAAATACTTTCTCAGGAAATGAGAAAGAAAACCCATATACTCATTTGTGAGAATTCGAGCAATTGTGTGCATGTCTGAATATTCCAGGCATGTCACATGAGACCCTTAAGTGGAAGTTATTTCCGTTCACTTTGACGGGAATAGCCAAACTGTGGTACGCTCGGACCGTAGGTGGTGTAAATGGAGAATGGGAAGAATTGCGCACTCAGTTTACCTTAGCCTTCTTCCCAGTAACCCGAGTAACCAAACTCCGACTCGAGGTGCTTGCTTTCCGTCAACAGGAAGGGAAAAGCTTAGGTGCTGCCTGGGCTCGATTACTTGATTTAACCAATTCTGGACCCGACCTAGCCATTCCAGACCAGGTACTCTTTCAGCACCTGTATGTTGGATTAGGAAAACATGATGCTCATCATCTTGATTTAGCATCCGGAGGTTCATTCCTTCATCTTTCTGCATCTGGTGGTAGAGATATTCTTAAGAAAATCCTACAAAACACCGAAATGCATGATGATTTTCCTAGAGAAGAAGAAGTTAAGCCTTCAATTCCCAAAGAAACTGAACCTTGAATCGAACCTCCCGAAAACAAATCTAAAACTCTAGAGGAGAAAGAAGTACCCTTAGAATTCTTATCTGAAATCAAAACTGATATATTCGAAGACTTTGGGAAAGCCTCAAATTACTTGACCCAGCCTAAACCACCTTCGAATTCATCTTTTGAATCTCCTGACGAAGTTCTTGATCAGCAAGTGTCACACCCAATTTTAAGGATAAAATTGAATGAACCAACTTATGTGCGCCCAGAGATCAATCACACACATAAGCGACAAATTACATAATACCATCACAAGGTCTAATATATAATGAATAATATTACAGAGTCTTTACATTAATAACAGCGGAATATATATCTCTCTCTCACGGAAACTCCAATCCACAGGGAATAGTTGACTGGTGAACACAATCCTAATAATCCTCAGAAGAATCCTCATAGTCATCTGTTACCCATCCAGGATTTTTATCAAAATATGAAAAATAAAGCAAGCGTAAGTACATGTCGTACTCAACAAGAATAACATGGGTTTATGAGGCTCAAATAAGGCAAGACACAGGTTGACAGCGGTTGCTTTTAGTTGATCACATTTTAGCAATTCGAGTAGCAGCAATAGATTATACCAAAGAACAAGATTTGCATGATCATATAAACATGATAATTAATACGGAATAAACATCAATAGAAACTCCAAATAAATCAATATTCAATTAGTTAAATTTCTGTAAGACGTCCAAGGCCGCTCGTGACCGTGAGCACGGCTGATATATCAGTTTTACACTCTGCAGAGGTTGCACACTTTCACCATGAGTCGTGATTTACCCTTTCTCTCGAGGTGATCAGCCTCTCGATCCACTACCAAAGTAGATCGGCGGGGTTCACTATGAAGTCTTTCAAAATCCTCGCTAACATGTCACTAATCAATCCGGACGCAATGGCAAGGGGCGGTAGAGCCCTCCTTCCAAGTGGCACACACACGCAGCAGTACACACAAGGACAGGAGCCGCAAAACAACCAGCTCGGCAAGGAACCTTTCAAGATTAATAGCATGGTAGAAAGTAACTCCATACTTGACTAAAGCCAGAGCCATATAGTCCCCATGGTTGCGCTGTAAGTCCCGGTGTCATACTTACAGATAAATCCTTAGTCCATGTTGCTAAAAAAACATCTTTTAATCTTTATCTCATAATTAATTAATCAAGTTCATAAGATCATGGCATCATCAAGCACTAGCATCACTACTCAAATGCAATCTCATAGGTAACAAGGACCAAGTCATCAAAACTAGGAATAAACACTATGGTTGCCAAGGTAGACACATGCATCATGAATTTAGTGATTAAGGTGAATAGGCAACAAGGATGGTCCATGCTATACTTGCCTTGATCAAAGTGCTCTGGAGAACTTGGATCCTCCGTGTACTCTTGATCACCTACGTATTGCTCACCGTCTGAACTCGATCATAAAATCACCACACAATCATCGTAGCAATCATACATGAAGCAAACAAGATCTATATTAGAAACAGTACACTAACAGTGGAAAAACAGATTGAAAAGTGTATAAAAATAATCTACGCGTCGCTACGATTCCAACGATATATAGTTCATGCAAATCGGAGTTCAAACGGGAAAGTTATGAAATAAACAAGTTTTACTTTAATAAAATAATAGATTAAATCTAATCTCGAATTTTAAAAGTTGAAAACATGAGTAACAGTAGCATCATTAGGTAGATTACGAAATTACGAATCTAACGAGACTTGAACGGATCAAATCGGAGCTAAAACGAATAAAATATGGCCGAAATAAACTGAGTGGCAAATCTGTAAATATTGAAAACGTATTTTTGAATCTAAACCGAGGAAATTACGTCTTCTAAATCGGAAAGCGAAATCTGAGAAATACGCCAAAGGACCGCGGGTTAGAACATTAAAAAGCTCAGGGGGTCTTTTACAAAAGTGCCGGCGAAAGGGTATCTCTCACTGTGAGCCGTTGGATCGGCCGTGGACGGCGCAGGTAGCTCGGGGAAAAGAGGGACGGCTCTGGTCACCGGAGTCGGGCGGCGCCCGGCCGATTCCTCGCCGGAAGATGACCGGAGACGGCGTTTTCGGGGCTAGTAAGCTCGGCACACCTCGGGATCTGGTCGGGAAGCAAGAGGAGTTCAAGCCGAACCTATCTATGGTTTCGGTTGCCACAGGGGTAGCTCGGGGAGGGTGCGGCGAGCTAGGTGGCGGAACTATGGCGGCGGCGAAGCTCGGCATCATGGCTATAATGCACAAAACCGAGGGAGAAGGGGTCGGAAAGGTTCCTGACCCTGCTGCGAAACTTGGAGAACAACTAATTTCGACGGAGAAGTCTTCCCGAGGAGAAATCGACGGCGGCGGCAGAGCTCGGGGCGACGGCGGAGCTCGAGGCGGCGGCTAGGGCAAGATTGGAGGGCGTGGCTTGCTCGGGAACTTGTGGGGAGGGACGGCAGGGCTCGGCCGACCTATATAGGGGTGCGAGGGAGCGTACTTGGGACGGACTCGGCCGAAAAATCCGGCGGTTGCCTTCTGTCGGAGGCGGCGCTCGTGCTCCGCTCGGACTCCGACTGGAGGAAGGGGATGGCGCGGGGCAGCGGGCCCTACGCGTCGGCGGCGGGGGAAGAGGGTCGCGGCTTCCTTTTACGGGCCAGTGGAGGCATGCACGGGATGGACTCGGCCACGCCAAGAGAGGAGGCCGGGGTGGTTACGGCGCGGCCGTGTCCGCTTCGAACACGAGCAGGAGGAGGAAGATGACTTGTGGGCCCCGCGTGTCAGTCACAGACGGAGAGGGACGGGGCTCCAGCATGCACACGGGCCGGTGGTGCTGCTGGGCTTTGACCTGGCCGGCTCGGCCCATGCGAAGAAGGAGGAGAGGGGATGGGCCGGCTCGGCCTGCAGAGAAGGGGAGGGAGTTTTCCCTTTTCTAATTTTCTCAATTCATTTTCAAATTTGTTTTCCAAATGGCTTTTCAAACTAAGTTTTGTACCCTTGCAAAATCCATTCAAATCTCAGGAAATAAATATGTGCAGCGGCATGTATGCAACATTACATGTTTCTATGCCCTAGGGTTTATTTTAATTCACAAAAAATATTATTCTATATATTAAATGCTCAATCAATTGCATAAATAAATCAAATTAAATTCCTATTTTAAAAATTGAAAATTTCCGGGTGTTACAATTCTACCCCCCTTAAAAATAATCTCGTCCTCGAGATTAGTTAGTGCTTACTCAAAAAGTTGGGGATATAACTTCCTTAATTCTTCCTTTTTTTTCCCATGTTCCCTCGTTTTCTGAAGACCGATTCCACTGTACCTTGCATAACTTTATAATTTCACTCCTTCTGAATCGCTCTGTGGTTTCTAATATTTTAATTGGGTATTCCTCTCGAATCTGGTTAACTGTCGCTGCTGGTGGTGGTTGCATAACTACGTCAACACTGATTTTATCTGCTTTGGACGTAGTTAACACAACGACATTTTCCTCACACTGAATAACTGCCTTGTGCTGCTTCATCCAATCCAGACCCAATATAACATCTATTCCGGTTGTTCTTATTACTGTAGGGTTCACTTTAAAGTCTACCCCCATTAGAGCAATGCTAACCGAAGGACAATAATATTGAGCTTGCATAGCCCCACCGGGTGAATTTACCAATAATGGATTTTGTAGGGCTAATAGTGGTATACCGTGTATCCTAACAAAACTTTGTGATATGAATGAATGCGAAGCACCGGAATCAAAAAGAACGGTAGCGGGGATGGAGTTGACGTTGAACATACCCATCATAACCTCTGGTGCTTCCTGAGCTGTCTCCGCAGACACATGGTTCACACTTCCTTGATTAGACGATTGTTGATGTCTTCCCTTCTGGTTGCTACTCTGCGGAGTCTGCTGGTTCTGCTTCTTGGGACAGTGGTAAGAGAGATGTCCCGATTCTCCACAGGCAAAGCACTTGATGGGAGTGCCAAATGTATTGGTCCTGTTAGGGGTCTTGCTAGGGGTAGCTTGCTGAGGAGTCTGGGTAGGAGTTTTCTGCTGTTGCGGTGGAGATTGAGAACGAGGCTGGTTCTGATTGCGGTTCCATTGATTTGATGGCCCTTGGTGTCTCTGCTGGAAATTTCGTTGCTGGGCGTTGGGACGCGAACGGTTATTTCTTGTAAAGGTTTGTCCTTGCTTCTATCTCTTGTTATCTGCCATCTCCTTGCGCTTGTTGTCGATCACTATAGCACGATTCACCAGCTCTTGAAAATTGGGGTAGGTGGTTGTCATGAGTTGGAGTTGCAATCTATCGTGAAGTCCCTTGAGGAAGAGACGCTGCATGTCCTTGTCATTAGCAACATCATCGGGAGCATACCGCGACAATTGAACAAACTGATCACGGTACTCTAGCACCGACATTTGTTCTTGCTTCAAAACTCTAAACTCTGCCTGCTTCAACTCTATCAAACCTTCAGGAATATGGTATGACCTGAAGTTCTCACAAAACTCTTACCAGGTGATAGCAGGCGCATTATTGGGGTGACCATACTGGAATGCATCCCACCAGTCTTGAGCAGCTCCTTGCAACTGTCCAGATGCATACAACACCTTCTCTTCAT
This sequence comes from Eremochloa ophiuroides, assembly GCA_038502445.1. Taxonomy (NCBI): domain Eukaryota; kingdom Viridiplantae; phylum Streptophyta; class Magnoliopsida; order Poales; family Poaceae; genus Eremochloa; species Eremochloa ophiuroides. The sequence continues at coordinate 12,276,123 of JAHLJS010000003.1, read as the reverse complement.
CATTGCATTGCACAATGGTGAGTTGTCTCTCCACGGAGCGAAGCCAATCATCAGCATCTAATGGGTCGGCGGCGTGGTTGAACACAGGTGGACGACCTTTCAGAAATTCTCCTCGCTTATCTCTAGCTTGAGGTTGAGCAGGTTGTGGTCCTCCAGCTGGTTGGTTCTGAATGAACTGCATCATTGTCTCCATCAACTGCGTCTGCGAAGCGATGAGATCTTGAATGCTAGGTTGTGGTGGTGGTGGTGGATTAGGATTCCTCCTGTTGCCGGCCATCTGTTTTTTTAACATATAATTGAGTTTTAGAATTTTTCCACTATGCAAATACTTATAAACCATGAATCTGAATTTTCTGGGCGAGATCCGATAACAGCAGCATAGTAAACTGATTATATCTGGAGTTTCAGAAATCAAACAGAGACGTTCTCTATACCGTTGGAAAGCCTGAGAAATTATCTACGATCTTCATGTGGACCACTTTTCCAGATTCTGATGTTAGATTAACCAAAAACAGACAATAACAGAATCTGTCCGGTCTGCCATACTGCGTAGAATTCTCAAATTGCAACAACTGTATCTCCAAATCCATAATAGCTATTAATGTGATTCTTGAGGCCATGTAAAGGGATGGAAGTCTACTGTTCCCCATAAAATGTTCATAATTTTTGGATTTACAAAATTAATTAAGCATAATTAACAAGACAGAGAGGTCTGAAAACAGATTTTGAGAAAACCAAATTTAATCAACCCAACTATTTACTTAACAATCTTTATACCCTAAATCTTTTAATTAAGAGAATTAGAGACATGCCCATAATTCTCATCACTCATTACAAAGAACCAAATCAAACATAATTCATAAGCACAAAGCAACAAGCACATAAAATTCACACGCACACAAGACTCGACTCAACTTGACTCACAACTGAATCGTTCTATTGTCTAATTGGACTTCTATCGTGATTCTCCTTATCGAGCTTGGCATCTTTTCTTGATTCCTAAGTTCATCCTCACATTGACAGTCAGGCTTGTGGCTTGGCTTCTCCAACACGCTTGTGGGAGGTTTGGCGATCATATTTCATCTTCTTAATTTTCGACCAAGACAGTGGTAGAATGAGAATGAAATTAAAGTTTTCATAATAGAACAAGGTGAGAAAGCATGAAAGCATGATAGATCTTAGAACTAGAAGAGAAAATGTCAATTTTCATAATGGAATAAGGGTACGGGAAGCATATATAAAATAGCAATTATCAAGGTTAAGGTAGAAAGCATGAATAAGATGAGGAAAGCACATCCTAAAATGTCCACTCTATCTAGGCTTGCGTCCTACAGTCAACCTATGCTCTGATACCAAATCTGTCACACCCAATTTTAAGGATAAAATTGAATGAACCAACTTATGTGCGCCCAGAGATCAATCACACATATAAGCGACAAATTACATAGTACCATCACAAGGTCTAATATATAATGAATAATATTACAGAGTCTTTACATTAATAACAGCGGAATATATATCTCTCTCTCGCGGAAACTCCAATCCACAGGGAATAGTTGACTGGTGAACACAATCCTAATAATCCTCAAAAGAATCCTCATAGTCATCTGTTACCCATCCGGGATTTTTATCCAAATATGAAAAATAAAGCAAGCGTAAGTACATGTCGTACTCAACAAGAATAACATGGGTTTATGAGGCTCAAATAAGGCAAGACACAGGTTGACAGCGGTTGCTTTTAGTTGATCACATTTTAGCAATTCGAGTAGCAGCAATAGATTATACCAAGGAACAAGATTTGCATGATCATATAAACATGATAATTAATATGGAATAAACATCAATAGAAACTCCAAATAAATCAATATTCAATTAGTTAAATTCCTGTAAGACGTCCAAGGCCGCTCGTGACCGTGAGCACGGCTGATATATCAGTTTTACACTCTGCAGAGGTTGCACACTTTCACCATGAGTCGTGATTTACCCTTTTTCTCGAGGTGATCAGTCTCTCGATCCACTACCAAGGTAGATCGGCGGGGTTCACTATGAAGTCTTTCAAAAGCCTCGCTAACATGTCACTAATCAACCCGGGCGCAATGGTAAGGGGCGGTAGAGCCCTCCTTCCAAGTGGCACACACACGCAGCAGTACACACAAGGACAGGAGCCGCAAAACAACCAGCTCGGCAAGGAACCTTTCAAGATTAATAGCATGGTAGAAAGTAACTCCATACTTGACTAAAGCCAGAGCCATATAGTCCCCATGGTTGCGCTGTAAGTCCCGGTGTCATACTTACAGATAAATCCTTAGTCCATGTTGCTAAAAAAACATCTTTTAATCTGTATCTCATAATTAATTAATCAAGTTCATAAGATCATGGCATCATCAAGCACTAGCATCACTACTCAAATGCAATCTCATAGGTAACAAGGACCAAGTCATCAAAACTAGGAATAAACACTATGGTTGCCAAGGTAGACACATGCATCATGAATTTAGTGATTAAGGTGAATAGGCAACAAGGATGGTCCATGCTATACTTGCCTTGATCAAAGTGCTCTGGAGAACTTGGATCCTCCGTGTACTCTTGATCACCTACGTATTGCTCACCGTCTGAACTCGATCATAAAATCACCACACAATCATCGTAGCAATCATACATGAAGCAAACAAGATCCATATTAGAAACAGTACACTAACAGTGGAAAAACAGATTGAAAAGTGTATAAAAATAATCTACGCGTCGCTACGATTCCAACGATATATAGTTCATGCAAATCGGAGTTCAAACGGGAAAGTTATGAAATAAACAAGTTTTACTTTAATAAAATAATAGATTAAATCTAATCTCGAATTTTAAAAGTTGAAAACATGAGTAACAGTAGCATCATTAGGTAGATTACGAAATTACGAATCTAACGAGACTTGAACGGATCAAATCGGAGCTAAAACGAATAAAATATGGCCGAAATAAACTGAGTGGCAAATCTGTAAATATTGAAAACGTATTTTTGAATCTAAACCGAGGAAAATACGTCTTCTAAATCGGAAAGCGAAATCTGAGAAATACGCCAAAGGACCGCGGGTTAGAACATTAAAAAGCTCAGGGGGTCTTTTACAAAAGTGCCGGCGAAAGGGTATCTCTCACTGTGAGCCGTTGGATTGGCCGTGGACGGCGCAGGTAGCTCGGGGAAAAGAGGGACGGCTCTGGTCGCCGGAGTCGGGCGGCGCCCGGCCGATTCCTCGCCGGAAGATGACCGGAGACGGCGTTTTCGGGGCTAGAAAGCTCGGCACACCTCGGGATCTGGTCGGGAAGCAAGAGGAGTTCAAGCCGAACCTATCTATGGTTTCGGTTGCCACAGGGGTAGCTCGGGGAGGGTGCGGCGAGCTAGGTGGCGGAACTATGGCGGCGGCGAAGCTCGGCATCATGGCTATAATGCACAAAACCGAGGGAGAAGGGGTCGGAAAGGTTCCTGACCCTGCTGCGAAGCTTGGAGAACAACTAATTTTGACGGAGAAGTCTTCCCGAGGAGAAATCGACGGCGGCGGCGGAGCTCGGGGCGACGGCGGAGCTCGAGGCGGCGGCTAGGGCAAGATTGGAGGGCGTGGCTTGCTCGGGAACTTGTGGGGAGGGACGGCAGGGCTCGGCCGACCTATATAAGGGCGCGAGGGAGCGTACTTGGGACGGACTCGGCCGAAAAATCCGGCGGTTGCCTTCTGTCGGAGGCGGCGCTCGTGCTCCGCTCGGACTCCGACTGGAGGAAGAGGATGGAGCGGGGCAGCGGGCCCTACGCGTCGACGGCGGGGGAAGAGGGTCGTGGCTTCTTTTACGGGCCAGTGGAGGCATGCACGGGATGGACTCGGCCACGCCAAGAGAGGAGGCCGGGGTGGTTACGGCGCGGCCGTGTCCGCTTCGAACACGAGCAGGAGGAGGAAGATGACTTGTGGGCCCCGCTTGTCAGTCACAGACGGAGAGGGACGGGGCTCCAGCATGCACACGGGCCGGTGGTGCTGCTGGGCTTCGACCTGGCCGGCTCGGCCCATGCGAAGAAGGAGGAGAGGGGATGGGCCGGCTCGGCCTACAGAGAAGGGGAGGGAGTTTTCCCTTTTCTAATTTTCTCAATTCATTTTCAAATTTGTTTTCCAAATAGCTTTTCAAACTAAGTTTTGTACCCTTGCAAAATCCAATCAAATCTCAGGAAATAAATATGTGCAGCGGCATGTATGCAACATAACATGTTTCTATGCCCTAGGGTTTATTTTAATTCACAAAAAATATTATTCTATATATTAAATGCTCAATCAATTGCATAAATAAATCAAATTAAATTCCTATTTCAAAAATTGAAAATTTCCGGGTGTTACAGCAAGATATGCAACACCTTTCTGCTACCGTGAGCCATGAGTGGACTACTGAAGCTGAAATATCAAGAAAGGTTCCTCACATAGACAATATGACCAATAGGATAGAATGTAGATTTAATGGAGATCATATTTTAGCCTTTTATGATCCCATTCTTGGAATAAACATGATATCCAGCACTTTTCTATCCGAGAAATTCTCAAACATTATCCTTCAACCTACATCTCAATGCCTTAAAGACCCCGATGGTGGCATTATACAGAGCCAAGGTATTGCTAAGATTATCCCTTGCCACATTAATAATACGGACCTACTCTTGGACTTCTATATCTTTGACACCAACAGATTCAAAGTCTTTATAGGACAACCTTGGTCCAACCTAGCTTATGAAGGGACAACCAAGGGAAAGGTTGATGTCAAATTAGGGAGGGAAAGGTATGCTTTGCCTATAACTTGTGCAATAAATTCTATTGCCGAGCATCCTCCTGATCCAGATCCTTTGGAACAAGTAGTAATAGCCAATCATGAAAAGCTAGCCCAACCAGATAATGAAGAATCTGAGTTACTTATAGAGGAAGAAGCTCCAGACAATAATACCTATCACTTAGACAAATTCGAAGAGCCAACTAGGACACCTATCGAGCTTAAACCTCTACCAGACGGGCTTAAGTATGTTTTTCTTAACAATAACCCTGAGACCCCTGTCATAATTAGTGATAAATTATCCACAGAGGAAGTCAAGAGGCTTACCGTTGTTTTAGAAAAACATCACTCAGTCTTTGGCTATTCACTACAAGATCTAAAAGGCATCAGTCCAACTCTCTGTACTCATCGAATCCCAATAGAATCTGATGCAATTCCATCTCATGAGCCCCAAAGAAGACTCAATAATGCCATGCATGAGGTTGTCAAGAAGGAAGTGTTGAAACTTCTGCATGCAGGCATTATTTATCCAGTCCCTTATAGTGAGTGGGTAAGCCCTGTGTAAGTAGTTCCTAAGAAGGGTGGCATGACCGTCATTAAAAATGATAAGAATGAACTCATACCACAACGAACTGTTATGGGATGGAGAATGTGCATAGACTATAGAAAACTCAACAAGGCCACTAAGAAAGATCACTTTCCACTACCTTTCATCGATGAGATGTTAGAGATATTGGCCAAACACTCATTCTTTTGCTTTCTGGATGGATATTCGGGATACCATCAAATACCAATACATCCTGATGATCAAAGCAAAACAACCTTTACATGCCCGTATGGAACATATGCTTATAGGCGCATGTCCTTTGGACTTTGCAATACACCTGCATCATTCCAACGTTGCATGATGTCCATATTCTCCGACATGATCGAACGAATCATGAAAGTTTTCATGGATGATTTCTTCGTCTATGGAAAATCATTCGATGACTGCCTAGAAAATCTAGACAAAGTCCTACAACGTTGTGAAGAAAAACACTTAGTACTCAATTGGGAAAAGTGTCACTTCATGGTACAAGAGGGAATTGTCTTGGGCCATCGAATATCAGAGCGTGGGATAGAAGTGGACAAAGCAAAGATCAGTGTAATAGAACAACTCCCACCACCCACGAACGGTAAAGGAGTAAGAAGCTTCCTATGCCATGCAGGCTTTTATAGGAGGTTTATCAAGGATTTTTCGTAGATTGCTAGACCTTTGACTAGCCTTCTAGCTAAAGACATCCCTTTCAATTTTGATGATAAATGTCTTCAATCCTTTCACGTTTTAAAGAAAGCTCTAGTTTCGGCCCCAATCATACAACCCCCTGATTGGAACCTGCCTTTCGAAATCATGTGTGATGCTAGTGATTTTGCTGTGGGAGCCATCCTTGGTCAAACTAAGGAGAAAAAGCATTATGCTATCTCCTATGTTAGTAAAACCTTGACAGGACCCCAGCTTATCTATGCAACCACAGAAAAAGAGCTTTTAGCCGTTGTCTTTGCAATAGACAAGTTTAGATCTTACTTGGTAGGAGCTAAGGTGATTGTCTACACTGACCATTCCGCCTTGAAATATCTACTCACCAAGAAAGATGCTAAACCCCGCTTGATCCATTGGATCTTACTCCTTCAAGAGTTTGATCTAGAAATTAGGGACAAGAAGGGAGTGGAAAACTCAGTAGGAGACCACTTGTCTCGTTTGCAAGACCAAGACCAAGACAACCTTCCCATAAATGACTTCCTTCGCGATGACACTCTTTTAAGGGTGACTAATACCAATTTTATGGTATGCCAACATCGTGAACTTTATAGTCACTAGTTATGTTCCGCCAGGAGAGAATAGGAAGAAGTTGCTTTACCAAAGCCGGACTCATTTATGGGATAACCCTTATATCTATCGAGTCTGTGCTGATGGATTGCTTAGAAAATGTGTCTCTCTGGAAGAAGCAACTAAAATAATAGAAAGATGTCACTCCGCTGAATACGGAGGACATTACGGAGCCTTCCGAACACATGCTAAAATCTAGCAGAGTGGATTTTTCTGGCCATCGATGTATGAAGATACAAAGGACTTTATCAGACGGTGTGCCCGATGCCAGAAACATGGCAACATCAGTACCAGAGATGCCATGCCACTTACAAATATTCTGCCAGTAGAGCTATTTGATGTTTGGGGAATAGATTACATGGGACCATTTCCTAATTTTGGTCGTTTTGAATACATCTTAGTGGCAGTGGACTATGTGTCTAAATGGGTAGAAGCCATGCCTTGCCCCTCAGCAGATGCCAAAAACGCCAAAAGAATGTTTAAAGAGACCACCTTCCCCAGGTTTGGAGTTCCTAAATTAGTCATTAGCAATGGAGGATCGCACTTCATAGATAGAGGCTTCAGGGAATATCTGACTAATCAAGGAATCCAACACCATGTGGCCACACCATATTAGCCTCAAACCAATGGCCAAGCTGAAACCTCTAATAAGCAAATAAAGAACATTCTACAAAAGACGGTGGAAGAAATGGGAAGGGGTTGGCCTCATAAGTTGCTGGTGCCCTGTGGGCATACCGAACCGCATACAAAACCCCTATAGGCATGTCTCCTTATCAATTAGTCTACGGCAAGACTTGCCATCTCCCCGTAGAACTGGAGTTCAAGGCACATTGGGCCATCAAGAAATGGAATATGGATTTTGAGATGGCTGGACGAAATAGGAAAATGCAGATCTCTGAACTAGAAGAATGGAGAGAGAAAGCCTACCATAGTGCTAAAATATATAAAGAAAGAACTAAAAGATGGCACGATAAAAGAATAAAAAAGAAGGAGTTTCACCCAGGAGATAAGGTTTTACTCTTTAACTCCCGAGTCCGTCTTTTTGGTCATGGGAAGTTGCGGAGTAAATGGGAAGGACCATTTAAGGTGGTTGCAGTATCACCTCATGGTGCTGTCACACTAGAGAGTAATGATGACCAACTTTTTAAGGTGAACGGTCAACGTCTTAAAGTTTATCACGAGATGAAAGAAGATGGAGAAATAGATGTAGTAGAGTTCATAGATCCTGAACATTACCTCCTTTAATTAGAAACATCATCTTCGGCCGTAATCGTTTTGAAAGCCCATTAAAAACCGTGTAGAAAGCCTTTCAAAGGCCCTAAAGAGCACCTGGAGGGACGTGGACGGGCAAGCCCCAACAGAGGCAGGCGCCCACCGCCACCAGGGCGGCGCCCGCCCCCTACTCAGCGGAAACGTGACCCTCTGGCACGTGCTCGATGATTCACGGTTGTTGCAACATTCCTTCACGAGAATTTCGAAGAGATTCACCGAGAATATTGCAAAAGAAGCCTATCCTTCCACCATGACCATCTTCAAATAGCCAACTCCATCTCTCTCTACTCCATGACCTTCCAGCATCCAAAACACATCTAGAACCCTAACCATGGCCTCCTTCAAGCGCAAGAGCATGTCGCCCACTACCCTCCGCTTCCTAGTTGACGACGATGCTCCCACCGATATCGTTGATGCCATTCCACTCGCCATAGCACCCCCTCCTTCTATCCAGATCGCATCTCCAGCACAGCAGAGCCTGAAAGCCAGCCAGGGGCGGCGGGCGCCCCCTCCTTTTCATCGGCCGCACTCCCCCGAGATCCCAGCACATTCCCCTATGTCGGGAATGGCCGGGAAGAGGCCCCGTGGTGATCTGCACGGTCGTCCTACCACCAGAGAGATCACCCCGAAGAAGGCGCTGACATATCCCGCAGAGAAGGACCTCCCTACGCTAACTCCTCTAGAGAAGGCAATGGTGTCCATCTCCAACTCTGACTCCCTAGCAGACAGCGCAACCCACAGCACAACTCCCAATCCAAAGCGACAGAAGTACGCTGTCTCAGGTCATTGCTTGCCGGATGTTCATTATGAGAAGGTGCTGCATCGCCTTCCCGAACCAGCGACTCCAAGACACAGGAGGGGTCGCTGTCCGCTCCTTCAGTTCGTCGCCGTCGCACCCCACCACCAATAGGTGTGACGGGGGAGATGGAACATAGCGGTGGGAATGACGCCACCATGGAGAGCCTTGTGGCCCAAGTGAAGAAGATGAAAGGCCGAAAACAAGGCCTTTGAAGATAAGCTGGCTGAGCACGAGATGTGGCGCTTGGATGTAGAGGATAGGTTCACCATGCTACGCAAGCCGTGCACTTCTAAAATCAAGCGCCTCTACAAAGAAACGGGGCATGAGGACCTTTATGAAGCCCCATAGGACTAGATTAGAATATCATAGGTGTTTGCTTTTGCTTTGATTAGTTTAATTATTCTTAGTTCGTTTGTTTAGTTCGATTTCATTCAAATTTAGCTAGCTCTTGTATTAGTTCGAAATAAATAAAAAGCACCTATGATTGTTTCACTCCACTTGTTTGTCGGTCTGCTGGTGTTTTCCCACCAGTTGGGCCTTTATCACTTTACATTTCCCTTTCTTGAATAAAGATTAGAAATACCAAAAGAGAAAGTGTGGGGGAAAACACCAACACCATATCAAACTGCCGAAACAAGTACCAAAGCAGCCTGAAAAAGATGGAACGTGACTAAAGGACGCCACCCGAGGCCTTTTGGCCCGAGTTGTAGGGTAGGCGCCCCCCTTTACAGGGCGGCCGCCTGGCCTCTGACGCCCAGCACGACCAGCTTCGCACACAGCGCAGGTATGACTCCTTCACAATTGATTTTGTCAGTTTATTTCAGGTTATTTAATCCATAAATGCTCCTAAATTATTAAAAACAAATTTGTCACACCCATGATTAAAAAGTTATCCTGAAAACCATGCCATACTTCAAGACATGACTTGTATAAGCTTTGTTCTTGTCAAATGCCTAAAACTTGTGATCTACTCATTTTAGTGTGGTCCTCTTAAGTTGTTGATTAGTGTGATATAGTAATGTCTAGTGTTGTCCAATCTTTACCATGGAGAATATTTATTAAAAAAATTGATGATGAATTCATTACTCCTCATATGTGATGAAATACCTACCAAGGCCAAAAAGAGTAGCATATGAAAACAACTATATAGCTCTTTTGATTATACTTTGAGTTTTGCCAAGCCTGATGATCTAAGTAGAGAGTTTTGTCATGCCTCAAAAACCAAGATTCCATGCACCCTTGAGAGAACTTCCACATAAGAAGTATTCTTCCACTTCATGATTCCATCATTCCCTTATGTTCAATTTGAAAAGATCCCATGAAATTTCAATCTCAGGGACATGGCTAAAAGAGAGAGAGAGAGAGAGAGAGAGAGAGCAAGTGCTCTAATAAAAAAACAGAGAGCAAGTGCTCTGATGAAAAAAAAGAGAGAAAAGAAGTGAGAAAGTAAGCCATGATCCCTTGAGAATTGAAAGAAGAATGGATCAAAGAGTGAAAGCATATCCCAATTACCACCATATATCTTGGTTAGAGAGAATGACTTAACCCTCCTAGGATCTTTTGTTTGGCTTAGCAAAATAAGTAAATCAAAGATGCTCATTTTATTCCACATACCTTGAGCTCCACAAAAAGCCTTAAGATAGATGTGAGTACTCTCATGAAAACTAGAAAGAAACATATACTATGAGTGATTGAGAGTCTCATATGAGGAGATAATGAATTATATTTTCTTTGAAAAATTAAAAAGCTCCAAGGTAAGATAGGACTCACTAGTTCATAGCCATTCCACTTCTCAACAACCGAAGGTATGATCTTAGCCATCGGAAAGATCATAAGTCTAGGTATGAGATCACAGAACAATGTTTATACTTGATGAAGTTTAGAAGAAAAGCATGAGTTTGTAGTAAGTAAATTGCTCGGGACGAGCAAGAGTTTAGTGTGGGGGAGTTTGTTGACGGCTGCTAACACCTCAAAATACCGTCAACATAACAAGATAAAGGTGACAAAATCCATGGAAAAGATGCATATTATGTTTGAATTTTACCTGGTTCCACTTGTACTTGGAGAATTGTGAGTGCAGGTACAAAACAGGTGAAAATAAAGCAAACCAAGGCACATATGAGCAATGCAAGTGATGGGAGACATGCAGGAGCCAAGTCACAGGGCGCCCGCCCCCCTCTTGGTGCCATTTGCACCCTGCCACGTCATGGATCCATGGCCTACCTCTCCAAACAAGCTATGGCACGTTGATTTACTATCAAGGGCTGAGAAACGTTGCACTCGGATCCGATAGCCCTCTGGAGCAGGGCGCCCACAATCCGAAGGAAAGGCTCCCAAGCTCTTGCAACCATTCATTTGAAGTCAGTTTTCATCCAAGGGAGATCGTGTGATGAGCCAAGGATTCATGGGCCCACATGTCATCCCGTACGGGTCAAAAACCGCCTTTCCAAGTAAGAACCGACGTGCCAACCGACTTGGGAGAGTGATGGAAGGCCGTTGGATGCAAGAGGCGGTGGATAGTAGGGCGGCCGCCCTACCTACTAGGGTGCCCGCCGCCTCACCTGCTCCAAACCGACTTCAACCTCCCCTACAAGTACCCCAGGGGTCCCTAAACACTATAAATAGGTGTTAAAGGTTCATTTGTAAGTAGACTATGAAGCTTAAGTGAGATAGGTACTTAGATACAAAAGATAGTCTCAAGAAGAATGTGTAGTACTCCTACACATTAGAGAGTGAGAGAGTCTCATCTCTGAAGAGAAGAAGAGGAGTCCAAGGAGGAGCCGGGCTTGTCGGCAACTTCGTCTATGGTGCATCTCTGCGCTTCTTTATGGTAACAAAGCCCCACTTTCTTATTTAATTATTGTTATACTTTAAGTATTTGTTTGCTTGTCTCACTGCTTGGTTAGAGTGCTCTAGTTCTTGGATCCGTGTTAGAGTAGTAAGTTTATAGATTAAGTGCTGTGCTTAGGCTATATCTTACCCGTGAGTGCGGCTAGGCCCACGGATAGTAGTGGTAGGTTCTAGGTGGTGACAGCCCTAGTATCATCTGGATTCCACCACGTTCGGCCTAGTTTTATCATAGAACTTCAGGATGTACGGTGCCTAATCAATCCTACCCTGGGCGAGTTTAGGACTTTGCATGCTCACAGTAAACAAGTCTTGGTATATTACATAATTATTTGAGGCTACCATTCAGACCTTCTCTTTCTACCCAAACCTTAGATCGTGTCTCCCTTCACACACGTTCCCTGTGGATTCGACAGAAACCCAGGAACATTCCTAGGGAAAGCTATATCTGACAGCCGTGTGCTCCCGGTCATTTTCGTGTGCCACCCCAGGTGTCAACAGAACTCATGCATATACTCATTATCAATCATAACTATATCAAATATACTATTATAATAAACTAGGAACATAACAAACCGAAACATATTATTGAAATAGCATAAAGTCATAATAAGAGGTAATACAGTAGATTTACCAATCTCTAGTAGACAGGCGATCCAGAATCCTGAGCCGAAGGCTCAACTCTACTTCAATCTACTATTTAAGTCTAAACTAGAACTTTGAGTGTCTAACCCTAATCTCTGGTGGAGAGCTCTTCTCTTCTCTTGATATGATCTGAGTTCTGAATTCTGAGATGAGATCTCTGAAACCCTGGGGGTCTGGGGGTCCTTATATAGGCCGGTGGGATGAACCGTAGCCCTTGGATCAAACCGACTTCGACGGGCGGTGGAGATTGCGTGAAATTTTAGGATGTGGGTCCACGTCGAAGCGCACATGGAACGAAGAGTCTGATAGGTCGGCCAACCTGGCAGGGGGATCGGCCGACCCTCTCTCTCTGCCAAGTGGGCCCCGCTTCGTCGGGCGTGTCTCTGGTGTTGTCTAGAATATTCTTGTTCCACTTTCATGTCAGAATTCGATATTTTGATCTTTATTCCCCATGTCTTGACTTGATCTTTATACTGATAAAACCACTGCTTCGCTCTTCCCTCTAGTGAGCGGGAATAAACGAAGTGGCACGACATATTGAGGAATGCCTTTAATGTCGATGGTGTTGCCAATCTCCAGGAAATTCTGCAAATGGACACTTGCGTCTTCATCCTTCTTTCCACTAAATGTGATGGCTTGCACCATTTTGATGAGACTTGGCTTGATCTTGTAATCATGATCTTCAAGGTTAAAGGTTGGCCCAACGCGAATATTCTCAGTGCTTGGAGCAGAGAATTCACGCAGAGTTTTCTCAGCCATGGCTTCACAAAATAATGTAAAACCCTTCTTCCTATGGTTGTCCCTGATTGATAAGAATTAAAGTACTACAACCAATCCTGCACTTACCCTATATAAAATATTTAAACATAGACAAAACACAGGTAAGTCTGCCAAAGCAAAAGGTTACGGTCATCTATAAGTATTTATGTCTATAGTTAATTTTTATGCTTTTCTATAATATTATTTATGAAAAACTCCCTTAAATTATAGAAATATCCAGGCGAATAATATCAACGAACCAATAAATTATCTTAATGAATATGATTGCCATCCCCGGCAACGGCGCCAGAAATACTTGTTGGTATTTTTAACATCACTTCAATTCAAGTTGTCATCCCTAACATGATGCCAAAAACCATTGGTAAAATAATCTACACTTGCCACCTAAAAATATAACACTATAGAATATATCCGCAAGCGCACAGATAATTCTCCCATTGTAGCACTTCACCCGGTAAGTATTCCGAGTATCGTTGATTTGTTTTATGCCAAAAGGATAAATAGACATTCTACTCATTAGGATAATCTACTATAGTGATTGAAAAGATAATAAATGTGCGGACCTACAATGACCAGTAACTCTAATGCTTTAGCGATAATAAGTCAATAATAATATGGTAAATGACAACTGAGTAAATAAAGTAAATGGTATTCCAGAGATAGAGTATAGAGACTCGCTAATGTAGTAAGACAATCTCGAGATTCGGCTAAAGTAAAGGAAACCTATGTAATTAGTAAATATAAAATCTACAGCCTACGCTATATTACACATCTTCATTTATAGCAGAACCAACTCAGAAAACATCATAAGGAGCATCATCTAATGAGGATATTAAGACACAAGGGTCACCTCCTTCACGATCACGCTCTGCTCGTCCTACGTACGGGGGGTGGACTACAGAGGAACCAACGTAGCTGTCACCTACGCGGACTACCACACGACCCGGCACGTTAGGGTGCCTCCGCAGGTACTTAATATATCTAGACATCACGTCTACATAATACATACCACCTAACTCACTCGAGTACTGAATTAGGCGCTTTACGATCATATGACAATAATAATCACCAATCACAACTATATCGAATATGCAAATAGAATAAACTAAGAACTGAATAAGTAGCAATATATTAAAATAGAGCAAAGTCATAATGAGATACAAGATAATATTACCGATCTCCAGACGAACAGATCTGGAATCCCGAGCGTAGCGCCCAACTCTACTTGAACCTTGCTAGACGCCTAAACTAATGAACTTGAAGAACTAGAGCTGTACTTCTAATCTCTGGAAACCCTAACTTCTGTCTACTCTTGACAAATGAAGCAGGAGGAATGAATTGGTGCTCTCGGAGGGGGGTCTGCCCCTTTATTTATAGCCCGGTGGGGTTAACGTGCGCCGTTGGATGAAACCGACTTTACATAGGGCTGAGATGACTTCTCAGAGACGGTGGAAGAAGACTCCAGAAGGCGGCGGCAAAACCCTAGGTGGGCGCCGCCCGGCCCTCCTTGGGGCCGGCTAGCCCCACCACCTGCCAGATGGGGCCCAGCTTGCTTCGGGTACCTTCTACACTCTTCTACCTTGCCGATGACGTTTGTTTCCTTCGCGATCAAGTTTCGTGATAATTATGCACTTTAATCCTTCTTTTAAGCTTTTCTGGATAATCCTCTAGAAAACAGACAATTCACAAAAACTCGTAGAATCTGTCAGTAATAACCCCTATGTTTCAATTATTGCCCATTTCCAAGCATTATTTGACGGTATAAAATTGGTACTTAACGACCGTCAACAATACCTCCAAGTTAAGTCTTTGCTAGTCCCTCAGCAAAGTTGACTTGAAATAATTTATTCAGGATTTCATTAAAATGCATAACTTCCAACAAGCACTTAAATATTTAAACAGAAATTCTTCTCCGGATTGAAATTCATTAGTCCACCTTTCAAACTTATTCCTACTGTTTTCAACCGTGGGGCTTTTAAACTAAATCTTAGGCAATTGAAACGTAAAATAATTAAGCAACACTACGTCTTTCAACCTTTGTTTCAAGCATTGCTCCAGAGTTATATATAATTTTTATTTAGAAAATAATGAGTCTACTAATAAGATTACAGGGGACTACTAAGCTATACATCATGACTGAATGTGCGAGTGTGATAAAATTTATTTTCGGGCTCCTATGCATTATCCTCTCTTTTCTGTCTTTCTGAAAAGTGTGGGCTATCTCCCCAGCGGATACTTTTTGTACCTATTTTTTCTCTCGGGCGGGTGTCTTTGCACCCATTGTTTTACTCTATTTCTTCTTTTTTTGGCACATACCCTTTTTAATATGGCATCTTTCAGGCTCATACTTCTTTGGTATGGTATCTTTTAATTTTATAACCCATACTTTCTTTTGGACTTCTAAGAGAGAGACTTTATGCATAGAGCGAAAACTTTTTGTGCATGTGAACTCAATCATGAATATATAACAGAATAGTCTACTTAAATCATATTAGTAGAATAAATTATTATATTTATTTTGATTTTGTCTTTTGGAATGTCTAGAGCTTAGGTATCACTCAGAATGAAATAAATAGCAACTCAAACCTTCTTATATCATATCCATCAATTGCTTAGATTTTAGATTTATGCTACCCACAGATATCAAGTTTCAGAATAAATATTCATGTAGATAAACTTTAAGCAATTCGTGCGAGAATTTAAATTTAAATACTAAGCATTTGCAGGAAATTATATTTAAGCAATTTAATCATCTTTTTTTATTTTCATTTTTATCAAGCAAGAAATTAATGCAGTAACTAAAGAAAGCAATAAATAAATTTTTATTTGGTTTTCTTGTTGTTTTTAGCAATATTGAAATTGACAGAATTAAAGACTGAAATAAATACTGAAATAAATTGTAGAATATATATAAAGGTGAGGGGTTCTCACCTAGCGGGGATCTCCCCCAGGCATGATGTTGCCGCGCTCAGTACTGTGGTGGAGGTGGCGGCGGATATCTCATTTGATGTATCAAATACTCCAGTCCGCTCTGTGTCTTCTGTTATCCTTGGTATAACTGATCAAGACGTTGGTCCATGTGGTGCTGCCACTGTTCGTGCTGGTAGAACCTGTCATCGACCTGATGCTGCCACTGCTCGTGCTGGTACAGTGTGTCTCTTATCGCATTCTGTCCCTGCTCAATGTTAGTGAGGCGCATATACAAAGCAGGAAAATCATTAGCGGTAGCCGAAAAATGCTACTCGGGTGGCCGGTAGTAGCCATCTTCTGGTGGTGCGTGGAACGGATACGGTCCACCAGTGGTGAAGTCCGTGTTCCCGCGCATAGAAAAGCATGTTTGGCCTCTCTGAAAGTCAGTTGCCGTGTTGTCCGGGGCCTCTGTGGGAAACGCTCCCCACCCTGCTGCTGCTACAGACGAAGACTCTCCTTACTGAAATGTGGGCTGGTCCTCCCATCCTGCATGGGCAGTCCACTGCTGACGTGACTCCCGCGCTGATCCCTGCTCACCAAAATTAACAAAGTGGAAATAAGCTGGCCCAGATGGTGCCGGGTCAGTGTTGGTAGTTACTAACGCTATCAAAAGAGTGTAGCCAAATCTATCCTCTAGCAATGGTAACAATACTTCTAAACGCAATTACTGGGGTTGTCAATCTCTATGCTCAAAGTATGTGATTGTTGACACTTCTAACGTTGCTACTAGGAATAAAGTTATTTCTAGCAACTGTGCCAAAAATGCTATGGGTGGCTCTATAGGATAGGTGATGGGATTCTGCAAGCGCACAGAACTATCGTGTAGCACTTTACCTGAGAGTACCAGGTGTCGAATTTATATTTTTCCAAAGGAAGGTGGGGTTTGAGATTCCAAGGATCTGATAGTTAAGGATCTAAATATGGATAAATAACCCTAGTGAGGATAATTCAATGAAGTATAACTAAGGTGGAAACACACTAGGATAAATTGAGGTAGTTCTGGAGTTTATGGGAGAACTCTAACTCAGTAAAAGATCAAGTGATTGTTATACCAAAGAGATTGCTATACTCGGGACACGCAAAGTCCTAAATTCGCTAGGGTTCGACTGATTAGGCACCGTACGTCCAAAAGCCTACGCTGATAAAATTAGACCGAACGTGGTGGAATCCAGAGGATTCTAGGGCTGTCACCACCTAGAACCTACAACTACTATCCGTGGGTCTAGCCGCACTCAAGGGTAAGATTATAGCCTAACCACCTCGCTTAATCTTTAAAACTTACTACTCTAACTCTGGCCAAGGAATTAGAGCACTCTATCCAAGCAATGAGACAAGTATGCAACTGCTTAAAGTATGACAATAAATAAATGAAGCGGGGGATCTTTATTATCGATAAGAGTGAAGAACACCGCAGAGGAGGTCGTCGACAAGCCCAGCTCCTCCACAGACTTCCTCTTTCTCCTGACTTCTTTCACTACTCTACTCTTCTCTAGCTAGCACTATTCCTAAGAGCAGAGCTTCGCTAGAGAGAGAGAGGAGCTACTACTGACTATGAGCTGAATCTCTAGTGATTTGCTAGTGATCCTCTAATGGTTTTGCTTACAAGTGAGGATTCAAGTCCTATTTATAGTGTAGGAGTGCTCCAGTGGTACTTGTAGGGGTCCTGGAGGTCGGTGGCGTGAAGAGGCAGGGCGGGCACCCCCTCCTATGGGGCGGGCACCCCCTTGGATGCACCGCCTTGCATCCTCCAGCCCTCCTTCACCCTCAAGGGCGGTTGCAAGGTCGGTTGGAGCTCAGGATTGGCGGTTTGTAACCTCGGGAGGATGAAATGTGGGTCCTTCGATCCATGGCACATATCTTGATCACCGTTAGATGAAAACCGACTTGATTTGATGGCTTGGATGACTCTTGGACACCTTCCCTCGGATTGTGGACGTGGCACTCAATTTAGACAGGACGGGCACCCTGTTGGTAGGACCACCGGATCCTTGTGACTTGTTTCTGAGCCGTTGATGTTATTTCAACGTGCCATAGGCCATTTGGGAGGATGGCACATGGATCCGTGAGGTGGCATGCCAATTTGGCACAACTCATACGGCGGGTGCCCTATGTAGGGGGCGGGCGCCCCCCTCTGGCTCCCATGTGGTAGCTGAGGTGCTAAGGTGTCATGGCATGCTTCGTTTTTGTCTGTTTTCACCATTTTTCCTGCATACACAAGATTTCTCCAAGGACATGTGGAACTAGGTAAGTGTTGGCGCAAAAAGTGGTTCCCTAAGCCCAACACACCAGCGAAGCCGGAAATGACCCTTGAGGCAGTAAAGCTCTCGCAGATCCAGCTAGCTTCGGACCCGGTCTGAGAGTGTCAGTAACACCCAAGCGTGCCAGTCAATTTGACCTGCAATTGACAAGGAAACAAGACGTAATCAGTAATCACAGGGCGGAACTAACCGGTATGTCCAGGCAGTTCCAATTGTATGGCTCGAAGAGCCGATGTAATGGGAGATCGACTAGAAAACCGATTCCGTCATGTTATGAACCGATTGTAGCGAAACATGCATTATGACCCAAGTTAACCGATTCAGACATGAATTCAATGATATATACTTGCATTAGATGGAAGTATATTATAAAATATGTAGTCACAGCAAGCTAATATGATCATAAGATGTCTCAATGTAAAACAAGAAGAAATTGGCTATTTCAGCCGATTTAGTGTATACGAGCAACATACAAGTCTATAAAGCAAACAATGTTTCAACTCTCCGGCTAATAGATCTAAATCACAATCTTGCAACAGTGGAGATCAAGCGGATCGAGGCAGTCATGATGAAGTTGCAACTTAGATCCGTTAACCCTTGAATCTAGACAATGTTTATTTTATTACTTGAGTGCGACCCGTATCTAATCTAGATCCAAAATAAAACCGGCTGGTGCAAAACATTCTATTTTATCAATATAAAACGAATGGCAAATATAATTCATTGAACATATAGATCTTTTAGATATAAGCCGACGCATATGGATCAAGACGGGAAAATTGATGATTGCTTTAAATAATAAACAATAAACACAAGCAACATCGGTAACTTAATGAATCTAGCTAAACTGCCAAATTTAACTAGAGCCGATAACTAATCCATGCATGCAAACTGTCTTAATCTATAGCCTGTCCACCGGATGACGTTAACTAATAGATTAATCAAGCAAACAAACACGAATCGATAACTAATCCGCGCGTGAAAACCGTCCTAATCTGCATCTCGTCCACCGGATGACGGTTAACACAGATTGATCGGGTAAACCAGCGTGAATCATCCTTGACTCACTGTGCTTCCCACGTCCACCGGATGACGCCAAAGAAACAGAGCTTAGCAAGGACCCTGGTCCGCCATGCTTCCACGTCCACCGGATGACGCTAAAAAGACATAGTTTAACAGGGGGTTGACGATACTTACAAGCAAACCTGCGTCCACCGGATGACACCCAGCCTGGATGAAGTAACTCGCCGGACTCGACTGACTCTAGGGTTTGTTTGGCCGAAGCCGAAAGTTGTGTTGTATTGATGTTGTTGTTATATATTTTACAATGGCTGAGGGCTTATATTTATACCCTGAGCGTAGATAGAGTCCTAGTCGAATCACAACTCATCAATAGATAAGGAAACTAACAAACTATCCTATATCTAAGGTAACTTGGAGTCACATCTTCCCTTTCATAACGGACTCCGATCGTGATCGCATTTTGGCGGTGCAGAATCTAGATGACGTCACCAATACCGACGCTGCACGCCTTCTGTCACCTTCGCCCGATAACCGATTCTCCGTGCAATCGGCTATTCTCCTTCCTTCTGCTGGACGGAATCTGCTTCCGAGATCGGCTATCTTCCTTCGGTATCGGCTATCGGCTACCAGCCCAAAATCCGGTGTTAACACATGCCCCCCTAGTTCGGAGTATGATTTCTTCATGCTTCGAACTATGATCCGATGGTCTCCCTTGTGCCGAGAGACTCACTAGCAGCCACAGTGCGTCTAGGTCTTCTTCCTTTAATCCTTGAAATATAAGCATATTCTCACCATATTTCCACACTTTCAAAGGTCTTATTCCCCATTATCTCTTCGCATCTGTACGTCCCTTCATTCTAGGCCGATAAAGATGTTGACGACTTTTTGCTGCATACGAATCGGCTCTCAGGCTTGCATTGTATCTTAGAATCGATTACCCAGCCTGATCCGTTCTACATACGAATCGGCTTTCGGGTCTGCTTCTTAGCATCGGCTCTGTTCGGCTTTCCTTCGGAACTAACCCCTCAGCCAGATTCATCACGAATCGGCTTGTGGGTACTCACAATAGGATCGGCTAAAACCGCCTGACCCAAAAAACCGATCGGCGTGCGACCATTCGGCGCTTCGTCTCCCCGATTTGGTAACTGTTCCGGATTCAAGAAACGTGGATTAACTGCAACCTAAAATCCGCCGTGCCGTCTCACTTTCCAAAGAAACCGCCTCGGTGCCCGTGTTGTCTTATAAATAGTTGGCAGGCTTGAGGCAATATCACACGCCATCGTATCCGTCTCGCCGACCAACTCTCCTGGCCGCCTCCTTGTATCCAATTCGCTTCCGCTCTCAATCCTTGTTTACGACCATGGCCGGCGATGGAAACCATGGGAAGCGCCCGGCATCTGAGCCCGTCGACGGCGATGAGATGGAACGGAGTATCCACCGCATCTGGGCCAACGTCGCCCGAATCGAGCAGACTTTGGGGTAAATTCAACCGTCAGCCTACCATCTCCTCGCTGTTTCCATCTGATTTGATCCGTTTCTGCAGTCACCATCCATCTCTCGTCAGCGGCATTGCTAGCTCTTTAGCCGGCCTGAACAACCCTGCCCCCGGCGCTGACCTTCCTCGGGCAGCCCCGGCGGATGGTGACGCCGTTCCTGCAACCGGGACAGCAACCCCGGAAACCCCCGCCGCTGGTGACGGCGCCGGGCCCTCTGCTCCTGTAAGGGCTCCAATCAGGCGTATGATGCAAGTCAGCGGACGGGGAGCCCATAGGAGGTATCTTATTCTCCCTTTTCGTCGATCTTTGAATCTGGCTAAGTCTGGGTGCCTGATCTGACGATCCCTTTCAGCCAACGTCTCCCGCTCCATCTTCCTTCCGGTGCACCAATCGGCGCTTGTTCCTCGGTGCGTCGCACAGCACCACAACCTAACCTCCCTCACGCTCCGGCTCGCAGCACCACCTCCGGAGCGGAATCGAACTCGGAATCATCCTCGAGTTCCCGTGACTCCTACACCGCCGCTGACGGCCGCCACTTCCACCATGAGATGGTGCGGTATCGCAACCTCTACTCCGAGGCTACCAAAGAGGCCGGCCAGCTTGATAAGGAGAACGAGGACCAAGCCGTCGCGCTTGTTGTCGCCAGTATTGATTTGACGGAGGCGCGGGCCAACCTCACAGAGTCGCAGGCCACCATGGCGGGTAATCTCCCGCTTTGTCCAACTATGTGCACGGCGTGTTTCCAATCACTGACTTTCCTTATTTATGCAGCTCTGACGACGCAGCTGCACGAACTGCGCGTGGCTGTAGCAAACGTCACCGACGTCCTCCGCGCACGGGGGCAAACGCAGGTGGAGCAGCTTGCGGACGTGCACCACCGCGTTCGCCAGGTGGCGATGAGCGGCGTCCGTCACGGTGCCGCGGGAGCTCTGACCGCCGCCCAGATCAACTCCGGCATCGTGCTAGAGAACGTCGAACCGGGAATCCGGGCAGGCCAAGATATGGAGGAGTTCGGCACGCTGATGGCCGCTTTCGCCCCTCATGCCGACGGTCTCTCCGTGTCCATCGACGCCAAGGACGTGATCCGGGACGGCGTTAATAACCCAAACTAGATTGTATTAGGCATTCTGATGTATATGATACTTCTGAACTTGCCATGCCCGAAACAATCCAATTTGCAAAACTGTATATATATATTTTTTTTGCTAAGGGCGACTCGTTACTACGATGTCGGCCATTTTTGTCCTGAAGGCGACCCGCCTGCACGGCATCGGCTGTTAGAGCCAGATTCACATGAATCGGCTATTATCCCCCAACTGGGATGCTAGGGTAGTATTTCTTCAGATGCTTCCCGTTGATGGCTCTGGCGAGTCTCTGCCCTTACAAGTCTTCAAGGATATAAGCATTACCCGAAACGCATTCCACCACGCGATACGGGCCTTCCCAGTTTGGCGACCATTTACCGAATCGGCTATATTTGGTACCAATAGGTAGAATGACTTTCCATACTTGCTCTGATTCGGTGAAGCTCTTGCTCCTTACCTTTGTGTTGTAATACTTGGCCACCCGTACCTTATTCTTTTCAATATATTCCAAAGCCCTAAGCCGATGACAGTGCAAATCTTCTAAACTGTCCATCATAATGTCTTTGTATTCACCGGCCGTAAGCTTGTTTTGCAACGTGACACGCCGTGTCTCAGACTGAATCTCCCATGGCAAGACAGCAGCGTGTCCATAGACTAGCTCATAAGGTGAAGCCTTGATCGATCCATGCTGTGCCATGCGATATGCCCACAGTGCCTCGCTCAAATGCAAATACCATTTTCTGGGGTTCTGTTCAATCTTTTTCTTGATGACCTTGATCAAAATTTTATTGGAGGCTTCTGCTTGTCCGTTGGCTTGGGCGTAGTACAACATCAAAAAGTTGAGCAGATCTATATGCGACTCGTTACTACGATGTCGGCCATTTTTGTCCTGAAGGCGACCCGCCTGCACGGCATCGGCTGTTAGAGCCAGATTCACATGAATCGGCTATTATCCCCCAACTGGGATGCTAGGGTAGTATTTCTTCAGATGCTTCCCGTTGATGGCTCTGGCGAGTCTCTGCCCTTCCAAGTCTTCAAGGATATAAGCATTACCCGGAGCGCATTCCACCAGGCGATACGGGCCTCCCCAGTTTGTCGACCATTTACTGAATCGGCTATCTTTGGTACCAATAGATATAATGACTTTCCACACTAGCTCTGATTCGGTGAAGCTCTATTTAAATCCCTGAAATCAATATAGACTCACAATTTACCATTTTTCTTATACACAGGGACGATGTACGATATCCACTCGGTATATCGGCAAGCTCAAATGAACTTGGCTTCTAACGGCCTCGTGATTTCGGCCTTAATGTCAGGTAGAGCATCCTCTCTAAAATGACGTGGAGGCTGCTTGTGTGGCCGAAACCCTGGCTTGATAGGTAGCCTGTGCTCAACAATAGATTTGTCCAATCCAGGCATTTCATAATATTCCCAGGCGAAACAATCTTTGTACTCTTTCAATAGTTGAACCAACTCCTGCCTGAACTCTGGGTCTAAATTGGCGACAATAAACGTCGGCCTTGGTCTGTCGCCGGGTCCAACATCCACTTCTTCGAGCTTGTCGGCCGACGTGAATCCTTGCCCCAACTTACCCTCTGTGCCGTCAATCGGATTCTCCATTTAATAAAAAGACTCAGAGCCGATTGCCCTGATCGGCTGTTGACTCTCATCACTGACCTTGATGGAGCCTCCTTCCCAAGTCTTGCCAGAGAAACAGTCATGATCCCCAGCTTCCCAGTATGTGGCATCTGCCGTCGCCACGCTGACCGAGTCGTCGGCCGGGACCACTTCGACCTCATCGCCATGCCACTGAATGAGGCACTGATGCATGGTCGATGGCACGCAGCAGTTGGCATGAATCCAGTCGCGTCCGAGTAGCAAGCTGTAGGCACCCTTACTGTCGATCACGAAAAAGGTGGTAAGCAGTGTCTTCTTCCCCACTGTTAGCTCGACGTTGATTGCCCCCCGAGTGTTGGAAGAATTGCCCCCGAAATCCTTGAGCATCAGATCAGTTTCTATTAGATCATCGGGACCCTTGCCTAGCTTGCGAAATGTAGTGTAGGGCATGAGATTGACAGTGGCACCAACATCTTCGTCATGGGCGTGCCGTCGACATAACCTTTGAGATAGAGGGCCTTCAAATGTCGATTCTTGGCTGGCTTATCAAAAGTAACTTGCTGTGCGAGCACTAACTTGGCCACTCCGTCTTCTGATACCGAATCGTCTGAGTCAGACTCGGTATCATACTTCTTGGCTCTGAACTCTGCAGGCAGCACGAACACCATCTGTGCATCGGTTACAGCCTTTCCATTATTTTGTGAAGGCTTCTCGCGCCATATCTGTTTGGCACGTCCCTCAGCTTGGAGCTCTCTATTTCTGAGCCGTTGCACCCGGCGCCTTTGGCTCCTAGTTAGATCCCCTGGGCACCACTGATTCTCTTGCCAAACCGGCTGTCGGCGTTCAACTACCGCTTCATCAAGCCGATCGTGCGAGTCCCTTTTTTCACGCCGATCCCGCGGGCTGCGGGGGCTCCCCAGCCTCTGATGCACAGACCGGCGGTTGACCTGGGACTGTCTGTACTCTCGGTACTGATCGCTGCATTCTGGGCAGTTGCGCAGCGTTGGCAGTCTCAGGCCTTCATTCCAACAATGTCGGAAGAATGGGCAATGCCAATGATCCTCCTCACCTCCCCGGTGGCGGGTCATTTCTTCATCATAGCGCGCCTCTTCTTCTTCGCGGAGCCACCTGCGGTACTCCTCTTCTTCGCGCTGCAGCCGCCTCTGATGATCTTTCTCTTTCTGTCGCCCCCACTTGTTCAGAAGGTGCTGGTGTGTGGGCCTTCTGCTCTTGGTGCCACTGGATTCTCCCTGCTCCGGCTGCCTCTGATTCTGTTCCCTCCTTCCTTTGATCAGCGCCAGCTCCTCAGCTGTGATTTGTGCATCGGTATCAACTGAGGAGTTCTTCCTGGCCCGTTCGGAGGTTAATACCTTTATTTTAGTCAGAGGATTCGCGATCTGGACCATGTTCTGTCCTTTCGGGAATGGGAATTTGTCGATCTTCATCTTCCCCTTGGGAGGAGCCTCAAATTTCAACAAACCGCGCCTAATAGCATTCTGGATTGCTGCTTTGAAATTGCGGCAATTATTTGTAGAGTGTGAGGTGAGGCCGTGGTACTGGCAGAACGGTTTTCCCTGCAAATCTTCAGGAGATGGCTTGACGTAATCAGCTGGGAAGGTGATGTGGCCTGCACTGACTAATAGGTCGAAGAGTTTGTCCAGCTTGCGCGTGTCAAAGTCGTATTGATCTTTCACGCTCTAACCCTTCGGTACGGCCATGGGCTTTGTTCCCCATTTAAGCTCAACAGCAGCCACTTCTTCATTCTCTCCATCCTTTGAGTCAGAATCACAGACGTAGGCCTGCTTGTATTTTGATTCCTTCTTGAAACTCTGGGCCTGCTGTTCTAATGCAGCCACCCTCTACATCACCTCGCTGATGTTGTAGAAGTTGGTGCCCACAAGCTTCTCTTGGACGTGTGGGAGCAACCCACTGACCACTATCTTGGTGAGCTGCTTATCGTTCAGGTTCAAAGAATAACACATGTTCCTGGTCTCCCTGAACCGCTTGATGAAAGCCGATCCAAGCTCATTCGGCTTTTGGCGCATGTTGGTGAGATCTGTGATGTCTTTCTCCCCAGTGCCGGAGAAGAAGTAATTATGGAATTTAGTCTCCAGATCTTCCCAGCCTCGAATCGAGCCAGGCTCCATAGATGCAAACCAGCTAAACGCCGACCCTGTCAATGATAGCGGAAAGAGCCGGACCCTGTGAGCTACCTCATACGAAGCTTCGCTGAGCTGGGTCAGGTAACGGCTGATGTGCTCCATGGTGGTGATGTCGTCCTGCCCACTGAACTTGGAGAAGTTGGGTAAGCGATACCTGGGCGGCAATGTCACTCGGTCGTACCACTCGGGGTAAGGGCGCTTGCATTTGATTCCAGTCCCGGTCTTCAGCTGTAAACCGAACGTATCACAGAGCATGGCACTCATCTGCTCCAGTAGCTGATTGTTGGGTGTCTGGGCGTACCCCGGATGCGGCGCTGCCTGAAGGTCTTGATATGTGATCCCCTCATGGTATCCAGGAGTTGGGTTGGCCACGTCTGCCGCCGGCGTATTTCCAGCTGTCGGACTCACTGCTGATGAGTTCATCGAGTTCACCGTCTGTCCAGTGGCCTGCATGAAAGCGGCGAGCTCCTCCGGAGTATGATCTTTGTATAATCTTGGAGAAGCTGCTATTTTTGAGCCGAACCGGCCGCAGTGGCACCCTGTCCTGGCGTTTTCAGCTGGCTCGGCTGTTGCGGTGAGGAATTGGAGGTCCCTGCCGCTGCTTTTGGATCTGCATCCTCTGCGGGTATGTTGAAGTAAACCGGACCCAGAGACTCCCAATCCCGCCGTTTGAGAACAGTCTTCATGATGTTATAGAATGTCTGCAGGAAGGATTTATGGTGATGGCCGACTGCTGAATAGGCGGCCTCCCAGGTCGCTTCTTCCAGCATCTGCTTGAGGTCGGCCTTGCACTCCTCTTCAGATTTATCAGAATGGCCGTCCATGATCCATCTCGGGAATGCATTCTTCTTCACTACCGAATCATCACGCTGCTTGCTGAATGAAAGCAGGCAGGCATCAGCGAATTCTTCAACAATCTTGTTCAGCACTGCCGCGTCCTCCTCACTGAGATCTTCGACCCTGACCCTGAGGACACCGTCATCCCTGGAGGGGCCGTCCGCCGCAGCCTTTCCTTTTGCCATGGTCTACAATGAAAAGTCCCACTGGGCGTGCCAAAAAGTGTGTTGGCGCAAAAGGTGGTTCCCTAAGCCCAACACACCAGCGAAACCGGAAACGACCCTTGAGGCAGTAAAGCTCTCGCAGATCCAGCTAGCTTCGGACCCGGTCTGAGAGTGTCAGTAACACCCAAGCGTGCCAGTCAATTTGACCTGCAATTGACAAGGAAAAAGATAGTAATCAGTAATCACAGGGCGGAACTAACCGGTGTGTCTAGGTAGTTCCAAATGTATGGCTCGAAGAGCCGATGTAATGGGAGATCGACGAGAAAGCCGATTCCGTCATGTTATGAACCGATTGTAGCGAAACATGCATTATAACTCAATTTAACCGATTCAGACATGAATTCAATGATATATACTTGCATTAGACGGAAGTATGCTATAAAAGATGTAGTCACAGCAAGCTAACATGATCATAAGATGTCTCAATGTAAAACAAGAAGAAATCGGCTATTTCAGCCGATTTAGTGTATACGAGCAACATACAAGCCTATAAAGCAAACAATGTTTCAACTCTCCGGCTAATAGATCTAAATCACAATCTTGCAATAGTGGAGATCGAGCGGATCGAGACAGTCATGATGAAGTTGCAACTTAGATCCGTTAACCTTTGAATCTAGACAATGTTTACTTTATTACTTGAGTGCGACCCGTATCTAATCTAGATCCAAAATACAACCGGCTGGTGCAAAACATTCTATCTTATCAATATAAAACAAATGGCAAACATAATTCGTTGAACATATAGATCTATTAGATATAAGCCGACACATATGGATCAAGATGGGCAAATTGATGATTGCTTTGAATAATAAACAATAAACATAGGCAACATTGGTAACTTAATGAATCTAGCTAAACTGCCAAATTTAACTAGAGCCGATAACTAATCCATGCATGCAAACTGTCTTAATCTATAGCCTGTCCACCGGATGACGTTAACTAATAGATTAATCAAGCAAACAAACACGAATCGATAAATAATCCGCGCGTAAAAACCGTCCTAATCTGCATCTCGTCCACCGGATGATGGTTAACACAGATTGATCAGGTAAACCAGCGTGAATCATCCTTGACTCACTGTGCTTCCCACGTCCACCGGATGATGCCAAAGAAACAGAGCTTAGCAAGGACCCTGGTCCGCCATGCTTCCACGTCCACCGGATGACGCTAAAAAGACATAGTTTAACAGGGGGTTGACGATACTTACAAGCAAGCCTGCGTCCACCGGATGACACCCAGCCTGGATGAAGTAACTCGCCGGACTCGACTGACTCTAGGGTTTGTTTGGCCGGAGCCAAAAGTTGTGTTGTATTGATGTTGTTGTTTTTACAATGGCTGAGGGCTTATATTTATACCCTGACCGTAGATAGAGTCCTAGTCGAATCACAACTCATCAATAGATAAGGAAACTAACAAACTATCCTATATCTAAGGTAACTTGGAGTCACATCTTCCCTTTCATAACGGACTCCAATCGTGATCGCATCTTGGCGGTGCAGACTCTAGATGACGTCACCAATACCGACGCTGCACGCCTTCTTTCACCTTCGCCCGATAACCGATTCACCATTCAATCGGCTATTCTCCTTTCTTCTGCTGGACGGAATCTGCTTCCGAGATCGGCTATCTTCCTTCGGTATCGGCTATCGGCTACCAGCCCAAAATCCGGTGTTAACAGTAAGTTTCAAGGTGAGTTCTTTGCATTTCACGTGGTTTTACCTTGATTATGGGTGAAATGTTGATGGTAAAATAGAGTGTTAGCCACCGTCAACAAACTCCCCCAATTTAACCTTTTGCTTGTCCTCAAGCAAAGATGTGATTTTAAGAATTTCTTTAATGTAATAATTCACAAGGATCTTGTATACAAACCAACACTATTCTAGTATTGAGCATGATTTAGAAATTCATCTTATGTCTTAACTATATGGGGCTTTTAGCTTTTTCTCCATGGGTCATGCAAAAACAAGATAGCATGGATAAGTAGATACTTCATCCCTTGCTTTGGTAGAGTGAGACCATTCGCTAGAGAATTTTTATCTTTTTGAAAGGAAAAATCTTGCTTTGGTTCTTTTAATGGTACTCTCAACCACTCCTTAGTGTGATAGACCTCACAAGAGCTCAAGAGAGCTTTTCATGTCTATCCTAAAGCTTTTGTGGGGTTTATAGGATTGGAGTAAAAGCATACTTGAACTAAATATATTGCAAGATTAGACTCTTAGATCGCAGGGAGCAACAAGTCATATAAGATGATCAAGAAGTGCAGGAGTAAATTATTTGGTGGGCTCCTTGAGACTTATTCCTTTGCCTTAGACAGGAGAGAGCATGGTTACTGAATACATAGTTTTTTTTAAATGAAGCACAGATATATGGGCACCTTCCCATGGGACATTTGTCCTCTTTTGTTTTCCTTGAGCACTTGCTCTCTCTTTTTTTCAGTAACCTATACTCCCCATCTATCAAAAGGTCAAAGATTGATTGTGGTTGGTTGTCTCAATTGGTGTGTGGAGCATTGTATACTTCCAGTGTAGAAGTAATACATAGGTGGAATGTGTACGTTATCTTGAATAAAGAATATGACTAGTTTCTCTACCTAGATCAAATGAAGTCTAAGCAAGCTCAAAACAGACAAGAACTCTTTCTTTTGGTGGTTTTAGTTGTTTGTGGATGTATGGCTTGATGGTAGATATTTAACTCCATAAAGGAACCATGAGCAAGAATTTGAATTTTATAAATCAGAAACTCTAGTTAGTTCTCACTCATTCCTTAGGTCAGGTAAAAGTTCTACTTATACCAATTTCAATCTTGCAAGAGCATAACTTAGGTTATTAGCATGTGCAACTCACAATAGTGTTTGACTTAAGACCGAATTCAGATATCACACTCAAAACTTTCATAGTAAGGGTTGTATAACAAGATTTCGCAAATCATCATTGAGCAATTGTTCATCATTTCCAACAAAGACATATCATATTCTTTTTCTCGTCTTATCATTATTTTTATTTATTTATTTATTTATTTTATTATTATGCAAGAATTTATAATTGCTTTTCATATTATAACTCACAGTAATTAAGAAAAATTACTGGGGTTAGAGATCATACCTTGGCGAAGATGACGGCTCCCCCAAGCTAGCTTCTTCTCCATGATCGGATTTTCTTCTTGGTCAGGATATTTCCTCTTTTGCATCTTATTATGATCACTAGGCTTTACTTTTTATTCTACCTTTTTTTTATTATTTATTGCTACTATGATAAACCAAATTTATATTTTATTTTATTATTATTATTTTATTTTATATATAATCTCTCTTTTAAAATGGTATTTATTAAATGCAAGACATAAAATTAAACATGCTTCTAACAATTAATTGATTTAATGCACGAAGAAAGAAAATATGCCAATACAGTAATTAAAGAGAGAGATGGAATACTTACTCCAAGATAGCGGGGTCTGGTGTAGAGGCTGTAGATGATGGTTCCTTCTTAACCGCATCTCTGTCTTTCTTGTTTCTCCAGATTCTTGGTTTTCTCCTCCTCATGGATCGATTCTTATTTTTCTGCATGTTAGTTACGTGGTGTGGTGCACAAGAGAAAACAAATCTCTCTTTCTTCCCATTTATATAGAAATCCATGCTACCACTAGCAACAAATATGCATGCATTCACAGTATTCAAGAAAGGTCGGTCAAGAATAAGGGGTAAGTTGTCTCTATTACCCATGTCTAAAATCATGAAGTCGGCCGGCACAAAGTTGTTTCTTACTTTTACCAAAACATCACAAAGTACTCCTTCTATGTAGCAAGTTGTTTGATCAACTAATTGCACATATGCAGAAGTTGGTACTAGTTCAGTGTAAAACAGCTTTTCATAATGTTCTTTAGACATTATGTTAATGCTAGATCCTAGATCACATATAGCATTATGAAACTTTTGAGACTGAATAGAGCAAGATATGACAGGGATTCCAGGATCTCCCTTTTTAGTCAGAAAATTTCATCCATCTAGTTCATAGCCATGATAACTAATAGTAACAAGATTAGCAGATTCCATGATTGTTTCAGACTTTCCTGGTATTCTATCTTTTTCAAAAGATGGAATTGCAGTAGCTAGTTGTGCTAATTGGGTTTCAAGCATCTTATTGAAACTAAGTTGATTCTTAATTGCAGAAGAGAAATCATCAAATATAGCATTTATGCTATCTAGCATCCTATCATTAGCATGGTGCTCCTTGTTTATACTATCAGTCATTCTACCTTGACCATAGACAAGATATTTAAGAGAAGGGTAGTTATTACCTTGGTTGTTTGGACGTTGCCAAAAATTGTAAGAATGGGTTTAGTTACTTAAATTCAAAAAGTGAATCAAAGAATTTCGAAGTGTTACCTTGAGAATTGGAGCGCTGAGTCCATCCTTGATTTGAAGAACGAAAATTGTTATCATTGTTGATGAAGTTGAGGTCTTTATGTATCTCAGGACAATGGAGTCCAGAATGGCCAACTTCTCCACAGACTTCACACGTCATGTGAGTCTCCATGGCTTGCACGGTCTCAGGTGTACGCATCTTCTCGCAATTATCTAGCCTCTTGGCTAGTAAGTCCACTTTAACTGCAATCATGTCAGCTTCCTTTAACGAATGCATACGTCGCTTGCGCGGTTGCAGACGTTCCTCATTCCATCCTTGATTGGACACCATCTTCTCGATCAAAGCCTTCGCATCTGTAACTTCAAGAGAAAAGAATGCTCCACCGGCGGCAGCATCTAGATGGCTTCTATCAAGAGGGGTTAACCCATGGTAGAAGTTTTGGATCAAAAGCCAATCCTCTATACCATGGTGTGGACAGGTAGCGACATACTCTTGCATTCGTTCCCATGCCTCGGGAATTGATTCATCGGTTTGTTGTTGAAAACTAGAGATCTTATTGCAAAGAGCATTGGTCTTGCCTAGAGGAAAGAATTTCACTAGGAAAGAGTTGGAACACTTTTCCCATGTGTCCACATCATTTCGGTTCACATAGAACCATTGCTTAGCTTTTCCTAACAAGGAGAAAGGAAAGAGTTGCAAACGAATTACGTCTAGGGTTACTCCTTTAATGGTAAAGGTGCTGCATATGTCCAAGAAGTGTTAGAGGTGTGCATTAGCATCCTCACGAGCTTTGCCACAAAATGGGCTAGCTTTAACCATTGTGATCAATGCAGGCTTTAACTCAAACTGAGTGTTTGCCTCGATGACACCAGGGCCTATTGCTATATTAGCAGCAGAAGGTGTAGAGAATTCTCGGATGGTCCTTTCGGCCATATTCGTGATTCTAAGGATAACTATCTAGACTTGACTCAAATCAGAGGAATTCAACAGTTGCCTTCCCCGGCAACGGCGCCAAAAATGCTTGTTGATAGTTACTAATGCTATCGAAAGAGTGTAGCCAAATCTATCCTCTAGCAATGGTAACAATACTTCTCAACGCAATCACTGGGGTTGTCAATCCCTATGCTCAAAGTATGTGATTGTTGACACTTCTAAACGTTGCTACTAGGAATAAAGTTATTTCTAACAATTGCACCAAAAATACTATGGGTAGCTCTATAGGATAGGTGATGGGATTCTGCAAGCGCACAGAACTATCGTGTAGCACTTTACCTAGGAGTACCAGGTGTCGAATTTATATTTTCCTAAAGGAAGGCGGGGTTTGAGATTCCAAGGATCTGATAGTCAAGGATCTAGATATAGATAAATAACCTTAGTGAGGATAATTCAACGAAGTATAACTAAGGTGGAAACACACTAGGATAATTGAGGTAGCTCTGGAGTTTATGGGAGAACTCTAACTCAGTAAAAGATCAAGTGATTGTTATACAAAGAGATTGCTATACTCGGGACACGCAAAGTCCTAAACTCACCGGGGTTCAACTGATTAGGCACCGTACGTCCAAAAGCCTATGCTGATAAAACCAGACCGAACGTGGTGGAATACAGAGGATTTTAGGGCTGTCACCACATAGAACCTACCACTACTATCCGTGGGTCTAGCCGCACTCAAGGGTAAGATTATAGTCTAAGCACCTCGCTTAATCTATAAAGCTTACTACTCTAACTCTGGCCAAGGAATTAGAGCACTCTATCCAAGCAATGAGACAAGTATGCAACTGCTTAAAGTATGACAATAAATAAATGAAGCAGGGGATCTTTATTACCGATAAGAGTGAAGAACACCGCAGAGGAGGTCGTCGACAAGCCTGGCTCCTCCACAGACTTCCTCCTTCTCCCGACTTCTTATCGGTAAACAAGTCATGCATCCTACGGCCCTCCTTCACCCTCAAGGGCGGTTGCAAGGTCGGTTGGAGCTCAGGATTGGCAGTTTGCAACCCCGGGAGGATGACATGTGGGTCCTTCGAACCACGGCACATCTCTTGATCACTGTTGGATGAAAACCGACTTCATTTGATGGCTTGGATGACTCTTGGACACCTTCCCTCGGATTGTGGACGTGGCACTCAATTTTGACAGGGTGGGCGCCCTGTTGGTAGGGCCAACAGATTCTCGTGACTTGTTTCTGAGCCGTTGATGTTATTTCAACGTGCCATAGGCCATTTGGGAGAATGGCACATGGATCCGTGAGGTGCCATGCCAATTTGGCACAACTCATAGGGCGGGCGCTGTAACAGAACCGACCAATTTATACGAGCACAAGTATAGCGACAGCTATTTTCCCAGCTATCAAGCCACACTTGAGCCAATATAAACCCGGTAGTCCGTGAAATCTCGAAGGATTTCAAACTTTTACACAGCACTTACCCAAGGATCACAGAAACTCAGCAACACACATACACATGATACATAGATTCGCACATAGTTCAATTACATCAGAGTACAAGATAGACTTTACATAAAAGTTCAGTTGCGGAAACGAAATAGATTTACACACACTTAAGTTCATAATACAGTGCCAAGTACCGACCAGTCACAGCAATATAGATAAGATAGAGACATGACCTTGCCCAAGGTCTAGTCTTCCTCTCCCGAAGGATAGAAGTAGCTCTTTTAGACAACGAAGTATTCCTCCTGCAACATTGGGAATAAAACCCTGAGTACTCAAATGTACTCAGCTAGACTTACCCGACAGCAAGTAAATAAAAAGACTCTCAAGGATATGCAAGGCTTATTTGGTGAAGCTCAGGAGATAGCATTATTTTGCATAAAAAGCATTACTACAATAATTTCTCAACTTATAAATTTTAGATATTGTTTAGCTTCAATTTCAGTTCAGCTATTATAGCTAAGGTTTGCAACTATACTATGCAATCACTTGATATTATAGCAATCAATAAACCATAGCAATTTCTGATATCCACAGATATCTTCCTCATCTCACCAATAATCAATATGTTCAAGTTGTTAACCTCTACCTCCCCAGAAGATCAGTTCAGTTTCTCACTAACCAGGAGAGATGGCGATTCGAATCGATTGTATCAGCTAGCAAACATGCCAATCACAAACCCTGTCAGCCTGATCAGTGGCTTCTTGGGTCACTGTTAGATCTTTCTGAGTCATATTATATCGCGAGCTTGGCGGGGGCCATATTCTCGGAGACAAACCCACTTACAGGAAGTGCAGGTCCCTGACCTGACTATGGCAAAATGGTGTCTCCGCGCATCCTTCCTACCTCCAGAATATGTCTATCCATGTCACACCAATTCTCGGCTCAGAAAGAACTACTCGGCTTCGCGGTCAGAACAACTTATCTGGCCAGCTATGTGACGATGTCGTTCAATCTCAACTGATGTCTGGTGGCCTCAGTCCTAGTCGGTCGCAAGTAGCACCGAAGTCAACATGACCCATGTCATGCAGCTCCCCACTACCTAGCCTTGATTCTCTCATTAAACATTGTGGCATGGTAACACATATAGCCATCCATGTGGATCTCCTCAGTCACCACCTATGCTCGCGGATGACAGAAAATCACCCGACTTCTACCGATCTAAGCAGGGCTAAGCATAAGATCGATCACCTGTCTAGTAATAGTACCAGGATCATATGTAGAGTGGACAAGGTAATTATGCAACAACGGTATCAACCAACTCCTATACTTAAGTGCACAATCATACGATTTAATAAAGACCGGTGCATTTATAAAAAGAGATATGTGGAGACTTAGGGATGCTCCGTTTTTTTAGATGACACTCGCTCGATGAGCATCTCCCGTCCAAGCACTCGATTAGTCCTTCCATCTTCGTGATTAGTCCACCACACCGTCTTGTGGTTAGTTCCATCATCACGTCCTTCACTCCACGTGTTCATCTATCGTACCTAAATGAGATGCACAATGCACATGTATGAATAAAAGGAAGTAATACAAGGCATGTTAATCTACCATCACTAAACCATAAGCTAACAATCACACCAAGCAAAACAAAGTCAAAGCAATCATAATCCCACACATGCAGTTTCTGGGCAGCAGGACAGTAAGCATAAGATTTAACCATAACTCAATCCATACACATCCAACTAGGGTGA
This sequence comes from Eremochloa ophiuroides, assembly GCA_038502445.1. NCBI lineage: Eukaryota > Viridiplantae > Streptophyta > Magnoliopsida > Poales > Poaceae > Eremochloa > Eremochloa ophiuroides. Next base: position 12,240,946 of record JAHLJS010000003.1, on the reverse strand, counting down.
TATAAGCCTTTCTGGAAAGCTATTGAAATTGTCTACAACTTTTCTATTATCATCTTAAGATGATACAATACATATAAAGGTCAAACAACACAAAGAAGACAGCTCTGTCCAGATTTAGACAAATTCTGTCCTCACACTTCAAACAATCATAACTACGGATCTAGACCATCAAAAGGGATGATTCCAGACAATTTGGAAAGCCAATGAAATCTACTACAACTTCTTTATTATCACCAAGAGATGATTCAAAACATAAATTGGTTAAACAAAGCAAACATTTAGGTCTGCACCGAAAACAAGCAAAACCTAACAGGAAACTTCTAAAAGCCATAACTCCTAAACTATCAGGCCTATGACCATAAAAATTTAGGACAAGCTATACAATGAAGTTAGCTACAACTTTTGTATAGAACATATTTACAATGCAACATCATTATAATGGAGAAAACACCACAACAATAGGGACTACACATGCAGCCATTTTCAGCAGGAATATAATTAAGTTGTTTGTTTGCTTTTAAATCAATGACACACATATATAAGCTACTTAATTAACTCCAACTATCATAAACATGATCATATAAGATTCATCTCAGACCAAAGAATATCAAGGCATCACAAGAAACATGCATGCATTCATTTGTCTTTAATTATTCACTCACTATTACATAAAAACCCATTATTTAATTATTTAAGTTATATGATAAACATCTCAAATAGAGTTGATATTTTCATGAGAGCTAAATAAATATAAATCATGACCAATGTACAATTTTCACATGCTCAAGTTCTATAATTTAATTATTACAAAATACACAAATCTGTAATGCAATAAAGCATTGGAGAGCAAATTAAATATGAAACTCAACATTTTCTGAAACAACATGACCATATTATTGATTCTCAGGCTAACACAATATCATACGAAGCTAGTGGAACACCATTTTACATTTTTACCACAATATATTATTTATAATGTATTTAAATCTACTTAATATGCACCAAAGAAGATAAATCAACAACTCAGTCATACATGCACCATAAATCATGAAATTTTAACCATACATTACACATCATACAGAGAGTCTACAATTAAATGTGCATGCCATTTGGAGCAATATAACTTTAGATACAAAAATAACAAGCAATTCAACCATTTATTTCCTATTTAAAAAGATTAATGTGAAACACCTTGAAAACAGTAAACAACATATATGTTTTATATTTTTATGAGCTAGTGCATGTCATTAGAAGACTAACAAAATTGTAACCACTACTTTTGCACTCATAAAACTCAAGATATAAATGAAAACAAGTTAAATTCATTTCCAAACCACTTTTTCAAAATTATTTCTACAGCACAATAACACAAATAATATAGCATGCATTATAGATCTAGCATGCAGAGAATTTCATAACAAGACTAACAAAATAAATCTCATCATTTTTGGAGCTCCCAAACACTAGATATTGATTTTACAAGATAACGCAGAATCTGAAGATTTGATGCACATTTGAACCACGCGGGACCCTCGCGTCATAGACACAAGGGGGCCTTCTTCTTCCTTTCTCCAGCTCAGACAGAACACGGAGAGGGAGCTCGGCTCGGCCAGGACTCGCCGGAGGCCAGCCCGCAGCGGTGGAGCAGGGCCGTGTCCTGCCCGGATGACCGGTGCACCCTCCGGTACCCTCGGCATGGCGAGGGGTGACCCGCAGCGGCCCAGCCGCGCACGCCGTCGGCATGCCACAGCGGCGGCCCGAGGCGAGCTGCTGTCCGGCGACGAGGAGCTCGGAGAAAGGATCCTTCGGATGCGTCACGACCTGGGGAAAGTAACGGCACTACCGATTTGGCCGAAGGAAAACCGGAGGTGGAGGAACGACAAGGGCCGCGGAGCTCGTCGGCATCCATGGCGGCCACACTCTCGCGCTCCGCATGCGCTCACGAGGACGAGAGGAACGCGAGGGAGAGCGCTGGGAGGGGCGAGGAGAGTGAATGGAATGGAGTGGGAGCGCCCTGGTGCTCTCCATCTCGGGCAGAGGTGGGGGAAAGAGGTGGAGAGGTGGCAGCAATGGAGAGTGGAGCTCTGGGCATGGACGCCACATCCATTCCTTTGGGGCCCACACTCGAGCAGCTGGCGGGAGACGGGGTGTTGACTTTGGATTCCGATTTTGGGATTATTCGGGTGAGATTCGGACCAGAGAGCCTGAAGCAAATTTGTTGCTCACACAGAGGTCTACGAACTTGATTAAGGGTGCTCAGCCAAAAGATACACGGATTAGCGGGTAATTAGCTCCTAAAATGATAGTGTCAGCAGGTTAATTAGGATCAAGAACTGATGTCAAAACCTTGTCAAACAGAGCCAGTTTGATCTCAAATTTGGATATGTTGTGCTCTAAAGAGTTTGTGACAACTTTTATTTTTGGTCCAACTCAAATTATTGAATGAAATCTTGGGAACGTGAGACGTCATTGAGATTGGGATGGATTTCAGACTTAGAAAATAATCAAGTCCTGAAATCAGATTTGTAACCCATCTTGGGTGCTGTTTTTGAGGTACTTAGGGTTTGAATCATGACTTGGTCCAAACATAACATTTGTTCTACTCCAAAATATCTGCAACTCTTATTTTGGGTCAAACCTCATATCTTGCTCAGAAATAATATTTCCACTTTGCTCAAACTAATGTAATTAGAGAGCTCAAAGTAGATGTTTAGGCCAATAAAGGTATTTTCTTGGCATTTGCTCCACATGAGTCCTTCATGACTTTTGTTGTAGAGTTTAAATAGAGTTGTTTGGTCAAGGTTGCAAGGTTTGTTTGGCTTTGCATGCTCATGTTCACGTAGTCCTGCAATCCAACCAAGCAGAGGGCTTGTCATCTCATGTGACTATCCAATTTAAATCTTCATGCAACTTCTCCAATGATCAAGGTAGATGGAGATGAATATGAAATAGTGATTAGGATCATTGATTGAAATAACTCGATTAGGTCCACACTCACTGATTAGCTCGTGACTAACACCTGGGGTGTTACAGGCACCCCCCTCTGGCTCCCATGTGGCAGCTGAGGTGCTGAGGTGTCTTGGCAAGCTTCGTTTTTGCCTGTTTTCACCATTTTTTCTGCATACACAAGATTTTTCCAAGGACATGTGGAACTAGGTAAGTTTCAAGGTGAGTTCTTTGTATTTCAAGTGGTTTTACCTTGATTATGGGTGAAATGTTGACGGTAAAATAGGGTGTTAGCGACCGTCAACAGTCAGCTCCAGTGAAATCAGCTCTCGGTGCCCTGTTGATGCGTGCGAACGGACACCTGCCAACGTTAGCTCCACTAGCTGGAAATATAAAGTTCTGAACAGAATAAATTCCTAACTTCCTGTCTAGCAGTTCGTACTCATTTGCATAGTTTTTATAAATCATAACTATTTTATTATTTTGGCGTTTGAGCATGTGAGTACGAAAGAAAAAAATCATAACCAATAATTCTACGGGCATCAGGAATAAAAACAAGTATAGCATTCTGTAATAAACCTAACCCAATAGCTAAACGTGTAATCCAAGAAGTAAAAGAAATACTGCATTTCCTCATGGAAGGGACAGTTCTCCAGTAATTCAACATCATTTTCACAGGTGACGCTTTCCTCTTTTTTATCATGATATATAACAAATGTAGCTCATCATGTTTAATGGTATTTAATTCCTCTCTAGGAAAAAATGTAAAAGCTAGCCATTTAAGCATGAACCTCAGTGTGGGGTGATGGACTTCTTCAGTAGTATATTTTTATTTTCTTTCTGGTTTCTTTGCAGTGATACTCTTCCAAAAATTATCTTTATCAAAGTCTTGAAGAGATTCCATTATATTAACCACACACTGATTATGGAATCCTAGCGCTAAGCTAAGAGTTTTCCATAAGAGGGTGAAAGGTTTATTAAACATTCTAAAATTGACCTCATCATCATCAAAGTCTAGGGTGCTAATAAATTTTATTGTGAGTAACTTGCTACCCTACTCAGTGATTTGCCATGCACCTTCCCAACCAACATTTCTAAATATAAGCTCAAACATGGAATCCATTCCGGTTTCATGGAGCAAGGTGGCATCAAAAATTGGAATGTGCGTAAATTCCTTGTTCTTAACCACATTTAATATTTCTCTCTGAGGTCTAGATGGCAATGAAATTTGAGTAATGCTTGTGAGCTCATACCTCTCTTCCCGTTGGGAAGAGGATGAAGGGTTGTGTTGGTATAAATTAACTGCACTTTATTAAAGATTATTATTATCATGGTATCCACAAGTGCACAGATAAAACATTGATGTAGCACTTCACCAGACAATCCCGGTTTTAATATCGAACCCAAAGGAACAGTAGGTGATACTGACTAAGTCTATTGGTTCCTAACCCGATAATACAATCAATCCAGAGAATATCAAGAATGAGGAGATAACAAATGATTATCTAGATCCGACAACCGGTAAACTTTGAATAATATCGTTCTAATCGGGCAGTGAAATGAATAAGAGGCGAAATCAGAGTTCCCTCCTACCAGACACTTATACACCTATCGATCCTATCAACGGGAAGTGGACTAGAGAGGACTCAACGCAGCTGTCACCTACGCGATCTACCACTATCCGGCCAATCAGGGGACATTCACAAGTAATTATAGCCCAGACACCACGTCTACACTACAAACTACTACTTCAACCAAGGAGCTACCAAGATCCAAGCACTCAAATAGAGTTGTAAACTTAAGAACGAATAAGAACAAATGCTTACTTGAATCAGGATGTTGAATACAAAAGTACCTCAGAACGCAACTCCGGGCGAGGGAGCTGAATCCAGACGAACACAGCTACGAAGAAGCTCTGATAGGCCGGGACTCCTCTGAATCTCTACTCATCTACTCTATCTCTCTAATCTCTCTCTTGATTGCTAGCCTAGATCTAGTGCATATCTATCTAATGCTTCAGGGTCTTCATCTCTTGATCTGGCTCTCCTCCAGAGGGGTCTGGCCCTCTATTTATAGGCCGGTGGGATGCACGCACGCCATTAGATCAAACCGACTTAACCAAGGGCCTAGATGACTTCTAATAGGCGGTGGTAGAAGACTCCAGAAGGCGGCGCGGGGAAAACCCTAGGGGGGCGCCGGTCGGCCCCACCCTGTGGGGTTTCGGGCCCCAGTGCTTCGGGTGTGTTCCAGATGCTTCTAGTGTTCTCGTGATGATGTTTCCTTGGCGGTTAAGTTTCGTGGTAATTATGCTCTTTAATCCTTCTTTTAAGCTTTTCTGGAAAATCCCCTAAGAAATAGACAATTCACCAAAACTCGTAGAATATGTCAGTAATAACCCTATTCTACTGGATATTCATGTTTAATGCAGGGATAATTGATAATAAAATTTGGATGATAACAAGTGTCAACAGGTTGTCATACACGAAGGGTGAAGGAGAATTGACATTCATATCGGAGCCGACGAATGATGGTACTTGTGATGATGATTGGCTTCTTGTTGTGCGGCGTGAAAATGCTCTTCCAAGGGATCGGATGGCACCTTTCATTCTATTGCTCATCTTGCCTGTAAAATGAAGAACACGAAGAACACGGCAAAAACGAACAAGAACACAAGAACAAAACAAGAACAAGCAAGAACTAGTGGAGAGAAGGAATCGAAGTAGCAATCTCTCTACTAGGTGTTCTTGTTAATCTCCTTCTCTACTCCTTTCCTTGCTTAAACTTGAATCAAATAAAAGTTTTGTGAGAGTTTAAAATTTCGAGCAGCAAAACAGAGTAGCTAGGTGCTCTCTAGAGTGCAAGTGAGTGAATGAGTGAGTGAGAGAAGTGGGAGGCAGAGAAGGAGAGGGGCACGGGCCGGTGTGGGTGTGGGGCCAGCCGGCCCCACCTGGTCTCCTTTGGCCCTCCACTTTTGAAGTATGTCGACATTACTCTCAGGTCTCTCCAAATGCATGTGTGTGAGTGCTCTTTCTGGTGAAATGAATGAATGGTGGGTAGTGCATGTATGAATAATTGAGCTTGGATGGTAGTAAAAGGTGGTAGTTGATTATAATGCTTGAGGTGACTTGATGTAATGTGTGTGGGCCCCATATGTCTCCCGTATTTATACCGTATAATGACACAAGAATGAAAAACTAAATTACTTTTATGAATCTATGAAAAATTAGAATTCTGATGATGGTCTTTTTATAATTTTCTGCCACCACAGTGAATTTCACTAACGGGGGTTTAACACTCCGTTAGTAGTAATCACATGGAGCTTAAGCTTTAATTATGCTATGCTTATTTTTATTTCTTTTTTAATGATGCAATTTATGGAAAGTAAGTATGCAAAATCTTATGCAAAAATTAAATTACTGATAACTACCGAGTTACCTCCCGACGAAGGTTCGGGGTTTTTAAGTCCGCCGATCCGGACTTCTCCAGATGAATTATTCTTCATGATTATCTCCGGTGTCAGAAATGTTGTTGCATCTTGCCCTTCATGACACTTCAAAGTGTGGCATTGCTCGAGCCTTGGCTTAAATGCGAACCGTTCTTCTTGTCCATTGATGGTGAATATGATTTCTCCAACTCCGACGTTGATGGTTGCATTTGCAGTGTTTAGGAATGGTCGCCCAAGGATGAGGGGTATCTTCCTCTCTTCCTGCATGTCAAGTACTACAAAATCTACAGGAACGAAAAAGTTATGGATTTTTACCGGAATATCCTCTGCGATTCCTGCAGGATAGCGGACCGATTGGTCAGCTAATTGCAGACACATTGAAGTTGGTGTGAGCGTAGAATAGTTGAGTTTGTCAAAGACTATCTTGAGCATGACGCTGACACTTGCTCCAAGATCACATAAAGCATTCTCGAATATCTGGTCTCTGATTGAGCAATCAATAGTGGGACACCCTGGATCCTTCTTCTTAGCAGGAGAAGAACTCAGAATTGCCTCACTACACTCCTCCGTTAGCTTGATAACTTTAGTAGAGGGTAGTGGTCTTTTGTTGTTGAGGATGGTTCGAACATATTTTGCATATGTAGGTACTTGCATGGCATCTAACAACGGAATATTGACATATAATTTCTAAATTACCTCTACAAACTTACCAAATTGATCATCCGTTTTAACTCTTCTCCTTCTGCGTGGAAACAGTAGGAGGGTTGTGTCATGAAAATCTTGAGTTAATTCTTGATCTTGTGACTCAACTGGGGTGAATCTTCTAGTGGTACGACTTCCTCTTCTCTGCTGTCCTTCTCAATTTCTTCTTCTACCTGTACTAAATGTGGTAGTCTACGTGCCCCTTTTGGGTAAGGTGGATCACGTGTAGACTTACCTCCTCTAGTAGATATTCCTTTTACTGGTTCAGGGTTAGTGGTAAACAAAGTAGAAGACAATTGTGTAATTTGTAATTCTATCCTTTAATTAAATAATATTTGATCTTTAACAGCAGAAGAGAAATTATCTAATTTAGAATTAATTCCTTTTAAAACTTTATAATTAAAAGCAAGCTTCTTATAAATACTTTCATTAATTCTAACTTGTTCTAATATTAATTCTCTCAAGGGTGGTTGTCTCTGATTTGAAAAATTATAATTGCCCTAGTACTTACCTTGACTGGTTGACCTAGGTTGAGTCCATCCTTGCTTCTGAGAAGTGGACTTGATGACCGTACTAATATCTTCTGGGAATTCAGCAGACTCAATTCTTAAATACTCTTCACATTGATTCTGAAAATTGAATGCATCTTGAATAGCTTGACGATCTCTTTTATAATTACCTCTTTGCTCTAACCAGTTCAACAGTACATCCATCTTGGTTGACGCTGCACATACTCCCTCTGGAACTTCTTCACTCTTATGGCATGTTTGGGTGTTGTTTATCCAACTCTGATTTTCTGCTATCTTTGCCATAATATCTTCAGCTTTTCTAGGGGTGAGTAACATAAATGATCCTTCAGCAGTGGCATCCAGTTGCTCACGTGACCTTTGAGTTAGTCCGTGATAAAATGTTTGCATGAGCAACCATTTTTCCATCCCATGATGAGGACAATCTGATATGTAATTTTGAAAAAGTTCCCAGGCTTCTGGAATAGGTTCACCTTTCTGCTGACAAAATTTTGAATTCTTTCCTCGTAAAGCATTGGTTCTGCTTACTGGAAAAAACTTTTCTAGGAAAGTTTTTGAACATTCTCCCCATGTCTTGACTTGATCTTTGTTCTGATAAAACCACTGTTTCGCTCTTCCCTCCAGTGAGAACGGGAATAAACGAAGTAGCACGACATATTGAGGAATGCCTTTAATATCGATGGTGTTGCTAATCTCCAGAAAATTCTGCAGATGGACACTTACATCTTCATCGTTCTTTCCACTAAATGTGATAGCTTGCACCATTTTGATGAGGCTTGGCTTGATCTCGTAATCATGATCTTCAAGGTTAAAGGTTGCCCCAACGCGATTATTCTCAGTACTTGGAGCAGAGAATTCATGCAGAGTTTTCTCAGCCATGGCTTCATAAAATAATGTAAGACCCTTCTTCATATGGTTGTTCCTGATTGATAAGAATTAACTACAACCAATCCTGCACTTACCCTATATAAAATATTTAAACATAGACAAAACACGGGTAAGTCTGCCAAAGCAAAAGGTTACGGTCATCTATAAGTATTTATGTCTATAGTTAATTTTTATACTTTTCTATAATATTATTTATGAAAAACTCCCTTAAATTCTAGAAATATCCTGGCGAATAAAATCAACGAACCAATAAATTATGCTAATGAATATGATTGCCATCTCCGGTAACGGCGCCAGAAATGCTTGTTGGTATTTTTAACATCACTTCAAGTTAAGTTATCATCCCTAACATGATGCCAAAAACCATTGGTAAAATAATCTACACTTGCCACCTAAAAATACAACACTATAGAATATATCCGCAAGCGCATAGATAATTCTCCCATTGTAGCACTTCACCCGGTAATTATTCCGAGTATCGTTGATTTGTTTTATGCCAAAAAGGATAAATAGACATTCTACTCATTAGGATAATCTACTATAGTGATTGAAAAGATAATAAATGTGCGGACCTACAATGACTAGTAACTCTAATGCTTTAGCGATAATAAGTCAATAATAATATGGTAAATGATAACTGAGTAAATAAAGTAAATGGTATTCCAGAGATAGAGTATAGAGACTCACTATTCGGCTAAAGTAAAGGAAACCTATGTAATTAGTAAATATAAAGTCTACAGCCTACGCTATATTACACATCTTCATTTATAGCAGAATCAACTCAGAAAACATCATAAGGAGCATCATCTAATGAAGATATTAAGACACAAGGGTCACCTCCTTCACGATCACGCTCTGCTCGTCCTAGTACGGGGGGTGGACTACAGAGGAACCAACGCAGCTGTCACCTACGCGGACTACCACACGACCCGGCACGTTAGGGTGCCTCCGCAGGTACTTAATATATCTAGACACCACGTCTACATAATACATACCACCTAACTCACTCGAGTACTGAATTAGGCGCTTTACGATCATATGACAATAATCATCACCAATCACAACTATATCGAATATGCAAATAGAATAAACTAAGAACTGAATAAGTAGCAATATATTAAAATAGAGCAAAGTCATAATGAGATACAAGATAATATTACCGATCTCCAGACGAACAGATCTGGAATCCCGAGCGTAGCGCCCAACTCTACTTGAACCTTCTTAGACGCCTAAACTAATGAACTTGAAGAACTAGAGCTCTACTTCTAATCTCTGGAAACCCTAACTTCTGTCTACTCTTGACAAATGAAGCAGGAGGAATGAATTGGTGCTCTGGGAGGGGGGTCTGCCCCTTTATTTATAGCCCGGTGGGGTGAACGTGCGCTGTTGGATCAAACCGACTTAACATAGGGCTGAGATGATCCTCGGAGGCGGTGGAAGAAGACTCCAGAAGGCGGCGGCAAAACCCTAGGGGGCGCCGCCCGGCCCCCTTTGGGGCCAGCCGGCCCCACCACCTGCCAGGTGGGACCCAGCTTGCTTCGGGTACCTTCTACACTCTTCTACCTTGCCGATGACGTTTGTTTTCTTCGTAATCAAGTTTCGTGATAATTATGCACTTTAATCCTTCTTTTAAGCTTTTCTGGATAATCCCCTGAAAAACAGACAATTCATCAAAACTCGTGGAATCTGTCAGTAATAACCCCTATGTTTCTATTATTGCCCATTTTCAAGCATTAGTTAACGGTATAAAATTGGTACTTAACGACCGCCAACAGTGACTCCGGCGACGCTGCTGCAGCTCGTAGCAACCCTGCTCGAGCGGCACCGGGAAGACCCTGCGGGAGGAAAGCAACATGTGCACCGGGTTAATATATGCTCGATCGACTAGCTTGCCCAGGGGATGATCGAGGAACCATCTGTGTAAAGAAACTTCGAGAGGGGCACCTGGACTCCTGGAGGAGGAGAAAAGCTCCGGCGACATACGGTGACGACGGCGACGGCGCCGCGTACTGCTGCAGCTCGTAGCAACCCTGCACGAACGGCACCGGCCAGGATGACCCAGGTGTGAACCGCAGCATTATGCCGAACGTAAAGAAACTTCGAGAGGCACACCTGGACTCCTGGAGGAGGAGAGAAGCTAGCTCCGGCGATGGTGCCGACGGCGCACTGCTGCAGCGCGTAGCAGCCGTGCTCGAGCCTCGAACGGCACCGGGATGTTGCTGCGGGAGGAGTGGAACGCGGGCACCGGGTTAACTTCTGCTGGACTAGCTTTCGCTGGGGATGATGGCCTAATGACCACAAGCATGACGCGAAGCATGGAGAAAGAGGTGAAAGATGCAGGGTTCAAATAACTAAGAGAAAAAAATAGACAAGGCCTAAATAGATTTGAAAATAGAACAAGGTTCTGAAAGAAAAGGTATATTTATAAAATGATCAGCTCCGTCATGGTAGGTGCTGGTAAAATTTTGTGACCCCGATGCAAGACCAAAGGTCAGGCACGTATTCCTTGAGAGCTTGTATGTAAAAAGAATATCAATTATTTTTCACTATTATAAATCATGTCAAAAAACACATCATCACCACAAGCATCATATTTAACCAAGTATCTATGGGGTACAGTCGAGAAGTACAGTCACAGTGCCTGCCTGCCATGCGTGACTTGGTAAACTCTGATTGCATGCACTTCTCAAGCTGGTACCTAGTGCATCAGATTGACGTTCAAAAATAAAAAAGCAGCTGCTACATACCGCATGCATCTATCTCCGATCATGGAAAATAACGATGTTTAATCTCAAAAAGCAAGAATTGGACATTTTTTGGAGAGAGTAGAATACAGCTAGCCGTTCGAATTAAAGGTGACCCAATCACAAAAGCCCGGCTACACCTCTGTCCGCGATAGAAGCTGCCCCTCCAGAAGAAGAAAGCTCGGGCACGCGCCTTGGTGTCCGATCTGACTCCTCAGCGCATGGTCGGCGACCACAAAATTTCATAGTCGGCTTGCCTATCCAGTGAGCCCTTCCGGCTTCTTCAATGCAGTTCATTTGAATATAAGCCAGTAAGTAGCATAATACTAGGCAGCGAGCTAAGCAGCTCATGTATTTGGAAATGCAGTTCATTTGAAGCATAATGCATGATGGCTGCAATCTCTTTTCCAACAAGCGCAATTCACCAATGATCTGATGAGCTCCACCGGAATCCACTCCGAGACAAGGTATGCAGTACTGGTTCCCAGATGCACTAGCATTGCCTATTGTTTCCATGTAGTTCAATTCAAAGTATCATCTTTTGTAATGTCCATCTTAAAATTTTAGTACAGATTGAGCTGTTGAGGATAACAAGTATTTTATATTTTATATTAATCTAATAGGAGTTGACATACATTATTACATGAATGGTGTTCATCCCCAGTTGCGGAATAAACTATATTTGGAGCTAACTTTCTCAATGAAACTGAAATCGCATTTGTATTGATTAAATTCTTCCTGTTGATACTTACACCCTTCTTAAATCCAACTGTTAACCTATATGGCTGCATGCCCCTTGGTTGCTTTTGTTATATCCCCAATTACATTTGTCACAGCTTTCTCCAATCCTTCACCCAAGTCCCCACTCTTCACTCCTCTAAAGGTGAAGATGAGTCTAACTTTTTGATTTATCCTAGCATACATCTTAGAAGAATGTAGTTGCTTTCCTGGCTCAACTAAATTTCATATTAGTAATGTAATGTTTTTAGAGAAAAAAACCTCAACAATATGTTACTAACCTTGGAAATCACTGAGAATGTCCTCTATCAGTGGAGATGACCATGTATATATAGAGAGTCACATAGGCTATATGGGCCTATATAATGGGCCTTGATATACACTTAACACTATACAATTATGCTCACATGAACATGATGATTTGCATGCCATGATGATTAAAAATGTACTTGCACAATCAATCTGGAAGTATATCTTAGCATTTTTGCACAAACAATGTTTATCAAGTGTAACTAGTTTTTTAGATGTACTTAACACAATCCACAATGCTTATGGAGCCAAATATTTGGAGTTATATCCTGTTTTATAAATGGGTTGAAATATATGATCGGTTATGTACTCAATATAAGGGTCAACTAACAATTCCTACTACTGTTTTATATTTAAACGCAGGTATAATTATTTACCGTATACTCTACACAGATCAGTAAGCCTATGTGCTAGCTGGTACCGCAAATGGAAGATGTACTGTTAAAGAGATGAAAACTGGTGCTAATATAAGGGAGTATTCTACTGTGTTGTGTGGTAAAGGAACTTTCAAAATTGTAGGACCCTTTGGTTTGCCTCCAAATCTATCAGCAGGTAATATTATCCCTAGAATTACTTTGGCATTTTGCAAATTCTTGAATCCCTTTGAAATAAACTAAATTTGATTTTGCACCCTTTCTTTTAGTGCCATTGATTTCTATGAAACTGAGGTTTAAAATTCCCTTGGTGAATTGTTATTTACCTTTTAGTGTGATTGATGTCTACTGATTCTTATATTTCTGTTTCTGCATATTTGTGGCAACATTCTTACATAACTGATGTGCAGGGCTATCTACTATTCATTCAATGTGTTTGGCCTACTTCAATTTTAGTCAGGTATGTGACATCCGGTCCTTTATATATTTCTTTACTTTTATATTACAAATATGTAATATATGTTGTTGCGGGAAAGTACCTATATATCTGATCAAACTTTATAGATAAATGGTATAGGTATCCACTCACTAGTTGCATGCAAATGTAAAGACCACTTTGATATAAGATGATAATAGAACACAAAGAATTAGTTATTAGTTACTTGCTTTTGTTGCTCTGATTTTGCCTACCTTGTAATTATTTGCAACAGCAGTCATCATTCTTAGATCTTGCTAGTGCTACATGCGTTTTTGTTTCGTTCGTCTGCCGTGTGATACCCATTCTATTCCTTTTTTTTTTTTTTTTTGCTATCTGATTCCCTCTTTATTTTTTTTATCCTGGATGTGATATTTTTTTCTATTTTTAAGCCATTCTTAGATCTCCTCTATATCTAGAACGCTCGTTGAACCCTAATCAGCGGTTGCACTGTCGTCGCTCGAGTCAAAGCAAGGAGCCGCTGTCGCAGGTCCTTGGAGCATCAAGGTACGCCGGCCGAGCAAGGGATGGCGCCACACAGGGCTGCTGTACCCCCTCTAGATCCAGCGAACACATCAAATTTGTCTCAGTTGCGAGTGGATGCTGCCTCTGTTTTACAACTCTTGGGTGCTTTCTCCGGGTCGCATTCTGTTGATGTCACAGCCTATCACCCATCTGGTCTAGCTCAGCAACCACATCTTGCTCAGAGGTACCTCTGTTTCATCCTATTTTTGAAGCTTATTTAGACTAATTTAACTATTACAGATGGTGATTAGTATCCAGATTTTGTGTATAGATTTTTTTTCATGTGCAGATTTGTTCATTTATGTGATTTATTTCTCTTTTTTGTTTTGTATGCTAAATCTTCTTCTTTTCTATTGACGCGTTCAAGCTGAGCGAAGGTCTTTCATGGGCCTTGTGGGGGAACCTGGCAATGGTTATCGGAATGGGGAGAACATTTTTCTTGGTCTTTCCACCTTCACATCCTTGAGTTCTCATACAGGTAATTAATTGAAGATTTGTTGAAAACACGGCATGTATGAGTCCTTTAGTTTTTTTTTTTTGGAAACGAAATCCTTTAGTATTTCTAACCTTGAAAAAACCGAATAGCCCAAAAAGTGTTTTTTTAGATATCTTAAATTATCATATTTCCACTTGACATCATAATATTTTGAAGTAGACCAGTAAGCCAAATATGTATTGTTCCTATTTTTGCAAAGAAATGGGACACACCCAACACTGTTTGATTGCTCGTTGATTTTGTATGTGGTTACTTGAGCATACCTCTGTTTTTGTTTCACGTAGTCCTTCTCCCTCTGCTTGTTTGGTTCTGTAGTTACATTAAATGTGTATACTAAGAAATACAGGTCTGAGTCATAACAAAATTGCATTTCCTGTTGCAAAATAACAGTATATTTAGATTAGAGGTTTCAGTCATGAAAGAAACTAATTAGGAGTATGTCATTTTCCTTGTTTCTAGATTTGATCCAACAACATATATGTTTGTACAAGAGCTGCATGTAAAATTAAATAAAAAAGGAGTTCAGATAATGTCAAATGTTGTTTATAGCCATATAGTACATTGATGACATTAGTATAATTAAACATTCTGGTTCACACCATAGAGATGAAATGGTTTCAATTTTGTGTTTGTGAAGGTACACCGCATTTGGATCTTGCACATTGTGGTGTTATGTTGCATGGGAGGAGCAACCTAAGCATGCCTACAGTTGCTTCTGGGCAAATGGTAATTTTTTCTGAACAACACAAAATGTCTCTTGGTTTCTTTGATTCCACCATGTTGAGACCAACCAATGCTATTGCAGGTAATGATTTAAACAAATTCTTGTGCTTTCCTCTTTTTTCAATTTATATGACATTACTGTATTGTTAGTGCTAAATAATCCTAGTTTTTTTGTTCTAGACATGCTTAATCTATTATTCACTTCGCCCTTAACATGGTACTTTTTCCTATGGTAACCAGGGATTCATGGATCTTTCCATGATTTGCTTTGTTCTGTTTCTTCTAGGAAGACAGTTGAATCTCTTCTGCACACAGAAGAAATGGCAATGCCAAGTGCAAATCCTATTGCTAGGTGTCCCTTCTCAACAACTGAGATTGTTAATAAAGGAATATCTAATGAATGTGGAGCAGATGCTCTCAAGTTTGCTGCAGATTCTCCTAGTAGGCTTGTTGTGGATGAATTTGGTTATGCTAGCTCAGAATCTTCGTTATATGATGTTGAGTCTGACGATGAAGGTGATGATATTGGTTTTCAAGACGAAGAAAACAACGAAATACATAAGTAAGTCATGTGTTCTTATATGTTTTTTTAGTCATTATCACTGGCTTATAGTATCTTAACTAATGATACCTACGCATATATTTTTTTTTAGCTTGGCTACGTCTTCCGAATGTCCAGTCAGTAATATTTGTAATACTAGTGAACAAGTGCCTACCACCATTGATCAAGGTGATGCTAATCCAGTGGAGGATTGTCCTTGTGTTAATGGAAATCCATTTATGCATGTTATGACTGAAGTTACTGAAGACATGATGCAAACAATAGGCTGGAAGAAAAGGTATTTACTTTCCTATAATGATGTAGGGTGCCATCTAAAGTTTGCTCTGACATCTAAAGTAGTCATGTAAGGTCTGTCCATATAGGACATATGTTGTTGCCTCACTATATCTTCTAATTGCAATGTGTCTATTTAAGTTTGATAAATTTGTACTGCCCAAAAGCTATTAACTTTCTACTCTATTTTGTTATAATAATGCTGACTTTGTAGAAAGAATTTTGCCATGTACAATTCTGATATCTATGTGGATTTCTTGGTGCTATTTGTGCATTGCCATGTACCATGCTCATATCTGTTATGGCATTCCATCTAAAGTTTGGCTCTGGTAATGAATGTGACTTTGCCAAATATCTTTCTAAAAGGTGTTAATATTCATGAGCTATGTATACATTCAGTTATATTGCCAAAAAATAATTCACTAGGCTGTGTGAAGTACCTCTGATTGCACACTTCGGATAATAAATATCTTGTTACTACACTTTGTATAACTGATATAATCCACCAGAGACATTGAATCTCTAATTTGAGACATTAAATCTCTATTTAGAGGAAAAATATTACATTGAATGGACACAATAATTGCCAACGGCTAGATGATATATTGTTAAGTTTTTTGGCACTATATGTGCATTGAAATGTGTTGCCTAACATTGTTAGTTCAAGTGGAGTTATATGCACGTTTTACTTGGATAATACCTAAATCAATAGGAACATGGCTCCAAAAGGAACAAAACGATCAGATTGCAGGGTGCCTAAAGGTATGGGACCAATTGAGATAGCCTTGAGGAATGCACCATACAAGAAGACAGACCATATCTTTAAGCCATTACTGGGATTACTTTTGATTCTGAGAATGAAGCCTATGACTTCTACAATATGTACTCTTGGGAGGTTGGTTTTGGAATTAAAAGGGATTCAATCGCTGGTAAAAATTACCAGACTATGCACGAATTTCGATGCCTTTGTTTGGTGAGTTTTGTCTTAATAGAGTACAACTTGACATATTATTTGGTTCAAAACAACAACACCTAAATTTCTTTAGTAACATATGTAGGGAAGTGGTGATCAGACTAAATATAAAACGAAGAAGACTGGCTGCACAGCAATGCTTCGCCTTCATAGGACAAAAGATGATGGTTGGTACATCAGTGCCTATAGATCACAACATAATCACCCACTTACAGAAACATGTGGAGAGAAAAAAGAATGGTTTTCACATGGAAGGATTGACCAGTGCACCAAGGACATGATTAGATATCTAAGGGACAACAATGTGTCTCTCACCAAGGTGCATTGTTTCTTGGGTAGTATGTTTGGTTCCATGCACAATATTCCAATCACCAAGAGATCTCTTCGTTCTATATGCCACCAGATTGCCAAAGATAAAATGGATGATGATGTACAGAAGACGTTTAATGTTTTGAGGCAAATCAGATTAGAAGACCCGGCCCATAATATGGTATGGACGGCGGGTTGATTTCGTAAAACCTGAAGGGCCTCTTTGTAAGAAAACCTAAGAGAGAAATTTGAAATGCGGGTTGATTTATCTAAAGTTTGAGGTGTTTTTTTTGCAAAATGGCCGTCATCCGCCTGATCTGGGCGACTGGGCCGTCCGACCGCCTGACAGTACGGCCGTGAATTGCCCGCGACGTGGCCACGCTGAGAAGGCCGAGATTGTTTGTGTGCCAGCTCGGTTCCTTCCTTAGAGCTTAGTTCGCGAGCCAAATAACCAAATCCACACAAAACATAATCTATAAATTTATCTAAAAATTCAGAAATGGTACTAATACAAAATAAAACATTAAATCGAACAAATAAATTGACACGATAATATCATGAATTACTACACCACGCATCCATAATTCATGCTACTATACTACATACCGTATTTTTTTAATGGACTGTCAACTCTGATCTTGAAATTAATGAAAGCACTACAGGCGCCTTACTGAGTTACTATCGACGCGCGAGCTGAATGACGAGCATGTCGGAATAAATAAATCGAGAAAAATATGATATCGAAGGCAAGTGGACAGGTTCCACAACAAGTAACCTAAACAATTGAGCTACACTCACTTTACTACTACGTACCGTATGTAAGATGCATCTATTAATGATTAGGGAGAACAAGGTATTTGGCCTCCGAAAAAACTGAGTTTAGGTATTTAGCCTTTTCTCGAACGAATTTAGGTGTATGGTCTTCAGTGAAACTTTTGTTAGTTCTATGGCCTTCCGTCCAGTTTTGTGACTTAACGATGTTAACTCAGGGGTTAAAAGACCATTTTACCCCTAGCTAAAAAATAAAAAACAGTATATTTACTGTACATAAAAAACAATATATTTGTTTATTGTATATTTTGAGTTTATAATGATATATATCTCCAGCAGCGCCCATTGCGCTAGCCGCGGTCGGCCTGCCCGGCTGGCTTGGAGGGGGCGGCCGCATCTCCTGGCCGCCAGAATGGCCCCCCGCGCTGGGAAGATGAGAGGGAGGATGGTAGGTCGCGGAAGGAGGGAGAAGAAGCCGGGGCTCTGCCGGATCTGGAGGGTGGCGGGCCGGCCGCGGCTACTGCCCGGCGGTGGGCTGGCCATCGCCCATCGGGTTTTTTTTTCTTCAGAGCGTCGGGGCGCGTCCGACTGGGAAGTGAGGCCACGGTAGCGTTTTGGAATTGCAAAGGGCAAATTTGTCTTTTCACATGCCATGGAGTGGATGACCTAACAGAGAAGGCTAACAGATTGGATGGAAGGCGATAGAGCTAACAAAAATTTCACTGGAGGCCATACACCTAAATTCGTTCAAGAAAAAAGACCAAATACCTAATTCTCCCGAATGATTATCATCCATACTACTTAAAACAAATGTGATAGCGTTATAGTAAGTCCATATTTCTAATGTCCATGTCCAGTCTTCGACCAATTATAAAGTGTAAGACATCAAGTCATACATAATTGATATAAGTTCAATGTTAATAATTTTAGCTCGTTAGGTTTACGAGTTGGCTAGTTAACTATGCTAAAATATTGGAACACATGGAAAGAATATAAACAAGCCGAGATGAACGAGCTATCAAGCAACAAGCTTTTCGTCGAGTCTACTAAGGTGTTTGTTTCTAGTTGACCGAAACTACTTTGTTGAGCTCTTGACCCGGCAAAAAAAAAAAATCCCGCTAATCCCGCTAATCGAGGCCCTGTCCACCTTCCTGATAAAAAAGAAAAAAAACTACTGCGTATCCCTCCCGGATCCCCTATCCACATTCCCGATAAAAAAAATGCTGCGTGATTGGAGGAAAGAAAAACGAGAAAAGAAATGAAAGAAAACCGAGAAAAGGAAAGAAAAACGGGAGCACCGTCGTCGATTCAAGAAAAGAAAGGAGAAAGAACCTCCTCCGTGATTGGAGGAACCTGCGCTTCCGGCCTTCCACATGCGCGCGTATCGTGGACGCGGAACAGCAGCGGCATCGATCTCGATTCTCAAATCACGGATAGTTACTGCATCTGCACGCGGTGCAACAGAAGGAGAGGTCGAGCCCTCCATCGCCCAGGTCTCCAGGAGACTGTTGTTCCATCGCGTTCGTTTGTGTGCCTCTTCAGCCTGGCCACGGCGGCTGACGGCGCCTCTGCGTGCTGCGGCCACAGCGGGGGCTTCGAGGGAGCTCGGAGTTACAACGCGTGGCGGGACGGGCGGACGACAACTAGGCAAGACGCACAGATTGCATCCGGTATCGTTGGCGCGGCACCAGTGGCCGGCAAGCCAGGAGACGACGACGAGCCGCGACTAGAACATGCAGGTATTACCGGCCGCATTCATCTTCTTATTTGTGGAGAACTGTACTCATTACTCATATTTTATCTATTTATTTATATGATTGATTTGTCTGTATTTTATTCGAACAACTTATATTGAAATTCGAGTCACAAAAGCGCGGCGTCTGGCGGCGGAGGTGGTGCGGCATCCCGACGGGGGTGGCGCGACGTCCGGCGACGAAGGCAGCGCGACGTCTGGCGAAATAGTCCGTCCGTGCGTTCAGGCAGTGCAGCATCGGCGCGACGTCCGGCTTGTTTTGCACTGACGGGTCGGCAAATTTCACGACGGCTTCATCTTGCGCCGGCGTCACCGTGTCTTCCTCTCCATCGGCTTCTTCTCAGGCTCGGTAGTAGGTGACGAGGACCAAGGAAAGAAAGATCGTATACGTGTGTGTTGGAGAGGGCCATGCAAACGCTGCTGACAGAGGTCGTCCTTCATGAGATCAGCTATTCTTTATTTTATTTATCCCACCACTCTAAAATTCTTTCGTCTCCTGCTTTGTTGGATCAGTTGAAAATCCTCTCCTTATGATTTGCCAGACTAATGGTTTATTGGACGATGTGTGGGTTCAATTGATTTGGATCCGGCATGTTCATTAAAATGAAAATACAGGATTACAAGTAGTCCATATTTAGATCCGTAAAGTTTTTATGCCCTTAAACCTCAACCCTAGAAGGTACTACATTCAATTCTGATCTTAAAACACTATATTTGAACGCTGCCATAGACAATGTAAATATGTGATCGTCAAATCTCAGCAAGGTATATGTAGACTCATGAATTGAAGTAAATATAGCATTATTTTCTACACTTTAAGACTATCGGCTCAATTAGCAAACGGGTGAGATTCGGCAAATGTGACCTACGAAGCATCATGCCCCCTCTAACATGTGGCACATCGGTGCCTTTACATCTATGCAATGTAAGCACGTGTTCCTAGCTGAGGACACTCGAGTGGTGGGAGGCAGCGTGCAGTGCAGGCGAGGGGCCATGGACCGTGGCAGAATCACAGAAAGGTCTATGCTGTAGAGAGTTTATGAACATTATCTTAAACGTATCATGAAAAGGTCTATATTATAGAGAGCTTATGAACATGCGACGTCACACTCCTATGACTTTAACATCGGTATTTATTTTCAACGTAATGCAATCTTAATATACGATTCATATATTTGTCATATATTATTATCTTATTATCATACAATCCATATATTTTTGGTAAAAATATAATTATTCCATAGCAACGCAAGAACACGTTTATCTATCATAAATAAATAATTACTAGGACGAGGGATGCCGCGCTCCGCTCGCCCGTCTACAAATGCGTAAACAGTAAAAAGTGGATGAACAGTGTTAGGACAGTGTTTTAGCCCGGCGAACAGTGCGAAAAATATTTTAGAAATTGATGGTCAGTGTTTTAACTGTTAAACAGTAATTTACTGTAGCGTCAATGTGATTTACTGTATCAGCTAAGACACGTTGGCAAGATGGCCGTCCGGGGACACTCCTCGTTGAAAAGAGGATATGGTCACTAAAGAGTGTTTGGTACTTTGGTTAGGTATTGGGTATATATGGGTCAGCTTGGCCCGTGCGATGTGGGAGGGAAATGGTTGTTTGGATGTATGTATATTGATTTCAGCCAAACTCAGTTTACGCGTGCGGACGTGTTATCTTTAGACCAGATCAAAAGCTCATATAACCAATTAATATCTCGTGTGCCCTGGGCAAAGGAATACAACCAACCAAACAGAGGGGCTTTTTGCATCGTCTCTGAATCTACTCAACGGCTCTGTTCGGCTGGCTGGTCCAGCCAGCCATTCAGCAGTGTTTTTCTCTCAGAATAATCAGCCAGTCAGCCGTACCGTACCAGCCAGCCGAACAGAGTGAACAAGAACCTGCATCCAAGATGCAAGCCAGTCTCGTTAGGAAAGAGGTATCCAAAATACGAAACATTTTCGTGAGTGAAGAGAACCAAACAGACCTTAAAAATAAAATAAAAGAAAAACATCCTGGTTTCTTCTTCAAGGTCAAATCTGTGGACAGAGAGAACTCACTGGACCAACGTCATATATGCAACAATTCTCACTTATAAAACCACTAATACTAGGATGAAGACAGAAACCTAATAGCTCGCTCTGTTCGGCTGGCTGGTTGATTGTTGTGAGAGAAAAATACTGATGAATGGCTGGCTAGTAAGTACAAGCGAACAGAGCGAGCATTCCCAAGCATATTAAAAGAGGCTTGCATTCAATAAGAAACGGCAATACCTGTTAATTTTTGCAGTAAAGCAAGTTCTTTTATTTTACAGATGGGGTAACACATAATCAGCCGCTTTCCGTATTAAAATAGTTACATGTCAAGACAACAAACGTGTTCAATTTTCACGTAAAATAGTGTAGTAGTATTTTATTTAGAACATCAGCGATTGCTACAAAATTGAGAAAGAACTATCTATTATCAACCTTGTGATACAATTACCCAACAAGGCAACAAAACGCAGCTACCTCTACTTGTTTTGTTAGCAGTCGTGTCTCGTCAACCTGACATCTCAATGACGCTTCCACGCAGTACTACTCCACAAGCCCCAGTTTCCGAGGCTAACAAAAAAGGGGCAAGAGAATTCTCTTTCACTATTTGGTTGCATCCTTAGCATTAAGATTTCAGTGACATGATTTTGTCCTCTGAAAATAAGGCACCGATAATTCAAGGTCAATTCTTTTCTTCAACTATGATAAACTCGCTTCTGTGCCATTTGTTGATGATGCTTCGCTCTTCTTGACTCCAAAAGCAATGTAGTTCACACTGATATCATCTGACAGGGACCATTCTCCACTCAACGGATTATATACGAACCCTGCCATCTCTTTAACCTGGGGATAGTTGTCAAGATATCAGCAACACAACTCCCAATCGAACTCAGTGTGATACAGTGATTGAAAACTTACGGAGACAGAAGCCTTTTGCAGCATTAGGACAAGCTCCTCAGGGGTAACCAGTTTGGACCACTCATGTGTGCCTCTAGGAAGCTGCACGAGTACAAAAGCTCAGAATGATATATATCAATCTTAAGCTGCATCAATACTCCTCAAGAAAAACTATGACAGTATAACTGTAGAACATCATAGCACTGAATGTTTCTCTGGAGAAGTGGAGATCTTAACCGTCTAGGATCATTACTGGATTCTAACCTGGGTTACAAAAAATTAAAAAGCCAAGAGTCCACATGGCATTGATTTTAGAATGATGACTGGATTAGTTCACACGTTCCTTCATTAGATCATAACAAAGAGTTTCAAATGTTAAACGAAGTCTTCAAACCAGACCAACTTTGAAGGGCGTAAACCACTTGTTTACGGGTCTAAAGACGACAACCGAACCTAAAGAAATAGGTAGCTATACAAAACAAGGGACACTCTGTGCAGTCAGTGACATCATATGTTAGGATTTAGGAAGAATAGAAGTACAGAACTACCATGTTTACTTTACAACATGACTGAATATTTTGTTTAATTTCCACTCCAACCCACTTCCGAACTACCATGTTTACTTTACAACATGACTGAATATTTTGTTTAATTTCCACTCCAACCCACTTCAACACATGTGGATTGAGGTAAATAAATGGTCATCCAAACAAGCCCCAAGAGTCAAAACATCACTAAGCAAGCATATTTCTCCAACACAATGGACTACCCAACTAAATTTATTGATCTCAGCAAATGAAGCCAGAACATGAAAGAAGGCTAGACACTGACCCATCTGAGGATATACTCAGCAGCAACTATTGCAGTGGCATATGCTCTCATTGAGCGATTGATTGTGGAAACCACAGTGGCACCATTAGGAACTGTCAAAGCCGAGAGGGATTCACAGAACTCCAAAGGATTAGCAACATGCTCAATCACCTGTAAACCATACAAAGTTCAATCCGTATTCCATAACATTGGTTAACAAAGCTGTGAACTAAATGCACCCCCCACCCCATCCCCCCCCCCCCCCCCCCCAAAAAAAAAAGGTCAAATGATCTAAAGATTCTACTGAAATAAATTAGTCTTGTCTAATCTTGTGACCGAACTAATACAAGTATAAGCATATTCTCTTATGAATAATAATACAGATAAAAGTATTGCCACCCCATAATCTAATGTTTCTAATAGGTAATTATACTCAAATCAGATAGAAGATGGCACAAATTGAAACATATCCAAGCAATAAAGTGCAGGACTACCAAAGCTTTTTCAATATTATTCTAAAGAAAAGGTACTCCATACTATTTGAAGGAGAGGATAAATACAGATGGAACCAAATCTCCAAAAGTATGCATACCTCAAGAGAAATTACAGCATCAAATAGCCTTTTCTCTTTTACCAGTTCCTCTGCATATAAACAATTTTCATATAAGTTTCCTCCAGTCACAGTCATAAGAAATATCAGGGATCAATAACTTATGGAGCGTTTGGTTTGATGAATCAACCCATTCTAGATGGGGTGATGCATCATGAGTCCATTCCTCAAATTTAGTGGAATGACCCCATTCCTCATACTTGTAGTAATCATTAGCTTGTGAGGAATGAGGTGGTGATGGAGCAACTAATTCTATTCCATAAACCAAACAAAAGACTAGAGAGTGAGATGATGATGGACCACTTGTTCCACAACACCCCCTTAGATGTCAAAATTCGAAAATTAAAGTTCTTCCTTTTGTGCTTCCTTTTGTGCTATGACTAGTTCCTACACATAATTAATCAAGAATGTAACCACATTAAGTACTAGCAAAGTTTACAGGAAATAATTTGCACAACCACACATGGACATTATTCCTTAAAAAGGATTACATCAAAGTATGGTGTCAATGGAAAAGAACTCCCAGGATCAACGCAGCAGCTCCTCTATCATCGTTCAAGATAAATACAGTAGGTACAGGGAGGGAGGGAAGTACCAGCTGTTGCACAACAGTACTCAATCGAAGCAGTTGTCGGATCAGATGCCTGAGAAGATAAGAACCAAGAATCATTGACCAAAGGAATAGAGAAGTTACAGTTTTCTGTGTTTATAAGATCCCAAATTAAAATAACTCTGAAGACAAGCAAACATATTTAAATTCACCAAATAATTACATGATCAAGAGTTTGCACATACCGCATGAATACTTGCAATCTTTATATTCTTGTCAACAGCATCAATTGCAGTAACCGTTGCTCCCATTCGAGCAAGAGGCTGCAATCCAGCAGAAAGATAGAATTATTTTATTAGCCTTTTCCAGATTGATCATGGAACAAAGAAACACTTCTTACAGTCTACAATTGCACTCAAAACACCAGAAAGGGATTGCACCAACATTAGGATATAATGTGACGCTTTCAAACAAATACTTGTATATTAAGCTATATTTGCTAAGTCTATTAAACTAAGTAGTAACAGTACGCGCAATGTTCCGAGCTGAACTAACACAAGTAGTGAGGTTCACATCCAAAGTCACAAAGCCGATGAAAAATGGAAATAATGAACCATCTTCCTTCCATGTTTTCTACATACTGTTTTTTTCTTAGAGTATGTACAAAAATAGATGAAAGTTGTCGGGGATAAATGATTGAAATCCACATCAGTAAGATTGACTATTGCTCTGGTAGGTAACATGAATGCTGTTAGGAGTTTCATTAGTTTAAAAAAATTCAAGTAAGTCAAAATGCCCACTAAAAGATTATTATATATATGATAAGAACCTCGACCTAAATTTGTAACCAGCTTGCCTATCCATCAATAGACTTCATCAAGCAATGTTGAAGCTAAATTCTATCTAATGATCTAAATTTGAAAAGTACATGTGTGCACTAATAATCCCATTCTCCAAAGACATCCTCCAAGGAACAAAGTTCATGCATGCACAAGATCAATCCACAAAAGACCACCATGGTGGAGGGGAGAACCTATTATCACAACCAGTCCACCACCATCTCAATCCCTTAAGTGGTATAAAGATACGAGCACAATGCACAAAATACAAACTCAAAATAACTGGATAAACAAAATGCCAGCTGCTAGATGTCAGTATCTGTTTCTATAATCTGTAACTGTTGCCAAATGACTTTCCTTTTAAAAGTAGGTCATTTACTATGTAAGTGCCAAGTGATTCACAGATGATTGACAGAGAGAAGCTTTCTACCTCTGACAGAATGCCACCTCCACATCCAACATCAATAACTTTGAGACCTTCAAGTGGCTTAGATGAATTTGGATCCCTCCTGGATGAACGAATATGCACACTTACGCAGTTAGCTAAAAATTAACAAATAGTATGTGTTGTTTCATAAGCCATGTCAGTTTACATTCCGAACAAAAAAGTTTGAGCCTAGACATACATGCAAATGGAGTACCACACAAATTTACACACATCATTACTGATTTAGTTATCTACTAAAGCATAGTAATTCACTAGCTCAATCAAGAAATCAATTCTACAGAAAGACACTGCCTATGTAGACCAGGAACACATTAAGAGATGATATTCACAGCATGATTTATCAACTCTGGCTTTAAGATGGTAAGACACAACATCAAAGGAACATTAGAGTTCATTGTTCATTGTTGGTAAAATGAATGTGTTAAATCATGGAGAAATGAAATAACGTTGACATTCAACCTTTAATTTATTCTTGTACCACTAGAAATACAGCTTGGCAGTAGATTTCATGTATATTTCAAGCGGCTCACTGTGGTGTCAACAAAAATGAATAAGTTCAAGGGGTGCAGAACTGTACCTGAAATGTCTACAAAGAGTGGAGCGGATAAAAGACAGTCGGGTTGGATTCATCACATGCAAAGGTTTGAATGGGCCACTAGAATCCCACCTGTTTATTCCAGAAATAGCACTGTCATCAATAAGCTATAACATACAAGAAGATACATGTAGTTTACTACCAGTTTTAGCATTTCATCTGCGATTTAGAATAAGCGACAGTGTTAGCTGACCAGTGACCAGTCCTATCTTAGGTCTAATCTGAGTTCTTCCTTGAAAGTAGCTAGGAAAATGCTGATATTCATAAACATGTGTGGCGATCCAACAACACTAGTTATAGAATGATTGTCTTCATCCATCCCCGAACCAAGGGCAGCAAAAAAAAAAAAAAAAGAAGGATGGTATTCATATCCGGCCGGAAACTGTAGGCCAACTAATCTGTTAAACACTGTCTCCCATGCTACAGGGGCTGTTCACCACCTTCCTTCGAATACGCACCCGAGCTCAACCATGCTGTCGTCCAAACTCACATACGCTCATCCAAACATCTACGAACAAGCACGGGAGGTCGTCAGGAGGGATCTCATTTCTCACCAGGTCTCGGCGATGGAGGCGAACTTGGAGACCTCTGCAAGGTTCAGAGACGAGACAGTGGGACCTCCACCGCTCGATCTCGACGGACCTCGAGGCGGAGATGGAGGAGGTGGTGGCGGCTGCGGCGGCGGCGGGGCAGAGGAGGAGGCCACGGAGGCATACCTGCTCCATTGGGGGAGGAGGGCTTGGATAGGAGAGTAGCCGGGGCTCGGGATTCGTGCCCTGCCGTGGAGTGGGGAGGCGGAGGAGACGAGCGCGCGGCGGAGCATCGTTCGCGGCTACCGGAAATTTCCCGGCGAGGTTTAGGACGCGGGGCCGACACGGCGGTGTCCGCCTGAGATGTGGACAAATCGATTTTCCACTTTGCTAGTCGGACCTCGGAGAAGGGCCATCCGCGGACCACATGAACCATTGGATGCGCAATCCAACGGCTCAAATGAGACAAAACGATGAGGAGGTTTCCTGGTTACTTTTTGGAAAGGAAATCCTGCGCCCGTTTAAGACGCAGAATCATGAATACACCAATTCAGTAATTCCTGAGAAAAAGGTGCCCTCTCCGTCACAAATTTTAGAAGTTTTGTCTTGTCTATGGGCATAGTTTTAAAGACAACTTTGTTCGGCTGGCTGATTGATGAAAGAGAAAAACACTGGTGAATGACTGACTGTTAAGTTTAAGCAAACAGAGTGTATATATTATTAGACAAGTAGTCTTTTAAACTAGCTCTTGCTAAGGTAAATATGACGCATGCTTTAGAGCTAGCACCTAGCAGGTAGACTATTCGAGTCGCCCTCACCGATGATTCGGTAGCAAAACCACAGCAGTCGGTCAGGGTACCCAGACTGGAGCCACTCTCGCAATGGTCAAGGATGGTATTGCAGAAGTAACTTCATGCGCCACCACTAGTGTGCGATGTAATCGCGAATGATTATTCTGGGTACTGTTTATTTCGGTATATACACAAAATCGACACCGCACAGCTCGAAACAATTCACTAGCGAAGCTCATATCTTTGGAAAATGAGCCACATCGAGGAATTACAACACACTTAAAACCTGGCTACTGGATAGTTCAGTTGAAGTTTGGATGATCACCCCAGTAGAAGTTTGAATGATCACCGTGCTGGAGATCTTTTTTCCGTCAATTGGACCAGCAAGAAGCCTTTCTCAAGATGACCTAAACTGGACAGTGGCGTCTAGTGATCTTGTTGTCGCCTCAATACTCTCTTCTCCGGCGCTTGAAACTGGAAGGTACGGTGAACTGATTTTGGGAGTTCTGGAGGGAGGTAATTTCAGGAACAAACATGGTGCTGTCGTATGCAGGGAAACACAAATTCCCATGCCAATTGAGCCCCGAGGCTGTTGGTGGCGAGGGAACCTCAGGTACTGTCCATGTATTCTCAGGTACTCGGTCCATATATTCATCGGTGGTCAATCCAAGCACCTGCCCTAATAGTTCCTCGGCGACTGAGCCTTCGGCCAAGCGGCATTGTGGAGATCCCCCGGCACTCCCCAGCTTAGCATTATCGCCCTGTGTAGAGAAAAATTTTATTCAATAATCTGCCATTTAAGTCTTGCAAGTGAATGAAAAAAATCAGATGCTACACTAAAATCTTGATCATCCTCCTGTCAAAAATCCACAAAGCCTACACTATTTCAAAGAGCAATCTCCTACACTAGAGTAACAGTCACCAAATCTAGCAACTAAACTTAGCACTACAATAGCACGTCTAAAACTATACTTCACCATCATCAGTCAGTTAAGTTTGAACCTAAATAACCTTATACATTAATTTTCTTCAGGCAAGTGCCAGAAAGAATGTCACTCTTAAGCTCTTAAACAAGTTTACGACAACAATCTGAATTTTCATCATAGTAGGTCAAAGTTCAAATGCATGAAGCTTCAATCATGAATAATGCAAGAAATAACTAGAACATCCATATCAAGAAACGCAACCTATGTTCATCTACAATCTAGAAGACCTGAAATTTGAACAGAAGCTAGGAAGGTATTAACAATACGAGGAAAAAGAGGCAAAAAGAACAATCTACATATGGTAACTTGCCTTAGAAGAACCATGCTCGGAAAAGCCAAAGTTTGGACCATATTCTGAGTTAGTGAAGAACTCATCCACAGGCCAATCTGGTAGACTGCCTGTCACATTACCACCTGAGATTGACAAGTGGTAGGCCCCATCACCATTGCCATTGATTTGGTTGGAGAAGACTGTTGTGATCTGGCTAGACTGCTGAAGTGCTGGACTTTCCTCTGACATGTACTTAGGCAGAGATTCTACTGACCGAATTGTACTATTATTCATATCCCAATCAACCACTTCTGCCCTGGCTGTTGGAACAGAATTCTGCCTCAAATAATCTCCATTTGTTACATTTTTGCTGGGAACAGAAGCACTGCCTTCAACTGGAAATTGAACTGTCGGGCTTCTCCTTGGCAGATGTCTCGCTGATTGATTAACTGATCCACCAGCAGCATTAACATGCTTTTCAGCAATAGGTGGTACTGGATCAGCAGGATCAAGACCCACCTGAACTCCAGTTAGAAGGAATCTCTGATGTACTGAAACAAAGGAATTCACTGTGTGTATAGCAACATCACAGTCTCTACAAAGTAATGCACGGTCCTCTAAGCAGAAGAAGTATCCAGAAGCCTCCTGCAGTAAGGGTAAACATGAGAAATGTCTTGCAGGAGTAACCAATAGAGTACAGAACAAACTGTGCTGCGGTAGCTAACTATATATGTCCCTGAACCCCAGTGGTGTGACCTCGCTGATAGCCGGCAGCCACACCACAAGGCTAAGGGTAGAAGAAGGGGACTAAGATAATAGATTGATATTCGTCTAGCCTGCCAACTAATGGTTACATGACCTCCTTTTATAACCACGTACTAGCAGCTCGGCGATAAGGCTAACAAATGGATCTAGTAGCTAACTAACAAATAATGATAGCAACTAAGGATTAGGTTGTTGCTTGTTTGCTCCTTGCGCCAGCCTCTGAGCCCCTGCACCGAGTTGGCCAGCATGTCCATGGACAATAGCTCAACAAACTCAAAATGTAAAATATAGTTGACTTATTGTCCATACAGTGATTCGATCCTCATAAGTAAAACACTGTAGAGTATAAACAGAAGGCACACCAGTGAAGCAAAACAAGTGCAAACTTGCAGAAACACACCAGGCAACCAAATTTATCTGTTTACAGTACTCGCAACTTAGGTTGATACAAAATAATGACGTCACTATAGATGGACTGGAATTAGTAAATTTATAATTTGATGGATCATGCATATACCAGGTTTTCAAAATCAGCAAATGTGACATGTTAAAAAAAATGATAGGGCACAGTGTGTTGCAATTAGAGAAAACATATGGTGTTTCACTTCAGCACCCTCAAGGTAGTTAGTAGTTACAAGTCCACATGTGCATGTAACTGCATCTTTTCATGAACTTGTGCAAGTGAACATATGTGTGAGACTGTGGGATGCAACGCACACTTGAGTTTGAGCTTGAGCTCGTGCGTGCATTGTGTAGCAATCTCGTCTTTCGTCTTGAAGATTGCCTATTTCTTCCACCTGTGGTAAATTAGGTGCTGGTGAAAAAGAGAAAAATGTGCGCAAGTGCAATGTAAAGCCTATTGGGGTTCACTCTAGTTAAACGCACTTTTACGTAGCCTGCAGTATATTTAGCTATGTAACTTTCTAATCTTTCAGGCTTTCACAAAATGGTAAGCAATCATATTTAAAGAATATATGACCAAATGAAAAGAAAGTTTATATATGCATGCATTTGGAAATTGGAATAATCTTCACGATTGTCCTTTAAACGTAACTGTCATTCCAGTAAAAATTGCACTATGGTCTAACAAAGCTACCCTTGAGGCTTGGGCCATTTCTAGTGCACACTTTATCAGGGAACGCTAAATTGAATACTTATCCATTTCATCAATACAAGGCTGGCAATGCAAACTGAGACTGCATGTGCATGCACATGGTCAGTAGCCCAGACAGCATGGTGAAGCAAGCATGCTCATACCTGGGTCCACACAGGACAGCTTGATCAACTTTAGGTCTCTAGCAAACATTAATTATTATCCCTGCTATTATTGATGCCATTCAATACTTTTATATTCATAGAATTTTTCCTTCTGTGTTTCATCTCCATCCTACACCAGCTTGCTTGGAATAAAGGGCACTGTTGTTGTTACTGCTGGTTCTAAACTGAAAAGTGCTAATTTTAGAGCATAACATAGATGGATAAATAAATGAAGTATTGCATTGTTTTCTTAAAACGTGTAATCAACCGAACTTTGACCAACTTTAGATCAACTGCTAAGCACCTTTGCCTCTGCTTCACCGCACCGGCCAGGGCCATCTCTAGAGGGTGGGCAGCAGGTGCGAGTCGTGCGACGGCCGGGGGTCCATGACGCCCGGAGGGGAGGGGGGGGGCCATGAATATATATTTGACCCATAAAAGTAAAACTTTGAAGGCATTTACACTCAGCATACAACTCAAGCAATCAACCCATTATCTACATTCATTTGTTGTCAGCGTCGCTTCATATTCCTGGTCTATCGATCGAGTATATCAATGTTTATCTTTCTCCCCTTCTCGGCTTCTCGCCCTATCACCCAATCGCCTGACGTAGTGATGTCGCTCTGCAACAAGTTGATGCCGCATGCTCGCAAGAACTAAATAGAATAGTTATTTTATTGTTCTTTTTGCTTTTTATTGTACTATTGTTATCATTTATGAACTAAAAATATGCTGCAAGTTAACTCTTATTACTCGTACTATCTACTATGTACATTAATCGTTCAATCAAAAAAAATATTTTAATGGGCCCTTGTCATCGTGGTTGCCAGGGGCCTTTAAAATTACTAGATAAATGCCCGTCCATTGCACGGGACCATTTTGTTGACACTTACGATGATGGACTTCAAGAAAATAATAAAATTCATATTGGACGCAGACACATGGATCCAGTTTTCATTGCGGAACCAGATAGGATAGGATGTGGATGCGTAAGCTCTGAGTGAAGGATGATTCTTCTCGGACGTGGACGACTGAGGGCCGGCAGAGGATATCCCATGCAACTATAAGGTTTGAACTCTGAACTGCCAATTAAACCAAGTTTGATCCGCCCCTCTCAGTTTCCAAATTGATTCTTCCTGCCAGCTTGGTGTACAGTAACACGATCTACCTCGACGTTCATGAGCTAAAGTCCAATATGAAGCTGTATAGTTCTACTTCACTGGTGTAGTAGTTTTTTGTCCCCTTTTGCTAGTGGTCGGTGGAGGTGAAGCTGTTTTAGATTTATATGATAAAGAATTACTATAACAGATGTTCAGCCAGTCTGTAGGAAACTAAATTCTACCTACAGCAGATTTCCATATGTATGGCATCAAATTTGAAGTTCATATGAGAGAAAATACAAATTATTAGTTTTTATTGTAGATTAAAAAGAGTAATATTAACTATATCCAGATGCTCTTCGCATAAAGTCAGCAGTCCACATAGCTTTATATATTTGTACACTAAAGCGCAACATGTGGCACAGAATAGCTCACAGCGCAGCGGCCAGGCTTGTTCCCTGAAAGGTCTGGGTTCGAATCCTCATACTGGCATCTTGTTAGTTTTTTTTTTTTACGCCGCTGGTCAGTGGTCACGCAGACCAGATAGAAAAGGGCGGGCGGTTTTGGTGGTCATTACAAACTGCAGTGAGGGCCGTCTGTCAGTGGAAGGAAAGCAGGAAGAGACGGAGAGTGGTGGGAGTTTGAATCACACATGCGGGCTCACGTGAGGGGAGTGCAGCCATGGTTGCGGGCTCATGGGAGGGGCATGCACACCAAACCGTCGTTGGATGAAAGCCGTCCATATGTTTTAAGGTGTAACAGATAGAGACGGCCCTGACACCAGCTACAAGCAACATGCTATAGCATAGCCATATCACCACAGTTGAACATTCTATGACACTGCAGCAAAACCTATCTCATTGAAGTATAATGTGAATAAAAGCTATTAATGAACAGCACAAGCAAAAATGAAACCAAATAGTACAGAATGGGCTTGGAGTAAGCTGACTTGAATAAGAAAAGCACTTAGCACTTGTTTATGTTAGTCATTGGATCCTTGCTCTTGGTGTGAGCAGGATCCTTACTCTCATCGAGAGGATGACACTCAGAGTTGGGGCAATTTTCGGGGTTTATTTCTCACACTCACACAATGCCATACCAACCTGAGGGGTTGGGGATACATATTTATAGGCTGCCAACCAGCCAAGCTAAGATGCTAAGACGCTAGTCTAAGATGCTAAGATGCTAGTCTAAGATGCTGTCCTAATATGCTGTCCTAGAGATGCTAACAACCAGTCCTAGATGCTGTCCTTAAAGATGCAAACAGCCAGTCCTAGATGCTGTCCTTGAAAGGGCAGCAACAGCACCAAGTGCTACAGCCATGTGCTGCAGCCTGCATACAAACAGCCAACAAAGACTTATCCATCATTCTCCCCCTAAGTCTTATGTGGCTCCTTATGAGGAATCTGAACCATTCCAATCCTGGTGCGAAGCTCCTGGAACTTGATCCGCCCAAGAGACTTGGTCAGTAAGTCGGCGAGCTGGTCTTGGGTGTTGATGTAGTTGGCCCGGACACTCCCTTCATCCAGGCAGCTTCTGATGAAGTGATACCTCACCCGGATGTGCTTGCTGCGCTCGTGGAAGACAGGGTTCTTTGCCAAGGCCAAGGCGGACTTGCTGTCCACCCTGAGCTCTACTGCCTCTGCGTCTCTGCCAAGGAGATCGCCAAGCAACCGAGCCAGCCACAGGGCCTGAGTAGAAGCGGTAGTGGCTGAAATGTACTCTGCCTCGCAGCTAGACAATGCCACCACCTGCTGCTTGACCGACTGCCAGCTGATCAGACACTTGCCGAGGAAGAACAGCGTCCCGCTGGTGCTCTTGCTTGTGTCGATGTCGCCGGCGTGGTCGCTGTCGCTGTATCCGATGAAGTGCGCCGCGCCGGGGCACCTTGGGTAGTGCAAGCAATAGTCGGAGGTGCCCGCGACGTAGCGGAGGACCCTCTTCACAGCCTGCTGGTGCTCCGTCGTCGGTCGCTGCATGAACCGGCTGACGTAGCCAACGGCGAACGCCAAGTCCGGGCGCGTGTGGACGAGGTAGCGAAGGCTGCCCACAATGCGCCGGTACTACGTCGCGTCCACCTCCTCCGACGTACTCTCACGGCTCAGCTTGAGCCTCTCCTCCATGGGAGTGTGGGCTGGGTTGCAGCCGGTGAGGCCGCCCAGCTCAACGATGCGCTTGGCGTAGGCGGTCTGACGGAGCGAGATGCCGGTGCTGTCTTGGTGGACCTCGATCCCCAGGTAGAAGGAGAGAAGCCCCAGATCGCTCATCTGGAAGGCGGCCTTCATCTCCGCCTTGAATGCCTCAATCTCCTCCTCCTTGGTACCGGTGATCACGAGGTCATCGACATAGACTCCAACCAGCAGGGCATTGCCTCCCTTGCCCCGCCGGTAGACGGCTGCCTCGTGAGAGCTCTGCTGGAACCCCATCTGCCTGAGGGTGGAGTCCAGCTTGGTGTTCCAAGCTCGTGGTGCCTGCCGCAAGCCGTAGAGGGCCTTGCGCAAGCGGAGAACCTTGCTCTCCTTGCCGGGAATGACGAATCCCGACGGCTGGCGGACGTAGACCTCCTCCATCAAGTCGCCGTTGAGGAAGGCGACTTGACATCCATGTGGTGGACACGCCAGCCCTCTAGGGCAGCTAGCGCGAGAAGGAGCCGAACGGACTCCATCCGTGCGACGGGTGCAAAGGCGTCGTCGAAGTCGACTCCTTCCTGCTGGACGAAGCCGCGTGCCACCAAACGTGCCTTATGCTTGATCACCGCCCCGGACTCATCCTTCTTCAGCTTGAAAACCCACTTGAGCGAGATGGCGCGATGACCGGTGGGAAGGTCAGCCAACTTCCAAGTGCGGTTCCGCTCGACGGCGTCCATCTCCTGCTGCATCGCGGCGCGCCATGCCGCATCTCCCTCCGCCTCGGCGAAGGAGCGAGGCTCGCCGTCCTCATGCGCCATGTGCAGCTCCCCCTCAAGGTCGTGCTCCGCCTCTCCAGGGACGGGCTGCTCGCCGAGGATGTCGTCCACACGGCGGTAGCGCAGGAGCTCGCCGTCGTGGCAAGCGTCGATGCGATCCTCGTCTTTGGACAGCGGAGTGGCAAACTCCACTGTGCACTGCTCGTCGTGGACCGGAGCTGCTGGTGTCGAAACCGGTGGTGTAGATGCAGCTGGTGTAGGAAAGCGGGGCGCGGCTGGTGGTGTAGGTGTCGGAGAAGCTGCCACAGCCGGAGAGGAGCTCGCTGGAGCCGGTGGAGGACTCGCAGGAGCCGGTGGAGTGCGTGGTGGCGGGAAAGGCGAGCTCGAAGAAGAAGAGCTGCTAGCTCCCCCCGCCCCCTCGAAGTGGACGTAGTCGATGGAGAAGTCGCTGACCGTCCAGGTGGAGCCGTCATCCACCATCTTGCCCCACGCCCAGCCTCGCCCTTCGTCGAACACCACATCACGGGCGATGCGCACACGCTGAGTGGTAGGGTCGAGGATGCGGTACCCCTTGACGCCATCGGGGTAACCGATGAAGACTCCCGGCGTGCTCCGGTCATCGAGCTTGCCGATGTGGTCGAGCTCCTTGACGAACGCGAGACATCCGAAGACGCGGAAGTAGCTGACCGCCGGCTTGCGCCCGTGCCAAGCCTCGTATGGCGTCTTGCCTTCGAGAGCCTTGGTGGGCGAGCGGTTGAGCAGATGGACGGCCGTCATCACCGCCTCTCCCCAGAAGA
Source organism: Eremochloa ophiuroides (assembly GCA_038502445.1). NCBI lineage: Eukaryota > Viridiplantae > Streptophyta > Magnoliopsida > Poales > Poaceae > Eremochloa > Eremochloa ophiuroides. Next base: position 12,205,232 of record JAHLJS010000003.1, on the reverse strand, counting down.
CCGCCGGCATCCCACGCTACTTGAGAAGGGCACGGGCAGTGGCAACCACCGTCTGATTGCGGCGCTCAACGACGCCATTCTGCTGCGGGGTGTACGGCGTGGTGAAGTGGCGCTGGATCCCCTCGTCCGCGCAGTACGCCGCGAACTCAGCCGCCGTGAACTCGCCGCCGTTGTCCATCCACAGCACCCGAAGCTTGCGGCCGCACTCCAACTCCGCAGAAGCCTGAAGGCGCTTGATGGCATCCGCCGCAACTGCCTTCGAGTCGAGGAGGACTGCCCACATGTAGCGGGACATGTCGTCGACGAGGAGGAAGTAGCGCCGGCCTCCGGGTGTAGTCGCTGTGACGGGCCCGCAGAGATCGCCGTGTACGAGCTCCAGCTTTGCCTGGGCACGGCAGCTCGCCTGGCGGGGGAAGGGTAGCCGTCGCTGCTTGGTGAGGACGCAGGTGTCGCAGAGCTGCTCCGCGTGGTCGATGTGCGGCATGCCCTCCACCATCTCCTTGTGCCCGAGCTGCTTCAGGCCCTCGAAGTGGAGGTGCCCAAAGCGCTCGTGCCACATCCAAGCGTCATCGTCGCGGCGGGCTGCAAGACAGAGGGGCTGCGCTACCTGGATGTGGAGGACGTAGAGGCGGTTGCTCCCTCTGTTGACCCTGGCGAGGAGCCAATGGTGGCGATCCCAGATGCGCAGCACGCCGTGCTCGATCTCCACGCGTGAGCCATTCTCATCCAGCTGCCCCAAGCTGATGATGGAGTTCCTCAACGCGGGGATGTAGTAGACACCAGTGAGCAGTCGGTGCTCGCCGGTCTTGGCAGTGAAAAGGACGGAGCCGACGCCCTTGATCTCCACGGCGGAGGCGTCTCCGAACCTGACGAAGCCTCGCACGCCGGAGTCCAAATCGGAGAAGAACTCCCGCCGCCCGGTCATGTGGTGGGTCGCGCCGGTGTCGAGGTACCACCCGTCGACCTTGTCGCCGCCCGTGCCATCGCCGAGGAAAACGTGCGCACGTGGCTCTTCGAGGTGGAGGAGGGCAGCCGCGGCCGGTGTGGAAGTCGGTGGTCGCAGCTCGACGCTCCCGTGTACCAGGAAGAGAGCGGGCTGGTCCTGCTCGGCCTGGTCCTCCTCAGCCTCCGCGCCGTGCGCCTGACCGCCGGGCCTTGCCCCTCGGCGGTCTTTGGCCCAATGGCCGGTCTTCCCGCAGTTTTGGCAGATGTCATTGCGGTTAGCCTTGCGCTCGCCATTGGCGCCGTCACCAGCGTCGTCACCGGCGCCTCCACGCGCCCGGTCCTTGCGCTCCCCGCGAGGCCGGCGCTTGCGGCCGCTCGATGATCCCGGAGCCGCCTCCTTCTGGCGGGTGCGCCACTGCTCCTTGGTGAGGAGAAGCTTGCCACCCGCGGTGGCCGTCTGCGAGGACTTCTTGTCGCGTAGATCGACGGCCTTGAGCCGCCCCGTCACGTCCTCGATCGTCAGCTCGCCGAGATCCAGCATTCTCCATGGACAAGGCGATCTGCGTGTACTTGTCGGGGACGACGTAGAGGTACTTCTCGACGGCGTCCTGCTCGTCAATGACGTCTCCGAAGCGCGCCATCTGCTGCATCAAGCCGGTGAGGCGGAGAGCGAAGTCGTCGACGTCCTCACCCGGCTTGAAGGCGAGGTTGTGCCAGTCCTGACGAAGCCTCTGCTGCGTGGCCTTGCGTGCGCGATCGCTGCCGATGCGTGACGCGGCGATGGAGTCCCAGGCGTCCTTGGCGGTGTCCTTGTCCGTGAGGGTGGCCCCCATCTCCGGTGGAACGGCGGCGATGATGGCCTCCAACGCTCGCCGATCTTCGGTGAAGTCGGCGTCGCCGTACCGGACAGCATCCCACATGCGCCGTGCTTGCATCTTCACCTTCATCACCATGGACCACTCGGAGTAGTTGGTCTTGGTGAGCATGGGCCACCCGCTGCCGATGCCAGAGTCACGGACGACGGTCTGCACGGCAGGAGGGGAGTCGCGCCGGCCATGTCGGCCGCGGCGCCGATCCGGGGAAGGGGAGGCGCGCCGCCTGTGAGGACTGCGTGCGCCCGCATCCCGTCCTCCCCGCTCCCGGTCGAAATCCCGCCCGTACAGCGCGAGGTCGCGGCCGCGGTCGTCGCGGTTCCGAGCGTCGAAGTCGCGCCTCGCCCGCTCCAGGTCCGCCTGCTCGCGGCGCCGCTACTCATCCAGTGCCTGTACGACGCGTGGATCCCACCAGTCGTCCCGGTCGTGGTTGTCGCGGCCGTCGCGGTCACGCCGGGCCTCCTCTCGCTGCAAGTCCCACCCGTCCCAACCACGTGCGCGTGCGTCTGGGGCGCGGTCTCGCTCGTGGTCGAAGTCGCGCGGCTCCTCGTCGCGAGGGAAGCCACGTCCGCCCCCGCCGCGTCTGCCGTGGCCGTCGTCACCGCCGTGCGCGCCTCCTCCAGGGGCGCCACCCACCGGCCTGCGCGCCTTCTCCAGGAGCGCCACCGGCGCGTCCGCGCCTGTCCGGGCTGTCGCCGCGCTCGTGGGCGTACGCGGCTACCCACTGCGCTGCTCGCCCTCGCGCTGCCTCCCTCTCCAGCAGCTCGAGGTCCGCGTCAGCGGTGTCATCAGCAGCGATGGAGCTGCTGTTGCTGCCGCGCAGTACCTCGACCTCCTCTGCTGCCGCACGCGCTGCATCAGCCGCCGCCGCTGCCTCCACCTGTGCTCTGGCTGCAGCCAGCTCCGCTGCTGCCAATCTTGACGCTCTTTCCGCCGCCGCAGTGGCCTGTGCCGCCGCTCGCTTGCAGTCCTCTGCCGCTGCAAGTTCGGCATCCTGCCGTCGCCGCGTGCTCGAGGCGACCGAGCGCTAAGACTGTCCTGCGGACATGGTGCGCCACCGGTGGACTGCTGCGTGGAGAGAGAGCTGCCTCCGATGAGCTGCTGCTCGTCTGAACAGGAGAAGAGGGGTGAGCAGAAACAGCCGGAGCTGCTGCTGCTGCTGGCTGGGGCTGCTGCGAGGCAGGAGACGAGACCAGAGAAGGGATGGAGCAGGAGATGCTCAGGCTACAGGATAGTACGGCTCCGATACCACTTGTTAGTCGTTGGATCCTTGCTCTTGGTGTGAGTAGGATCCTTACTCTCATCGAGAGGATGACACTCAGAGTTGGGGCAATTTTCTGGGTTTATTTCTCACACTCACACAATGCCATACCAACCTGAGGGGTTGGGGATACATACTTATAGGCTGCCAACCAGCCAAGCTAAGATGCTAAGATGCTAGTCTAAGATGCTAAGATGCTAGTCTAAGATGCTGTCCTAATATGCTGTCCTAAAGATGCTAACAACCAGTCCTAGATGCTGTCCTTAAATATGCAAACAGCCAGTCCTAGATGCTGTCCTTGAAAGGGCAGCAACAGCACCAAGTGCTACAGCCATGTGCTGCAGCCTGCATACAAACAGCCAACAAAGACTTATACATCAGTTTATGTATAAATGTTTAGCACAGCATTATTAGTCTTAATGCAATTGTTTAGTGTAATAATCATGGCACTTCCTTCCCTCAAAGAAAGGGATTGAGAAATGATGCTTTGGGTCCTCAGGAGTGGCACATCAGTACAAATCCAAGTCAGTCTCTTCATAATTACAATATCCTGGAGGACCAGAGACAGATCACATCATGAATCATGATGCCTCCCTGGGATAGGGAAAGCCTGTGGGAGCTAGAAATTGAACTCGCTGTTGTCCTAGTCCAGTCAGATCATCAGTAAAACATAGTATATCATGTAGAAATTGCGCCAATGCTCTAGAAATCAGTAAACCGTGTTCGCTTGAGCTACTCTCAACTTATTTGCAGCCATGGAACAGTATTGTCCGCTCGGAGCAAATTAGATGGCCGCAGCCAAAATAAGTCCGTGATAGTTGCTACAGACCGAAGCATCAACAAACAACCTGGCTTCAGCCGCCTATTCGTTTCGCTAGCCAAATCATCAGGCGAGACCTACCCTGCCAGGTGCTAGCTTGGGATCAGACGATCAGTACCGGTATTCCCAGCCTGGCAGTGGCGGATACTACGCGACAACACTCCAATTCTCCAAACCCGCAACCCAATCGAGCTACAGGAATGGGGGAGGGGAGGAGGGGCAGCAGAGACGGATGAGGGCTCGGGGACTGACCTGACAGATGTCGCACTTGGGCACGGCCGGCGCCGCGGCGGCCGCGGCCCCTGCGGCGTCGGCGTCCGTCAGGAGCGGCACCCGCTGGTGCTTCCCGGCGAGCTTGTTGGCGGCGTGCACCTCCTCGTCACAAGCGACGCAGAGCGCGGCCTCGTCCGCGCAGCACAGCACCCGCGCCTCCGCGGCCCCGCACGCGTTGCATTGGATCTTCATCCCCCCGGCTCCCGGCTCCCCCGCTAGGGTTTTAGACTGAGGGGACGGCGGCGGCGGCGAGGGGGCGCGGCGGGATGGGATTGGATCGGGCTCCGCTCCCCTTTTTCTCTCTCTCTCCCTCCCTCCCCCGCACGGCTCGTGTGAGCTAGAGCTTTTAAGCGAGGTGGGGAGGGAGGAGATACTGATATGGTTGCTGCGAGAAGGGAGCGAATGCGCTGTTGTGTTTTGATTAGGTGCGCGCTTTGTTTAATCCGTGGTGGGGTGCGGTTGCTTTCGGTAGTCGAGAAGGGGGAAGATCGGGGGTTGGGGACGAGGAGAATGGCACGACGGACGAAGCGGTGGTCAAAGCGCGGAGCACAGCAGGGCCGGCGGGCGTGGCCGTGGGACGGGGCAGGGGCGTCGGCTGGAGTGCTGGACAGCGGAGTGGGCGGGGCGCGGACGTGTGCTCCGCCCCCGCGTCCCGCGCGATGTCGGCACATTCCGCCATTCCGGCGGCCGCCGACGGACCCGGGCAGATCAGATGCCGGTTTGCGCCAGATTTTTGCCTCTTCCTGGACGAATTTATTTACAAACAAAGGGCATGTTTGGAAGCACCCTAACTAAAATTTAGTTAGGTAATTGATAGAGCTAAAGTTTAAGTAAGTAAAGATCATTTTAATTGGGATGTTTAGATGCTCTAGCTAATTCAAAATCTTGACCATGCTACCCCTCATTAATACTATTGTTTAGATAGCTAAACTTTAGTTGAATGCGTTTGGATGCTCTAGCTAAATTTTAGTTGGTGATAGTTTGGTTATTTAGACCTTTTAGCTGGTTTTAACTGGGTTGAAACAGCTAATTAGATTGTGTACATTTTAGCCTCCAGCTAAACTTTAGTTAGGTTTAGCTATGAGGTGTTTGGGTACATTATAGCTAAAATTATCCAGGTAAACTTTAGTTGATGCTTCCAAACAGGGCAAAAACAAATGGTCAGGATTCCGACAGATATTATAAATCAACATATTCTGTCGATAGAAATATATCCTCTTCCTTTTCTTATTCAATTCCATTCCTAATTTGTACTCCTATCTAATTATATACTATGGTAATGAAGTGTGGACCTAAGTGGGAGACTTAGTCCGGATTGTGATGAGTGATTGTCAACGGAGTTCACTTGGCATATTGGTCGGTTTGTGATGTGCAGGTGTTGGGCTCGGAGGCAGTGGCGGATGGCGGAGTGAAGGTCAAGTGAGTGGACCGTGCCGATGGACTGGGAACTGTGACGGACGGACGCGGTGCTTGGGCCGAGGGACTTGGTGAAAGGTCGAGATGGCAGACTAGAGGGGGGTGAATAGTCATTTTTAACAACTAATCGCAGCGGAATAAAACTTAATCGATTCTAGCAACGATTCACCTCTCTAACTATAACTCTAAGCACCTTGTAAAATATCCTAGCAAGAAACAAAGGTGCAAGGTTAGCTTGAGCGTCCCTAAACCGTTCTAGTGCAAGGTCACACAAACCTAAGCACTAGTACTTTAAGCACAGGGGAAACTCCTGCCAACTAGCAAACAAAAGAGCACTAAGCACCTAAACTCATTAAGTGCTCAATGACAAGGATACACAATCCTAATCAAGGAGCGCAACTTACTTACCTATACAAACTAAGCAAGACACTAGTTCTAAGCTACACAAACTAAGAACGTGAGTGGCAAGCTACACAAGCTAACCAATCTCACAAGAGCAACTAACAAGTAAAGTAATGCAAAGAATAAATGACTTGTGTAGAAGGGAGCAAACCACCGCGAAGGATGGGAAGATGTTGACACAGTGATTTATTTCCCGGAGGTTCACTTGTCGCCACAAGCTACGTCCTCTGTTGAGACAAGCTCCAAGGTTGCCGCCGGTTCACTTGCTAGTGGTGACCCGCAAGTCACACTCTCCTACATGGAGTGCTTACTACAAGCTCTAGCACTTGACTCGGCCGGTCCACTTGTTGCTCTTCACGTCTCGCTCTACTAGCGATGCTCTTCGCGATCTCCCGCGGGTTGAGCTCCAACCCCCCACAAGCTTGCTCCGGAGCCGAGCACAATCTCCTTGCTTGCTTCCACGGAGCCTCTCGCCACCAAGCCGTCTAAGAGGTGGCGACCTCCAAGAGTAACAAGCACTACCGGCTTGCAACTCGATCACCTAGTGCCAACTCTTGCAATCTCTCAATGCAACGCACTATAATCACTCACTAGCGATCAATTGGATGAACACTAAGCACACTAGTGAGTCAGAGAGCTCCCAAGCACACCTACATAAGCCACACAGGCCCAAGGGTGCTCAGCTGGTCGGCCAAGGCCGCCAAGTGCTTGGTTTTATAGCCCTCAAGCGAATAGAGCCGTTGCCAACCAAAACAGACCGTCGGACCATCCGTCGGAGCGAACCAACACGCCACCGTCGGACTATACACAAGAGTCCGACGTTCCCAATGGCCGCCACGTGTCACTAGCCGTTTGAAGTCGAACGTTGGATCGCAACGGCTAACTTCTTGCTCTTCAACTCACCGTCGAACGGAACACCGTCGGACCAAAGCCCACAGTCCGACGCTCCTCGGTTAGCCACCGTCGGACTAAATTTCCACTGCGCGTCGGACTAAACGAAGCCACGGTCCGACGTTTCCAGAGAGCTCCCCGAACACTGAAAACCGTCGAACGTTAGTCCGACGCTCACCGTCGAACCAACGGAGCGCGTCCGACGCACCACAGCTCGCCACGTGTTACCTTCTCGTTGCTCTGCACCGTCGGACCAAGCAGGAATGGTCCGACGCCCTGAAACGCGGCGTCCAACGCTCTCAGAATGAGCAGGACAAGAGTTAGCCGTCGGACCGAGGCTAATGATTCGACGCTCTGTCCACGCCAGCGTCCGACGCTCTTTTTGAGCTCTTCTCAACACCAAACTTCACCACCTTTCCAAATGTGCTAACATCACCAAGTGTACACCTCATGTGCATGTGTGTTAGCTTTTCACAAACATTTTTCAAAGGATTTTTCTCTTTTTTCACCGCGCCACTCGATCCTAACAACGTATGCAAGTTAGATCGCTCAAGTGGCACTAGATGACCGATATGCAAACAAGTTTGCCCCTCTTGATAGTACGGCCATCTATCCTAAATCCGGTCAAGCACTTCTCTACTCAATCTTAGACCGGTGAAATGGCAACGCCCTAGGTTATACCTTTACCTTGCGCTTTTCATTCCGATCACCGTCTCCATCACCTTCTCCAATACCTTGGTCGATGCCGGTGCAACACATGCACTAACACCTCATGAATGATATGATCTACTTCATATCATCACGTGGCTTTTGGTTCATCGATCCTTGACATGCTTTCTCTTCACCGTTGCATTGGTCTATCGGCGCCAAGCCATCATCCGACTTGCTCTTCACACTTGCAACCGATCCATCGACGCAAAGCCTTGTCTTGATCTTCTCCACCTAGCCACATGACTCCATGTCATGTCTCATGTGCATTAAGCTCCAAGCCATTTTCACCTCCATGACATAGATGCCCACATACATGTACTTGTAGACTAATCACCTGTGTAATCAACACTTAAACACATATTAGTCCACCTAAGTTGTCACTCAATTATCAAAACCAAATAAGGACCTTTCACTTGGACGCCGGAGCGTCAGCTGCGGTGGCGGACACTGTGACATCGAGAGGCGTGATCGAGCATGGTCAAGGGACTCGGAGCGATACACGGGCCGGCGCGGTCGAGGACCGGCGGACACGGACTAGGACGGTTTATTGGTTTGGGCCTCAAAACCAGTGGCGGACGGTTTTCGGGTTTGGGCCTCAAAACCCGGGTGGAGCTGCTTCCGGCAGGAAGCAAATCTCCGAGGTTGCGTTAAGGCGACGGTAACTCGAGCAGGAAGCGGGGTCGTCCGATCACATTCACAGAGACATGCTGTTTCAGAATGTCTTGGGTTAGCTGGCTCGTCTGATTAGCAGTAGTGGCAGTTAGGGGGTTTTCTGCAAAACGTAATAAAGACGATAAGAAGAGGATGGCAGCCCCTCCTCTCCCTATATCTCTCTCACACTCTTTCATTTCATCCCCTCCACCACTTAGGGTTAATGACACCACTTAGGGAGGATCCACTACTTGCTCATAATAGTGTAGACTTGTGATTTGAGCTGAGAAATCGGGATTCTAACCTTGTGTCGTCTCCGGTTCATCCTTTGTTCATGTGATTTTTGTTTCACTACGTTCTTCATTTTCTCTTATTTTCGTGCTTGTTGTGGTTCGTCAATTTGAGACGGTTTCGGTTCGTTTCTTTTGGTTTGATTCGTGCAGGGATATGTGCTGATGCTTCACTATGAGTGATTTTGATTAAATCAACTCGAGCACGATGAATCAAATTGAATTCTTGTTTTGGGAGAAAATTTCGTTCTTGTGCACGATCTGATTTTCCCAGAGATTCAGTTTGAATTGGGCAATGATTTCTTAGGAATAGATTCGTCCTAGGGTGAATTTCAGCTGTGCAAAATTTGGGTTCAAACCATGGAATTTTTGGTCGGATTTCATGAGCGCCCTGTTCTTCTATTCGCTTGCTGGTTCTGAGTTCGTGGGCATCGGACGCCCCTCCTCCGTGTCCGGTGGCCTGCCTTGCTTTCCTTTCTTAGGTGACATCGGAGATCGGACAGAGGAACAGTGGTTTGAGCGCGTCCGAGGCTCATTTTCTTGCGTCCGGTGCCATGCTGTGTCAGGTTTGTCTCGTCGTGTGCATCTCCTGATCGAGCAACTTTAGCACCTGGAAATTTTCGTTCATCGGCAGTAGCTTCGCTGCTACTCCCTCCGTCTAGGTTTATTTGCACTTCTGAGGTTTAAAAAAGTATCCAAATAAAAGGTTTCGATGGCATCTGAAGCCTACTGCCACTGCTAAACTGGGCTGATGGCAGCTGATGCAAACCGAAAAAAAAACAAAGAAACAGAACATCCCAAACGCATCATGTCCACTCGTTCATCGGTTTGTTATTAAAAAAATGTGAATTTTGACAACCCAGAGCATTTAAGCGCTGTCTGACCACTCGTTTTCTATAAAAAAAAAACAGGCGTTCAGCGTTACTCCGTCTCTAGAGTCTGGATGGTTTCGGACAGTTGAACTAAGATATCTAGGGGTAAAAACATCATTTTACATTTGTCTTAGTTTGCGTGTCCAAACCTAAAGATGCAAATATTCGTAGATGGAGGGAGGCAGATCCACTGTAAATTACAATTACAACTAGTCACATCAACGTTGCGGCACCTGTATGGAGCATTAAATGTAGATAAAATATTTATATATTTGTACTTTTCGTATGTACATAACGAGACGAATCTTTTAAGCTTACTTGAGCCATGATTGGATAAAAATTATCAAATATAAATGAATATGATACAGTATAAAATTGTAACTGTAACTGAGATCTAAACACAGCCGGAGGAACCTCTGCCTTGTGTTCTGTGCCTGTTTCCTCTCTCTCTTACAGTATCTGTTCAGCAGCGTTTTGCAGAAAATTTCGAAGTGCAGAAGCAGCACTCTGAGTGCCTAGCACTAGCAGTGTGGAGTTCGTAGCTTTTGCTGCTACAGTTCTCGAACTGCTACAGTAACCAAATCGCTACAGTGATTTCAGCTTCACTAGCAATCTTGTGTTGTCTGCGGTTTATTTGTTTGAGCTCCGATTCAATTTCCGCTTGTTGCGTTGGTTTTATGGTGTTCCGTTGTGTTCTTAGAGAGTATCCATTTACTCGGTTAAGTCGTGAACATTACATAGCTCTGTTTGCTTGAACTTATCAGCCAGCCATTCAGCAGTGTTTTCTCTCTCACAACAATCAGTCAGTCAGCCGTACAATCCAGCCAGCCGAACAAAGTATTTGCGTTTTTTAAGGTGATATTGGGACAGTGGCCGAATACTGGGAAGAAATTTGAGACTGCCATTTACACACACCCCCGCCTGTTTCCGGTCCCTTATGAAGACTGGTTTTGTTGTGACTATCCATAAATACCATGATTATACCTAGATCCTGCAGTCTACCATGACTATATAAATGCATGGAATATGCGAGACGGCCAATTCTGTATTGCGTGTTGCGGCCCTAGTGCTTAGAGTCAGTTCCTCCAATCGATCAGAGATGAGAGGCACGTGCGGCATACTGTGTGTGGTGGCGATGTCGTTGTTTCTGCTACTATCACCTGCAAGTAAGTGTTGCTTATTGATTATATATCTTATCGATCTCTTTTGTCATGAAATCTCAGATATATGTGTGTTGATAAAAAACGACATTAATTGGTATACAGGTCGTCCATATCAGCGACTCGAGGTTGCAGCTAGGGTTACCAACACAAGTGCGGATAATGCTACACTAATCTACTCCGCCGCAGATGAGAGTACTACTGATTGTGTGACCTTATATTTTGCGGCAGACATAATCATTGTTTAGATGATCACAATAAGTTGGTGGACTATTGCTACTGTTGTGAGCCTAATCCTAATCCCGATAAATGTTATTCCACGAGGAGCGAGTGTAAGGCTAATTGTCGATTCTGCAAGACCTAGGGTGGAGTCACCTACAAGAATAATATAGCTTCGCATGTAATAGTGGACTATATATATAGAGAGAGCTTAGTGCATAAATAAATGTTCAGTTTTATGTTATAATTGTTTTTTAAGAAGTTTTATGTTATAATTGTTATAATCTCTTATCTCTTACAACTAATAAGACAAAAAACGTAGATACTTTTTCGTGTGACAATTTCATCGCTCGGTCGCTCTGCCTCTCCCTACGATACCCGTCATTGGTAATGGTAATCGGTAAGGAAAAAAAAGGAAAAACATTCGTGCGCTCACGATGGTTCCTACAAACACGAACAAATGAGAAAGGAAGGTGCTGGGTCAGAGAAGGCAGGAAGCATCTAAATCTAAAAACAAAACAAAAGAACGGCAGGAGCCGGCCCGACCTCACAGTGGCCACGTCGCCGGAAATAGCAAGGGTCGTTCGATCGAGATCCGACGGTTCATTTTCCTCCCACACGACCAATATATACCGGCTCAAACCCTAGCTATTGCCCCACCCTCTCCCTCCTCTCTCTCCGGCGGCGGCTCGGACGGCCCTCGGGCGCGTGCGTCTGGGCTGGGGCAGCGGCGAGGTGTAGCGGCCACCTAGCGCGGGCCCCTATGCCCCGGCGCCGCCGCGCCGGTCCGCCCCTTGCCAGTGCGATAGCGGCAGGCGCGGCGGTTTGGCGGCACGCCCTCACGGCCGCCTTGCGGGGCGAGCGCGTCAGCAGCGCGAGGGCACACCGCCCGCGGCACGGCATTTCGGCGACCTCCTCCTCCTCTGTAACCCTAGATCTACTCTCTCTCTCTCTCTCCGAGCGGCGGCTAGGGCGGGCCCCGTCGCGCGCGTCTGGGCGAGGGCGCCGCAGTCTGCCGAAGGCCCTGCCCGAGCACCAGCTAGGGCAGCCTCGGCCCCGGCGAGGCACCCCACGTGCGAGCGGCGGCTCAAGGGGCGCGGCAAGGCGGCCGTGAGGGCGTGCCCCGGCACCGGCGTGAGGGCCGACGACGCGGCAGCACGGGCGCTAGTGTCGCCTCGCGGGCCTGGCGTGCACCCTGGCGTGGAGGTCCGACGACGCGGTGGTGCGAAGCCCGGCGACGCGGCAACGCCGGTGCCAGCGTCGCCTCGCGAGCCCGGCGCGCAACCTGGCGTCGAGGTCCGACGATGCGACGGCACGGTGCTGGTGCGAGCACAGCACACTGCCGCGGCCGAGTCCCAACGGTAGGCGTGGGGTGCAGGGCGAGCGTGCTCTCCGGCGCATCGGTGCAGCAGCACAGATGTCACCCTCCATGACCGGCTGCCTCGGTGGCCTTGGGTGCCACGGCGGCGGCCCCCGGCTGTCCGGCAGGTGCTGCGCTGGTACGGCTGGCACCGACGATAGTGCCCAGCCTCTGGTGCCTTCTCAGCAGTCCCCTTTGCTCCATTCGCTCCAATCGTTCCTTGGCGTCTCCCAGGTGAAGCATGACTATTCCTCACCTCTCTTTTTGTCCCATTACGGTCTCCTCTGTTTCCCTATTCTAATCTACACTACAGGTTATGTGATTCATTCTATTCGTACGAGAAAAGGCAGGTGCTTGGAGTTTATTTTGCTTGGTATTCTAGCAAAAAAGCTGAGCATGTCTCAATATGTTGTGGTACTGTTATAATCTTTTCAGTATATATAGGTTTGTGCCTATGGAGCTGCTTTATTTATTTTATTTAGTCTAATCATATGCTATTTGACGATGTAGCTATTCCAATTTGAACAGATGGTGTTTCACCACACACACTCCGCATTTTTTATGACATATAGATCTCAGTGAAGGAGGTACCTGTATGGTATTCTGTATTTGTGATCCTTTATCCTTCTGTTATTTTCTTGAAAATACCAACCACGTAAATGCACTTTTACATATTTACAGTATGCTCCGAGAAGCAAAGAGACATGGCAGCAAAAAAACTCCTTCTAACATACCTTCAGGATGGGATACCCGAACAGTGGAATAAGATACCGTCTATTATTGTTGTTTTTGCTGCTGCAGCATCTTTGAAGCTATTGGATGGCTGACACGCTCAATCTACTGTCATTTAAAATTTAATAATGCAATTCACTTCTGTCAACCTGCAGGTAAACATTCTTCCCTTCTTATTTGCATGTATGTGACATCTCAGAGTGTGTATTCAGTGGTATTGAATTTTAGTAATATTATAATCCTTTTTGTTGCAGAGCATTCTGATATTTCCAACCTTATTGTATAGCAGTTCTGTGCATTTCGAATCTGAACGTTTGTGAATCGGTTATTATCTGCCGGATAGAATATACTTGAGAGGAAGAGTCTTGGACCTTGCTTTTGCCTTATGTTCTTTACCTGTTTCGGATTCTGAATCTAAGGTTTTAGTTCTTAAGGTAAATTTTGTAGTTATCTTATTTAGTCCAGTTGACTTTCTGGATCTGATAGCTGCTCAGATTTTGAATATTTATTTATTTGCATTTGATATTTTTGCTTTATTTACATTTGATATGCTAGCCAAACATCCATGAATCCAAAAAAGGAATAAAAAGAAGGCATTTCTTTTTCAAAATATATTGCTCTTGCTAATGCTACCAAATTCTTTTTTATGGATGTGAAAAAGGAATTTGTTTCTTCAAAGCAGAACAACAGTCTTAGTAGGGATTTTTTAGCTCTCCTGTTCAAAGCATCTATATATAACTGACTTTAATGTGTATTCGTTTTGTCTCCTTCATAATGCTTGGTTCTAAAATACTATAGGTCGCTCCAGGCTTATATTTTAGAAGGTGCTTTTCCCTGTTACTATTAAAACCATTGACATCATTCGTTTCACAATTGATGTGATGTAGCCCTACCATCTATGGTGTTTGGCAAGTAGAAAATGTTATCTCAGATGTTTAGGATGGATCAAATGTCAATGGGCCTAGATAACTGGTTAGCTTTGTGAAGGTATCTCAGGGACAATCTTTTCCTGTATAGGACTATTGAAGACTTTTGATATTAATATCTTTTTACTCAAGGCTCGAGGTTCAGAGCACTTTGTGTCTGTTGTTCAGAGGTTGATAGATATACACTGGTAGGAAATTTCTACCAATATAATGACATCAAATGCTTTCTGCAGCCAGGTGAACTCTAATTACTTGAGATTTTATTTATTTGCCCAAATGGTAATCACATGATATTATTTAGTATCTTGCAGTTTCAATTTCAAGGATTGTAGCGTGCTACTCTTTTATCTTTCCTCGTGTGTTGTTTTGAAAAGGTAAAATTCATTAATTGGCTTGCTCAATTACTAACTTCCTTGTGAGATGTGACCGGTCCTTCACTAAACTGCATTTCATTTGTATAGCTATGGGCATTGCTGGATTGAGGTAAGTACTTGGTTTTCCATCTTATTAGGTTCACCTCAAATCAGTTCTTTTCAATTTCCTGGAGATCTTATGACCTTCTGAATTGCCATATCATTTCTACTTTGAGGAAGCCTATAGTTTCTGCTTCTTGCTTCCTCAATCTAGCGGTAGGCATCCATTTAACTTGAAGGTATAATCAATAATGCTTAATCACACCAGTACCATATTACAATCACTATGCTAAAAAGGCTTATCAGTGACGCGTCTTAAGGCTTATCATTCTTGCGTCTGTGATAAGGTCACATTAGTGACGCGTAAAAACGCATCACTGATAACCCATTATCTATGACGCGTGCACCCAATACGCGTCACTGATAACATTTATGAGTGACGCGTCAAACCAATACGCGTCACTGATAACATTTATCAGCGACGTGTCCAGCCAATACGCGTCACTGATAACACTTATCAGCGACGTGTCCGGGCAATACGTGTCACTGATAACACTTTCTTAGTGACGCTTCCAACCAATACGCGTCACTGATAACTATTTCAGAAAACAAACAAAAAAAAATTACAATGATCCTGTATATATGCAATGATCCTATATATATATATATTATTGATCACATTCACATGTCATCGAAATACAAATGTTTTGTGTTCACATATTACACAAGGTCCAGCCCCTAGCTATATTGAGTTCCGAGGAGCACACAATTAGACAAAAGATGTTAACTGTACCCTTTGCCTTTTCATTCCAGATTAATATTGCTCACATTGTCTTAGTTGCCAACGTGCCATCTCTGTTATGAGAACCAAAAGCTTCACTTTCAGCATTGACATGACCCTTTTCATTGACTAAATAGCATAAATGTAAATAAGTCTTCAGCAAACTTAAAAACCCAGTACAAGCAAGTCTACCATTTCACAATAAAGCAAGCCTCCTAGTGACTACACACACAAAAACTGTCAGCTAACAAAGATCACACTCAAAAGCCTCCTGGTGACTAAACTACCAGCTAACGAAGGCATAATAAAAAAGGTATCCTGATGACTGTAAGTCACATGGATTCAAGATACAGCTACCCAATGTTCACCCAAGAAATGTATTAGCATTTTACTAGAGTTCGAGTAATTAGAGAGTAGCATGACATATCTTCTTAGTTAGGTTCTAGTGCACCTGCTAGTAGCCCACACCATACAGAGTGATATATCAACTAAATCATTGCTTCTTCGAAACTGAAAATTCTAAACTGAACATGACATACAAATGCATACTATGAGTAGTAAGTTCTCATTGATTACATAGTATCCACTAGAATATGAAAATGTGACAGGTTGCTTTATAGTATAAATGGCAATACATATACCTCCTAGCTACTTTCCTTTCCTCTCAGCTCAATGAGGCCAACTGCCCAACCTACAACAAAACAACAAAGAGTTAATTAATTAATAAGTGCGTAAATCCTACTCTGAAGCATGTGTTTCACAAAAATATGGTTATTTTTGACACTGCCATGGCTTAATTAAGATCTTGCACAGCCATGCAGGTAAATATACAATTACTAGTTGATTAGCTTAGAACTTTTCTTGTAACATACCTTGCTGTACTGCTCCTGCAAGTAGCTGAAGGGTCCCAATTATCAGGTGAGTTGCACTGATCTGAGCCTTCCAATCCTGCTTGTCGAACATAAACAATTGAACACTGAACAGTGAGAATTTTTTAGTGGAAATCACCTGATCAGTGAGAACATTACCCAAAACAGAAAACCTGCAGTATTACCACTCTGCAGCAAGCCCAATAATAATGAAAATTAAATACAAATTGAAGTGCCACTTATATCTACTTTGAATCAAACTCAAGCATGACCCAGTTTCAGGTAACCATCACTAGTGTTTAAGGCAAGCAATTGATGTTGGAACTAGGTAACTAATATTATCACAGTTTTATAAAGCTGAAATAGAAATTTGGGGTTCATTTTTTTCCTGTAACAAAGTTACACATGCTAGTGCTAATGAAGCTAGCAGCTCATGTTGTTCAGGAAAAAAGAAGCTAGCAGCTCCTCTCATGAAGTCATTATAGTCATCTATCACATGGTTTAGTAATTGGAATGTCATATACTGAAAAATAGACCAATTGCAAAAACTAGTTTAAAAGGGTCTGTCTACACACCTAGTGCCTCTTTGTGCTTTTTCCATTTTTATATCACAGGACAAACTAATGGACATACATTGTGGGAAGAGATCAAGAGAACATGGAAACTGAGTTGTAACTTCTCAGAACTGATAATGAATGCACCACAAGTGATGGTTAATTGGCATCATAGAAAGCTTTCAGTGATCTTAGTTAGTTCCTGATAGTTAATTAATAAAGACATAATGTAAGTAATGTCACTTTGCCTCTAGGATGTAACCTTGCACAAGTACTGGGCAAAGTTTAACTGCTCAAGTGATGGTGGATGCTCCGTATTTCACCTCTCCCACCTGGTGTAAATTGAACAACACAATTTCCTTTAGACAAAAATTAAAAAAAGAAATTTCCCCATAGAAGATGGAATAAAATTTCCCCAAGAAAGAAAACAAGGGCTTCAGCTTGCGTACACATCAGCAGCAAGAAATTGTCAAGCAGTCTGAGATAAACCAGCTAAAGTGATATGTTCTGGCTTTTTTACAATTGAAAAAACCAGTCTGGCCCCATTATTTAGGCCACAATATGATCAATCGATGCAGCAGCAAATGAGGGAAACTCCAGCCTATGCAGGCCCTGTTTGGAAGCACCCTAGCTAAAGTTTAGCTAGCTAATTGGATTAGCTGGGATGGTCCAGCTAATAGGATTAGCTGCTTTTTATTAGTTGGGAGACCTTTTAGCTGCTAATTAGCTAAGTGTTTGGATGCACAACAGCTAAAACTAGCCAGCTAAACTTTAGTTGCTGCTTCCAAACAGGGCCGCAGTAGTCTCAGTGCTAGCTGCCCATGTTCTACACTTCTACTTCTGTCAGACTGTCACTACAAGCCCCCCATGGAACATCAGCTTTGATCAAAGCTGAATCTCAGTGAGGTGCAGCCCTTAGGCAGTCTGTTCTCTGTTGTGCTGTGTTGTGTACCAGAACAAAGCAGATATTGCACCCAGGGGGCTGGCGCCCTCCTTATCTGGACCATTCATTTTGATTGCTGGATTGGGGAGAGATCAACGACAACTGATGTTTCAGCAGCCCAGTAAAAGCTTCAGAAAGGTAGCTCAATATATATTTTTTGGGATGCAGAATAAATTGTCAACTGAATGGTCTATCCATTTGGGATGCAAAATGGAGGAATTAATTAGAGTAATGCACATCAGATTTAGTGGTTGATTTGCACAGATATAATATGGTAAATTCAAAATTGTATGGCAAGAGCAACGCTGTGAACACCCATTCATATAGATGTGTAGTCCATCAGGTAAGCAAACCAGTGAAAAATTGCAGTCCTAATTTTGTGGGGCCTCGAGGAGATTGAAGGTCATAGTTTATACAGCAGCTGGACAAGAGGTTAACGAACGGTAGCAAGCATGGCAGCAAGTTCTTCAATCTTGTCTGAGCACTTCCATTTTTGCCTCTAAAAATCTTAACCCACAGGAATTGAACGCATAATATCAAATATCAAAACAAATATGAAAGAAACCAATTTAATCATGGTACATACTCACAAACTGAAAGGAGAAGCTGAGGCATGATGAGGAGCAAAGGGGAACTCACGAGCGAGGCCACGGAGCGAGCACCACCTGCTGAAGGTCGACGTCGCGTCTCCCATGCCAAGGAGGGGGAGGGGAGGCCCGCGTTCGCGCCATGGGGCGACCACTGGAAGACCTAGCCGCGGCCGATCTGTGTGCCGCGTCAGCTCCGGTCAGCTTCCTGTGCAAATGGCAAGACGGAGGGAGAGAGGATCCGAGAGAGGAACCATGGGACAGAGCAGGAGGAAGATAGGGCGACGTACCGGCAGATTCGTTGGCCGAGCTAGGCTGCCGCCACCACCGGTGAGGAAGACGCGAAACCCTAGGTCGGCATAGCTGCCGCGCCGGGAGCCGCCATCGCCCCACCCTTGCGGCACGAGGGAGAGGGCATGGAGGAGGAGGAGGGCGGCTGCCGTCGCTGGCCGCTGGCGCTGGCGCCCGGCGTTGTTGTCGTTGCCCCTCTGTGCGTCGGAGACCGACGGAGAGGAGAAAGCGAGAGGAAGGAGGCGATTTTTTTTTCTGTGGAGGGATGGATCGGCAGTAGCGAAGAAGTATGTGGTAAGATGTTTATTCGGATGGGTCTGGTGGTGTGTGTGCGTGGGTTGAGAGGCCAGGATGGCCCATAAATAAACAAATAAATAAATAAGTAACAATTTTTAGCCAGCTTATCTGTGACGCGGGTTAAAAAAATAAGTCATAAATATCTCTTTAAATCGGTGACGCGTTTATACAACTCATATCGCCTTCTATTAGTGACGCGTCTAGAGAAAACGTGTCACATTCCTGATTTGTGACGCGTCTTCTTAACCCGCGTCACAAATACATCCATCTATCTATGACGCGCTTCAACAATACGCGTCACAGTTTTTATCAGTGACGCGTTTTGTTTGCAAGGGTCACTGATATAATGTTATTAGTGACGCGTCTTGTTCGCAGACCATGGGCAACAGTTAATCATTGACGCGTATTATTAACTCGCGTCACTGATATTTATTAGTGACGCGTTTTTTTTTTTCTGAGTCACTAATCGAGGTGTCACTGATAAGCTTATTTGGCATAGTGAATCATCCTACATCGATGTTTTTATATGTTTCTCAAAAGTTTCGGTTTTTTTTGTCAACCATTATTGTCACTATTGTGTTACCACATACATGCTCCGTATTTTCCACAAGAAAGGCTCTGACTGTTGTAGGCGAAGCTCTGTTCCATTATATTATGCCAAGGAAAAAAAGGTTGCACTGCTGCAGAGGTTAGAGTATTTTTGTAGCTCGGCATTTATGGCTGTGATCAATAAAAGGTGCACACAGATCCAACGAATGCTGCTGCTGAAGACTCCTTCCTCATGCTTTGCTTCATCCTACCTAAGGATCTAATTTCATGTTATATGAGTGAAATGATTCGGTCCTATGACCTTCCTGGTTCTTATATCTTGAGGCCATGGACAATGGAATTTTTTTTGTTCTTGATACCAGCTATAAATGTAAACCAAGTATAGGATCTATATGACTTATTTCCCATAACTGTATTGGCATCAATATGAGTGTCCTTTGCTAACTTATCGTAACTATCTATGTTGAGAAAAAAGTCAGTCTCTGTCCTACAAATTATTTTTTTTCAAGCATGTGGGTGTTGAATCCAGAACAACATTATCTTTAGAACGATATTTACACATGCAGCTGTTACTATTACGAACCAAAACAATAAAAAAACTGATAGAAAGGCGTGCGATACTTTTTTTGTTTTCTTTTTTATATTTGAGTATCAAACGTACTGAATATTTGTGGTGCTGATCGGCGCGCAGGGGCGCGCCATTATCACTAGTAAAAAGGAAGGGGGCACGCGAGCATGTCCGCTGCACCTTTCCCTCGCACGGATTTTCTTTCCACGCGGCTGGCGATCGACGCCTCGTCTGTCCCATGGTTGCAAAACCCCGTCAAAAAACAGGCAGAGAATTAATCATGGTTATTGGGAAAAAAAAAAGGAAACTACCATCACGGGGCCATGTAAGGTAGTGGGAACGGCCTGGCGATCAGGCATCGCTGCCCATCGCACTCGCTTATCGCACATTCGAGGTGTAGCTGGTCGCCCTATCCACCGTGCCCTTTGCTTTGCCCCATTCGACATCACCGAGGAGCCGTTGTCCGGCCGGCCGTCCCTGCCGTCCATCCCGCAGCCAGAGAAGTTCCAAACATCTGATCTGGAGGCCGCGTCGCCGGCGAGGACAGCATGGCGATCAGGCATCGCCACCCAGGACCCAGATGCCCATTCTAGGTGTTGTTGAATCGCCCTTCTGTTCATGGCGCGACAATAATTCAAGATTGTTTTCCCTCCAACCTACTGTACATGGTCCGGCAATTGGATCCGGAAGTGGCTTGATCGTCGATTTCATCATGCAATTATCTTTGCAAGTGGTTTGATTGTTGATACAGAAAAAATCAAGGTTGTAAACTGGTAGAATTGGTTGTGGTAGCTTTTAGGGTGGCAGCTTGATAGTTGGTGGCTTAGTAAACAGTCTCTAGGAACTTGACTTTGAATTTCAATTTTGCTCATGTCATGTATTATCTCCCGAACTTCTGTATTTCCGTTTGATAATGGAAATGGGAAATACTTGGTTAAGAAAATATTAGTACAGACATAAATTTGAAGATGATTTAAGCGTTACTTTGGATTTCATCATAAATCTGAATATGATTTAAGCATGTAAAGTTGATTCACTATTTTATTCACCACGGTTCCAGCCATCCAACATTTGAAATCAAACTCTGTCAGATTAGGTAGCCACCTATTTTTCTGCTACCCATATTTGGCTCCTAACTCTAGCAACACTACCTAAAATAGGATACCCAAATCTATCCTAACAGAGAATGACAGGCGGGTCCCACCTATCATCTTCTCTGTTGTCCTCTCCACAGCTCTACTGTCAGGGAAGACGACAGGGGCCAAGGGAAGGCCCACATGACGGGGGTAGGGCACCTGCTCCGGTGAGGCAGCACGCCAAGGCAGGCCGCCTGCTGGGGAGGCTGTGCGCCGGGGCACCAGCACTGATGAGGCCGCACGCCGGGGCAGGCCACCTGCTGACAAAGAGGCCTCGTGCTCGTGCCGGGGAGGGCTTCCATGCCACACCGTCGGTGAGGGCCTTTGTGCCGCCGGGAGGAGTATGCCGGGGACGGCCTTCACGTCGCCGGGAGGAGCACCCTGGCTCGGGGACTCACGTCGCCGAGCAGCCTGCCGCCGAGCGCCACGGAGGATGACCACCGATGGAGGGATTCGCCGCCGGGGTGGGCTGTTTGAGCACTTGTGAATGTGGCGAGCACGGGGGAGAGAGAGGCACACATAGGCGATAGAAAATTTTAGGTAGCCAATTGTTGGCCCAAATAGAAATAGATAGTGGGAAGGGTGGATTGGTTGAGCCGGTAGCCTAAGAGATAGCCTGCTGGAGTGTGTTCTTTAGCCTCTACTATCTAAATATAGGATAAATAATATGTTTAGATGGTCTAAGATGCTCTAACACTATCTCTGCCAACCGAGAATCACATTCAAAACCAATAAGTAATGTATCGATACTAAAAAAACATAGAATTTCTGAAAACAAATGTTAGCACAAGTACAGAACCTACTGCTAATCTGAAAAAAAAGAATCCAGAAACTCTAAAACCTGCACATATTAATCGCTCTAGTTCGCTTAAACTTATCCAGCCAGCATCAGCCAGCCATTCAGCAGTGTTTTTCTCTCACAACAATTAGCCAGCCAGCCGTACAATCCAGCCACCCGAACAGATACATTATCTTGTCATGTGATTCGTGTGTTTTTAGTATAAAAGTTTAGATATCCCATAGCAACTTACGGACACCGGACACGTACCTATTTACAAAAATAGCATACAAATATATTTCGCATACAACCATAATTAATTAATTAATCTAAGTCTAAATTAAGAGCATTAGAGTGGATTTCAATTAAAGAACCAAACAGGCTCAAAATGGGGCCCAAAGGAAATCATGAGCTCCATTCAGCACCTTTTCGCCTTCAGTTTTATAGTACCAGGTAATCCCAAAAACAAAGTGCCATGACAAATATAAAGTAACCACGGGAACAATTCAACAACACGGCCAAGCACAGCAGGTAAAATGAACTCGTTTCCATAAAGCACCAGACTAGCAGAGTCCAGAAGTACCATTACCAGGGAAATGTACATTACTCAGTGAAACAGCAGCTGAGTTTGATATGACGCGATGCCAAGCATAAACCCCAACCCAAATCCGTTCCCAACATTGTCACCAACCAACAAACCCAAGATAAATTATTCACTGCATGCAATACGCCAAGTACATGCACAAGCCCACAGATTACAGAACCAAATGAGGTGCAAACTTAAGTGCCCCATGACCAAAATAGCATATGACAAACTTAGAAGCCCTGATCGATCAGGTAATCGCCGAGCCTCTCCACCACCATATTGCATTGCCCTGGAGTCATCGGCTCATCATAGATACCAATAATCAAGGACATGCCAGTTTTCTTGATAGTAATGCCTCCAGTGCCCTGTAACAAATGTGGAAACAACAGGGTAAATAAAAGGACATTTTCAAGAGTGTTTTCGCATGTTTACTGAAAAGTGGGTGTTAAGTGTCAAACATTTCTAGGAGATACTACTCCAGAGTAGATTGTGCATCAACTAGTGACAGTCTATGGATTCGCTGCTAACCAGTGGTCCATGTTACTACAAGTTAACTTGCGTAGTTTAATGGATGGATGAAACCACGATTTAATGACAACAGACACAAACCACAAGGCAATTCAGCCTGTAGGACAAATTAGTGTTCACTTCATAGAATGATCAAATAATGCTGCAAAAGCTTGCAGATGCAATAAACTAACAGAGGTCAGCAGGCATATTAATTAACCCAAAGTGATCATGAACATGTATCCAGGCATCTTTGATACAGTATTCCTCCTACTTAATAATTCTATACAAGCTTGATCCATATTAGATATCATAACAAGAATATAGTACTACAGATCTGAATTGAGTTTGTTTTTGGGTAACATTAACATAAGCATAAGAAAAAGGCATCAAAGTATTTCTTCTATCAGACAATTTGTTCCCCACTTTACCTTCTTTCCTCGGATGACAACTCCAGGTTCACCTTGGATCACCATGTACTTTGTACCTCCAACGAAAAGACCAGTTGGTGCAAGAGTACCAGGTTCATCGAAGTCTTTCAAGATCCCAGCAACCTCCTCAGGCTTTAACTGTACCAAGCAGGAAACATGAACATGAGAACTCAGGGATAAGAGAATGCAGGAGAAAAAGGTGATGGATCATATTGTGAACACAAGGATGTACAATTGATGACACTCCAAGACACCCTACATAAGGATAGCAACATAAATTCAAATCTCTGCTAGAACAACAAGCAAATGTACAAAGCATCACACAATCCAAGTACTCCATATATGACAACACCATGGTGAAATAAAAGGCCAGGTCAAGCCTGTATACAACTGACTACGGCAGACGTTTTCCAAATTACATGAATTATTTTCCTTGGCTAGGCATTTGGCCTATGGAACAACGCAGGTCACACATAGGAAAGCTACTTTTGATATAAATATGCACCGCACACACATAGGGAGGGGCATGGGAAATCATCATTTTAACGAAAACTAAAATTATGCGTTTTGGATCAATCAAAGAACTGACGTTATATACATAGGCATAAACATATGCAGCTCAGCCTTTGGAACACCTCTAGCAGCCACTGTAGTTTAGATGGAAATCAAATTGCTCCAGGCTTGCTGGACGCTCATTCCCACTAGTAGTAAGTCTAATCGAGCGAACAACCGGATCACGTCAGACGCCGACAGCCCGATCCAGCCATCCCCCACAAGCAACAGACCACTAAGCTTATACTAAGCTATACTCGCATCAAACGCAAAGGGAACCGCCGCCGCAGCAACCACGGCAAGGGGAGGAGCCTTAGATCCGCATCTCGGCTCAGCGACCGAGATCCGGTCATCCAGACCTCCCCTCGCTCCGATCCAGCCGGGCCGCGCGGCTGGCGCAGATCTAGAGTCGCGAGGGTCTAGATCAGCGCAGGAGCACAGAACATGGCTAAGCAAGTAGAGCGGGAAGATATGAGGTGGGAGAGAATAACCTCAGGGAATTTCTCGGACTGCGCCCAGACGCTGCCGTCGTGGCCGATGATGGCGGCGGCGCTGAGGTGCTGGCCTTCGATGTCGCACAGCAGGTGGTCGTCGACGTACGTCTGCCACGACATCTTGCTCCAAGCTCTTCCTCCTCCGGCTCCGGCGACGACTTCGCTTCTTCTACTGGGGATCTGCTTGGTTCCCACGCGGTGTCTCGGTTGGACGGCTGGACGGGGGTGCTGGGGAATATATCGGTTGCGTGGTTTGGGCGACTAGCCTGGGGCGACAGGCCGTGGAATGGAACCCTACTTTTCCTCCACTTCTCTTTTTCAATTTTTATTTTTCTTTTTCTTTTTTCCATTCAATTTTCCCAATTATTTGTTTTATTTAAATGTTCTTTGAAGATGAACAGACAGATAGGATTTATTTATGGATAAATCTGTAGCTCACTCGAGTGAATTTGGAATAATCCATCACTTGAGCTTTCTCTTCTTTAAATCAGGCCTCTCTCGCTTTTCTTCTCCAAGTCCGATGGCCTTAAGAGTTAAAGGGAGGCAGATCGGCCAAGCGGTAGAGACGGTGGAGGACAGCTTTCGGGCGCTGAGGGGTGGTGGAGGTGGCTAGGTCAATTGGGGAGGCGAGCGCCATGGCCGAAGCTTGTCGCGATTAGAGGGGGAGAAGGCAGCCACAACCGCAAAGTTTCTGACGTAACCCTAGCATGGCCATGGTGAGACAGTGGGCGGTAGGTGACGAAGAGGAAGACGACGATCCATTGGAAGAAGAAAAATCGAGTGATGCGTCACTCAGGTGGCATATAGATAGGTCCTTATTTATTAAATTTATTATGTATTATAAAAAGCAATGTTCGTTGAGCCCTCTTAATTTAATCCTAAATTTGGTAATCTCTGGCTTTGAAAACCACATCATGACACTATCGAGAAAAGGAAAAAAAGTAAAAAAAAAAAAGAAATAAGAAGACTCAAAATCTAATCGAGGAAGTCCGGTAAGTACCTCTTTCTTGCATCAACCTTCTCCAGCTCCAGTTGATATATGGTTAGGGTTAGATGTTAAAGTTTGATGATGGAATTTGTGGTTGTCGGATTTGAAAGGCAATTGGAGGTGGTTGCCAAAACAATACTGGTGGTGATGCGTGGACAAAAAAGTAGATGCAGCAATGTTGTTTTTAGTCGAGGTAGTGGTAGAGGCCGATTAGTGGGTGACGACATGTCAACTATATACTTTTGCCAGCTGTAATGAGGTGGCAAAGAGGTGTTGGATCTTAACACAATGTTGTTTCCGGATAAGGAAGAAGTAGTTGAGGCGATAGATCTCAGATTTCATAGCTGAGAAAAAAAAAGAGGTATCAAGCGACGTGGTTAGCATGCAATGGTTTGTGGTCATGGGCAGCCATGGAGGTGGGGAGCGATGGGGGAGAAGAGCGACCTTTGCTGACATTAGAGACGATGCCGATGAGAGGAAGGCTAGTATAGACTAAGGGAGGAGAATAAGGGAAGAAGACATGAAATGAGAGCGGAAAAAGTAAGATAACGTTTTGCTACTTTTTATTGAGGGATGGACTCACGTGCTATTGTTACGTCATTGCTACTATTGATGGGATTCAACATTGTAGCTTCACCCAAAAGTAGTTTGAAAATATAATAGGACTGGACATGCGCAAGCAGCACTGATTGTTAGCCCTAATTAAATGAGACCATTTACTCAACAAGGGCCTATTGTCCTTTGATTTTTTTTTAACCCACCTTTATCAAATTCTACTAGCAGTTCAAAGCACACGGAAACACAGGGACACAGTGACATGGTTATGAAAATCCAGCGTCATCTGGAGTCCTCATTTTATCAAACACCCTCCTTTGGTGGTTGCCCCAACCTTTTATTAGGCAATTGCAGGTGCATTCTGAAAGGACCGTGACGCCTAAGAGGGGGGGTGAATTAGGCAACTAAAAACTTTACTTCTAATCTATGGCCTCTTTTTCTAAACCTTAGCAAAACCTATTTATAAAATAAACTATCCAATGTGCAACTAAGGTTTTGCTAAGTGTGTTGCTATCTCTACCACAAAAAGGTATGCAACCTAGGTTCCAACCCTATCAACTAGCCTATCAACTAAACTAGGAAAGGTAAAGCACACAACCAAGGAAGCAAGTAAATGCGAAAGGTAAAGATGAGGTAGAGATGCAAACTCCCGTCGACGACTCCGGTATTTTTACCGAGGTATCGAGAAGCGCTCAAGCTTCCCCCTAGTCCTCGTTGGAGCCCCTCACAAGGAATCCCTCGCAAGGGCCAAGCTCCCGGTCGGGTCACTCCGTGGATAGCCCCGGTCCTTCCCCACACGCAAGTGGGTCTTCGGTGTGCCTCGCAAGGCAAGCTCTCCTCGGATGCTTCCCGCCGTCTTCACTATCAAGCTTCCGGCCGAACCACCGCGGGTCTTGTTCCCTTTGGTACATGGTGGCGGCCACACCACAAGCGCGGTTGGTGTGATCTCACAAGACTACAAGCCCCGCCGAGTACAAGCACGGTGCACGCAAGCACCTTGGATCAAGAGGTATGGAAACCTCACTAAACACTAGACATAACCTAGAGCAAGCGCATAAGCGGTGGTCTAATCAATCTAAGCACTTCACAAAGCACTTATGCTAATCACCAAGTGTATCACTAAGCACTATGCAAGTGGAGAACTCTAGAATGGTGTAGCAACAACCTTGGAATGATTCCTCACTTCTCCACTACCTCCATAGCCGGTAGGAGGTGTATTTATAAGCCCCAAAGCAAAGGTAGCTGTTGCATCATTCAATGGGCTTCTCTGCGAACCGTCGGACCGGACGATGCAGGGGCGTCGGACCATTCCTCTAGCGTCCGACGCTTCTCCCAATTCGACCGTTGTAGCACGCGATGCAGTCGCTGACAGGTGGGCCACCAAGACCGTCGGACGATAAACATTGGTCCGACGCTCTCCGTCGGACGACGTCCGACGCCTTTTTTTCTTCTCTGATGCTCTCTGGAACCGTCGGACTGAGACGCCGATTGGTCCGACGCTCAACTGTTCACACCGTCCGACGCCTTCTCTTGCTCTCAGTGTAATACCCTGGGTATTACGGAATAAATAACCTGCCATGTCATCATAATTAACTTAATTAATTTGCATATGATTGTGCTTAGGGACCTAGAGTGGCTTGGATTGATAAGGTATTGGATTGAAAATTTAAAATCCTAATTGCGTATTTGAAATAACCCTAGATTTAGCCCCAAAACCCTAATTCAAAATCTAGAAGGAATCTAGGGGTGATCCTTTAATGAAAGTTGTAGATCTAATTAAATGTGACAACTTTTATTTTTGGAGATTTTGAAGTTCTGTTATGAAAATTTAAATTTAACTCAAAACAGTGAATTAAAAATTGAATTTGGAATGCCATTTCAAAAATTAATTGGAATCTGACAAAACTTCCTTAATGAAAGTTGTAAAGCTCTCTGAGGGGAACAACTTCTATTTTAGCCATTTTTCAAGTTGTTGTGTAAAATCAAAAGTAATTTTGAAAATACAGTTTGAAATTAAAAAAAAAAAACTATTCATCCCCTTTTGAATAGATTTCAAATTTGGCCAAATTTGGAGTTGGTCCAAAAACAAAAAGTATTCAGTTTTCTGAGCACTACAACTTTGCTTTTTACCATTTTTCCTTTTTCCATTTGAATTTGACCGAATTTCGCAAAAAAACAAAAATGGGAGTGGTTGAGCTACAGTAACCCGGGATGGGCTTGTCCTTGCCGCCCTGTGCGCCGGCGTGGCAGCGGCGTCGCCGGTCGGCCACGCTCGCTCCTGTGGCCACGACGCGCGAGGACGAGCCATTGACGTCGCCTCCCACTCCCCCACTCGTCCTCTGTCCCTATAAATACCGGTGAGCTCGCCGTTCTTCTTTTTCCCGTTTCTCGGCTCGCCGGCGACAGCTCCGTTCGCCGGTAAAATTCACCGTGCCTCGGCCATCACCGCACTCTCCATCCCGCCGCTAGCTTCGCCACATCATAGCGCACCTGTAGAGTCTGTCCCGAGGCCTTCCCATCGCCTGTGTCGTCCGGGAGACGTCGTCTTCTTCCTCGGGTTTGGCCGGAGCGCCGCCGCAAGCTCGTCGCCGTCGATTCCCTGCTCGGGTGAGCTTTCGGCCATGAGTCTTCGCGCGCTAGTTTGCTTATGCTCCGTGGTTGATCGCGCGCGTGTTCGTGTGCCCGTTCGGGCCGTAGGGTGCGGGCGCCAGGACTTCGCCGTCGGGGAGGCGCCGCCGCGGTTTCGGTCAACGTCAAGCCCTCCGCTCCTCTTCACCACTGCCACGACGGGAGTGCGCATCGTCCTCACGGTGAGCCCCTGGTCCTTTCCAGCCCATGGGTTTGAACTCTACCGTGTTGGTTCGCCGGGAACGCGGCCGCGCCGCCGCGGTCGCGACCACTGTGTCCGCCATGGACGAGCAGAGCTCGTCGGAGGCGTGTAGGGTTGGGGTTAGGCCCTCAGGGTGTCCACTAGGTCCGGGGAAACTAGTTGGTCCGCGTCGGTTCGCCGTTGAGCTCGTCGGCGGCGAGTTCCGCGGTCACCGCGCGTTCGCTCGCGCGCGCCAAGGCGCGACGCGAGGTGGACGACGGGCCTGATAGGCAGGGCCCACCTGTCAGTGCCCGGTCTCTGTGTGTGCGCGCGCGCGTGCGCGGCTAGGCCGCGTTCGGCCGAGTGGGCCGGCCCAGTTCGGGCGCGGGCGCGGGCAGCGCGGCGGGGGCGAGTGGCCGGGCCGAGCCGGTTGTGTGGGCCGCCTCGGGCCGGTTTCACTTTTCCCATTTTCCAGCGATTTTCAATAGTCTTTTTCAAATTTATTTCTATGAATAGTGCTAATGTTTGTCAATTTCATAGGAATTAATCTGTGGTCTGAAAAGTCATGAAAAATTTTGTGGTAGCTCTCTGTGATGTATAGAATTTAATAAAAATATCATATGTTCATTTTAGACCTTTTCTGTTAGGGGTAAAAATCAGCCAAATAAATGGATAATGCGACTTTGTTGATTTTTAATAAATTGTAGGTAACTCCAAAAATCATGAAATTAATTGTGGCTCTGTTTAAAGATGAAATCTAGCTGTTGGTGAAATTTGGTCACAATTGGAGTTAGTTTGGTCAGTTAGTAAATATATGTGAAATTAGGAAAAATAAATAAAATGAGAGGAAGAAATGGATTTAGGGTTTTGTGTGGATTTTGGATTGATTGAAGCTCAAGGATCCACCCCTATATGATCCTTGGCAATAAAAGATGTTAGTGTAAGGTCAAAGTCGTAAAAGTCGTGCAACGGCTTTCCAGGACTGCTAAATCATCTCTTTAATAATTGCTGTATAATTTTTGATCTCCGTTTACAACTTTTCTGTGAAGGAAAGTTGTACTCAAGATGTTAATCATTGATTATTGCATTCCTATAAAGACTGTTGCATCATGTTAAGCATGCATCATTGCACCCGTGTAGTGACCGGGAGCGAGGAAGTGAAAGTCGAGGCCACTGCTGAGGAGACAGCTCCGGAGGAGATCCAGGGTTTCGACATCTGCGGGACCGATCCCAACCCGACCCTCTTCTCACTCCAAGGCAAGCCCCGGTGCATTAACCCTCTGTTGTGAAATTCTTTATAATTCGAGTCAATCTATTGCATTAAGTTGATAGGAGTTGATTGTTACCTATCCAGATGCATTGTCCCAATAATTATCCTGAAACCTGATTTAAATGAAATGGTTTAAACAAAAATGCTTAGGCATGCTTAATAAAAATTAGAATTTTAAAAAAAAAAAACTATTTTCTGTGCTATGAATGTATACATACTTTATGATTAGTGGAGAACTTGTGATCCGTTGGTCGACGTGTATTGGCGTTAGAGTCCCAATGCACGATCACCTTCGGAATAGTTCAAAGCTGGTCGATATCACTGTAAGGTGTTTCGCTCGGCTGACGTGCTCGTGGGACGGCGTTTCCCATGACTTCTCACCGGCAGACACGGTTTTCAAAACTATAGGGACCGTTCGTTGTAGGCGTGCTGGATCGAGATGAACAGCCTAGCCACATACCTTGTGGAAAGCCTAGAGTCAGGTGGCTCTATTGCTGGAACCGACAACCACGCACTGGGAGTGGAGAGATGGCGGGAGTAGCTTGTACCCACGTGGCCGTCGTGCCTGGAGACGAGTGGAGTACTGTGCTCCCGGGTGGCGCAGGACCGGTTCCGGGATAGAAAGACCTAGATGATAGGTTGGTATATGTATGCCGGCGTGCTGCATATGCAGTGTGGTTAGAATCCCCAGCTGGGTACGCTTTCTGGATTCGAATCGACGTGCTCCTCGGTAAATGGAGACTCAATCCACTTCCCTACCCCGAAAAGTGGTTCTCAACTAGGTGTTTTCTGAATAAAAGAAGTAAGTGGAAAAATGACGATCTATGAGTTTGAATATTGGAACTATAGATATATGATGATGATAATGATGAAATAAAATTGGATAGTGATGCTTTTCTGCAAATCTTTTACCTCCTGCTAGCCTCACCTATGACCCTGCATTCCTGAGTCTCATCTTACACCTTTAGTCGGGTAAGTCTTGCGGAGTACCCCTAGTACTCAGGGTTTGTTAACCCTTGCTGCAGGAGAACCGCCTTCAGATGTCTGTTTTGCTCCGTGCTGTATGACCATCATCCAGGAGGGTAGCGAGGAAGAGTGAAGTGGAACCCGTGGGCAGGGTTCGAGTTACCTTATGTATGATGTTGTATAATTATTCAACTGCTACTGCCACTACTTATGGATTGTAATAATCGTACTGGAACTCTATTTGGACAACTGGTTTGTAACATAAAGTTATGTAATATTCCGCTCCTGTACTCTGATGTATTTTACTGTGAAATGTTGTAATCTTGTAATGTATTCGCAATGTGATCCTGCGGAAGAAATTGGGCGCTGATGTAGCCCGACAGATCGGTCTAGGTTATATGGAACATGGGCCCGGCTGTCGGAGTCATTAATGATAATGACAGTTGCCTGTGGGCCATGTAATTTAGGCGGTTCTGTTACAGTTGGTACCAGAGCATTACATTGCCAATCATTACGGATTACCTTTCGAAAACTTCAAAATGTTTTGGATCATAAAACTTAATATATTATTTTGGGTCCAAATTGCTTCTGTTCTTATCTTATTCCGTAGTCTTAAGTGATTTATATTTAATATCATGTGGCTATGGTAGCATGTGGAATAATATTATTATTATTAGCCCTATGTTGAAAGGTTTACTTACTTTTGTATGTGTTTACTTGCATGATTTAAATTCGTAAGTACGTGCATGCATCATGTTAATCACATAATAATAACTTCCTCCTTAAAAGTGGGTATTTGGGATAAGTTACCAAACCTGTTCTTGCTAACTTGTATATCTTATAAAATCCACTTACCTTCTCCAGATGGCTCGTTGCAAGCTCACTGCCAGGAAAATGACGGGACCACGTGGCGTTCCGCGCCACCAGCTGGCGCCACGTACCGGGGAGGGCGAGGCTTCTGGGGGTCGCCCACCCTGTCGCAGCAGTGAGGAGTTGGAGGCTGAGGTCGGGAGACTTCAGAGGCTAGTGAGTCAGTGGGAGGAGGACTACCGTGTGGCTCGCCTCAATCACTATCGTGATGTGAGGACCAACCGAGACTTGCGTCGGGAGATTGACCGCCTGACGAAGCAGCGGGACGAGGCTTGGGATCGCGAGGGAGCGATCATGGACAGGATGTTGCGGGCAGAGCAGCGCACCGCGCAGCTGGAGGGAGACAACATCGCCTTGCACGAGGAGGTGCACCAGCTCAATGATCAGCTCTACCCTATTCCGGTACCTGAGGAGGAGGACCCGGAGCTTGGAGTTGTCCTTGGTGAGGAGGACATGGAGGAGACTGACGAGGAGATCGAACCTATCGAGGTCGAGGAGGCAAGCTCCGAGGGGAGTGACGAGGACTTTGAGGAGGACTTCGTGGACAGTGACGCTTCCTACGCGTCTGCAGTCGACGAGGACTAGACTAGTGTAGGCCTAGGGCTGTCAGCTAGTTGCCTTTCCAGTTTGTAAAATAGGTGCTTGCTAGAAAAACCTTAGTATGGGGCGTGACTCTTGCTTGGGTGCGAGTCTTGTAATATTAATAGTGTAAGAATTGTGTGTGCTTCTATGCTCTGCTTATGTAATATAAGTCCTTAGTGGTTGCTTGTTAACAGATGGGAGATCACTCTGGTCATGGGACTGGCGCTCCTCCACCGCCACCACTTCCAACCACTCTGGCAGAGGCCATCACTGCTTTGACGAACGTGGCAACCCTGCTAGCTCAGAGTCAGCAAGATCGTGGTGGACGCCGTGGTCGCCGCGACAATGAGGAAACCACCTATGTTGACTTCACCGACACCCGTCCGCCTGTGTTCACCAAGGCAGATGAACCTCTGGAGGCAGACGATTGGCTTCGTACCATGGAACAGAAGTTCAGCTTGATACACTGTACAGAGGTACAGAAACCTCTGTTCGCAGCGCAACAACTCCGTGGTCCAGCAACGACCTGGTATGCCAACCTGTTGGCAGCACAGACTGAAGGACACCAGCTCACCTGGCAGGAGTTCCGCGAGGCGTTCCGTGCTCATTATATCCCCGCGGGTGTGATGAGGCTGAAGTTGGATCAATTCCTGTCACTGAAGCAGAACGAGTCCACTGTCACTCAGTACTTGGGACAGTTTAACCATCTGGCACAGTATGCACCCGAGCACACCAACACCGATGAGAAGAAGAAGGCCTGTTTCATCAGGGGGCTGAATTACAAGATTCAGCGCAGTTTGTCCAACAACCTCAAATGTACTTTCCATGAAGCGGTTGACTGTGCATTGGCTTTTGAAGAAAGCAACCGTCAGCTCCAGGAGGAGAAGAAAAAGAATAAGAGGCCTGCATTTTCTGGTGGTCAGAAGCGCCAGAAATTCATCTACCACCCCACTCACCAAAATCGTCCATCTTATCCTCAACAGCAGGTGGTTGTGCGCACCGCCGCCACCTCCCACACCTCAAATCAACAAAATGCCACTCAGCCGAATGCCCCTGGCGTTCGTATTAATACCCCTCAAACCACCTACAATCATCCTTGCTACAACTGTGGTAAGATGGGGCACTGGGCACGCAACTGCCCTTTCCCAAAGAGGTACAATCAGAATGCACCTGGTGGTCAGCAGCAGCAACATCAGCAGCAGCAGCAGAGTCAGCACCGTGGTCATCAACATCATGCTCAGAAGGGCAAAGTTGTCAAGAAAGCAGGTCAGGTCTATTACACTCAAGTTGATGATATCCCTGCGGGAGAGCCCGTCATGATGGGTAGGTTCCCTGTTGCCAATCATCCTGCACTTACGCTTTTCGATTCTGGTGCATCGCATTCATTCATAAATCGTACCTTTGTCGTCAAGCATGAAATTCCAATTTGGGAAATAAAGGAAGATTTCCTTATACACTCGCCCGGGGGGCGTATGTCTACTAAAGAGGTAGTTCAGGGAGTGCCTATAGAGTTGGGAGGGCATAAATTCCCTACGACTATGATAGTACTAAAGAATCAAGATATTGACGTGATATTAGGTATGAATTGGATGTACCAGCATAATGCTCTCATTGATGTGCTGAATAGAACTATAAGAGTGAACATACCTAATAGTCAAACTCAACTTCTTATCCAACTTCCACTACCTATGAGAAAGGTGGAGAAAACCGTGCAAAGGTTGTGTGCTACCTCAGTGGAAGAAGTGATGAAGATTCCTGTGGTATGTGAATTCCCAGACGTGTTTCCTGATGAGTTGCCAGGTTTGCCACCTGATCGAGATGTGGAATTTGCCATTGAGCTAAAGCCTGGAACAGCTCCTATCTCTCGTAGAGCTTATAGGATGCCTCCCAAGGAATTGGCAGAGCTTAAAATTCAGTTGCAAGAGCTGCTTGATAAGGGTTTTATCCGCCCTAGTTCATCTCCTTGGGGTTGTCCTGCCATTTTTGTTAAAAAGAAGGACCAATCTCTTCGACTCTGTATCGACTATCGTCCACTCAACGAGGTGACTGTCAAAAACAAATATCCGTTGCCTCGTATTGACCTACTCTTTGACCAACTGGCTGGAGCTAGGGTGTTTTCTAAGATCGACCTTAGGTCCGGCTACCACCAAATCAAAATCCGTCCTGAAGACATTCCAAAAACGGCTTTCACTACCAGATATGGCCTATATGAATATCTAGTCATGTCTTTTGGCCTAACCAACGCACCTGCCTACTTCATGTATCTCATGAACTCCGTCTTCATGCCCGAGCTCGACAAATTTGTTGTCGTGTTCATCGATGATATCCTTGTCTATTCCAAAACACCCGAAGAACATGCCAACCACCTTCGCATTGTCCTAACTCGTTTGAGAGAGCACCAGCTTTATGCAAAGTTTAGCAAGTGTGAATTCTGGTTGAACAAAGTTCCTTTTCTCGGACATATTCTCTCAGCTGAAGGAGTATCTGTCGATCCGAGTAAGGTGGAGGAAATTTTAAATTGGAAGCCACCAACCACTGTTCATCAGGTCCGTAGTTTTATGGGCATGGCGGGATATTACCGCCGTTTCATCCCAGATTTCTCAAGAATAGCCAAACCAATCACCAACTTGTTGAAACATCAAGTCAAGTTTGTGTGGTCGTCAGAATGTGAGGCAGCGTTTCAAACCTTGAAGAAGTGTTTGACTACTGCACCAGTCCTAGCTCAGCCAGATATTGAAAAGCCATTTGATGTGTATTGTGATGCATCCGGTACTGGTCTCGGCTGTGTTTTGATGCAAGAGGGCAGAGTTATTGCTTATGCTTCACGACAACTCCGACCTCATGAAGAAAATTATCCTACTCATGACTTAGAATTGGCAGCTGTGGTTCATGCCTTGAAAATCTGGCGCCACTATTTGCTAGGCAGCACCTGCAATGTGTATACAGATCACAAGAGCCTGAAGTACATCTTTACACAAGAAGAACTGAACATGAGACAGCGAAGATGGCTTGAGTTGATCAAAGATTATGATATTGAAGTGCATTATCACCCTGGCAAAGCTAACGTGGTTGCTGACGCACTCAGTCGGAAGGCTCACTGCAACTGTCTGACTGTGAAGCCTTATAGTCTGTCGTTGTGCGGTGAGTTGGAAAAGTTGGGCATAGAAATAGTTCCACAGGGCAGTCTGGCAAACATCAGTATTGAAACTTCTATCCGTGATGAGATCGTGGTTGCTCAAAAGGGAAGCAAGGGCATCAAGCATATCAAAGAAAAAGTCCAGGCAGGAAAGGCAGATTGTTTCAGAATTGATGATGAGGGCGTCGTATGGTTCAAGAATCGTTTGGTAGTTCCAAAAGTTCCGGAGCTACGTCGCAAAATTCTTGATGAAGCTCATCTGACCAGATACTCTATCCACCCAGGAAGCAATAAGATGTACCAGGATTTGAAACAGAAATTCTGGTGGACCAAGATGAAGATAGAAATTGCGCAGTACGTGACGAGATGTGACACATGTCAGAAGGTCAAGGCTGTGCACATGAAGCCTGGTGGAGAGCTACAACCATTGCCTGTTCCCGCGTGGAAATGGGAAGATATTAGCATGGATTTCGTTGTGGGATTGCCCAAAACATCAAGCGGTTATGATTCCATTTGGGTAATCGTCGACCGCCTCACTAAGCAAGCTCACTTCTTGCCAGTCAAGCTCAAATACACGGCAGCGACTTATGCAAATCTCTACATAGAGCATATGATGAAGCTCCATGGGGTGCCGAAGACCATTGTTTCTGATCGAGGTACTCAGTTTATATCCAAGTTTTGGAGATCCTTCCATGAATCATTGGGCACAAAACTTCTGTATAGTACGGCTTATCATCCGCAAACTGACGGGCAGACAGAGAGAGTCAACCAAGTGCTTGAAGATATGTTGAGAGCCTGTGCATTGAATTACCCTGACAAGTGGGACAAGTGTTTGGCGTTAGCTGAATTCTCGTACAACAACAGCTATCAAGAAAGCATCAAGATGGCTCCGTTCGAGGCAGTATACGGCCGCAGATGTCGTACTCCATTGAATTGGTCCGAGCCCGGTGAAAGATGGTTTTATGGAGTCGACTTGGTCAATGAAGCCGAAGAGAAGGTTCGATTAATACAAGAGAATCTGAGAGTGGCTCAGTCTCGACAGAAAAGCTATGCCGATCAGCGGCGTAGACCATTAACATTCAAGGTTGGAGATTATGTGTACTTGAAGGTTTCGCCTATGAAAGGGGTCAACCGTTTTGGGGTCAAAGGCAAGTTAGCCCCGCGCTACATTGGACCATTCGTAATCACCGAGCGTGTGGGAAAAGTTGCCTACCGGTTGCAGTTGCCAGATCATCTGTCAGAAGTGCACAATGTGTTTCATGTATCTCAGCTAAAGAAATGTCTGCGAGTTCCCGACCAAGTGACCGATGTGGAAGGTGTGGTACTGGAACCCGAATTGACATACTCAGAATATCCAGTACGGGTTTTGGACATAAAGGACCGTGTCACTCGAAGGACCACAACTAGATGGTACAAGATTCAATGGAGTCAACATTCCGAAGACGAAGCCACCTGGGAATCTGAGGACTACCTGGCGGAGAATTTTCCGGAATTCTTTGCCACCCTGTAACTGTAATAGTCTGACAAGTACTCCCTGTGTTAAAAACCCTCCTACTTATTTTGTGAGCTAGTGCAAGCATAGTTTACCTTATGTATTTTCTTTTCCATTACTTTGTTTCAATGTCTGGTTTAGCAATCTCGGGACGAGATTTCTTTTAGGGGGGAAGGCTGTAATACCCTGGGTATTACGGAATAAATAACCTGCCATGTCATCATAATTAACTTAATTAATTTGCATATGATTGTGCTTAGGGACCTAGAGTGGCTTGGATTGATAAGGTATTGGATTGAAAATTTAAAATCCTAATTGCGTATTTGAAATAACCCTAGATTTAGCCCCAAAACCCTAATTCAAAATCTAGAAGGAATCTAGGGGTGATCCTTTAATGAAAGTTGTAGATCTAATTAAATGTGACAACTTTTATTTTTGGAGATTTTGAAGTTCTGTTATGAAAATTTAAATTTAACTCAAAACAGTGAATTAAAAATTGAATTTGGAATGCCATTTCAAAAATTAATTGGAATCTGACAAAACTTCCTTAATGAAAGTTGTAAAGCTCTCTGAGGGGAACAACTTCTATTTTAGCCATTTTTCAAGTTGTTGTGTAAAATCAAAAGTAATTTTGAAAATACAGTTTGAAATTCAAAAAAAAACTATTCATCCCCTTTTGAATAGATTTCAAATTTGGCCAAATTTGGAGTTGGTCCAAAAACAAAAAGTGTTCAGTTTTCTGAGCACTACAACTTTGCTTTTTACCATTTTTCCTTTTTCCATTTGAATTTGACCGAATTTCGCAAAAAAACAAAAATGGGAGTGGTTGAGCTACAGTAACCCGGGATGGGCTTGTCCTTGCCGCCCTGTGCGCCGGCGTGGCAGCGGCGTCGCCGGTCGGCCACGCTCGCTCCTGTGGCCACGACGCGCGAGGACGAGCCATTGACGTCGCCTCCCACTCCCCCACTCGTCCTTTGTCCCTATAAATACCGGTGAGCTCGCCGTTCTTCTTTTTCCCGTTTCTCGGCTCGCCGGCGACAGCTCCGTTCGCCGGTAAAATTCACCGTGCCTCGGCCATCACCGCACTCTCCATCCCGCCGCTAGCTTCGCCACATCATAGCGCACCTGTAGAGTCTGTCCCGAGGCCTTCCCATCGCTTGTGTCGTCCGGGAGACGTCGTCTTCTTCCTCGGGTTTGGCCGGAGCGCCGCCGCAAGCTCGTCGCCGTCGATTCCCTGCTCGGGTGAGCTTTCGGCCATGAGTCTTCGCGCGCTAGTTCGCTTATGCTCCGTGGTTGATCGCGCGCGTGTTCGTGTGCCCGTTCGGGCCGTAGGGTGCGGGCGCCAGGACTTCGCCGTCGGGGAGGCGCCGCCGCGGTTTCGGTCAACGTCAAGCCCTCCGCTCCTCTTCACCACTGCCACGACGGGAGTGCGCATCGTCCTCACGGTGAGCCCCTGGTCCTTTCCAGCCCATGGGTTTGAACTCTACCGTGTTGGTTCGCCGGGAACGCGGCCGCGCCGCCGCGGTCGCGACCACTGTGTCTGCCATGGACGAGCAGAGCTCGTCGGAGGCGTGTAGGGTTGGGGTTAGGCCCTCAGGGTGTCCACTAGGTCCGGGGAAACTAGTTGGTCCGCGTCGGTTCGCCGTTGAGCTCGTCGGCGGCGAGTTCCGCGGTCACCGCGCGTTCGCTCGCGCGCGCCAAGGCGCGACGCGAGGTGGACGACGGGCCTGATAGGCAGGGCCCACCTGTCAGTGCCCGGTCTCTGTGTGTGCGCGCGCGCGTGCGCGGCTAGGCCGCGTTCGGCCGAGTGGGCCGGCCCAGTTTGGGCGCGGGCGCGGGCAGCGCGGCGGGGGCGAGTGGCCGGGCCGAGCCGGTTGTGTGGGCCGCCTCGGGCCGGTTTCACTTTTCCCATTTTCCAGCGATTTTCAATAGTCTTTTTCAAATTTATTTCTATGAATAGTGCTAATGTTTGTCAATTTCATAGGAATTAATCTGTGGTCTGAAAAGTCATGAAAAATTTTGTGGTAGCTCTCTGTGATGTATAGAATTTAATAAAAATATCATATGTTCATTTTAGACCTTTTCTGTTAGGGGTAAAAATCAGCCAAATAAATGGATAATGCGACTTTGTTGATTTTTAATAAATTGTAGGTAACTCCAAAAATCATGAAATTAATTGTGGCTCTGTTTAAAGATGAAATCTAGCTGTTGGTGAAATTTGGTCACAATTGGAGTTAGTTTGGTCAGTTAGTAAATATATGTGAAATTAGGAAAAATAAATAAAATGAGAGGAAGAAATGGATTTAGGGTTTTGTGTGGATTTTGGATTGATTGAAGCTCAAGGATCCACCCCTATATGATCCTTGGCAATAAAAGATGTTAGTGTAAGGTCAAAGTCGTAAAAGTCGTGCAACGGCTTTCCAGGACTGCTAAATCATCTCTTTAATAATTGCTGTATAATTTTTGATCTCCGTTTACAACTTTTCCGTGAAGGAAAGTTGTACTCAAGATGTTAATCATTGATTATTGCATTCCTATAAAGACTGTTGCATCATGTTAAGCATGCATCATTGCACCCGTGTAGTGACCGGGAGCGAGGAAGTGAAAGTCGAGGCCACTGCTGAGGAGACAGCTCCGGAGGAGATCCAGGGTTTCGACATCTGCGGGACCGATCCCAACCCGACCCTCTTCTCACTCCAAGGCAAGCCCCGGTGCATTAACCCTCTGTTGTGAAATTCTTTATAATTCGAGTCAATCTATTGCATTAAGTTGATAGGAGTTGATTGTTACCTATCCAGATGCATTGTCCCAATAATTATCCTGAAACCTGATTTAAATGAAATGGTTTAAACAAAAATGCTTAGGCATGCTTAATAAAAATTAGAATTTAAAAAAAAAAACTATTTTCTGTGCTATGAATGTATACATACTTTATGATTAGTGGAGAACTTGTGATCCGTTGGTCGACGTGTATTGGCGTTAGAGTCCCAATGCACGATCACCTTCGGAATAGTTCAAAGCTGGTCGATATCACTGTAAGGTGTTTCGCTCGGCTGACGTGCTCGTGGGACGGCGTTTCCCATGACTTCTCACCGGCAGACACGGTTTTCAAAACTATAGGGACCGTTCGTTGTAGGCGTGCTGGATCGAGATGAACAGCCTAGCCACATACCTTGTGGAAAGCCTAGAGTCAGGTGGCTCTATTGCTGGAACCGACAACCACGCACTGGGAGTGGAGAGATGGCGGGAGTAGCTTGTACCCACGTGGCCGTCGTGCCTGGAGACGAGTGGAGTACTGTGCTCCCGGGTGGCGCAGGACCGGTTCCGGGATAGAAAGACCTAGATGATAGGTTGGTATATGTATGCCGGCGTGCTGCATATGCAGTGTGGTTAGAATCCCCAGCTGGGTACGCTTTCTGGATTCGAATCGACGTGCTCCTCGGTAAATGGAGACTCAATCCACTTCCCTACCCCGAAAAGTGGTTCTCAACTAGGTGTTTTCTGAATAAAAGAAGTAAGTGGAAAAATGACGATCTATGAGTTTGAATATTGGAACTATAGATATATGATGATGATAATGATGAAATAAAATTGGATAGTGATGCTTTTCTGCAAATCTTTTACCTCCTGCTAGCCTCACCTATGACCCTGCATTCCTGAGTCTCATATTACACCTTTAGTCGGGTAAGTCTTGCGGAGTACCCCTAGTACTCAGGGTTTGTTAACCCTTGCTGCAGGAGAACCGCCTTCAGATGTCTGTTTTGCTCCGTGCTGTATGACCATCATCCAGGAGGGTAGCGAGGAAGAGTGAAGTGGAACCCGTGGGCAGGGTTCGAGTTACCTTATGTATGATGTTGTATAATTATTCAACTGCTACTGCCACTACTTATGGATTGTAATAATCGTACTGGAACTCTATTTGGACAACTGGTTTGTAACATAAAGTTATGTAATATTCCGCTCCTGTACTCTGATGTATTTTACTGTGAAATGTTGTAATCTTGTAATGTATTCGCAATGTGATCCTGCGGAAGAAATTGGGCGCTGATGTAGCCCGACAGATCGGTCTAGGTTATATGGAACATGGGCCCGGCTGTCGGAGTCATTAATGATAATGACAGTCGCCTGTGGGCCATGTAATTTAGGCGGTTCTGTTACACTCAGGCACCGTCGGACGAACGTCCTTTAGTCCGACGGTCTTCAACCTCAGCGTCTAACGCCTTCCGCGGCAGAGGAACTGTCTGGGGCCGTCGGACTCCAAACATTGGTCCGACGCCCTTGATCCTTAGCGTCCGACGCTCTTGTTTTGTCCGGTTGACTCCGTTTCTTCGTGATCTTGTTGTCCGACTTGGTTCCATCTCGTGTCTTGGACTTGTGCATGATCTTTGAGGTCCGGTGCATGTTTTCCATAGTGACACCTCCAGAAATCACTGAATCCTGCCTCGCAAGCTCGGCAGGAGGGAGAGGGAAACCAAAACCTCTCTTCACTTGACTTCGGCACGCCTTCTAATGTCTTGCTTGAGATGTTGATCACTTGGATCACACCGTTGCTTAAGTCCAAAACACTTTTGCATCCTATTGAACTTCAAAACAAACACTTGTAAAATAATTAGTCCAATATTAGTCATGTTGATCATCAAACACCAAAATCTATTATAAATAGACCTAGGGTCCATTTTCCTTACACATTCATCAATCGGTGTTGATGTGGTGATGCTAAAAATTGTGTCGTCCTTTTCAAACTAAAATTGCAAGGAACAATTAAACAAAAATGAAAAAATTCATCGGCGGGGATAGGAGAGATCAAAGTTTTGAAAATCGACGATTAGGGCTCGCCTAGGCGTGCCTAATCCGTAGTCGGAGGGTGTCCGCCTCGCCTATGGGGGTAGGCAAACCCCTAGGCGGCGGCGGCTCGTCGGCGGCGCCGGTGGGGATGGAGGGGCGCCTAGCGAAGGTCGCCGGTGGGGGAGGAGGAGCTGCGGGCGGCGGCGGGCGCTCGCGCGGGCTTGTGCGAGCGGCGGGGGGCGCGCGAGCGCAGGCGCGGTGTAACATCCCGGCTCAAGGCTTAATAGGATTGATAGGATACTCATACCAACAAGTTGCAACTTCTTTTCCGGAAGCCCATCTGCAAAGAACTCTGAGGTTAAGCGAGCTTGGCCCTGAAGTGATGGGTGACCGACCGGGAAGTTCTTCCCGGGTGCGCATGAGTGAGGACAAAGTGCGCAGAAAAGACTGGTGTTGGTCTGTGAGGGTAGTCTATATCCTAGTTAAGCAAACCGGCACGTGTGTCGCAGTTGACTGGTGTTGGTCTGTGATGGCAGTCTATATCCTAGTTAAGCTGCCAAATGTAAGCGGGCCCGGCCTCGGAGAGGCGGGACGTTACACGCGGGCAGCGACGGGCGCTGGCGCGTGAGCGGGCGGCGGCGGGGTGGGAGAAGGCGGCGCGATGAGGACGAGCGAGCGGCGGCTCGGGCGAGCGGGCGTCGGGAGGGAGAAGGAGCAAGGGAAAGGATAGGGTCGTGGACTTGTGGTGGCCGGTGGGTGAGTTGGGCTGGTAATGGGCCTTTTTTCTCTTTCTCCCCATTCCATGACCACTGATCTTTTATTTTTTTCTTTTCTTTTAGGTATATATACATGTATTCTGCTAAAAAAAATATACATACATGTATTAGCCATCGCCTAGCAAAACGGCTAGCATCGCCTAGGCTAGCCTAGGCTGGACTAGTCACTAGGCTAAGGGTCGTCGCCTAGATGTCGCCTAGTGTCTAACAAAACTTTGGGAGAAATAAAGGGTGCCTTGTTTTTATGACCGCTCAAATC
Organism: Eremochloa ophiuroides; assembly: GCA_038502445.1. Lineage (NCBI taxonomy): Eukaryota > Viridiplantae > Streptophyta > Magnoliopsida > Poales > Poaceae > Eremochloa > Eremochloa ophiuroides. Next base: position 12,162,607 of record JAHLJS010000003.1, on the reverse strand, counting down.
ACTTAATATTGTTACCATCAAATTCTAATATATAATAACGGTAAAAAAAAGATAATTAGGTACGACTCCAACAGTTTGTAATCGTATAGAAGCATAGATATGGACTACTGTTTATAACATAAATAAAGTTCTAAAACTATTTCTTGAGAACTAAGAAGTCCATTACTGAAGTAGGTTAATCTTGGAAACTAGGAAGCAATATCACCCTGAAAACAATGATGATACTACAGAGATGATATCGAAGAACTCAACATGAAATTGACGGCGTCTTAAAGGTACATACATAGTAGTACAAAAGCAAAAGGTGTCACTTCTATTTTGGTTGCTTCTGGAGACCTTTCTGTAATTGGCATCAGACGACTAATCCAGATCTATTCAAATACGCAGGAGTATTATTTTGTCGTCAGATCCGATCAGGATCAGGTGATGTAAAAATCAGATGGCGACCGGAAAGAACAGGTGGCTGAACTTGGTGCCGCACAACTGGAGTACTCAAACCAAGTGAATGTACAATTCAAATTGACCCTTTAGTCGTGCTGCGCACTGAAGTCAAATATATATTTTCTGAGCACCTGCCAGAACAGACTCGTTAAATGGAATCAGGTATTTCAATCACCAGTCAAGCCGTTTGGTTGGACCAATGAAAACGCAAACGTAAATGAAATTGAACTGCAGATGTTACCGGCGGAAACAGATTTGAACTAGCCGTTGTTTACGTTTGCGCTACTGTGCAAGAACCAAACAGCTCGTTCTAGGCAAAACTAGTATAATAAGAACATCCACAGGTGATTATCCAATTCAATTTTCGCTCGCCCTGGCCGGATGGCTGCAACCATTCTGTCTCAGAATCGTGCCTATTTTTTTTTAAAAAAAAAAAGAAGAAGAAGAAAGAAAGCAGCCTGTCATGCATGTATTCAATTCACACAAGGCCATTCAGGTACGGGTATGTTATTCAATCCAAGAGATGCATTCTCATCAAAGGTCAGAATAATGAATTTCACATGACCAAGGTATTACAGGCAAATCCGATGAATATGGACAATTATATGACTTGAGAAATATTATCAATACCAATGCTGCTACGGTGCTGATGTTTTCTTTTTGGAAGGTATGCGGCCGCCGTCCTTACAGATCTGCACAACACTTCGCAGATAGACCGGGGCTACCATGCATGCACCTCGGACACCCAATGTCCAGTGACCATTCATCAGATCCGAGAAGGAAACAAGCATGACAGCATCTTAATCATTGGCCTTGACGGTGTAGTCTTGTGGATAGACAAGCTGGCATCCTCTGTAAGAAACTCTGGAGCATCATTGCCATTCAAATCTGCTACTGTTACCGGTACCGCATCTCGTGCTGGAAATGCTGTTGCGCAATCGCTCGTGAGAGCAGGAAGGCCCGCATTCTTCTTGCTGAACTCTTGAACAGCCTGCAACAATCAAAGCCACCTAGAATACATGACAGTATTAATTGAGCAATTATTCAAATTGTCTTCGGCTCTTCTTCCACATCAAGAAATGAACTGCAGGGCTATCAGGACCTTCCAGAAAGGTTCACAATCCACCAGCGACAACTCAGCATTACTCTTGATCTAAATAATGGGATATATCTGGGTCCATCTATACAAATTGGTTCATCATCAATCACCAGAAAGAGTAGCTGAATGTCACAATCTAAACACCTAATGGATTGCAGCATTGCTCTGCAAATACGAATGCCATGTTTACATCATCTTCACATCACAACGAATGCCATGTTTACATCATCTTCACATCACAACTAGTGTGTTCTTTTTCCACTAAAAATCTAGATATAGGTGCTCTGCAAATATTTGGTGCAAATTGGATTATTTCCTTACTGAAAAAAGGGAAGGTTGCTAAAAATCTAGCATATACTTTCCTAGTTAGCTATACTGTTAGGATCAATTGGTCAACATCGTAACATCTATCAGCGTAAGCAAATTATTTAAAGGAAGCTAACTCTTCCAACTTCCCAAATTCATGAAAATCACAGGACGTACATGATGAAAAATCAGAAATTCCATTGAGAGTCATAGTGTTTTAGGATGGAGGAACCGACTCAGGGTGTTTTCTGTACCTTCCATTGCGAACGTGTCAAGAGCACTCGAGCCCTTTTAGATCGTACATGCTCAAAAGCTGCTGCAGGTGTCATATTTTTGTATTTGACCTGGTGAAAAAATAAGAACCATAGCAAAACATGGATTACCCATGACATAATTTGAAACCGATTCCAAGCGGGTGGTATGCTATAACTTTTTTGTCATTATGAACTGAAGTTCTCAGCTCAGGTTTTGACATGTTATCATTCTAAATAAGAGATAAATAAATAAATTTACCAGATAGCACAAGACGATTGTTGTACTCCGGCCCCTTCCAGCTTTGCAGTGAATATATGTTATTTTTCCACAAGATGCATTTCCTAATCAATAAGTGCTGAAATGTCATTCAAAATCTTTATATTTAAATAGAAGGAAAGCTGCTGAGAAAGAAGAAGTGGCGTCATAATTGACCACCAACTTAATCAGTGACTTTAGCATGATCAGCTAATAAACTACACGAAATTCAAAAGGTTCACTTGGGGCATAAATGTGTGGCTCACTTACTATGGATGAAATCAATAGCTTGATTAATATCCACAAGTGAAGGAGCAAACATATAATCTCTTGTAGGAATAACAAGGTGATCAATCCCACGTGACTGTAAATTTCAGCAGAGGAGCATTTATGTCACAGCGTATTTCTGATTGAAAATAGATTGCGTCAGCAGTTCTGTTCCGGTAGCATATGCAAGGTTTAATGACACTTTGAAGGATTAAAGATATGTGAAACAACATAAATCTTTTAGCATGAAATGGGAAAATATGTTACAAGCCACTTGCCTTATACATAGATGATGGTACCAAAGTCTCAAATGGTTCATTTAAGGTTATCACGCCACGTACTCCAAGCTTCTGCAAGCGTGTTACATCTCTGCGGAATGGAACCGCTCCAAGCAAAACGAACTGGCACAAAGGTCAATAATTGCATCTGTATCATTAGCTCAAAGGTAGCTATGAGTAGTTAAACAGAAATATCAAACATCTGATGTCTGCTCAATCACAAGGGCAACAGTATAACTACATAACACTAGCATGATGTAAACGCTAAGCCCAGGCAAGCCACAACAAAAACCCAGGCTACAAAACTAACTTCATGCATATAGCATCTACCAGCTACTACAGCATTCCTTGCTGTGAACAATAACAAAGCCAGCAGTATTCGGAAAGCCTAGGATGCTGCATTTCATCCACGATGGGCTGTTCTTCACAGGTTACTCCATTTATGTTTTAGCACTAAAATTGTTAAACTTCTCCTAAGGAAAAAACATGTAAGAGGCTCCTAATTCTAAAGAGGACGACCGGACGAGAGACAACTTATTCTAGACAGATGTTTTAGTATTGAAACAAAGTATTACCGCATCTGCATCTAAAATGTAGAATTATCGGTGAAGCATTCATGCCCATCCTTCAAATTCTACCTCTTAATCACATGGCTAGTCTCGGCATAAGCACATCAGACTACGTCTACAACAGCAATCGCTTCATTTCAATGTGGTACAGACCACAACTATCCACCTCTAGAATCCTCCTTGCTGCAGCTAGATCCCCAGAGGCCTGAGCAACAGAGGCAGTTCTAGTTTACTAGTGACCCTACCATTCTCAACTCAAAACCTCAATCTAGTCTCTCGCTCAGGAGGCTATTAGAGAGGCGGCGGGAAAGAACCAGTAACGAACCTGATCGACCTCGTCCCACCACCGGAACTCGGCCTGGACCTTGCTCCGCACCACGTTGTACAGCAGCGTCGGGTAGAAGAGAACCCTCGCGGCGGCGCCCACCGCCGCCTCCTTCGCCTTCCTCCGCGCCGCCGCCGCGGCCATGGCGATGGCTTCCGACGGGGGACAGGTTTTGGATGAAATTGGAAGAGCAGGGTGAGAGACGGAGGCTGGTTTTGGGGAGATCAGAGCAAGCGCTTACTCTGACGCAAAGGGAGTTGCCGGATTGGGCCATCAAGCGAATTGGCGAGTGGAATGATTGGGATTTGGGAACAGGAAACGATTCGTAAGAATTTTTTTTAAAAAAAAAACGAGAATGAGGAGCCGTTTCTTTTTTTTCCGAGGGTCTGATTGCTACTGCTTTAGTCTACTCCACAAATTTTACCATTAAATAGCTCTAAAAAATATTTTTTTTTTGTTCTCTCAAATCTATATTTTTCAGCAACAGAGTATAAAACGAAGAGCAAAATAGTCCCAAAACATACTCTAATTTACAAACATTCTCGCGTCCTTCCCTAGCTCTTGTCGGGCCCTTAAAAAACCCATATTCATTACCTTATCAACTTATAACATATCATAAATAAATATAATTTAGCTAGATTTGTCCTACATCTTATTTTATAACTAGCCTATAACACTCAATGTCGAAGACTTTATAGAGAATGAGAACACACCATATAAAACAGCATTCTTAAAATATAACTCTTTTTTATCTTAACAAATGTAACTCTTGTTATTTAAAATATAAATTTCTAAGAAAATTACTTATAGTGGCTATACAGGAGAATAATGTTTATGGCCTATTTAGTTACAGCCAGATTATTAGTATGTATTATATACAGCATTATTATAACTAGAGTTATGGATTTTTTTTTAACAATTATAACGTTTAGATTCCTAGATTATTATGGTAGATTACTGTGTCTATAATCACAAAGGCAGGTCTCACTTGAATTATATGATTATTGTAATACGAGGCTTGATTATAATAATCCACTATATAATATAGGCTGTTCAGATTACAACTATATTGTTTTTAAGCTATTTGTTATGATCATAATGGATGCAAATAGAGTTTTATCGTGCCTTGTGGCTTGAATTATCCCCTTTGCTTATATAAGTTAGAATAGGACACTAATGCGGAGTTCGAGTACAAGATGGAATACTCCATAGATATATAGGCTGTGTTTGGCTCCGGCTTCTAACATATTACAGTTCGTTGATCACTATAGCGATATTGTTCATTGTATTGTACACTGAAGCCATTTTCTCTCTCATCTTCTCTCTCACTGATACCAAAGGACCTGCCGAAGTCATTTTTTTGGCTCTTCTGGCACCGGCTAAAGTGGCACTATAGTACCAGAGCCGAAGCCAATAAGAGCCCGACCAAACACGACCATAGTATGACCTTTGAATACATCAGCTAAAGCCAATAAAAGCCTGACCAAATACGGCATAGTATGGCCTTTGAATACATCTTCATGCCACAAATGGCCCATATCGACACACATTTTACGTTACAATGCATAGCATGTTTACTACTTAATCTAATAAGATTGATTTTGAAAAGATCGACTTAAAAAAGATAGACATAAAGATAGATATATATTATATTTAGTCATACTAAATATTGATTTCTATCTAAACTTTTATTCAATCTAATATACTCCTAATAAGATTGACTTTAAAAAGATAGTATAATGCCCGTGCTAACGTTACGGTTTTATTTAAGGGAATGCTGTAAAAAAACAACCAAGACTAATAAAAAGTTGTGTTGTGCATATATAAACTAATATAAGTTCAGGCAGTCTATCGATGAACCATCATAAGAGTACAGCTAATTTGGTACAGTCGGATAGCTATACATCGATCACTAACTTCATTCCACGTTCCGGTCTTGCTTTTGAGTCATGTTGTCGGACCTGCTACAGGAACCAGATTTTCCTTCTGATTATTCCTCACGGACGGTACCGAAGCAGCTATATCAGAGACAGGTAACATAAATACCATGTTAGATGATGGGCATATATGTTTTGAATGGAAAAAACACAATGGCTTCAGTACACGCACCTTTAATCACCAGTTTAGGACATCTTTGTAAACTATGTTATTTGTGCTCTTCCCTGTAGGATCCAAGTCATCTTTCGGTTTTTGCAAAAATTAAAGAACCATATCTATCATTAGAAAAATAAGCACATCATTTTTTATCCCAACCTAAATTAAATCTGCTAGCATCACATGAAAGGCAATCGAAAAGAAGCATATTATTTTTTATCCCAACCTAATGGTGCCTAACAGGGTGTGGTGGATGAGTTCAAACTAATAGGATTTCCACAGTTCAGTAAACATATAACATGCTTATATCCTGCAGAGAGATCAAGCGTACCTCATGAATAATTCAAGCATTAATAACTCTCAATTTCTTACCCTGAAAATTATTAACTATAGTTTCGGTACCAAAAGATGACATTTGGTACAAGTGACGACTTCCTGTGTTGGTATATATACTCATCAGGCATAACTGTCAATACCCAACACTTTTTGTGCCAACAGCAACACCAATATATATGCAGGATTTTAGTTTCCCCTGCCAACTCAACAGACTACTTTGCATCACAGCCTTTTTAATTTAATGAAACAGCATAGATGTGTGTAAGTGCTCACCGAGCCAATCGAAAGCAATGGCATGATATTTGTTTGATAGTGCAGGCATCACATTGCGGTAAGAGTATTTGTGTAATGAAGTGTGGTACCAACGGTCATCATGTCACGAAACCATACATGCCAGGACATCATTAGTGTAATTTTAAAGTGCTACTTCGATTGTTGACACATCAATTTGTTTGTTCTGACATTAGCCAATCTTCAGTAGGACACATGAAACTGAAGTAAAGACATACCTCCTCCTTTCAGTCTACCTGTTTTCAACTGCAGGTATAGAATGCTGGATTGCTTGAGCGAACGTAGCAATCTTATAGGTAAAAAATCCAACAAGCATTGGTATTAACTCCAGTTGCATGAAACCATAATCCGGAACTAATATCCTGAACCACGACAGAAAGAACACAGATTCTTGTAAGAAAAAACACTTCATTCAAATATTCTGAATGAATTGTAAAGTTCACAAAGAATTTCATCTGCTTACCCATTCCATCTGTTATACATCATCACAAGTACCACTGGAATAAGCAATCTTGGTTATGCAGCAGCACTCCTGTAAGTAAGCCATACCAAATTCAAGGGTTGTCTTCATTGCAAACAAGTTCTACGAGTTGCCTAGCATCTAATTTAGATTGCCAAACTAAAATCATACTACTCTGGTCTGTCTGCAAAAGAAGATGCTAAAACCTTGTTGATCAACCAAAAACAGGTCTAGAATTCTGGACACGTCAACAAAAGTGTGGTGTCCTGAGTCACAACAAATAGGTAATATCTGGATTTGATCTCCACAATCTACCTTGAAATTGAAGCACATCTCTATAAAAGGTCTCATATGAAAAAAAATATTTTTAGTCTGTATGTTTAGTTTTACTGTCAAATGTTGTCAAACATTACTTTTGTTAAAAGGAGTTGAATTGAAATTGAACTGACAGTCCTGCAGAATGAGATCAGAAACTAAAATTTGGCACAAACTGTCTGTTGCAAACTGAAAGTCTAACTACATTTTATTCGAGAGCCGATCTGCAAACACGATTTGTGAAAAAGTAAACGACTAACTGAAGGGAGCATACTTGATAGTTTCTCCAGTTCCACCTGCTAGGGAATCTACACTGGTTCCAAGCATGCGGAGATACACCAATGATCCAATCAACCCCGAACCAAAGCTGAAGAGTAACTGCTGTCAGTTAAAGTAAATTAATCCTAGAAGTGGTAACCAAAAAAGACATTTTCAAACTTTATCTGTATATGGACAGCCAAAACAACAGGTTATCTATGTCACATTAGAAGGAAGCTAAGGGAGTACTGTTCTGCCATATTTTATGAAGCATAGTTGAACACAGTCAAATTTAAATTATCACGGACGAATATTGTCAAGTGTAATACCCCGGGTATTACGGATTAATTAAACCTGCCATGTCATCATATTTAAATTAATTAATTTGCATATGATTGTGCTTAGGGCCATAGAGTGGTTTGATGTAATGTGGTTTTGATTTGGGAATTTGAATTTCAAATTAAAGGTTTGAATTAAACCCTAATTCCACCCCAAAACCCTAATTCAAAATCTAGAAGGAATCTTGAGATGACCCCTAAATGAAAGTTGTAGATCTTTTTAGATGTGACAAATTTTATTTTTGGAGATTTTGAAGTTCTATTATAAAAATTTGAATTAAACTCAAAACAATGAATTGAAAAGTGAAATTGAAATACCATTTCAAAAATTAAGTGGAATCTGACAAAACTTCCTTAATAAAAGTTGTAGAGCTCATTGAGTAGAACAACTTCTATTTTGACCATTTTTCAAGTTGTTGTGTAAAATCAAAAGTAATTTTGAAAATATAGTTTGAAATTCAAAAACCTAGTTTACCCCTTTTGCTGTAGTTTCAAAAATATTGCGAATTTGAACTTGGTTCCAAAAGCAAAGTTGTTCAGAATTTCAAAACCTACAACTTTTGTTTTTGCAGTTTTTCAAGTTTGTATTCAAAAATGGGTGAATTTGAATGAAAACCGACAGCCCTAGGAACCTACTGCTACAGTGCCGCGCCACCCTACTCTGTGCGCGAACAGAGCCGGCAGCCGCCGTGCCGGGCGCGCGCGCGTGGCCGCCCGTGCCGGCCGGGATTTGGTCCCCGCGACCGTTGCTCGCGTGCGCCGCGTCGTGCTGCTCGTGTTCCCTCTCCCTGGGTCCTTTAAAGACGACGAGTTTCCCCTCCCCGCGCCATTCCTTCCTCCCCGGCCGCCATTGCCGTCTCTCGGTCGCCGGCCAAATTCGCCGTCGTCGCGCCACCACCACCCTCTCCATCTCCCCGCTGGCTCGCTAACTCCATTGCGCGTCGTTTGCAACCGTTGGCGGGGGCTGTAGTTGCCCGTAGGTGCCGGAGTGCTCATCGCCGTGGTCGCGGGTGACCGGAGCGCCGCCGCTGTCGTCCCCGACGCGACGAGCGTGTTACGGTGAGCCTCTCTTCCTCCGGTCTTGCGTCTTGGACTCCCTGATCCATGCCTAACCTGGTGCGCTCGGTGGTTTTCCGTTTCGTGCCCTGGAGCTCTCGGAACGGGAGGGAGATCGCCGGAGCACGCCGCCGCCGTTGCTGTCACCGTCAAGCTCATCGTTCCGCGCCGCCTCTGCCTTCACCGACTCGACCGTTGGCTTCGTGGTGAGCCACTGAGTCTTTTCCGCCCCATTCCCCTTCCTCTTTCACCTTGTGTGGACCGGCGTAGGGTCGTCGTGCCGTCGGCTTCCGCCATGGGCGAGGAACTCCTCGTCGGAGGCGGCTAGGGTAGAAGCTAAGTGCTCAGGGGTGTCCGCTAGAGTGGATAGTAGCCGTAGGTACGCTCGGGTCCGCCGGTAGGGTCACCGGCGGCGAGAGCCATGCTGGCCGCGCGCGCGCGTGCGCGTGCACGGGCGCCGGCGGGAGGTAGGAGAAGGACCTGACAGGCGGGGTCCGCCTGTCAGCGTCCCGCCTCCCGTGGCCGTGGGCCGCGGCCGCGCTAAAGCGCGCGCGTGCGCGCTGGGCCAGGTGGGCCGGCTCGGGCGCGAACGCGGCCGGCTGGGCCGCCTCGGCCGTGGGCCGTTTTCGTTTTTCCAAAGGGATTTTCAAATATCTTTTCTATTTTGATTTGTTTGAATAGTGCTGATACTTGTTAATTTCATATGAATTAATCTGATGGTTGGAAAATTATGAAAATATTTGTGTATGCTCTCTGTGATATGTAGTATTTGTTAAAAATATAATATAGTGTGTTCCAGTACTTTTTGCCTAATGAATAAATCAGTAGTTTAATTAATAATTGCAAGTTTGAGCAATTTTAATTAATTTCCTGTAAATCCAAAAATCATGAAATTAATTGTGGTACTGTTTCTTGATGAAATCTATCTGTTGGTAAAGTTTGGTCACATTTGGAGATAGTTTGGTTAGTTAATAAATATATGTGAAATTAGGGAAAGTAAATAAAATGAATAGAAGAAATGGATTTAGGGTTTGGTGTGATTTTTGGATTGATTGAAGCCCAAGGGTCTACCCTATATGATCCTTGGCAACAAAAGATGTTAGTATGAGGTAGTAGTCATAAAGCTGTGCAGCGGCTTTCCATGACTGTTAAAATGGGTTTTAACATAAAACATGAGATGCCTATTTACTTTTTGAGATCTCGTTTACGACTTCTCCGTGAAGGAAAGTTGTACTCAAGATGTTGATATTTGATTATTGCATTTCTATCTATGTTATTGCATCATGTTAAGCATGCATCATTGCACACGTGTAGTGACCGGGAGCGAAGGAGTGAAAGTCGAGGCCATTGCAGGGGAAACAACTCCGGAGGTGATCCAGGGTTTCGACATCTGCGGGACCGATCCCAATCCCACCCTCTTCTCCGTCCAAGGCAAGCCCCGGTGCATTAACCCTCTATTGTGAAATTCCTTATAATTCGAGTTAACTTATTGCATTAGGTTGATAGGAGTTGATTGAAACCTATCCAGATGCATTGTCCCAAATAATTATCCTGAAAACTGATTTAAATAAATAAATGATTTGAAAAGTGCTTAAACATGCTTAATGAAAATTAGAATTTCATAAAAGAAAAACTATTTTCTGTGCTATGGATGTACATATACTCTATGACTAAGTGAAGAGCTTGTTATCCGTTGGTTGATGTGTATTCGGGTTAGAGTCCCGGTGCATGATCGCCTTCGGAATAGTTTGGAACTGGTCGGTATCACCGGAAATGTGTTTCGCCGGGTGTTGTGCTCTTGGGACGGCGTTTCCCATGACTTGGTACCCGGCAGGCACGAACCAAAAATAAAAAGTAGGGACCGCTCGTTGTCGGAGTGCTGGATCGAGATGAACAGCCTAGCCACATACCAATGTGGAAAGCCTAGAGTCAGGTGGCTCTATTGCTGGAACCGACAACCACGCACTGGGAGTGGAGAGATGGCGGGAGTAGCATGTACCCACGTGGCCGGCGTGCCTGGAGACGAGTGGAGTACTGTGCTCCCGGGTGGCGCAGGACCGGTTCCGGGATAGAAAGACCTAGATGAAGGGTTGGTATATGTATGCCGGCGTGCTGCATATGCAGTGTGGTTAGAATCCCCAGCTGGGTTTATTTCTGGATTCGAATCGACGTGCTCCTCGGTTAATGGAGACTCAATCCACTTTCCTACCCCGAGAAGTGGTTCTCAACTAGGTCAACTGATCGAATGAAGGAAATGGATGAATGATGATGGTTGAGGTTGATTATTAGAACTATGGATACAATTATAATATCAATAAAATAAAATATTGCTTAGTAATGCTTTTCCGCAAATTCTTATCCTCTGCTAGCCCTACCTATGACCTGCATTCCTGAGTCTCATTTTACACCCTTAGTCGGGTAAGTCTTGCGGAGTACCCCAAGTACTCAGGGTTTGTAACCCATGCTGCAGGTGAACCGCCATCGGAGATCTGCCTTGCTCCGTGCTGCATGACCATCATCCAGGAGGGCAGTGAGGAAGAGTAAAGTGGGACCCGTGGGCAGGGTCCAAGTTATCATATTCATAATGTTGTATAATTATTCAACTGCTACCGCCACTATCTATGGTTTGTAATAATAGTACTTAAATTCTATTTGGAACAACTGGTTTGTAAACTTAGGTTATGTAATATTCCGCTTCTGTACTCTGATGTAATTTATTATGAAATGTTGTAATCCTGTGATGATTCTGCAATGGTGATCCTGCGGAGTTTAGGGCGCTGATGTAGCCCGACAGATCTGCCTAGATCATTTGGGACACGGGCCCGGCTGTCAGAAGTCATTAGTGACAATGACAGGCGCCTGTGGGCCAGGTGATTTAGCCGGTTCTGTTACAGTTGGTATCGGAGCGTTACCTTGCTAATCATTACGGATTACTTTTCGAAAACTTCAAAAGGTTTTGGATCATAAAACTTAATATGTTATTTTGGGTCCAAATTGCTTCTATTCTTGACTTATTCCGTAGTATTAATTTAACCTATATTTAATATTATGTGGCTATAGTAGCATGAGGAATAATGCTATTATTATTAGCCCTATGTTAAAAGTTTATTTATTTATGTATGTGTTTACTTGCATAATTTAAAATTCGTAAGTACGTGCATGCATCATGTTAATCACACATTAAATAACTTCCTCCTTAAAAGTGGGTTTTTGGGATAAGTTACCAAACCTATTCTTGCTAACCCGTATTACTTATAAATCCACTTACCTTCTCCAGATGGCCCGTTGCAAGCTCACCGCCAGGAAGATGACAGGACCGCGTGGTGTTCCGCACCACCAGCTGGCACCACGTACCGGGGAGGGCGAGGCTTCTGGGAGTCGCTCACCCCGTCGCAACAGTGAGGAGTTGGAGGCCGAGGTCGGGAGACTTCAGGAGTTGGTTAGGCAGTGGGAGGAAGAGTATCAGGTAGCTCGTCGCAACCACTACCGCGACGTGAGGACCAACCGTGACCTGCGTCGGGAGGTCGACCGCCTGACACAGCAGCGGGATGAGGCTTGGGAGCGCGAGGATGCGATCGTCGACAGGATGCTGGAGGCGGAGCAGCGTACCGCGCAGCTTGAGGCGGACAACATCGCCTTGCAGGAGGAGGTGCACCAGCTCAACGATCAGCTCTACCCTATCCCGGCACCTGAGGAGGAGGATCCGGAGTTTGGAGTTGTCCTTGGTGAGGATGAGGACATGGAGGACGTTGACGAGGAGGTTGAGCCTCTCGAGGTCGAGGAGGCAGACTCTGAGGAGGACTCCGAGGAGAGTGACGAGGACTCCGAGGAGAGTGACGAGGACATCGAGGAGGACCTCGAGGACAGTGACGCTTCTGGCGCGTCGGAGATCGACGAGGACTAGGCCAGTGTGGCCTAGAGTTGTCAGCTAGTCTCTCTTTTGTCTATCTTAGGTGCTTGTCTAGAAAACCTTAGTTATGGGTTGTGGCTTTGCCTGGGTGCAAGCCTTATTGTATGAACTTGGTATTGTATTATTTCTGTGTGTGCTACTATGTTCCACCTATGTAATATAAGTCCTAAGTGGTTTGCTTGCCAACAGATGGGAGACAACTCTGCTCATGGGACCGGTGCTCCCCAAGCACCACCACTTCCGAACACTCTGGCAGAGGCTATCACCGCGCTTACCAACGTCGCAACCATGCTAGCTCAGAGTCAGCAAGACCGTGGTGGACGTCGTGGTCGCCGCGACAATGAAGAGACCACCTATGTTGACTTCACTGATACTCGCCCACCTGTGTTCACCAAGGCAGACGAACCTCTGGAAGCAGATGATTGGCTCCGCACTATGGAGCAGAAGTTCAGTTTGATCCGCTGTACTGAGATACAGAAGCCCCTGTTTGCAGCTCAGCAGCTCCGTGGTCCTGCGACCACTTGGTATGCCAACCTGTTGGCTGCACAGGATGATGGACATCAACTCACCTGGCAAGAGTTTCGCGAGGCGTTCCGTGCTCATTACATCCCTGCGGGTGTGATGAGGCTGAAACTAGACCAGTTCCTAGCACTAAAGCAGAATGAATCCACTGTCACTCAGTACCTGGGGCAGTTCAATCACCTGGCACAATATGCACCCGAACACACCAACACCGATGAAAAGAAGAAGGCCTGTTTCATCAGAGGTCTCAACTACAAGATTCAGCGCAGCTTGTCCAATAACCTCAAGTGCACTTTCCATGAGGCTGTTGACTGCGCCTTAGCTTTTGAAGAAAGCAATCGTCAACTTCAGGAGGAGAAGAAGAAAAACAAGAGGCCTGCATTCTCTGGCAGTCAGAAACGCCAGAGGTTCATCTACCACCCCACTCACCAAAATCGACCATCCTACCCCCAACAGCAGGTGGTTGTGCGCACCGCCGCCACCTCCCACACCTCAAATCAACAAAATGCCACTCAGCCGAATGCCCCTGGCGTTCGCGTTACTACTCCCCAAACCACCTACAATCATCCTTGCTACAACTGTGGCAAGATGGGACATTGGGCACGTAACTGTCCTTTTCCCAAGAGGTACAACCAGAATGCACCAGGTGGTCAACAACAGCAACATCAGCAGCAGCAGCAGGGTCAGCATCGTGGTCATCAGCAGCATGCTCAGAAGGGCAAGATCGTCAAGAAAGCAGGTCAGGTCTATTATACACAAGTGGATGATATCCCTGCGGGAGAGCCCGTCATGATGGGTAGGTTCCCTGTTGCCAGTCACCCTGCACTTACGCTTTTCGATTCTGGTGCATCACATTCATTCATCAACCGTACATTTGTGGTTAAGCATGAAATACCTATTGGGGAGATAAAGGAAAATTTCCTTATACACTCGCCCGGGGGGCGTATGTCTACTAAAGAGGTAGTTCAGGGAGTGCCAATAGAGTTGGGAGGGCATAAGTTCCCTACTACTATGATAGTGCTAAAAGATCAGGATATAGATGTGATATTAGGTATGAATTGGATGTCTCAGCACAAGGTCTTGATTGATGTGTTGAATAGAACCGTAAGGGTGAACATACCTAATAGTCAAACTCAGCTTCTCATCCAACTTCCCCTACCAGTAAGAAAGGTGGAGAAATCCGTGCAAAGGCTGTGTGCTACCTCAGTAGAAGAAGTGATGAAGATTCCTGTGGTCTGTGAATTCCCAGACGTGTTTCCTGATGAATTGCCTGGTTTGCCACCTGATCGGGATGTTGAATTTGCCATTGAGCTTAAGCCTGGAACAGCTCCTATCTCTCGTAGAGCTTATAGGATGCCTCCCAAGGAATTGGCGGAGCTTAAAGTGCAGCTACAAGATTTGCTTGATAAGGGTTTTATCCGCCCTAGTTCATCTCCTTGGGGTTGTCCTGCTATCTTTGTCAAAAAGAAGGACAAGTCTCTTCGACTCTGTATCGATTATCGTCCACTCAACGAGGTGACCGTCAAGAACAAATATCCGCTACCTCGTATCGACCTACTCTTTGACCAACTGGCTGGGGCTAAGGTGTTTTCTAAAATTGACCTTAGATCCGGCTACCACCAAATCAAAATCCGTCCCGAAGACATTCCAAAGACAGCTTTCACCACTAGATATGGCCTATATGAATACCTAGTCATGTCTTTCGGTTTAACCAACGCACCTGCCTACTTCATGTATCTCATGAATTCCGTTTTCATGCCCGAGCTCGACAAATTCGTTGTCGTGTTCATCGATGATATCCTTGTCTATTCCAAAACACCTGAAGAACATGCCAACCACCTTCGTATTGTCCTAACTCGCTTGAGAGAGCACCAGCTTTATGCAAAGTTCAGCAAGTGTGAGTTCTGGTTAAATAAAGTTCCTTTTCTCGGACATATTCTCTCCGCTGAGGGAGTATCTGTTGATCCAAGTAAGGTAGAGGAAATCCTAAATTGGAAGCCACCAACCACTGTTCACCAAGTCCGCAGTTTCATGGGCATGGCGGGATATTACCGCCGTTTCATCCCTGACTTCTCAAGAATAGCCAAACCAATCACCAACTTACTGAAGAATCAAGTCAAGTTTGTGTGGTCGTCAGAGTGTGAGGCAGCATTCCAAACCTTGAAGAAGTGTTTGACCACTGCACCAGTCCTAGCTCAGCCGGATATCGAGAAGCCATTCGATGTGTATTGTGATGCGTCGGGTACTGGCCTTGGTTGTGTTTTGATGCAAGAAGGCAGAGTTATTGCATATGCTTCACGACAACTCCGACCCCATGAAGAAAACTATCCCACTCATGATCTTGAATTGGCAGCTGTGGTTCATGCATTGAAGATCTGGCGTCACTATTTGCTAGGCAGCACATGCAATGTGTACACTGACCATAAAAGCTTGAAGTACATCTTCACCCAAGAAGAGCTGAATATGAGGCAGCGAAGATGGCTAGAGTTGATTAAAGACTATGATATTGAAGTACACTACCATCCGGGCAAAGCTAATGTGGTTGCTGATGCGCTTAGTCGGAAGGCTCATTGCAACTGTTTGACTGTGAGGCCTTACAATCTGTCGTTGTGCTGTGAGTTGGAAAAATGGGGCATAGAAATAGTTCCACAGGGCAGTCTGGCAAATATCAGTATTAAAACTTCCATCCGTGATGAGATCGTGGCCGCTCAAAGGGGAAGCAAGGGCATCAGGCATATCAAAGAAAAGGTCCAGGCGGGGAAAGCAGATTGTTTCAGAATTGATAATGAAGGCATCGTATGGTTCAAGAATCGTTTGGTAGTTCCAAAAGTTCCGGAGCTACGTCGCAAAATTCTTGATGAAGCGCATCTGACCAGATACTCTATCCACCCAGGAAGCAACAAGATGTACCAGGATTTGAAACAGAAATTCTGGTGGACCAAGATGAAGATAGAGATTGCACAGTATGTGTCGAGATGTGACACCTGCCAAAAGGTTAAAGCTGTACACACGAAGCCTGGTGGAGAGCTACAACCGTTACCGGTTCCCGCGTGGAAATGGGAAGACATTAGTATGGATTTCATCGTGGGATTGCCCAGGACATCTAGGGGATTTAACTCGATCTGGGTCATTGTGGATCGTCTCACGAAGCAAGCCCATTTCATGCCAGTTAAAGATACCTACACCGCGGTCACTTATGCCAAGATGTATATAGAACACATGATGAGACTCCATGGGGTGCCGAAGACCATTGTCTCTGATCGAGGTACTCAGTTCATATCCAAGTTTTGGAGATCCTTCCATGAATCATTGGGTACTAAACTTCTGCATAGCACAGCTTATCATCCCCAGACCGATGGTCAGACTGAAAGGGTTAATCAAGTGCTGGAGGACATGTTGAGGGCCTGTGCATTGAATTACCCTGACAAGTGGGACGAGTGCTTGGCATTGGCCGAATTCTCGTACAACAACAGTTACCAAGAAAGCATCAAGATGGCTCCGTTCGAGGCAGTGTACGGCCGCAGATGTCGTACTCCATTGAATTGGTCCGAGCCCGGTGAAAGATGGTTTTATGGAGTTGACCTGGTCAATGAAGCCGAAGAGAAAGTTCGAGTAATACAAGAGAATCTAAAGGTGGCTCAGTCTCGGCAGAAAAGCTATGCCGATCAGCGGCGTAGACCCCTAGCATTCAAGGTTGGAGACTATGTGTACTTGAAGGTTTCACCTATGAAAGGAGTCAATCGCTTTGGAGTCAAAGGTAAGTTAGCCCCGCGCTACATTGGACCATTCTTAATCACCGAGCGTGTGGGAAAAGTTGCCTATCGGTTGCAGTTGCCAGATCACCTGTCAGAGGTACACAATGTGTTTCATGTATCCCAGCTAAAGAAGTGTTTGCGAGTTCCCGACCAAGTGACCGATGTAGAAGGTGTGGTACTGGAGCCCGAACTGACATATTCAGAATATCCAGTACGGGTCTTGGATATCAAGGACCGTGTTACCAGGAGAAGAACCACCAGGTGGTACAAGATCCAATGGGACCAACATTCCGAAGATGAAGCCACCTGGGAATCCGAGGACTATCTCGCAGAAAACTTTCCGAAATTCTTTGCCACCTTATGAATGTAATGGTCTGACTAGTATCTTCTGTATTAAAACCCCTTCTACTTATTTTGTGAGCTCGTGTAAAAATATTTTGACTTGTGTATTTTCTTTTCCATTACTTTGTTTCAGTTTCTAGAATAGCTAATCTCGGGACGAGATTTCTTTTAGGGGGGAAGGCTGTAATACCCCGGGTATTACGGATTAATTAAACCTGCCATGTCATCATATTTAAATTAATTAATTTGCATATGATTGTGCTTAGGGCCATAGAGTGGTTTGATGTAATGTGGTTTTGATTTGGGAATTTGAATTTCAAATTAAAGGTTTGAATTAAACCCTAATTCCACCCCAAAACCCTAATTCAAAATCTAGAAGGAATCTTGAGATGACCCCTAAATGAAAGTTGTAGATCTTTTTAGATGTGACAAATTTTATTTTTGGAGATTTTGAAGTTCTATTATAAAAATTTGAATTAAACTCAAAACAATGAATTGAAAAGTGAAATTGAAATACCATTTCAAAAATTAAGTGGAATCTGACAAAACTTCCTTAATAAAAGTTGTAGAGCTCATTGAGTAGAACAACTTCTATTTTGACCATTTTTCAAGTTGTTGTGTAAAATCAAAAGTAATTTTGAAAATATAGTTTGAAATTCAAAAACCTAGTTTACCCCTTTTGCTGTAGTTTCAAAAATATTGCGAATTTGAACTTGGTTCCAAAAGCAAAGTTGTTCAGAATTTCAAAACCTACAACTTTTGTTTTTGCAGTTTTTCAAGTTTGTATTCAAAAATGGGTGAATTTGAATGAAAACCGACAGCCCTAGGAACCTACTGCTACAGTGCCGCGCCACCCTACTCTGTGCGCGAACAGAGCCGGCAGCCGCCGTGCCGGGCGCGCGCGCGTGGCCGCCCGTGCCGGCCGGGATTTGGTCCCCGCGACCGTTGCTCGCGTGCGCCGCGTCGTGCTGCTCGTGTTCCCTCTCCCTGGGTCCTTTAAAGACGACGAGTTTCCCCTCCCCGCGCCATTCCTTCCTCCCCGGCCGCCATTGCCGTCTCTCGGTCGCCGGCCAAATTCGCCGTCGTCGCGCCACCACCACCCTCTCCATCTCCCCGCTGGCTCGCTAACTCCATTGCGCGTCGTTTGCAACCGTTGGCGGGGGCTGTAGTTGCCCGTAGGTGCCGGAGTGCTCATCGCCGTGGTCGCGGGTGACCGGAGCGCCGCCGCTGTCGTCCCCGACGCGACGAGCGTGTTACGGTGAGCCTCTCTTCCTCCGGTCTTGCGTCTTGGACTCCCTGATCCATGCCTAACCTGGTGCGCTCGGTGGTTTTCCGTTTCGTGCCCTGGAGCTCTCGGAACGGGAGGGAGATCGCCGGAGCACGCCGCCGCCGTTGCTGTCACCGTCAAGCTCATCGTTCCGCGCCGCCTCTGCCTTCACCGACTCGACCGTTGGCTTCGTGGTGAGCCACTGAGTCTTTTCCGCCCCATTCCCCTTCCTCTTTCACCTTGTGTGGACCGGCGTAGGGTCGTCGTGCCGTCGGCTTCCGCCATGGGCGAGGAACTCCTCGTCGGAGGCGGCTAGGGTAGAAGCTAAGTGCTCAGGGGTGTCCGCTAGAGTGGATAGTAGCCGTAGGTACGCTCGGGTCCGCCGGTAGGGTCACCGGCGGCGAGAGCCATGCTGGCCGCGCGCGCGCGTGCGCGTGCACGGGCGCCGGCGGGAGGTAGGAGAAGGACCTGACAGGCGGGGTCCGCCTGTCAGCGTCCCGCCTCCCGTGGCCGTGGGCCGCGGCCGCGCTAAAGCGCGCGCGTGCGCGCTGGGCCAGGTGGGCCGGCTCGGGCGCGAACGCGGCCGGCTGGGCCGCCTCGGCCGTGGGCCGTTTTCGTTTTTCCAAAGGGATTTTCAAATATCTTTTCTATTTTGATTTGTTTGAATAGTGCTGATACTTGTTAATTTCATATGAATTAATCTGATGGTTGGAAAATTATGAAAATATTTGTGTATGCTCTCTGTGATATGTAGTATTTGTTAAAAATATAATATAGTGTGTTCCAGTACTTTTTGCCTAATGAATAAATCAGTAGTTTAATTAATAATTGCAAGTTTGAGCAATTTTAATTAATTTCCTGTAAATCCAAAAATCATGAAATTAATTGTGGTACTGTTTCTTGATGAAATCTATCTGTTGGTAAAGTTTGGTCACATTTGGAGATAGTTTGGTTAGTTAATAAATATATGTGAAATTAGGGAAAGTAAATAAAATGAATAGAAGAAATGGATTTAGGGTTTGGTGTGATTTTTGGATTGATTGAAGCCCAAGGGTCTACCCTATATGATCCTTGGCAACAAAAGATGTTAGTATGAGGTAGTAGTCATAAAGCTGTGCAGCGGCTTTCCATGACTGTTAAAATGGGTTTTAACATAAAACATGAGATGCCTATTTACTTTTTGAGATCTCGTTTACGACTTCTCCGTGAAGGAAAGTTGTACTCAAGATGTTGATATTTGATTATTGCATTTCTATCTATGTTATTGCATCATGTTAAGCATGCATCATTGCACACGTGTAGTGACCGGGAGCGAAGGAGTGAAAGTCGAGGCCATTGCAGGGGAAACAACTCCGGAGGTGATCCAGGGTTTCGACATCTGCGGGACCGATCCCAATCCCACCCTCTTCTCCGTCCAAGGCAAGCCCCGGTGCATTAACCCTCTATTGTGAAATTCCTTATAATTCGAGTTAACTTATTGCATTAGGTTGATAGGAGTTGATTGAAACCTATCCAGATGCATTGTCCCAAATAATTATCCTGAAAACTGATTTAAATAAATAAATGATTTGAAAAGTGCTTAAACATGCTTAATGAAAATTAGAATTTCATAAAAGAAAAACTATTTTCTGTGCTATGGATGTACATATACTCTATGACTAAGTGAAGAGCTTGTTATCCGTTGGTTGATGTGTATTCGGGTTAGAGTCCCGGTGCATGATCGCCTTCGGAATAGTTTGGAACTGGTCGGTATCACCGGAAATGTGTTTCGCCGGGTGTTGTGCTCTTGGGACGGCGTTTCCCATGACTTGGTACCCGGCAGGCACGAACCAAAAATAAAAAGTAGGGACCGCTCGTTGTCGGAGTGCTGGATCGAGATGAACAGCCTAGCCACATACCAATGTGGAAAGCCTAGAGTCAGGTGGCTCTATTGCTGGAACCGACAACCACGCACTGGGAGTGGAGAGATGGCGGGAGTAGCATGTACCCACGTGGCCGGCGTGCCTGGAGACGAGTGGAGTACTGTGCTCCCGGGTGGCGCAGGACCGGTTCCGGGATAGAAAGACCTAGATGAAGGGTTGGTATATGTATGCCGGCGTGCTGCATATGCAGTGTGGTTAGAATCCCCAGCTGGGTTTATTTCTGGATTCGAATCGACGTGCTCCTCGGTTAATGGAGACTCAATCCACTTTCCTACCCCGAGAAGTGGTTCTCAACTAGGTCAACTGATCGAATGAAGGAAATGGATGAATGATGATGGTTGAGGTTGATTATTAGAACTATGGATACAATTATAATATCAATAAAATAAAATATTGCTTAGTAATGCTTTTCCGCAAATTCTTATCCTCTGCTAGCCCTACCTATGACCTGCATTCCTGAGTCTCATTTTACACCCTTAGTCGGGTAAGTCTTGCGGAGTACCCCAAGTACTCAGGGTTTGTAACCCATGCTGCAGGTGAACCGCCATCGGAGATCTGCCTTGCTCCGTGCTGCATGACCATCATCCAGGAGGGCAGTGAGGAAGAGTAAAGTGGGACCCGTGGGCAGGGTCCAAGTTATCATATTCATAATGTTGTATAATTATTCAACTGCTACCGCCACTATCTATGGTTTGTAATAATAGTACTTAAATTCTATTTGGAACAACTGGTTTGTAAACTTAGGTTATGTAATATTCCGCTTCTGTACTCTGATGTAATTTATTATGAAATGTTGTAATCCTGTGATGATTCTGCAATGGTGATCCTGCGGAGTTTAGGGCGCTGATGTAGCCCGACAGATCTGCCTAGATCATTTGGGACACGGGCCCGGCTGTCAGAAGTCATTAGTGACAATGACAGGCGCCTGTGGGCCAGGTGATTTAGCCGGTTCTGTTACATCAAGTAGGTTTACATATAAAGTTATAAATAAACTAGCAATATGAAATTGGCCTATGAATTTTACAGATCGAAAGTGACAGTACGTTGAAAACACTTTATGGCATATAGGCAAAAATCAACAATTATGTTAGACAACTACTAAATTCACTGGATCATGGAAAGCAATATGCAATTTTGGCTAATCCCTAATCAAATTTTGCATCAAAATTCAGGTTAAAAACAATCCAACCTCAATCTACGGATCAGACCTAGCAAACGCGGATTTGGGCAGCCAGCATCACATATAGTCAGATCCATGCAGATCTAATGATTTGAAATGCCATTTCATCCACCAATTCAGCCCACCATATCCAGCACATCAGAGACAAAATTCTCATACCGATTAGGCGATTACAAATCTACCATAATAGCGTGAGAAAGGAAGAGGAATTTGACCGATGGTTACCTGAATGCCAGGCTCGAGGCAGTAGAGCTCCCAGCATACGTTTCCGACCTGGATACCGGCTTGGCGGTTGTAGATCGAGACTCTCTTCTATTAAAATTTAGAATAATATTTTAGTTTGGTAGGCGCTCAACCTGTAAATTTTAATCAAATAATAAACTATAGAGACGCCAGTGCAAGATACAAATTAAAAGTTTAAACTCTGAGATCTAGATCCAGCAATTTTTTAGGCAACCCTACTCAAATGGGATTATCGAATTAAGATTTAAGGGTTCGTTGGGATAATAAGCTTATGCAATTACCGTTTTAATCCTCCAACAAGAACAGAAAGTAGGGGAGCAACGCGTGCAATTCCTCCAACCAAGAAAGCAAATTAAAAGAGAGGTAGAATTATCGGAGGAGCTAGCTACCTGCATGGCAAGATCATTGAGCAGGTTGACGGCGGAGTGGTACCACTAGGTCTTCTAGGTGCGGCCCGATCTGAGCTTCACATGTTTGGCCTCCACCTTGAGGTGGAACTCATCGACGGCGTCCTCCACGTCAAACACCACCTCCCGCGTCTCCCGTGCCCACAGCAGCAGCAGCTTGGAGGCGCGGCCGCGGTGAAAGACCCTAGTTTGGTTTTGCTAATTGATGAAACCAAGTTACTAATCTAGGTGCTAAGTGTGTGTAGCCAAGAGTAGATTAGTGATATGGAGAAAGATGACATGAGCTCAAGTGAAGATCAAGATGAAATGATCAAAGAGAAAGAAAAAGACTTAAAAAAGGAAAGCTAGAGGCTAAGGTATATTCAAATAGGGCTTTTCTTTTAGTGATCAAGACTCCAAGTGGGAGTGATCACATTTAGGATAGATAGCCGACTATCAAGGGGAGAACTAAGCTATTGGATTACTTTCAAGTGCTCTAGGTTGCATCTCATGTGCATTGAACTAATCAACCTAGAGAATCCCTTTGAAAACCCTTGAAAAATATTTGCAAAATGCTAACACACTGTGCACAAGTGTAGAAGACCTTGAGTGTTAGCTCATAGAAGCAAGGGGTGAGAAATAGACTTGAAAAACGCTGAGAAATGAGCGTCGGACTGTTAGCAGGGGCAGCGTCGGACTATTGCCCAGAGTCCGACGTCTAACCCTAGCTCCGGCAAATATTGAGCGTCGGATGCTCGTTTTACGAGCGTCGGACCATTGAGATGTCTAGTCCGACGGTGCCGAGCAGCGAGGTGTGACGCGTGGCACGCTGAGGAGCGTCGGACGCTTGAAGGAAAGTCCGACGATGATTTAGCGTTTTCAACACTCTCTGGAAGCGTCGGACGGGTGAAATCTTTAGTCCGACGGTGCTCGCGCGATCGTCCGACGATACGCGCGCGGTGACCTGAGAGAGGACGTCGGACTCTGCGGTTTAGTCCGACGCCCCCAGTCCGACGGTAGTCAAACGCGCGAAATTAGTTACCGTTGAGATCGGACGAACGGCGTTTAAACCTGTTGACATGTGGCGTTCATCCGAGCGTCGGACGCTGCCGTTTGGTCCGACGCTGTTGGTCCGATGGTCGGTCCGAGGTTAACAGCTGTTTCAGAGAGTGTAACGGCTAGGAGTTGGCTTGGGAGTATTTATACTCCCTCCCTGGTCACTTGGTGACCAGCTAGCACACTTGGATCATTGTCATACACTTTGTTGCATTCTAGCCTCCCACTCTCTCACTAGTTCATCATCTTGATCATCCTTAGTGAGATTGAGTGAACCTCAAGTGCATCATTGCTTGTGTTTTGCATTCTAGAGCACTTGAGAGCAAGCCTCAGATTAGTTTTTATTCTCTTGGGACATTGCCGTGTCCCTAGACGGCTTGGAGGAGAAGAAGGTG
This sequence comes from Eremochloa ophiuroides, assembly GCA_038502445.1. Taxonomy (NCBI): domain Eukaryota; kingdom Viridiplantae; phylum Streptophyta; class Magnoliopsida; order Poales; family Poaceae; genus Eremochloa; species Eremochloa ophiuroides. Next base: position 12,138,686 of record JAHLJS010000003.1, on the reverse strand, counting down.
TGAAGGAGCTTGGTGATTGTGCTTGCTCACACCCGTGATTGTGAGGGGTTCTTGTGCCCTCCCCGAGCGGAGTGCTCAAAGGTAACTCTAGTGAATTGCTCGTGTCTTTGAGTTACTTCCTCCGTGGTAGGTTCTTGTGGCGCCTAGTGTAGGCTCGGTGTGTGATACCGATTAGCCACTGAACCACCGGTTGAAGTCGACACAACGAGGACGTAGCGTGCCGGCAAGCACTGAACCTCGGAGATAAATCTTGGTGTCTCTATTGATTTCCTCACCTTCGAGTGAGTGACTTATTGATTGTCCCTGTGATTGGCTTCTTCACGAGGCAAAGGTTTATTCGACGATCATCTTTTTCTTATCCTTGTGTAAAGTAGCTTGTTTCTTTTTCTTAAGTAGTTGTGTAGTCGTTTAGCTTTTGCTAGCCTACTTGTGTGGATTAGAATTAAGGTTTAACTAGAATTGTGTAGGTGGCTTGCCTAGGTTAGTGGTTGCCTTAGCATTGCATTTATAGTCTCTTGTGGTTCTAATCTCTTGTGCAGTGGTTTTTAGAATTTTTATTTAGACTATTCACCCCCCTTAGCCATACTAGGACCTTTCACGCGGCGCTGTTGGTCGGCGCCGCGGACCTCCGCCTGCAGGTAGCCGAGGCCCCGCCGCAGGCCACGGATCTGGTTGTCCACCTTCAGCAGAGCCGTCACCTCACGGGCGCTCGCGGTAGGCCAACGCACGGGTCGTGATCGGGTGGAACGGCGGTGTGCTCGTGCTGATCGCGGGCCATTTCCAACGCGCAGAGGGGGTCGGGGAAAGGGATGTGGGGGGAGAGTTTTGGACAAACTTCGACTTACAGCCCTTGGATCTTGATTACCAGCCGCCGTGGCCATCGATTTTGATGGAGGGAAGACTCCGTGTACACTTTCTGCGTGCACAAAGGTTGCAGCCCTCAGCGGGGTACACTTTGTTGGGTGGATATAGATTTATTTACAAATCCAATTATAGGAGAGATGTAGGTTTAGTTTTACCGTCAAAGGTTGTCAAACATTACTTTTGTTAAAAGGAGCTGAATTGAAATTGAACTGACAGTCCTGCAGAATGAGATCAGAAACTAAAATTTGGCACAAACTGTCTGTTGCAAACTGAAAGTCTAACTACATTTTATTCGAGAGCCGATCTGCAAACACGATTTGTGAAAAAGTAAACGACTAATTGAAGGGAACATACTCGATAGTTTCTCCAGTTCCACCTGCTAGGAAATCTACACTGGTTCCAAGCATGCGGAGATACACCAATGATCCAATCAACCCTGAACCAAAGCTGAAGAGTAATTGCTGTCAGTTAAAGTAAATTAATACTAGAAGTGGTAACCAAAAAAGACATTTTCAAACTTTATCTGTACATGGACAGCCAAAACAACAGGTTATCTATGTCACATTAGAAGTAAGCTAAGGGAGTACTGTTCTGCCATATTTTATGAAGCATAGTTGAACACAGTCAAATTTAAATTATCACGGACGAATATTGTCAAGTAGGTTTACATATAAAGTTATAAATAAATTGGCAATATGAAATTGGCCTATGAAATTTTACAGATCGAAAGTGACAGTGCGTTGAAAACACTTCACGGCATATAGGCAAAAATCAACAATTATTTTAGACAGCTACTAAATTCACTGGATCATGGAAAGCAATATGCAATTTTGGCTAATCCCTAATCAAATTTTGCATCAAAATTCAGGTTAAAAACAATCCAACCTCAATCTACGGATCAGACCTAGCAAACGCGGATTTGGGCAGCCAACATCACATATAGTCAGATCCATGCAGATCTAATGATTTGAAATGCCATTTCATCCACCAATTCAGCCCACCATATCTAGCACATCAGCGACAAAATTCTCATACCGATTAGGCGATTACAAATCTACCACAACAGTGTGAGAAAGGAAGAGGAATTTGACCGATGGTTACCTGAATGCCAGGCTCGAGGCAGTAGAGCTCCCAGCATACGTTTCCGACCTGGATACCGGCTTGGCGGTTATAGATCGAGACTCTCTTCTATTAAAATTTAGAATAATATTTTAGCTTGGTAGGTGCTCAACCTGTAAATTTTAATCAAATAATAAACTATAGAGACGCCAGTGCAAGATACAAATTAAAAGTCTAAACTCTGAGATCTAGATCCAGCAATTTTTTAGGCAACCCTACTCAAATGGGATTATCGAATTAAGATTTAAGGGTTCGTTGGGATAATAAACTTATGCAATTCCCGTTTTAATCGTCAAACAAGAACAGAAAGTAGGGGAGCAACGCGTGCAATTCCTCCAACCAAGAAAGCAAATTAAAAGAGGGGTAGATCTATCGGAGGAGCTAGATACCTGCATGGCAAGATCATTGAGCAGATTGACGGCGGCAGGGGCGTCCCGGCAAAATGGGAGGCCCTGCACGAAAAAATTGTGAAGGCCTATTCATTAGCGTCGAAACATGAAAATGATGACATATATTAATTTTTTTTGCAAAGTATAGTAGTATAGAGAAGAATCGATCGTACGCTTTTGATTTTCTAGTTCCTATGTCCCAACCTACTGCTATAGGGTATAATAGGGACAGCTCTAGTTTCTTGGGAAAATAGAAAGAAAGCAACGAAGCAAGGATGAAAATAATTTGGAATCGTGTGGCCGTTTTTATCTCCCGAATGAAGTAATATGTCACCGTAGGGTCGTTAACTCATATGTTACAGAAGGCTACGTTTATGGGCCAAAAAATGCAGTGTTGCTAATTTATTAATTAAAATAAAGTTCATAATTACTATACACACTTATCATACTTAGTAAAGTTTGGGGCCCTATAATTTTGGGGGCCCTGTTCCGTCGCACGGCTCGCACGGGCCCAGGGACGCCCCTGATGGCGGAGTGGTACCACCAGGTCTTCCAGGTGCGGCCCGATCTGAGCTTCACATGTTTGGCCTCCACCTTGAGGTGGAACTCATCGACGGCGTCCTCCACGTCGAACACCACCTCCCGCGTCTCCCGTGCCCATAGCAGCAGCAGCTCGGAGGCGCGGCCGCGGCGTTGTTGGTCGGCGCCGCGGACCTCCGCCTGCATGTAGCCGAGGCCCCGCCGCAGGCCGCGGATCTGGTTGTCCACCTTCAGCAGAGCCGTCACCTCACGGGCGCTCGTGGTAGGCCAACGCACGGGTCGTGATCGGGTGGAACGGCGGTGTGCTCGTGCTGATCGCGGGCCGTTTCCAACGCGCAGAGGGGGTCGGGGGAAGGGATGGGGGGGAGTTTTGGACAAACTTCGACTTACAGCCCTTGGATCTTAATTAACAGCCCCTGTGACCATCGATTTTGATGGAGGAAAGACTCTGTGTATAATTTTCTGAGTACACAAAGGTTGTAACCCTCAGCGCGGTACACTTTGAGATGTCAATTTTTTTTTTGACGGGCCAGTACGTACGTGACACCGTACAGCATCGAGAGCACGAATCTCACGGCTCGGCCCCACCGCACCGGAAAGAAAACACCTGGCCCCACCACCAAGTGTCAGCCGCTCATCCCTCCCATTCCCGTCCCCGTCCCCACTCCTCCACAGGCCGCGTCGTTCTCCTCCCCTCCGCCGGTCGCTGTCACCCCGCGTCGCCACGCGCCCCCGGCCGCCGCCGTCGCCGTCACCGTTCCCCTCCTAAATCGATCCGGAACGCCAGCCGCAATGGATTTTTCCACCGCATCCGCCTCCTCTCTCCATGGCGCCGCCGCCGCCCGCGTCGCCTGCTGACTCGGCCCCCGATCCAAGGCCCGTCGCCAGCGCGCCCGCTCCCATCACCGTGCCGAGCCCGCGGGACCAGGACCACACGCACCACCACCACCTGGTCGATCGTCGGGACACGCCGCGGGGCCGCGCGTGGGAGCCGGAGCGGAACCGGCGCGGGGAGGCCATGGACGGGGCTGCAGCGGTCAAGCAGGTGTCCGGCGAGGCCGGGTACGTCTTGGAAGACGTGCCGCACGTGTCGGACTACCTCCCCGATCTCCCGGTGAGTGCCGCCGATCCGTGCCAAGGGGGTCGATCTGGTGTTTGACGCAATGACGCGGTGAATGGTTGATCCGTCGCTGCTGCTCGAGGGCGACAGTTGCCCGCTGCGTGGCATCGTCGTGCGAGAAAGTGGAATTTGACGATGTTTTTTTTTTGGATACTGACGGTGGTTGGTACGAGTCTGCAAGAACGTTAAAGTTGTCAGCGACTTTTGTTATTTATTTGTAACGCTTTTTTAGTTCGTGGGGGCCTTTTGTGAACATTCAATGCCCTTTTGTCTAGCAGTTACTATTTTGAGTGATCAGTGAAGCACATACCCTACATTTTCACTCTTTCCTCGTTTCTAGTTTGTCCATTGAGTTATACAGGCGGTTTGCCATTAGTTATGGAGGGTTCGGATGAAATGCTGAATCCGAGGGATACTCATAACCGATTTGTGATCATGACATTTTTTTTGTTCCATGTTGCAGACCTACCCAAATCCATTACAAGATAATCCGGCATACTCTGTTGTCAAGTAAGCTTGAAGTTACTGGCTTGATTAGCTCAAATTCTTCCTTTTCCGCATTGTAGCTAACTTGCCCTGTTTCTTCCCCCCTTAGGCAGTACTTTGTGAACCCAGATGACACCGTCTGCCAGAAGGTGAATTGTTGCTGAACTTGTTGTCCACTTACATGTTTTTTACTGTCAAGAAATAATTCACTTCTACAAAGTATTTACATGAATCCTGGATGCTTACTATTGGTCAATGTAGATTGTTGTTCACAAGGATGGCCCCAGAGGGAACCACTTCCGTCGTGCTGGACCTCGCCAAAGGGTATTTGAACCATATGATTTTTCACATTTTGGACGCTAAGAACAAAGCTAGGAATAAAGGGGGAGATAATATTACTAAACTTATGCTTTATTTCATCTTTGTAACCTCGTGTTTGTCTTGGTTAGGTATATTTTGAACCGGATGAGGTCCATGCATGCATTGTCACTTGTGGAGGATTGTGCCCTGGACTTAATACTGTGATTAGGGAAATTGTATGTGGCTTATCTGACATGTATGGTGTCACCAAGATACTTGGGATTCAGGTAAAGTACATTACAATCCACATAAATTATGCAATCAATCATTCTCCCACAATAGTTCTTCAAGAACTCACTTGATGTCCTCATCTTTTTTTTTCTCACAGGGTGGGTACAGAGGCTTCTATGCTCGCAACACCATCACCTTGACTCCAAAGAGTGTAAATGACATTCACAAAAGGGGTGGAACTATTCTTGGATCATCTCGAGGAGGCCATGACACCGTGAAGATAGTTGACAGTATCCAAGATCGTGGCATAAATCAGGTAAATGAAACAAAATGACAATTCTACTCTTCATACTTCTCTTTTATGTACCACTCTGTACTTATCTTAATTTCCTGTCACCATGAAAATTTACAAAGGTTAGACACTTAAACTTGCACATTGGTTTTACTCTATTATTATATGTTCAGGTCTATGTAATTGGTGGTGATGGTACTCAAAGGGGTGCCGGAGTGATATTTGAAGTAAGCACATAATTGTAGATTCGCTGAAAGTGTTTTCAGATCTGTTTGAATTATATCGTTTTTTAATGGCGAATTGATAGCCAGTCAACCATGTATTGGTCTAACTTGAATCTTCTTCAGGAAGTTAGAAGACGCGGTCTCAAAGTATCTGTTGCTGGCATTCCAAAGACTATTGACAATGACATCCCTGTAATACGTTTCTCCACATTTTAGTGATATTTTGGTGGAAAAAAATGGAGCTGGCATTTGCCATGATCACATGAACCCTATACGTGCGAATTCACTGTTACCCATGTTTCAGGTAATTGACAAGTCATTTGGTTTCGACACAGCAGTCGAGGAGGCTCAACGCGCAATAAATGCTGCTCACGTGGAAGCTGTAAGTGCTGAGAATGGTATAGGTCTTGTCAAACTAATGGGCCGGCACAGTGGTAAGCTTCTATGGGAGACTAATATGTTAATATGTTATGCTAATATGTTATGCTACTGATATATGATACATGTCACTTGTATGTGTCACCTAAATAACTCTTGAGTTTTCTCTGCTAATATCTTATTCTGTAAGTGGCATCATTGAAGAACTCCGTTGCTTCTATGAAAATATTATATGTCTATGTTCATTAGCTTAGCGAATGTCTATGGAATTTAAATAACATTTTGAATCTCTTTGAACAGATGTATGGTTAACTGTTGCTTGTTATGTTTCATTCTTTCTTGAGTAGAACTATTGCATTAGCTGGCATATGTGAGCCTATTTAGTTGTTGGTGTTCCATACTTCCATTTCCTTCTAGGCTGTATTTAGTTCATTTCCTTGTTTGTATATGCAAGAACTATATAAATAACTGTGGACACACGGATAAATAATCAACTTGATGTGCCTATATTTATTGGTGTTCTTTTGGACAAGGAATGAATTGTTTCAATCTAGTTCAAATTTGAAGTAGATCCCAAAAGTTCTTGTCCTTGCACCCCTTACTGGTCTCAAGATCAACCAACTTGTTCATTACCGTAAATTCGACTAGTGATTATTGACTTTTCTAATGCAGGTTTTATCGCACATTATGCTACTCTGGCTAGCAGGGACGTGGTACGTCCACATCTCCATCGAACCAAAAATATTTTAGGTATATTTTCATGTTTCCACACAAGAATAAAGGGCTAAAACATTTTCTTTTTTGTCAGGATTGTTGCTTGATCCCTGAATCACCATTCTATCTGGAAGGTGAAGGTGGACTTTTTAGATATATAGAAAAACGTTTGAAGGACAATGGTCATATGGTTATTGTTGTTGCTGAGGGTGCTGGACAGAAACTTATTACTGAAACCATGAATTCAATTGGGAAAGATGCTTCAGGCAATGAGCTGCTTCTTGATGTTGGTCTTTGGTTATCTCAGAAGATAAATGTGAGACTTTGATATTCTACTTACATCTCCCATCTACTGTTTACTTCTAGCTCCGTTTTGCATCAGATGATGTCACTATTACTTCTTCTAGCTCCGTTTTAATTCTTCTAGCTCTTTTTTGATCAATGTTGTATTCGTGAATTCAGGAATATTTCAAGAAAAACAAGATGACCATTAATCTGAAGTACATAGGTCAGTGATTTTCTTTGGTATCATGTTGTAGGGCCAGAATTGCTAGTTTCACATATCTCTGGTGCTGTTCTTCTACTGCAGATCCAACGTACATGATACGTGCCATCCCTAGCAATGCTTCTGATAATGTCTATTGCACACTGCTGGCTCACAGTGTGGTCCATGGAGCCATGGCTGGATATACTGGTTTCACCATCGGTCAAGTGAATGGTCGGCATTGCTATATCCCCTTCTATGTAAGTCACCTTCTGTAGTAGGACGCGGAATTCTTTTTACTACATTCAATCGCAGCATCTGAAACCTACTTATTCTGCTTCAACCAATGCCCTTCTACGCTTCTAAAAAAACAATGCCCTTTGTACTAATTGTTTTGCATCGCTCACTTCAGAGGATAACAGAGAAGCAGAACAGAGTTTCGATAACCGACAGGATGTGGGCAAGGCTTCTCTCGTCGACTAACCAGCCAAGCTTCCTCTGCAACAAAGTCGTCGAAGAGGCAAAGAAGGAGCAGGAAAGAGCAGCACAACTTTTAGATGGCTCGCCTTCCCATCGGAAGGTTTGACGAAAAGCTAGCAGCTTCCAACTTGGGTCCTACCAAGTGAGGTCAGCTGCCGCTGATATGTGCAGATGACCCCCCTTTTTCCCCCCGCAGTTTCAGTAGCTATTGCAACGGGTGTTGCTCTCAGTGCGCCTTGTCCATTTTTTTCTCAAAAAAGAACACATTTATACCTTTCTAATTTGGCGGAGTGTTGAATAATACCGTATGTATAGTTTGGCTGGCACATGGCTGACTATCTGAACATGCCATTTTCAGTTTTATTCATTTTTTTTTTGTAATTTTGTATAATAATAATAAGTCCAAAAATTTCTGCAAGATCTTTAGTTTGTTCTCTTTTTTTTTTCCCTCCTGCTCAGATCAGGCTCATATCTCTGTCCCTTTATAATCGCTCTTTATAAAAAAAGGGCCACTTGTTGTAGAAGTAGCAAGATTGTGAGCTGAAACATTGTTGATTCTATTGACCGTGAGCACTTGGTGACTCTTGTTCTGAACTTGAAACTGAATTCAGCGTTGAAAGGAGCCAATCTCAATGGTGTCATGGCACGGTTATCAAAATTGCCATGTCACGTAGAATGAAATGAAATTTGAACGAAACACTCACTCTCAATGCAAAGTTTTATTTCATAGTTTCATAGACATATAATTTCATAACTAAAAGAGAGTTATTAATTGTGCCAAGAGACTCATTTCTTCTTTTTCTTCTTAAAGACTATGCCATATCAAAAAATACATGTGGCACCCTATTTAATGCAAATGAAATTTTCACTGAGACTGGCTTTAATGGACCACGGCTTAGAGCTCCTATAATTGCCATTAAGAATGTTGACCAATGTTTCATTGTCTGAAAGGAAGGACACTTCCTGAAAGCAGAGCAGATTTGAAATTCTTGCTGCAAGAGCTAAAGCGCTTGCTTCAACCATCAATACTGAGGTACAGACGTACAGTTGTGCATCCGAGCCTGGACAAAGAGTTGTAGGCCTTGAATTGGGTGGAAAAATATATTCCAATACCTGCTGATCTTGAGGGATTTCCTGCTCTGTCTAGGCTTCTAGCAGCATCGACGTAGCATTTTGGCCCGCTGAGAAAGCTAGGGACGGGAGGTGGTCTCCTGGGAGGAACCTGCTAAAGCTGAGATGTAGATGTGGATCTATCTTCTGCATGAATAGGATTACAGGCAACAGCGATATCTGCATTTTGTGGTTTAATAATGAACCTAAGCTGGATGCCGGTGATGCACGGAGAGGGTCCCTGAAGTCTTCCACGGTCGAGTGGGCTGGGCGGTGCCTACTGCCTAGTGGGCCAGCGGCAGCAGCACGAGGGCCGCGCCCCTCCTGCCCTTACGACAAAGGTGGGAGGAAACGGGCCTCGATAAAGCGAGAGCTGGAGAGAAACGGGCCTAGTGCAAACTGAGCGAACGTTTAGCCCGGCGCGTGGAGTAGAGCTCGCGGGGGTTGCGCGCGTGGCCGGTGACAACTCGAAAGGGCCCATGTGGAAACAGAAAGCCCCGTGAGCGGTGAGTGGTATTCTCGCGTTACGGATGTTTTGTCCCACCTCGGAAGCAGAGAGACCGAGAGACACGGGGAGGCGGGTACAAGATGGGGGGACGGGCCACCTGCACAAACCATCTTTGCGCTTGGGGCAATGACGCAGCTTATGAGGTCATACCGAGGCGCGTCAATTGCTGGTTGAAAACTATTTCCAAACCCCCTCTTTGGCCCTCTGGGCCACTGAGAATTTCTGGAAGGGCTCCTCCTCTTCGGAGAAGGGAAGGCCCTACAAAATTAATTGAACTTTTGGCAAAGTGTTATATTAGTACCATAACAAAATTAGTATAATATATTATGTAACAAAAGTACAAACTCTTCCTGAACTGAAAAAAGTACAATTACTCTAAAGTATGCAAAAACTTTCATGCAATTTTTATGTATAAAACCAGCTTCTATACATGCTCCAAAGATATCAAGGAATTATGATTGCGTGCCACAAGATATGAAGGAATTATGATTGCGTGCCACGATACATCGTGAAAGCTTCTGATTCCCGCAAAAAATAACCAAATTCAGGAATGCATCAGTCTGTAGTCCGGATCTAAGTGCATACTCTCTCCAAGAGTCCAAAAAGAGTGACTTTCGGACATCGTAATCGACGGTTTATTTTATTCAAAAATTTTATACAAATTATAAAATAAATACATAACTATTAAAGTATCTTTAATCATAATAAAATAAATCATAACAAGCTAAATAATATTTATAAAAAATAAATAAAATAAATCATCAAATAATATGTATATATATATATATATATATATATATAGTATTTTCTATACTCTCAAGAGTAGTTACTTCCATTTTCAAAAACCTATATTGCGTATATGTTCATACTTGTTTATCACTTTAAGTATGTTTATATACTCATATTAAGACTCTAAATATTCCTTCGTAAAAAAATATCAAAAAAACCCATATTTTTTAATATATTATTAAAATACCACTACTGTACTATATAAAATAAGTATAACCGCATACTCTATGTATGCACACATACTTAATATAAATATCACCCTATATGGTTTAGTATGATTATATACTTCGCATATATATACTTTGTTTGGTCATACATATCCAAAATCTTGAGATATAAACATGAGAGTAACTACTCCCTGAGAGTAGAAAATAATATATATATATTTGACAGTGCTCTCTAGGACGAGTAGACTCTAAACATCGGCCTCCGTCGCCGCCGCATGTGCTCCAGTCGGCGCTGCCGCTGCTTCCTCTCCGACAACCTCCGCTGATGGATTGAGATCCCGTGGCCGCCTCTCTCGTTCGTAACCGAGGCTAGAGTTCCAAATCCAGAGCTCAATTTCGTTCGATTGCAACATTGGTGTACTACGTGATGGAGTACGTTGTCATTAGCATGAGCGTTATCATCGATAGCGACATTGGTGTTCTGTACAGTATAGTATGCACACATTTATACATGATGAAACTACACAGACGATAGAAGACGAAGATCGAAGACCAGACGATGACCATACCTGTGTTCTCTGGTCTCCATTGACTCCACCAACAACTTTGATCGCTTCGTCATCTTGAACAAGTAAGAGCAACCGGTCTCCAGTTGCATCGTCTTGAGGAGGTGCCAGGTTCTCTTCCTGACCTCCTCCTGTCATGCCGGCTGCATCGTCCATGGAGATGGCGTCGCAAGGACTAGCACTATAGATTGGCATGGTTCGATCTAATCGCAACGTGTCACGTGTGTGACAAGTGAGCAGATGCCGAAGAATTGATGAAGCCAAGCCGAATCGCCGTTCGTCGGATGTGTCGGGAGGCGGTGTGTCCTTCGTTGAGAGCCCGTATGCACCAGATCCGGACTACAAACTAGATGCAACGAACTTTTTCCCCCAAATTCAAGGCCGTCTTAGGCTTAATAGCAAAATCGACTGAAAGCCCAGCACTGAACACCATCCAATTTGTAACTGGCACAACCGCACAATGCTACACCAACCCAACAGGGGCCCAGCACTGAAACCCATCCACTAACTGGCACTACCACGCTATGCTACACCAATGCAACTAGCCAAGTCCTGACCAACTACAATAATAATATACTCTAATCTAAGTGCCTACTGTCAGATTTGCTAAGCCAGACATCTTGTACGCCTACATCAACCTTGGGGCGTAAACACGGTGTTTATAAACTGCTTCAAGTTGCTGCAGGGCAAGATCTCAATGTCAAGATCAAGTGGTCTGAGCAACTTCTCGGATGTCTTCGGGACGACACACTTCTTGTATCCCAGTTTTGCAATAGCCATCACCCGCTTGTCCATTCTCGGCACCTTTAAAAAGGAAAATGGAAAGAAATGTTACTACAACTGGTTAAAACAAACTCCATAGGAGCAGAATCTCCTTGAGTAACCAACAAACTCCATTGAGGGAGTTATTAAATGTGATCAGGATTGAAGTAGCAACAGCACAGAATCCACTATCCAGCAATCCTGGCCCGGATCCGAAAGCTTCAGGAATTAATAAAACCTATACTATCAAACTCGAAGATTATTATGTAATGTAAACCAACAGACAGTGGGTTCCATCATATGAAGTACTAACTGATAACTAATGCACATTATTTTCCACAAACAAAGCACAATATCACTGTTTTTTACACCCAGAACAACATAAGAGTCTGCTTAACACACACTATATAATTGTGAGCTCTGGATGAATCAAGCTTCCCCTATTAACCGAGGATCAAAGTCCTCTAAACTTTATATTGACTGTTCTTTTTCAACAAAAAAAAATCCATATGCTACTTAAATCATTCCGATGTATACATTATCTGACCAGGAGAGCACATTTATTATTAAGGGCGTAATCGAAAACATCCATTGCATTTCAATCTGTTTCTAGTTAAGTTTTCTGGGACAAGGATAAACACGAGTGAGAGTATACTGGCAGGGGATATAGCTTCCAGAAGTGTAGGGGGATCAGAGATATAGTTTGTGGTCAGTGTTTACTTGTTTAGACAGTAATTTTTCCAAAATTTTTACCAGCACGGAAGACGTTTGAGTAGGCTTGGAAGAATAATATAGGTGATTCATTTTTCCACCTGAATTCAAACATTAATATCCGCTATTCCAATTGACTAACACATGTAATCTTTTTCCTGTCAAGTGTCATATTACATGAAGCAGAAGACGACTTACAGTTCTAAGTTCACCACCAAGGCCGATCTCTCCAATAAATGCAACGTCGTTTGGGATAGGAAATTCCAGAAAACTAAAACAAGAAAAGAGGATTTCTTAGAACAGTGGAAAAGATATACCAAAACACGCACACCCACCTGCTTTTATACAGAAAAGAATGCAAGAAACCATAGAACCATACTTTGTGCTCACCAATCTGCTTAGTAGCACAAAGTTAGGCAATACAAAACTAGAACTAAATATTGTACAGGTAACGGCTATCTAAACACAGCATAAAATTACTACCTGCTGCAAATTGAAGCTGCTATGGCCAGATCTCCGGCAGTCTCAGTCAACTTGAAGCCACTCACGACATTCAAATAAATAGTCTGCAGTGCACAAGAAATATAGCACCAGAAGAATATGAGAAAAATAGAACATTCCTGGATTGTCCCGAAAACCAAAAGTTAGCAAATTAAGAGATTCAGTAAACATGGTCCATTAGCATATATGTACTCCCTTAATACAATCAGAGTGCATGTCAATGCAACATGTCAGGACATCAACAAACCACCTGCTCTAATTTTAGTGAAAATTAGGTCGTCAGACCACATTGATGCAAGTAATAAGCCTACATGTAGTGGCAGCCAACTGATCGTATCTCAGAATTAACACCAACACACTGTAAAGAAATATATATTGCCTGACATAGTAATAGTTATATAAATGAACTTACACTATCCTGAAGTTTTAGGCGTGCTTGCTTCATAAGAACCTACAGAACAAGAAAAGTAAATATCATTCACAAAGTTTAGGTAAGAAACTCTTGGCCAATTGGTTGAATCGTAGCTCACGGGTGTATGACTCTTAACCAGAGATCAAATTTTAGTTGTGCTACTTGGTGTGGCTGTGTGAGCATGTCTCAGTGCAAAGTGAGGACTTCTCCTTGAGCTCATGAATTTATCCCTGGCCGATGTAAAATCAAAGCAAGTACCAGCACATGGACGTGCGGAGCCATGTGTATTTTGTGTGAATGTGTCAATGGTTGTAATTTCACAAAAGACACTCACATCCCACATGTTTATTCCTGTCACTTGAAAACCATAACCTCCATTTTTTTTCTCTTATTCAAGCAGATATGCAAGAAAACACACAAAACTAATTCTGCAACAAGGTTAATATACATATGATAAACTTATCAGAGAGCTGTCCATATTCATAATAAGCTAAACTAATTCTAACACAGATGACTTGTTGAAATGAGATATCTAATCTGGTAGCTCAGTTTAAGGTTCTATGGCAAAAGGTTATGGTAAGCATGATCAAACTAATGCGAACTTGACTGACAAAATGACTAGATGGATACAAAGTCAAGTCTGGCGCTTATTTATGCAGCTCTAATGCCAAAATTTACAAAAAAAATGGCATTTGTGCTAGGTGCAGTGCTAATTGGTTGGGATGTGTTGACACTTACAGAGATTATGACATCAGCCCTGCTTGATGGTATGCCAACTACTTGTCCAAAACGCTGAGAACCAGAAACACACAATGCCTGCACATGGAAGAAATTGCACCTCAAAGAAGTCCCTTGAACTATAGGAAGGTACTGATAGCTCAAGTATATGATAATACTATGGTAACAAAGAAACAATGTGAAACATTGGAAGAAAAATAATTTAGCCACTTCAATAAGATACCAGTAACTTTATGAAGACTGAAGTACCTGAACTTCAAGAGCAAAGGTCCTAGATCCATCTAAAACAACAGCTACAGCAAGCCCAACCAGAATTTCAGAATCAGAGTCATTCTCAGTTAAGAACATCTGGCTTGGATTCAGAACAGCTTGCAGACCAAATTCGGCCATCTCAAATACACCAAGCTGGAACAGTAAGAAAAGAAAAAAAAAAAAGTGAATACAGGCTCTATATCTTCCAAAAAAGAACAGTTTGATGTCATGTGAACAAAAAAATGAACATGGATATAAAGTTAAAAAGAGGATAGGTAAATATATCTCAAATGCAAGGTTTATAACACAGATATTCACAAGATAAATTGTAGCAGATACTGGTTGATTAGCAGGGATTCTGATTGGGCAGCCAAGATTATTGAGTTACACGGCAGTACACACTATGCTTTCCTAATAGAGGATCCCACTCCTGTAACAACTACCTCGTTGACAATGCTAGACACACTAATATGAGTCTTATTTTATGATGATGATGTCCATGAGCAAGAGAAGGGCAGAGCTCTAGATGGACAATGCCAGCAGCCCAGCACATTAAGGAAAGGCAAATAATGGAAGATCATGATTATTGGGGTAAATGGAAAGGGAAGGGCTAGGGCAAGGCCGAAGTCAGATCAGAAGGGGAAGGTTAATGATTATTGGGATTCTTTTCTCATGAAACTTGGAATCGTATTGCATTATTCATGAATAGGATTGTTGTTGTCCTTTACCTCGTTAAGCCATGGCACCATTGCCCTCCACTAGAAGCTTGTTTGGTACAAGTTTGCAACTTTGTTTCAAGCCCAAGGGCAGAACCAAGTTTGAATATGTGATAATTCAAAACAATAGAATGTAAAATATCAATGACTTACAGTTTACTCCAGCAACGTCTAGTAATCTGTGAAATCCTATGGACTATACCTTTGTTCAAATACATTAGTATTATAACAAGTAAATTAGTTATATTGGATGAATGCTGGAATTGTATCATCTAGGGTTTGTCTTGTCAGTTCACATAAGAATCAGGAAATAGCGTATATGCCCAACGTAATCATGAGTTGTGCCCATTTTGCAGATTAATCCAGTATAGCAGCACTAATATTTGTGTAAGGAGCAAATGTGATATAAGACATGGGAGCATACCTCATCGGTTGAACCGAAACGGTTCTTCACTGACCGCAACAATCGATGGGATGAGCACCTCTCTCCCTGAAATGAGAACAAGAAGCTTTTGTCAGGTCTAACATCTAGAATACGTGAAATTGTGCAAATAAACACTTGAAATAAGTAGCATATTTTAAGGTTTTATCATTTAGCATTTCGCGTGTTTATCATCTTATACGTTTACAAAGTACAAACAAGTACTACCTGTGTGAATAAGATAATTATATCTTCTATGGTACGAACGACAACACATAAAAATTTTGAAAGGCTCAAGAAATGTTCATATTTGACCTTTGAAAATCATTTAGAATTTTCGCAGGCAGAATCAAATATTTGTTTTGTGTTCGAAACAATATTTGGATGCAGTAATTTACCAACCTCCATATAAAGAACAACATCCACTATGTGCTCTAAGAGGCGAGGACCAGCAATGTCGCCAGATTTCGTAACATGTCCAATCTGACAAGTAAACAAGAATAGACAGGGTGCAACTAATAAGTAGAAATAAAGGCAGACATTTCTCTAGGATGTTTCATAAATAATGGGAAACTTCTTGCATGGTACTTAGCTTACCAAGAAAACAGGGATATTAGTCAGCTTTGCAAATCGTAACAAGGCAGAGGTGCATTCTTTAACCTGTTGTCCACAAAAGTAAGGGAGATTTGCAACCAGTCATGAGTCTCATGACAGTGTCTATCATTATCATGGTAAGTGAATGAAACTTATCGGGTATAACAGATAATAAAGCAAATATAAATAACCAGTATATTGGCATGCTAGTATAATCAGGAAATTATTAGGTTAGGTGAAATGATAGAAGCACCTGTGACAAATTACCAGCACTTCCAGCAAATGATCTGACATAAACTGTTTGAATTGAATCGATAATAAGAGCCTTTGGAGAGAGCGGTTGGATTTTGTCCAAGATATCCTGTGAAACAAAGATTTTAAGGTAAGAATCAGAGGGGCTTCTAAGGTTTCTTCCGAGGAATATTTTAATAAGAACGGCTGATAAAAAAAGATCCTATAATACTTTTAGTCAGGGTTATTATCATCTGTTACATCTACTTTTTAGTTAACATGCAGTCTGCTCTGTTTTATTAGAAAATCAGTATTCAGTATCGTAAAAAATCATCAAATTATTTAGTTCTCAAACTGTTAAATTTGTTTTGTTGATATGAAATTTGAACAATATTGGTACAAAACACTTTAGTAGTTTTATAGAAAAATTACAGGCATAATATTGACGCATGTTGAACCATAAAATGGTAAATCTAGGAGTAAATGAGCACAGAACAAAATACCTACCCTATCAGTAGTTTTATTAGCTGTCGTGAGGAAATCCCATATATGTGAAAAACGAGATTTGAGATGAACACAGAGTTTCCTAATACTTTTGGTACTCCAGAAGATCATGTATCAATAATAATTTTAATTATGGAAATACAAGGAGTTTCTCAGGGATAATAAAAGGTGCGTTTGGTTGAGCTATGGCTGTGGGGAAAAGCTGTTGTGGGCTGTGAGCTATGGAAAAGCTATTGTGGGCTGTGAGCTGTGGAAAAGCTCAAAGTTGTTTGGTTGAAACAAGTATAAATCATACCTCCTACCTTTATCTCTATTGAAACAACTATGAAAGAGTTTTCTATTCCATCCATTTCGAAAAGCAGAAAGCCAAAAGCCAAAAGCAGGGTCTTAGGTGCTTTCAAAAATGTACCACAGAAAAGCGGCTGCTTCTAGAAAAGCAGCCTCCAAAATCACCCCTTTGGTTGGGCTTTTGGCTGTGCTTTTGGAGGCAAAAGCCACAGCCAAAAGCACAAACCAAATGCATCAAAGACTAGTGTATTTTGAGTTGTAAACCTTACATAAAACTGAATCTGTGATCCAAATAAATTAAGAAGTATGCACAAGTAGTGCCAGCTGAGAAAACTACCTCAATATCTGTACCAGAGTAGAGGTACAAGTTGCTAGCCGTGATACTCATCCGGTCAGCCCTGTTTCCAATTTGCTCAATACTCTGGAGCAGAGTTACAAAGTTAGCAAAGAGTGTTATAAGATTCTACAAATCATTGGAAAAAAATAGCAAGGGCTGGAAGCCTGAAAACTAACAGAAGAAACAAGAAAGATCATATAGTCCGTCCAAGAAGTTTCAGAGAATAAGACATATATAATAACGTGCAAGTTACAGAGATCGGATAAGACCACAAGGATTTAAGAAATTGTTAAGTCCGATAAAGGAATGCCTGCCATAACTAACCTCCTCACCAGACACATATACAACAGGAGAAGACTCCTTGGTCTTGAAACCCTCCAATATATTTGAAGCAAGCTACAAGCACAGAAAATGAGAAAACATGTTTTTCAGGCTCCAGCGAGAGAAAAAAACTGTTACATTCCCAAAGTTAAGTTACGATGTTATGGAAACTGCATAACTGAAAGGGTTAATTGGATACATGCCATTACAAATATATCACATTTCGGAGACATACCATTACTATTCATGATATTGGAAACATACCATTACTTTTCCTCACGTCTCTGAAATATACCATTACTCACCCCTTCAATGCATTTATCACAGTTTCTAGACCAAATGGTCCTCGTGTTCTTCCTCCATCTCCTCCCCTTCTCTCCTGTTTTATACGAGCTGGACGCCGCCAGGACATGACCAGGTATGCGCCACACCTCCCTACTCGTCAGCCCTCTAGTGCCGCACTCACGTTGCCCTGCTCGCTGGCCCACCACTGCGCTCACGCGTGAGCACTGGCTCCGTGCCTCCCGATGCTCACATCTGCCATCGGGCTGTGCACTGAACCAGAGCATTGGAATCTTGCAACCATAGTGCGTTGCTTGCAGGTAGGATTGTAGATCGACCTTACTGTCAAAACTGAGAGTACCATGTCACCAACACACTCAAGTGCTTTGCATTAGGATCTTTTCATGGGAAGGCTGGCAATTGGCAAAGCATGCACTACGGCGTGACACCTCCTTAGTAGTCACAACTCAGTACAAAAAGGCAATCCAACGAAGCAACCATGAAAGATGCCACCGCGTGGGGGAGGTGGTATGCTAATGCCAAAATAGGCAATGCTACGGCCGGAGCCACCACCGCCATTGTTCCTGGTTGTTCGGCCCAAGCCGTCTGCCATTAACACCTGCAGATGCGGGAGCACGAGGAGTTCGCCCAGGCACATCGCACGTCATTGCCGGCCACCACCATTGCTCTGTGCAGCCACCATCGCCGCTACCCCAGTCATTGCTGTCGCCGCTCAGCCTGGCATGCAGTCGGTCACAATCCTAGCATAACTGACACCATGTGCTAACGCTATGTGGGAGATCTCCTCAAAAGGAGGAAGAAGATAAGGGCATTTTGGTCCAGAAATTGTGATATATGCATCCAAGGGGTAAGTAGGGGTATATTTCAAAAGTGTGTAAGATTATAATGGTGTATTTTCAATACCATGAATAGTAATAGCATATATCACATGATATTTGTAATGGTATATATCCAATTAACCCTAACTAAAAATGGAAAACATCAATCAGAAATGTATTAATTAAAGGGTATAAGGTGGACAGAATGAATGTGCCAAGAAAATAAGCAGGTCAAACTAACACCTCATAGCCAAATGTGTATTATCTTATACCTGTAACATCAATGAACTTTTGCCAACACCTGGATCCCCACCGACTAAAATCAAGGAGCCTGCATAAGTTTGATGGAATAGATTGATTCATGGGATAAATAAATATTTATGACACGACAGTTGTTATTATACGCAGGAGAGCTGTGCATCCTTATTACATAAAGTTTTTTACAACTGTCTACAATGTGAAAATTACAACACAAGACAACATGTTCATTGCTGACACTTGATTTACATGAAAATAAATCAATCAGAAAAGGAAAAGAGAGTTTATGCCTACTATCAGATGCTAGGATGATTCCTACGGTACGCATGGCTCCAGATAAACTCCACATTTGTCATTCTCAAATCTAGTAACTACAACAGGAAATGTTTCTTATGGTATCTACAAAAATCTATGCTTGGTGGTTCGCCAAATAACACATAGAAGAAATGTACAGGAGCCAAAACCAAAAAAAAAAAAAAAGAACAATCAGAGCAAGTGTGGCGTGTAGAGCAAATGACTTGTGATACTATTGAGGTTCAGCTAAGTCGTGAATTAACTCAAAGCAATTTAAAACAATCTGGAATCACAAGGCAATTACAACTTATGTTACTTATCAGCACATGGTTCGCTACAGATTCACTATGTAGTATTGTAAGCCTGATTTGGCGCCATTTCAGATAATCTAAAGGGTTGGCACTTAAGCAGCAGCATATTTACTAGAACGTTATTTCTCTCAGCAGTACAAAAGCTTTAGTGCAACCAAAAGCTTATTGCAAATATGAACCCTCATCCTGCCGCCTGAAGGGCTGAAAGGTAAATATTGTGTTCAACCAGTGCCATAAAATTTAAGTGATGGTTTACCAGGAACAATGCCACCACCAAGCACTCGAGAGATCTCCATTCCAAAACTCCCCCACCTACAAATAAGATAAATCGATATGTCATCAGCTTAATGAAAAAAGAAAGAACGAAATTCCTCAAAGAGTTGCCAATTAATTGAATGAGATATATATTGAGGCCGACTCCCACTTAAGCAAGTGAAGGATCACAAATTTAACATCATAAACTCCATCTATCTATTCAATGACTTCACCAATGCATTAGATAGGAAGCCAATCAATAAGCCTTTCAAAATTTTCTCCGTGTTTTTTATTAGAATTTTTTTCATATTGACAAATATTGAGCTGGGTGAGAAATGTTACAGGGGTATGCGCCACTGTGCCTGATCGATCCCCTTGTTCACCTCCCGAAGGCTCTGCGGCACCATCTCCTTGGCCTTCTGTGGAATCCACGATCGGGCGATGTGGTGCGACCCCTCCGCAGAGGCACCGCCGCCGGAAGCGGAAGGCCCTGGGACGTACTTGGTCAGGGTCCCCATAGCACCGCAGTGGCGGCAAACGCCCCACCACTGTGACTCGCCCTCCCCGCAGTTGCTGCACACGTACGAGCTCCTCTCCTTGGCGCCCTTACCCGCGGGCCTCCGCGCCGCCGCCACCGACGACCACCTGACCTGGTCATTGCCGCGGAGCACGCTCACCCGCTTCCTCTTCTCCTTTACCTTTACGCCCACCTTCTCGTCCTCGAGCTCTCCCGCCTCCTCCCCCTCCTCCTCATCATCATCGTCTTCCTCATCCTTCTCCTCGTCCTCCTCCTCCTCCACGGTGGTGGACAACGAAGGAGGAGGGGACCCCTGCTTGACGATGCGGCCCGAGACGGGGTCGCGGACACCCCAGGCATCCGACACAGCGGGGGCCTCGGAATCGGAGGCGGAAGGGAGCGCCGCGGAGGCGCTGAGGCTGTCGGTGAGCGGGTCGTAGGTGGCCCATCCTGAGCCGCCGGCGGTGGGCGTGGTTGAAGACGAGAGGAAGCGCGGGTGGGCGGAGAGCAGGGAGCTGGGGAGGCGAGGGTTCAGGGGGCGGGGGAGGCGAGGGTTCGTGGGGAGGAGGCGGCGGCGGGAGAGGTGGAGGAGGGCGCGGAGGGAGGAGGGCGAGCGCATCGCGGCGTGCGGGTGGGGCATGGAATGGAAGGCGAACGGGGTTTCGACTTTCGAAGGGGTTTTGGCCGGGGTTTTGGACGAGAATGCGGAGCGCCGGCGCGGGAAGAGGGGGAATGCGGCGGCGAACTCGGGAGGTGGGCCGAGTGCGCACGGGCTCGGGGGCAGGACCGCAGTGGTTCAAGACGAGCGTAGCTTCCAAAAAAAAGGAAAACGAATTGTACGTTTATACTAGTAGAGATTTTAATCCTTTCTAAATTCCAAACAAAAGAATCATATGAAATTTTAGACACATAAATAGAGTAATAAATATAGATAAATCTTTTGCATGTTTACATAGTTCGTGTAAAACACACGAGACGAATCTTTCGAATCTAATTACATCATAATCGGAAACTTTGTCGGTTGCTACAGTGTTTAAATCCCAATTTTTTCTTCTAAATGGGGCATAAGGGCCTGTTCGGATTCTCTCATATAAACTTTAGGCCTCTAAAAAATTTAGAGCATTTTACATCAGTTTTGATGTCTAATGCTCTAATCTGAGTTGAGCTAATTTTAGATCACATGTTTAGAGGTTTAGCTCTAAAATTTAGAGGTTTAGATCAAACAGCCCCCAAGGCACTAAACTGGTGAAAAAAAACTACCACAAAAATCTTGCCAAAGATCCCTGGAAATGCGCAACATTTTTATCGTTTGCAATAGCTGAAAAGTTGATTCTCAATGGTTGTACGCGGCGGGAAACACGTCGCAATTGTAACGATTTTCTTTACCTCTTCCACTCACAGACCCTAGGATTTGACGTGGAGTGATGATTTTTGCCTTTCTTTGGTACCGGGCGGCGGGCATAGAGTCGCGATATGTGCAGTCGAGGACGGCGGGGTTTAGGAGGACATTTTTCCAAGTTACCAACGATGGGATAAGAGATGAGAAACTGTTGAAAATTGTTTCTTATCAATTTGCTAAAAAATCAAGAATAGAGAGAAGAAATAATAAACTGTTAGATTTGCTCTAACTCTCCCACTAACGACTGTAGACGGTGTATTGCACCGCAGAATAGAAGACGAATAAAACATTGACATTGCCTCATGGGTGAACTCTGGAGACTATAAGAGTGGCCATTCAGGTTATCCTAATATTTCGGGTAGGGTTTCTCAGTGAACTCTGGAAGTTATATAGGTAGGAGTGGGCATTCAGGTTATCCTAATGTTTTATGTAGGGTAATTTGGGTAATTGAATATTTAGGTTTTATAAATTGCTATTAGATTTTAATTCAGAAAACACTACCAAATATTTTTGGTTCGAGTTCGAGTTTTACCCAATGTACCGAAATTGATAAAACTGTCTATTTTAGAAGAATTATTATTTTTAGCATTTTAAAGCAATAAACATTGGTCCTTCAAACTGCACCGTGTGTTCATGTCAAGCAACAAAGATCAGTTATGAAACTTGCATAGATCAACTTTGAGCAATACCAAATAATAAATTTATATTTGGAGCTAGTATTTTGTCATGGTAGATCTCATATCATGGTAGAGCTGATTTATGGTAAATTTTACATCTAGATTCACTTTTGGTAGTGTGAATCCATGCGTAATATAAAAAAAACCACCCATGCCCGAGTAGTGCATTTGGTGAGGTCGGACCATTGTTTTTGTTCGACAATAGGTCCTAAGTTTTGAACTAAAATCTATTTTGTTATCTAATAACATGGTAGGCGTGGTCAAAAATTTTGACTCAACATTAGATCGAAGTTTAGATTAAACAAATTTCAGTTTTTTTTTGGTTATGACACTCGTCTATTCGGTCTAAGTCATTTTAAAATGCAGTTTTTCTTATGCTTTTACACTTTTCCTAATAATGATACGAAGATGCTAGGGTAGTACTCCCTCCATCATACAGAGATGCAACTATAGTGCAATGTAATGTTTTAGTATTTTAACGTTTAATCAAAATTGTATTAAAAAATTAATATTAAATTTATGATATATTAACCATTAAATAAATTTCAAGTTACAAAATATATTTATATAATAAATTGATTTAGAGCCATCAATATGAGTACTAGAAATCTTTTAGAATATTATTTATTAAAAAATTTGTTAAAGTGAACTCTTTTTTAAGAGGGACTCCCTCTATCCATAAAAGGATGCAATTATGGGAACCGTGCCTGTTAAACTGGCTCAACTTTGATTATATTTGTAGTAAATACACATTTATGTCTCCAAGTAAATTGATTATGAAAATATATTCTATTACTAATCAAATGATTCCTATTTTGTATAAAAATGTTAATACTTTTTTATATAACTTTCGTGAAAATTTGAAGCGTTTGACTCCTCCTTAAGTGAGATTGTGAGAAAGTATCAAAGTGAACTGTTTTTTTTTTTTTGTTATTTTTTACATGGATGGCTCGTGATGGATGATGGATCTGACCCTGCGGCGTGACGGCGTCTGGTCTGCCTCTTTCTTCAAGTTCGCTCCGCGGCCGCGGCCCCGCTCGGTCCGTCCCGTCTCGGTTTTTCTCCCCGTGCGCTCCCTCGCCGCCTCGGTGCTCCCAGCCACCCACTCTCCCAGCGCCCTCACCTCCGGCATACTCCCTCTCCCTCTCTCTTGGTTGTCCCGTGCCCTCGCGTGCGCTGTGTCTCTTTGTGGCGGCTACGCCAGGTGCCTAGATCGCCATCTTCGGGACCTTCGCCGGCGACGAGCACCCACCAGGTACGCCAGTTGCCTAGATCGCCATAAGTCTTCCGTTCCTGCTGTGCGAAACGGAACACCCGAACCCTGGATCTGGCCTTTATCTAGTTACAAGTGTAGTTTTGCCAAAGAAATGTTGTGTAGTACATGTGTACACCTATATATATCCTGGGTCCGCTCCTGCGTGTCGGATGGATGTTTCTGCTGAATCCGACCCTGTGTTGGTCTCTTGGAAAACGAAATATGAACCTAGATCCAGACCTCTCCGTCGTACCTAACAGCTTGCATAGATCCTAAACATTAAAACATGTGAGATAATCCGAGATCCTTATAGCTGAGAATGTAGTATTCGTGAGATGAATCAAGTGTTACAGGAGAAGATATAATGTATACTTATGCTTTCATCTTTTATTAGGATAATAAAATGTATTCACAAATTCAGTGACACATTGTGAATACATCTTATTAGGAGTGTGTTGCTTAGACAGATTGAGGCTCTATATAAACAAAAGAAACCATATTGGTTTGTAAGTACATTAATTTACTGGTTCATGACCAAATCGAATCATTGGACATGAACTGGAGGATCAGTTATGCATTTGCTGCATATTATGCAGTTTTGAACAATGGCTTTGATACTGAATTAACACTTTGAGTGCTTGGTGTTCATATCGTATAAGTCCAAATCAGAGAGATTTTATTCCAATCGAGAAAATATCCATTCTGAAAAGTTGAACTGTTTAAACGCCTACAAGAAGTTTTCTTTACTATTGTCTGTTACTGTTACATTTATCAAGTATTTACAGGGCTCTGTATGTTTCTCTGCAGCTGATACAGGAAATTTACTTTTATCTCTATCTGCCTTCTTTGGTGACTATGGCACTAGCTGCTATCTATAACCTTTTCATAATTAACAAATCTGGCGGCCTTATATACTACAAGGTATGTTCCTGGATCCCCTTTCTCTTCTTTATTGAGATCTTCTAGATCTTGAGCTGTTAACCATGTCATTTGAAGAACATGCACATCTCTCCAGGACTATGGTTCAGCAGGGAGGATGGATACCAATGACAGTCTAAGATTAGCAAGTCTCTGGCATTCGATGCATGCTATCTCCCAGCAACTCTCCCCTACCCCAGGCTGTACTGGCATTGAGCTCCTACAAGCTCATAACTTCGATCTCCATTGCTTTCAGTCCCTCACTGGTATGTAAGCTGCTCAACAGTTCATAGGATAGATCTGGTCTGCATCCTATAGCTCTGAACTAATGCCTACTTGGGGTGTTTGGGTACATTTATGGTGTTTTTGGTTTGAAAAATCAGCTAAGTCCTTAAATTTAGCAGGAATGACCCCATTCCTAATAATACTAATTATTTGCTTGTGAGGACTAGGGTGGTGATGGATCAACTCATTCTATTACACAGAAACCAAACAGAATACTATAAAGTGAGATGATGGACTATTTCATTCCACAAACCAAACACACCCTTACTCAATCAATTTAAGTTTTACAAGCTCTGACTTAAG
Source organism: Eremochloa ophiuroides (assembly GCA_038502445.1). NCBI lineage: Eukaryota > Viridiplantae > Streptophyta > Magnoliopsida > Poales > Poaceae > Eremochloa > Eremochloa ophiuroides. Next base: position 12,113,544 of record JAHLJS010000003.1, on the reverse strand, counting down.
TATACAAGAATACAGCATGTCTGTAAACTTGAAGATTTTTACTGTCACCTATACATGCCAAGAGGATGATCTTATTGATGTTGCATATAGCACCAAAGCATATATGGTTATGTGCTGATCATCACATGTGTGGGAATACTTCCATATCTACTAGTATTACTTTGCCCCTGAAATTATAATCATGCCGGTGCTAAGTAGCATTGTTTTTAACTCAGGAATGTCAAGATTTTGTAGCATGTGAGACATTTTCTAGGCAGTAAGGGCTTGAATGCTTATGGTAGAAAATGGAGATTTTAAAACCTGTTACAGTTCATTTGCAAAACAATTGTTATTGGAGCCATAGATAATGAAATATATCTCTGGGGTAGATTGATTTATCTCTAGAGTTAACTTATGCTGTTATCTTTTGATTGTTTGAGATTGTGATCTATAATCATTGAACAGCAAGTCACCCAAATTGGCCTGTTTCACTTATATCTCCCCTGATTGCTTCACCTGCTTCAGGGACAAAATTTTTCGTTCTATGCGAAACTGGAGCTCCAAATATGGAGATGCTGCTGAAAGTGATTTATGAGCTGTATACGAACTTTGTTTTGAAGAATCCGTTCTACGAGATGGAGATGCCGATTCGGTGTGAGCTGTTTGATCACAACCTGGCTCAGGTGATCCAGAAGGACCGTGTTGCCCTTCTGGGTCGGTGAAATTTGAAAACATGTTGTCTCAACCCAATCATGTATCTTGTGCATACCGATAACTTGAATAGTGTGTTGCTCGCTTGTAATCTTCTTTTGATGTCATGTAATGTAGAGCTTTGTTTGTCGGCATAAAATGTCGCCTGCAAATAGCAACTCCATGGAAGCATCTTTTGTTCTTGCATGTTTTCCCTGCGTGGAGCCTGAGCATGCCCACGTGATCAGTGGTTTGGTGTTCCTCGTTGTTGCCTTGCTTGGGATCATTGTTCAGATGACCAATGGCCAATGTTCTGTCGACTGTCGTAGGACGAGCAGTGCCATGCCATCAGCCTTCAATTAATTTTGGCCCGTGGCGTCTGGCTTCTGAAAGATGGAACAGTCTGGAGAGAATTCGGTGTGTGCCAATGATACCGGGGAAAGAACGTATAGGAATTTTACAGAAAAATAGTGTATGAATTTTACAGCAGTTCAATTTTATAGAGTGAAATGGCACAGTAACAACATTTTTTCCAGCAGGTCTAAATAGACCCGTAATTAAGGGTGCGTTTGGTAGGATTTTGTTTCACCGAAGAAACACCTGAAACGCTGAAACGTTTTACTTTCAATCGAGAAACGTTTTTGTCACAAACACCAAACCGTTTGCCCGAAGTGTTTCATGAGCGAAACACCTATTCAGGTGATTCACAAGTCTAGTTCAAAATCCTAAAACGTTTCAGGCTCTGTTTAGATCCCAGTTGCAGTTGCAATTCTGCACTGTAGCACGTTTGTTTGTATTTGATAACTTTTATCCAATCATGACCCAAGTAGGCTTAAAAGATTCGTTTCGTGATGTACATGTAAAAAATATAAACATGCAAATATTTTGTCTATATTTAATGCTCCATGCATGTGCCGCAACGTTAATGTGACTAGTTGCAATTACAATTTGCAGTGGACCTAAATAAGGCCTCAGTGTTTCAGCCGTTTGGCAGGAATTCAAGTGTTGAAATGTTTCACCCTGCCAAAAGGCACCCTAAATAAGAAAGAATTTTAATTCAGAGACGCAGCTGCAATTTGGTTCGGCTCCAAGAATTTGTTTCGCCTCCCAAAACCCAGTGCCAAATCGGGAGTGAACCGAGCAGAGGAAGGGGAAGAGAAGAGAGCGCACGCCCGCCGCCGACGCCCCCGCCCGTGTCGAGCCGAGCCGAGCCTGCCTCCTCCGTCGCGGCGCGCCGAGATGAGCCTCTCCCATCGTCTCCCCCACGCCGCGGCGGCGGTGGACCCCTACTACGTGTACGCGCCGCACCCGGACCCGCAGCGGCAGGGCGTGCTCACGCTCTTCGTCGCGGGGCTCCCGGACGACGTGAAGCCACGCGAGATCCACAACCTCTTCTCCCACCGCCCCTCCTTCGACCACTGCCTCCTCGAGTACACCGGCCGCGGCAACCAGGTCCGTCCCCCCTCCGCCTATCGCCCGTGCCTTGGCTCCTGCCCCGTGCTACTCTGCTAGGCTAAACCCGCCATCTGTCTGTCTCTTCTGTGAGCCCATGCTGCAGATACTGTGGATGTTTACGTCGATGCAATGATGTGGTTATGTTCACTGAATTTCTGATTCTTATGCCGCAGGCGGTTGCTTTTGTGACGTTCTTCACCCATGAGGCGGCCCTGTCGGCAATGGCTTCCTTAAATGTGAGCCAAACGTTCATGCTTTATACTTGTACTGTACTGTATCTGCTCCATAACTGTCAACCGTGAAGTTGGTTGTCTTCAACCTTGTTACTAGTGCTGTAAAGACAGGGTACAATAATAATGTAATTCCTTCTGCATTTTCTATCTGCTCAACAGCATGCCCTGGGGTGGTGATGTGGATAAATGGCTGAATTCTCTTGTGAATCAAGCCAAACCATCTACCTAATTATGTGTTCATTGTTCTGCATTATGTGAACCTGACACATGACCCAACTGAGTACAAATTTGAGGATTGAAGTCTACTAAGCTGAAGCATCAGCATTTAGCATTTTAGGTTTTAGCAATACTGAGGCATCACTGGCGTTTTGTGGATTCTAGTTCATGTCACTGACTCATTAGATTTATATAGATTTACCATTCATCCTGCCAGATGCAAATAATGGAACATCCAAAGCTACATAGTCAGGAGAACTTGGGAAGCTACTGTGTTATCATATTCGCCGCTTAAGCTTACTAATGAATTATTCTGTCTTTGTGTGTCTCTAGTACCTTCAATTCAATTAATGTGCTGCTCATTATTTAAATACACATCTTGTGTGGCAACATCTGTAGTCCGTTAGCTTGTAGAATGTGGTTGACTTAATGTCCATAGGTATGTCCAAAATCATGTCCAGATATTTCTCGGCCATTTACCAGTAGTGTAGCGAGTCGAAACAAATTCTATGAGAAAACATTGCCCTGGATACACACAGCGAAAAACCAACTTGAGTTTCAGAAATGCTAGCTGAAAGAATATCCATGTTTGTCAAACCTAACCAACACGTAAACTTTTATTTTATTTGTAGCATGTAAAGTGCAAGTTTAATGTATACACTAGTTGATTGAAATTAGTCTACAAATTCTTAACTAGTTGAGGGCTATTGTAACTGATCTGATATTTTGATCCATTTCAGGGAACAATTTTTGATCCGGAGACTGGTGACCGTTTGCACATTGAGCTAGCTAAATCAACTTCACGCAGACCTCGTGGAGGTGTATTATATACCATTAAAATTTTACATAATATTATTAAAGTTTCCTGCCTGCCTTGATTGCCATTTAATGTTAACATGCCACCATATAAAGATATTTAATGTTATCATGCGACTATGTTGATTCTAATCGTTTAATGGTAATTTTTCATTAGGCTGCGAAGTCTACCGAGTTATTGACAAACGGTCTAACAAAACAGAAGGAAATGCTGATAATGAAAACTTTGGTGATGAGGAAGTATGGGGGGAAGATGGGGATGGAGGCAATGACGATAATGGTCAGCATTATTACTTGCTATCTTTATCAATCACTTTTTTGTTTTTGTTAAATGAGGTTACATGAAGTGGAGCTTATGTGGTGCAAGCCCTTAATCCAGTGACAGCATTCTATTGTTACTAGGGCATGGACAAATCTTAATTATGCGCATGTACAACTATGAACTATCCAATCGCAATGGCGCGATTAAAAACACTGTAACTTTGTTGCTTTATGGTAATGAAATTCAGGCGTGCTTCTCTTTGGAAAATATGTAATGCTAGCCCATTGATATATAATCCAGGATGCAACTATCTGGAATTTTTAATTCAAACCTGATTTGTATTTACCTTTTTCCTTTATTATATTAGAATTTCAGGTTGTTGATGACTTTGATGGAACCTTGTCCATCGCTTTTATTATGAAATTTTTCATGTTGATTACACATTCTAACTAGGACTGAATTAGGATTGACATAGCACCAATTTAGGGGCGGAAACTTTCTCACTCGTTTAATAAAACAAATGCAGTCTAGGATTTCTGAAGGCACTATAGCTGCATCATAGCATAAACCTCACATGCACATTTTTGTTGGCACCAAACGTGTAGGGGATGGAGAATCAGATGAGCCATCGGGCACAGAAAATGAAAATTCCAGTGATAAGAATGAATTGCCTGCGGATCAGAGGTTGACACACACTTCATATTACACATAGTTGGAGATGATCCCTTTCTTTGTATTTTATCTTAATAAAATACCAAAGCTACTTCTCTTGTGTTATCAACTTTTCATGAGTCTTTTAGAGGTTTATCACTAATAATTTTTCCTTTAATGGGCAGTGATCAACCAGGGCACACGCTGCAGAATGGGCAGTCTCTCTCAAATGTGAGTTTATTGTTTTGGTTTCACTTCATTTATTTATACCTACATCATAGTTGAGTTGTAATAGCTAATAAGAGCACACAGTGCTGCAAGCCTATGAAACATTGTAAGTAGCTGTCAATTTTTCATTAGATTGGTACTTGAACAACATGCGTTTGTAGTAGGGGCTACTAATTTTAATAGCACCTAGAGAATCCTTGCCAAACTATTCTTGAAATGTGGATATATTTGCATGTCTTGTCTGAGGAATCATCTAGTATCTTGACTTATCCACCAATCAAACTAATGGGTGGATTTTTTTAGAAGTTCTTTGTTTCTTATTTAAAGCTTGATATAACATGGCATGTTTGGTGTAGGATGGACGGGACAAATCTTCGAATGACATACCACCTTGCTCTACTCTCTTTATTGCAAATTTGGGACATAGATGCACAGAGGACGAACTAATTGAAGTTTTATCCAAGTATGATGTGTGAATTCTTTTAATTTGCTTGTGAAGTGGACCCATAGTAATGAAACTGATCATTGTTGTTCTATATTTTCAGGGAACCTGGGTTTCATGTCCTTAAAATGCGTCGCCGTGGTGGAATGCCTGTAGCTTTTGCTGATTTTACGGTATGCCTACCTGCACCTTTATTAATTTAGATATTGACTTCAACTACTGCTGTTCTGTGGTCTAAAAAATAAAAATGAAGGATGTATCCTCATTTTTTCCTTGCATGTTACTCCCAGTTAATGAAGTTTCTGAAGATCACTCAGTAAGTTTAAGGCAATGCAAAATGCTGGTCCTATTAGCATGAACAAATAAGCACCATATTTGTAAAAGGCTAGAAGGGATGCAGTTTTTTTTGTTCTTAGAGTTGTCATTATTTCCCCATAGTTTTTTTTACCTTTTATTTTTACCGAGAGCCTGAGGCAGGTGGTTGCAATCTGCAGGATATTGAATCGTCTACAGCTGCTATGAATAGCCTCCAAGGCATTGTATTGGCTTCTTCTGATAACGATGGATTGCAAATTGAGTATCCTCAAAATTGCTTGCTTTTGTGGCAATGTTTCTGTTTTGTTTGCTGTATATGTGTCAGTAGCATAAGGTACCTATGCTCTTACTGTTACGTATTGTCGGAAAAAGCCTGGTGCACCAAAGTCATCTCGAAGTACAAGTTCATTTATCTCTTGGGTTTCGGAATCTCGTAGTAATCCCTTTGTGAAGAAAAGAATGCAATTATAGCACACTATCATGTTAAAGTATCATGAGTTTGGCTAACTGTATATATAGATGACCAATATTTATAATACCAAATTCACAAAAAAAAATATTTATAATACCAAATTAGTATCATTAAATTTGTCATCAGATATATTTTCATACTATACTTATTTGGTGTCATAAACATTAATGTTATCTGTATGTTTAGTCAAACTTTAGACATGTTAACCAAGAATGTACGTATAATTGCTTTCTTTTGTGTTTGGTCCTCGCTTCAAAGAGAGACGCAATTGCTTGATTTTGGTACGTTAGGCTTATAAAGTCCGGTGGCTATGCAACAGAGGCGGCTAGAATTGCTGTTGACATTGTCCATTGATGTGTCATAGTTGAAAATTCTCCTGGCTTATCACATTGGACTGTACAATTTATTTCATCGGCTTGACTTGAGGTGTCGTTATATGTCCTTGTTTCCTTTAACTCTAGTAACAGATACGCAAGGTCAAAGATGAGGAAAAGCTAAGCTGCTGGACCGTATGGATTGGCATGTCATCTCCTGCTTTCCTGAAGGTATCAGTAGGCATACCTGCACATGTAACTGCCTGAAGGCTGTAGTTGCTTGCTTAGTTGCTTTATTATTCATCCAAGTGTGAGAATGGAGAACGGTGTTATTGTCCTGGAGTATTATATACTACCATTGTACAATGTTTTACCTGTATCTGGACGTCCCTGTTGGGAAACTGATGTCATCAGGCATGAAAATTTCACGCGGATCCAACATGGGATCAGAATTCGGATCTCTGCTTATGACGAAGGGGAGGTCAAGATGTTGCACTGTCTTGGCAGAAGACAGTTGGTGACCAACTCCGGTTTCGTCCTACTCCTGACTATTCTTTCCGTTTTCTGATCGTCCGGTATTATGTGTTGGGTGTACAGTGGAACACAGTGCCAATATGCGGTGTGCCGCACTGCCACTGCCATGTACTCCCTTGTCTCTAAAAACATGTAATTTTAGCACAGTACCATATTTTAGTGTGTCAACTTTGACCGATTATAGATAAGAAATCATAAATATTTATAATGTCAAATAAACACCATTAAATTCATTATGAACTTTATTTTTATAATAGATTAATTTAGAGCCATAAGTAATTATTTGTTAAAACCTTGGTTAAATATGAACTATTTGTTTTTTTGGCACGCAACCTATATTTGCATATTTGTGGGACGGAGGTAGTATCAGAGAAGACTTCGCTCTTCGCTCTACCGTCCTACACAGGGTACTGACCTGTTAACTTCGGCCACATCCGTGTAAGATTCCGAGCCTTCCACAAATACTACTCCAGTATATGAAAATATCGATGGCCAAAGAAGAGAGCGTTTCAGCATCGGGTCATTATATTGTAGGACCAATGTCAACTTCAAAATTGTTGACACTCAACCACGGGTAGAAATGAGTGGTGGTTCTTGAACGGGCTTGATCCATGTGCACATGGCCTCGATGGTAAACATCGTGCGGTATAAAAGCGATCAATAACAGGGCCAAGTTGCTTGGCTATAAGCCAAGTTGTAAGAGCCAAGTCATACAATAGTTGGCTCTAATTTCTCTTGAAAAGATTTCTCTCTTCCATTTCTCCTCACAACACTTGTTATTTGGGCCCACTTATGCCTATGCTTCCGTGTCCAGCTTGGTGCTTGCATGGGAGCCAAACTCTCCCCTCTCTCCTCTCTTTTCTCCTCCACATAAGTATTTACTTGGCTATAAGCCCATTGTTGTATCTGCCCTAAAGGGTTCCAACCAAGTATCGGGTTCAGTAGCATGCCTAATAAATTTTCTAGCATCGAGAATATTGTGGGCACACGGGGTACTCTGTGGCACACTCTCTTAATTTGAGAATTAAATGCACAGCTTACTTATGGGGTACAAAAATGTTTTAAAGTTGATCAAATATATATAAAAAAGATACTAATGTTTATGGGGTACAAAAAGATACGAATATTTATGAGGTACAACAAGTACCATTAAATTTAATATATATAATATGCTTATTCGCAAAAAATATATAGAAATTACTTTATAAGATATTTATAATGCACAATAAATACCATTAATTTTGAGTATATATAATAATTTTTATGATAAATTTACTTAGAGACATAAATATTATTAATATTATTTTTATATTGTACTCCGTAGGTAAACTTAGAAAAGTTTGATTTCTCTATATATGAGACGTGTCTGTATTTTATGATGATGGAGGACGCCGGTGGTTCTCCATTCTCCGCCGCCTCCTCCCGCCAAATTGTCCCAAGTGCCGACGCTTCCCATCCTCTTCCTCCGAGTGTCCAAGTGCTTTTCTCCCACCCGTTTCTTCTCGTGCGCGGTCGTGTATCCACCGCCTGAACTCTGAAGCGCATTCCCCTTCCTCCGAAGACTCCCCCAGTCCTTGTTTCTGCCCGACGGACCGAATGCCGGCGGAGCGCGTCGACGTCGCGGTCTCCTCACGGACGCTGGTACGGGCGTCCGACCCACCGCGGGGCTTCCCCGCGATACTCCAGCCCTCCAACCTCGACCTCATCCTCGGCTCCTTCCACATCTACCTCATCGCAGTGTACCCCGCCCCGGCCGCGGGCTTCCCCGCCGTGGCGGCGGCGGCGCGGGCCGCCTTGCCGGCGTTCCTCTCCCGTTTCTTCCCCTTCGCCGGCCGCGTCGTGGCCAACGCCGACACCGGCGTGCCCGAGATCGCGTGCGACAACGCCGGCGCGGAGCTCGTGGTGGCGAGCGCCGGGCCTGGGGTGAGGCTCGCGGACGTGGACTTCGCCGACGCCGACCGCTCGCTGGGCCGCGTCGCGGTGCCGTTCCAGCAGGGCCTCGCGCTGTCGCTGCAGCTGGTGCGGTTCGCGTGCGGCGGGTTCGCGCTGTCGTGGGGCACCGACCACCTGCTCGTCGACGGCCACGGCCTGACGGCGCTGCCCAACGCGTGGGCGGAGCTGCTCCGCTCGGGCGGCCGCGGCCTCTCGTGGGAGCCTCACCACGAGCGGGCCTCGCTCTTCCGGCCGCGGGACCCGCCGCGGCACGGCGCGTCGCAGGACGCCGAGTTCACGCGGTACGCGCCGGAGAGCCTCCCGAACACCCTGCTGACGGCGACCCTCGTGCGGCGCAACTACGTGGTGTCCGCGGCGGACGTGGACCGGCTCCGCGCCGCGGCCAGCACCGCGGCGCGCCGCGCCACGCGGCTCGAGGCGCTGTCCGCGCACGTGTGGAAGCTGCTCGCGGCGGCCGTGGGCGGGCACGACGATCGCTGCCGCATGGCGTGGCTCGTCGACGGCAGGCCGCGGATGGACGCCGCCAGGTACGACGCGGGCACGCTGCGGCGGTACCTCGGCAACGTGGTGACGTACGCGGCGCGGGAGGCGGACGTGGGCGCCGTGTCGTCGGCCCCGCTGGCCGACGTCGCGGCGATGGCGGGCGCGGCCATCGCGGAGGTGTTCCGGTCGGAGCGGTTCGAGGAGCTGGTGGACTGGATGGAGGCGCACAAGGGCGTGTTCCGGGACGGCAGCAAGTGGACGGAGGCGGTGGGCACGGGCATGGGGAGCCCTGCGCTGGTCGTCTCGGCGTTCGTGGCGTTCCGCGTGGAGGGGGACTTCGGGTTCGGCCGCCCGCGGCTGGTGATGCCGTGGGTTCGCCCGGGCCGGCTCGGGTCCGCGGCCATGACGGTGGCGCGGAGCCCGCGGGAGGACGGGTCGTGGCTGGTCACCGCCAGGCTGTGGCCGCGGCTTGCCGACGCCGTGGACGCTGACCCGGACGCCGTGCTCAAGCCGGCCACCGCCGCGCGGCTCGGGTTCGGCGCCCCCGATCCGGCGGACGTGGTGCCGCATACTGCCAGTCGCATGTGATGAGTCGTTCCACGTCGGTGTGCGCGAGCCCGGTGGGGTGGGCCTCAGCCCTCAGTCCTCAGGCGAACAGACCAGAAGAACGGCCAGCCTCCTGTGGGCCCGCGTATCGGCGTGGCGCCGTGGCTGTGTACCTCGTATCCTCTCGCATCGTTCTGGTGCAATTTTGTCCATTTTTGTCGACACGATTCAAGAAAGTATTTTGGACATGCCTTCTTTTTCTTTTTGATCGTCGTTACATTGGTGTAGCTTTAGCGAGCAATCTCTTTTTCTTTTTTTTTTCTTTTTTTTTTTGTGACGAGCACATCTTCTACGGCATTCGTAGGAGTAGACTATTCGATCTCCCTATCGGATAACGAACTTTTTCGTCGGATATTGGCACGCATCACATCCGCGCGCCGTGTGTTTCTTGTCAAACTTCCCAAAAGCTGCCGTGGGTTCTTTTCCTCTTTGAACAAGGTAAAAGCAGACAATAGATCCTCCAAAGTCCAAAACAAGCAGCTCGCAATTGCTATGGGCCTCTCCAACAGCTATCGACTAGCCAGCTCGGAGGGAATAAGCTAATTAAAATATCTGCTCGCTAGCGATTCACTCGTTGCTAGCTCAGAACACTGAACGTGAGCATGCGAGTGGGTAAAGGTTCCTGACAGCCAATAGAGAGAAAGGAGCAAAGTAAATAGTGCTCGTATTAATTTAGCCTATGAAATGAACTTAACCGGCGACGTCGACCACGACCATTGCGGATGCCCTCTTGCTCATTATAGACCTCTAGCTCAGTGGGAACCCACTGGTTCTGGATTAGAGTTTTGAGTGATCTGGTTTTTCTACCGGGTTTATCTCTTTCTTGTAAGTCCTGAACGTTCACGTTGCACAATGGCGTCACGTTGGTGGTAGATATAGAATAAGATTTAAGGGGCTCATCTTTTCTTCTTCCTTCTCTCTTCATGTTTTTCTCTTTGCCTTCATTTCTTTTTCTACCATATTTTCATTAATGTACCAGCTATATTTTCAATAAGCCCACCCAGCTCCAGCCCTTTGGATCCACCCTTGGCCCACAGTAGAACTACAATGTGTCCGTCATCTACGAGGTCGTGCGGCTTCCGTGATCTCCAGAAGGACGCTTAATGTGTATATGTTGTAAGTCTAGGGATGTAACCCTTCCATAAAAAAAGAGAATTTCAGATATCTTGTTTGACTATTTGTCTTATTAAAAAAATTATAAATATTATTTATCTCGTTATGATTTTATTGTATCATTAAAGATACTTTAATAATAATTTATTTATTTTATAATTTGCACAAAAAATTTGAATAAAATGAATTATCAAACACCATACATGTCTGAATGTAGAAATGATACTCTTTGTGAGACGATCCTACAAACCACAGGAAGAAATGGACGGAAAATGGCGAAGGCATCCACACAAGTGTTGTCAAATCGATTTCCTCCAGGAGGGCTCCGCTCTGATCTTATTGATATTGCAGAAGGCATGCTGGCCTTCCCAGCTGGATCTGGCCCAGGGCCGGCCCAACGACGCAGTCACTTCGTGCGTGTGGGTCTGTCCGTTTCTTAATAGCGAGATCAGGGCTCTGTTTCTTCAGCTGAAAAGCTGAGCTGATTTGGGCTGAAACTGATTTATTGTGAGGGAAAATACTGTTTCAGAGCTGAAAAATATGTGCTGTTTAGTAAAGCGAACAGAGCCCAGAAGTTCGGTTCCAGTGATCTCGCGCAGAATCCCGCAAGCCTAGGCGCCGCCCCAACTCCCAGTGAGTCCATGCCTCCACGGCGCGCATGCTAAGGCTAGTACTATAAGACCCTGTTTAGATCCACTACAAATTACAATTACAACTAATCACATCAACGTTACGGCACATGTATGGAGCATTAAATGTAGACGAAATGTTTGCATATTTGTACATTTTGCATGTACATCACGAGACGAATCTTTTAAGCCTACTTAGATCATGATTGGACAAAAGTTATCAAATACAAACGAACGTGCTACAGTACAGAATTGTAACTGCAACTGGGATCTAAACACAGCCTAAATATTCAGGGTCGCCACCCCTTTGGCCTCTCTACCCAAGCCCCCCCCGAGCCCCGACGTTCCCGATCTCGTTCCTCTCTATTCGTTTGTCGAGACATCTTCGTAGAGTTCATTCAAGGCACGCTAATTGTGGATTGATCTATATCTTCGTGTTTGGTTTCTTTAACTGTTTCAAATGAGGCTGTCAATTGTCGTTTTGATTATGTGAAGTGTAGTCGAACTGTTGAGTCAACTCAGCATATCTATAAAGACAGATTGGTTTGTGCATGTTTCATAGATTAGCCAACAGTGATTTATTCAGATCCGAGTTGAGAACTTGAGATGGGATTGTTCGAATTCATTTAAGATGTGTGTGTGTGCCTGGTCTTCCTTGTAGCGAAAGAAAAACAGTACTGATAATTAACAAGAGGGCGTACTGATAATTAACGATACTTATGATTGACTTTACGAGTCCAATGCTTTGTTGTTTTTAGATTAAGATTCTTCCTTATCTTTGTTTTGTATTATGTAGCTGTACAAGTTATTAGTGTCATCCTGATCAGAAGATTTAATTTAATTAATTCTCAGTATGCAGAGCCATCTGAATTGTTTGTAACTTGTCAGAGTAGATTTATCTGAATTCTCTAGCTTTTCCTAGACCATTCTTTCTACATATCGGTTGGCATTACCAATTAATGTTTGGTCCTTTGAACTCGATTCAACAGATGCAGATCTTTGTCAAGACCCTGACCGGCAAGAGCATCACTCTGGAGGTGGAGAGCTCGGACACAATCGACAATGTCAAGGCTAAGATCCAGGACAAGGAGGGCATCCCCCCGGACCAGCAACGCCTCATCTTCGCCGGCAAGTAGCTGGAGGATGGCCGCACCCTGGCCGACTCCAACATCCTGAAGGAGTCCACCCTCCACCTTGTCCTCCGCCTCCGTGGTGGCCAGTGATTTGATCTGATCGCCATGCATGGGTCTGCCTCGCCGTCTGACAGTCTTTCTTAGGTCGTTTCGTCTTCATTATGTGTGGCCTTTTGTATCTTAGTCGTTTCTTCTTCAGAGTGAGTTGCTGGGGAACTCACGTTATGCAGTACTTTGGTTGAAACAATTTGGAGTAATAAATCTGGTTTGCCATATTATTCAAATGCAGTATGTATTTTCTGAGGCGTTTTATCATTTTTCTGCTTGTCATTGAGATTTCTGTTCTTTCTTTTTTTTTTTTTTTTTTACAAACGTGCTAAGGTACATTTATCAGTAAGTGGAGGAAGCAAACATATAGATACAAGGCAACGGATCAGGTGCAAACCACAACGTTCGTAAAAACCCGTGTAAACTATTGCAAAAAAAGTCGTTTAAATTCACAAAAAAATCACACATGTAGATGGTATGATGATACACAACTTTGTAAAATATCTTGTCCAAACTTGACTTCATTTGTGAGATATAAAAACAACAAATTTTAAGCCAGAAAGCTGTCTAGATGATTTGTTAAAAATTTGTTATTTTTATATATCACAAACGAGTCAAGTTTGGACAAGATATTTTACAAAGTTATGTGTCATTATATCATCTACATGTGTGATTTTTTATGAATTTAGATGACTTTTTTGACATGGTTTGTACGAGTTTTCACGAAGTTGTGGATTAGACAGTTGAACAGGGGATGCAGATTTTTGTTCAGCTACTGCACATTATCGCCGTTTCCCTGACGGGCACCGGCCCCCTGAGGCAAAAGGTCTGAGGGATATGCCAATTTCCAGCGCGGGCAATGGATTTGAATTTCTGGTCTCTGCGGCTTGTGGGCCGGTGGGCGAGCGGGGCGGTTCGACATTTGGTCTTGGACCCCGGCCCCCGAACCCAACCGTGCCTTTTGCAGCTGTGTCCGTGTCCCCCGCCTCGCCCCGCGCCGGCTTCCCACTCTTCTTCCACCTTCACGTCGACGCGTCGTGGCCAACGCCGCCGCCCCCTCGCGACAACGCCGGCGCGCGGGGCTCCTGGTGACGAACGCTGGGGTGAGGCTGGCCGCCCGCCGGCGCCGGCTCGCCGACGTGGACCTTGCCGACGCCGACCGCTTCGCGGTGCCGTTGCTAGTCGTGCTGTTGCTGCAAAGGCTTCTTCGCGCTGTTTTGGAGGAAGGACAAGGAGAAGGAGCTGCATTGGCTGCAAAGGCCACCGGCGTATCTGTACAGGCAGGCTGATGGCGCGGCGGCGGCTGATGCTGCTGCTCCTTGTCGTGGTGGCGCTCCTGTTGGCGTCCATGTCTGCCAGCAGGGCGGCGATCACCACGATTGTAGACGTGAAGGACTACGGCGCCATGGGCAACGGCGTCGACGACGACACCAAGGTTGGAGGAGGCTAGCTTGGAGCAGCTTTAATTTCTTCGTCTCTGATCCATCCATCCTCGACCTGCTGCTGACTGCCTGACCCTGATCTCTGACCAATGACAATGTCGTTGCAGCCTCTGATGGCGGCGTGGAAGGCGGCGTGCGGGTCTGCCGGCGCGGTGACGATGGTGCTGTCGCCGGGGACGTACTTCATCGGCCCCGTGCAGTTCCACGGCCCCTGCAACGCCTCCTCCCTGACCTTCCAGCTGCAGGCAAGTATCCAGCGGTTGCATTTAATTTCCACTCCGATCTATCGGTGGTTTCCAGTCAATTAAGCAGCAACTGGCTGGACCTACGTACGTACTCCGTATACGTGTGTGCAACATGCAGTTATTAGACCCTTACTAGTACGTGACGTGCATGTGTTTGTGATGCAGGGGACGCTCAAGGCTGACACGGACCTGCGTCGGTTCCGCAGCCACTGGATCGAGTTCGGCTGGGTGACGGCGCTCACCGTCGCCGGCGGCGTCATCGACGGCCAGGGCGCCGCCTCCTGGCCCTTCAACCAGTGCCCTTTCCGCAAGGACTGCAAACTCCTCCCCACCGTAAGCACACCTCTCCGTCTCCGTCTCCGTCTTCGACGACTGATCACAAGCATGCATTTGACAGAGCGTGCGGTTCGTGCACTGCCGGGACACGGCGGTGCGTGGCGTGGCGTCGGTGAACCCCAAGTTCTTCCACATGGCGGTGGTGCAGTGCCGTGGCGTGCGGATGAGCGGGCTCCGGATCGCGGCGCCGCGGGGGAGTCCCAACACGGACGGCGTGCACGTGGAGCGCAGCGCGGCGGTGTCGATCACGGACGCGATCATCGGCACGGGCGACGACTGCGTGTCCGTCGGCCCTGGCAGCGACGGCGTGGACGTGGCGCGCGTGGCGTGCGGCCCGGGCCACGGCATGAGCGTCGGCAGCCTCGGCCGGTACGCCGGCGAGCGCGACGTCGCGCGGGTGCGCGTGCGCGATGTCGTGTTCACGGGCACCGACAACGGGGTCCGCGTCAAGACGTGGGAGAACTCCCCCACCAGGAGCAGCGCCGCGCACCTGCGCTTCGAGAACCTGCTCATGGTGGATGTCCGCAACCCCATCGTCATCGACCAGCAGTACTGCCCCTACTACGACTGCGAGCACAGGTACGTGTCCGGGGTGACGCTGCAGGACATCCAGTTCAAGAACATCAAGGGCACCACGACGACGCCGGTGGCCGTGATGCTCCGGTGCGGCGTGCCGTGCAAGGGCCTGGTGCTGCAGGACGTGGACCTCAAGTACGTGGGGCTGGGCGGCACGTCGGCCTTGTGCGAGAACGCCACGGCCAAGTACGTCGGCTACCAATTCCCCAAGCCCTGCACCTAGGTGAGGTAGCCCCAAAGATCTTTTTTCGCGCGTGACTTGGGGCGGTGAGCGCGTGCGGCGTGCCGCGTGCGTGCTTGTGCGATAGGATATGTGTTCCTGCAAGCTGGTGTGCCTAAGCTAGCTAGCTCCAATGCGTTGCGAAGTGAGCTTTGATTCTTTGATCGTGTTTATCTACATGCCTTTTGTTTTCAGTTTGCTGTTTCTTGATAATGATTACCAGATTTTGTAGTAAGGAATTGGTGATCTATGCAGACAAAATGGTGAAATGGCACTGGTAGTTAACATCTACAATCTAAAATAGGAAGTCGATCGAAATGGCACCGACAATATCACTATTATTGATGGTCATATTTATTTATTTATTCTCTTTTTCTCTTCCTTTCCCTTTATGTTCACGGTTCTCGTTGAGTTTCATTTCTAGCCTACCCAAATTCCTTGGGACTAAAGATTTTTTGTTGCCGACAACTGTTGTTGTGCTTCGGTTGTTTTTCAAGGAGGATTATTAAGAAACACATTCTCATTGGAGCATGATTCACGAAGACATGTGGAAAGAAACAAGTCCGCTCAGTATGATGCCAGTTGCCAGCTACTATCTGTCAAACTCAAATAAGTTCTGAACTTACGTAATACCTAGCATTCAGGGCCGTCTCTAGAATCTGGGGCCTAGGTGCGAAATGTAACTTGGGGTTTTAAAATTCAAAACTTAATGGTGTCTAATACAAATAGGGTATATTTTCACTGAATTATATAAGCTTAATATATGTTATTTTGCGCACTGCTGAAAATCAAACACAGTAAATTTAAGAGACAAAATACAGTACTAGCATTATTCTACTGAAAAGCACCATTTCTCTGGTATTTTTTCCCCCCTAATAATGTCACTATTATTGATGGCCATATTTATTAATTTATTCTCTTTTTCTCTTCCTTTCCCTTTGTGTTCACAGTTCTTGTTGAGTTTCAACTCTAACCTACCCAAGTTCCTTGGGACTCAAAAAGATTTTTGTTGCTGACAACTGTTGTTGTGCTTCAGTTGTTTTTCGAGGACTATTAAGAAACACATTCTCATTGGAGCATGATTCATTCTGTCAGTTACTATCTGGAATACATGTGGAAAGAAACAAGTCCGCTCGGCATGATGACAGTTGCCAGCTATCTGTCAAACTCAAATAAGTTCTGAACTTACAAGCAACTAGCATTTTACAAGACACAGTGAAGAAAAATAGGGTTACTGAGTTTTTGTTGGTTTGTGAACTGCTGCTGATCAGGAAAGATTCAGGATCCAATGAAATAGTTTTATTTTAAACAAGTGAACTAAAAAATGAAAAGGAATTCATTAGCAGGGAAGGCAGTGAACATCTGTAGGAAGGTTTTTAGCTCCAAATTTTCCTCGTGACCATCCAAGCACATTACTATGCTAATACTACCATCTATACTAAAGATATAAACCAAAATTTAGGTCTTTGGTGTCCTGACGAAACAACCTTCCCTGAAACGGCTATGAAGCGTGCTCTTCTTCACGCCCAGCGCATTGGCAAGTTTCTGAAAGGTTTTGCGCTCACTCAGGGGCACATCTTTGATGGCTTCGAAATCTATTTCTATTCTCTTGCGGCCACAATTCTTCTGCATCTTGTTTTTAACACCATCTATACAATCATAATCTTGACCCTTGCGCCACACAGACTGCACTAATCTCAGCGGTACACCAAATTTCAGTGCAACCTGACTTGAAACTCCGCGACTCAGCACAGGTGGATCTGTCTTCGCCATCAACTCCAGATAGATGGCGATCTTCAAATCGTCTGAGTAGTACCTCCTCTTCTTAGCATTCGATTCTAGAAGAATAAGAAACCAGAACATTAGCACTCCTGAAAGTACAGTTTCAATCCGACAATATATCAGTAGCTACTAGAATATACACACACTGAATCCTGGAAATACTGTTTCAACCTGAAAAAAAATATCAGTATGCTACACCTCCATAATACAAACCTAAATCAGTACTACTAACTACATGATAGTACTGTTTCTAGTCCCACAAATCGAAACACAGGGAACTAACCTTCCTCTCCAGCAACGCCTCCATCGTCTCCGGTTCCATCTCGACGTTCCAAAGCCCCAATCAGTTCAGGATTATTTGCATCTTGTAATCAAACAATGAAATGAACATCTAATCAGGAATCCGATTGGTCATCATGTGCTAAAACCAAATGTTTGTTCAATTTACCATGCCCTCTGACCGGGTCAGTAGATGCTCCTGATGGAGCATCATGAGAATCACCATTTTCCTGGTTATTATTGAGTCCTAGTTTATCTCCATCTTGGAGACCAAAAACCAACGAAAAACATGTGAGTGGGACCAATCGATCAAAACAAAATACACATTCAGAACAGATAGAATAAAAATAAATCAAGCAGTTGAACTGCAAGTACCTGTTTCTCCATGAACCATGTCGCAGTCGAGTTCATGCGCCAGTCCATCCCGGTCGCCAGTGGTACGATCTCCCAAGTCGATGCCAATGCCATCGTTGAGGTCACACTAATCTGGCGCAAGGTTTAGGTCGAAGTCTTGTGGTGCCATTGGTCGAAGAACAGTGGAGTATGCAGTGAATGAGTGGAGTGTGGAGATGGAAGAGCTGTGTGCAGGCAGGACAGGATCTGACGACATATATAGTAAAAATGGCCGTGGCCCTTGCTTGGGCCATGCAGGAGGTTTGTGCGCGCGCGGGAGCAATGAAATTGCAGCGGGTAAATTTGAAAGAAGCGATCATGCGGGAGAATTTTGGAAGGGGCGAATTTGAAACGGCGCGTCATGGTGCACTCATGCGGGAGAAATCAGCGAGCCGCGAGTCATGAGGCGTTGCGCCGCCATGGCTGGGAATCTTCCCTGATCTGAAAAACAACCAGATGACATATTTCAAACCAAAAAACTAGAACTGAACTCAGAAATATAGTTACCAAAGCACATCATAGACATTCACTGTGACTATTCTTAGTAAATACTTAAGATGTTTCTTTCATTTGCATGCAAGAGTTTTGTGCCCGATTGCATTGTATACAATGGTAAATTGCTCCCAAACCCAGCAAATAGTATACAACAAAGAATTGTTCATTGCTGTTCACTTTAGAGAAAACAGACATCCCACCTTAGTGCTACCAATTAATGAATCACTTTACGTTAAGCAAAAACATGATTAGAAACCATAAGATGCACTGTTAGTGCTAGCAATACCTCCGGAAGATGAGACAACAGAAAAAGGTGGTACAAGATGGTTGGAAAGGTTGTATCATCGACCTAAGTCACTAAAAAATAACTGAGCTAGACAAAATACATTTATTACAACTGTCACCCCATAAAGAAGGAATAAAGAAGAGAAAAATGTGAAATAGAAGAGTCTTATATGTATGCCCTGACTCCTGACACCTATCATGTATATGTCTGTTATCTTCTGATGTCAAGCAAGTGGCATGAACCAGTAAAAATTAACTTAATACAAAGATTGAAATAATGGAATTGCAATGATAAGAAGGAATATGAAAATGCCAATATACTGTTTCATATACTGTTTACTATACAGGCAACAGAGATCCCACCTTAATTTCATTATCATTAAAGAGTCAATTTGCATCAAAAACAATGGTGAGAAATTGCATTCATGTGGTTAAGTTAGCAAAGCAAAAACATGATTAGAAACTATAAGATGCACTGCTAGTGCTAGCAACGCCTTGGGAATATGAGGCAACAGAAAAGGGCGGTACGAGAGGGATGCAAAGGTTGTATCATCAACCTAAATACACTAATACATAACAGAGCTAGACCTAAATACATTTATTACAAGTATAGCCCCAATATCATAAATATAAACTATACACTTGGTCACATAAATACATAATGGCTCCTGCAGCAGAACTTCAGAGAAAAAGAAACAACAGGAGTAAGACATCAATATACCAGAAGTAGAACTCCCTGAATGCCTCTGTGATGCAAAGTGATTGAATCCCTTCTTCAAAATCAAATTTAAACATATCCATCTATCAGACTAATATGATGACATGACTGATTACATGACAGATTTCAGATACAAGCCTGTTCAGAAGAAATCAAGCATGCGAGCCCACAAAGATACCAATTAAGCATGCACAAGAATTCAGAGAAGCATAGTTGGAATCCGAAAGCATCAGTTATTTTGAGACATCAGGCTGCAGTTCGCAATTGGCAATGACTAAACCTCTGAACTGTCTAGACAAGAGATACAGGCGTCTGAACTGACTAGACGAACGAGACGGCTGAACTGACTAGACTAACGAGACGGCGTGATGACAGAGCGCCATGACTCGAAGCAGTATAGTGCCTCTGCGCTCGTCCACAAAGGCCGCGCGCGCGGACCCTCCACGCTTGAACGCTTTGGTAACTACATTCATTCTGCAGGTAGTTACCAAGCGCGACTGGCGCGTGCCCCATCAGTTGTGGCATGCGCTTGCCGACGCCACGAATGTCCCTTCCCATCATACGGAGGCGTCGGAGGGCGTCCACGTCGGCGGCGTTCTTCGCGAGACGTGGAAGCGTGTCGGCGACGATCTCGTCGAGGATCCGTCCGAGATCATCTGCGCTGAGGAGGAGGTGTAGAGGCGTGACTTCCCAGCCATCCGCGACGAAGTTGGCGCCCCCGTTTTCCGCACCGTGGAGTCCCGCGAACGCGAAGGAGGCATCGTCGTCGGAGAGCAGGAGGCGGTCGAGGATGTCGGCGTCGGGGGCGAAGTTGTCCAGCGCCTCGGGGTCAGCCGTGGGGGAGTCGAAGCCCGCTTCGCGGGAGGCCTCCGCGCGGGCGACACCCTCGGCGACGAACTCGTGATGGAGAAGAAAATCCCCGCCGTGAGGGTTCCCCACCAGCAGCTGCTTGGCGCGGAGGGCAGACACGATGGCGCGCGCCTCCTCAAGCGACCTCACATGCAACACGACGATCCGGGACGGGGCTCCATCCGTCGCGATTTCTCCACGTCGTCGAGGGAGTGCACCTCGACGACGGGGAGGGGGGCGATGGGGAGGGGAGGGGGAAGGGGTGGGGCTGCGCCATAGGTGGCCGGTGGGTGCTCCTCTGGGGTTTCGGGAGGAGGCGAGCGCAGGGGAGCAAATGCAATTGTGGCTCTGGATTTGGAATTTTGGATGACCGCTCCGCCGCCCGTACGCCGTGTTTTATAGCCACCCCACGTTAGCGGAGAGCTATGTGAATCAAGGTTTTAAAAAGCGGGTCAAGGTATTTAGCGGTTTTATCTATAAAACAGCTATTAGCGAAGGTATAGCAGGCTATAGTAGGTTATAACAGCTAAATTGTACATGAACACAAATAGCGGCACCCTCTCTTAAAAAAGCTATAACGAGCTATAGCGGCAGCCATAGCGGGCTATTTAAAACCATGATGTGAATTCCCATTCTAAAATTATGAATAGGTTTTTGTTTGTTTCAATCATTAATTAACGATGTGAAAGAAATTTTAGAAGCAGAGGTTCTATGGCCCCGTTTAAATCCTGGTTGTAGTTGTAATTCTGTACTGTACCACGTTCGTTTGTATTTGACAATTTTTGTCCAATCATGACCCCGGTAGGCTTAAAAGATTCGCCTCGTGATGTAAATGCAAAAAGTACAAATATACAAACATTTCGTCTACATTTAATGCTCTATGCATGTACCGCAACGTTGATATAACTAGTTGCAATTGTAACTTACAGTGGATCTAAACAGAGCCTATAGAAGCCAGTTTGAACCGTTTCATTATATTAACCGTTTAGTTCAAAAACTTTTAGAATTTTGACACTGTAGTAATAGGAATATTTTGCAATAAGTGTTCAATTATGATCTAAGTAGACTCGAAATATTCGTCTCGTGATTCACAGGTAAACTATGCAAACATGCAAAAATTTTGTCTACATTTAATATTTTATATATGTGTCGTAAAATTGATGTGACGAAAATTTCGAAATTTGGAAGGAACTAAACATGGCCTCAGTTAATAAAAGGCACCGAGCCAAGTGAGCTGATGGTCAGGAAGCTTCAGAACTGTTTATAGGTTTGGCCACTAAAGTTAAGAGCAGTCACTTGTACCAGGATTTTCCTGTTACTACTTTGTAGAGAAAACGACAATGCGCTAAACGATGTGTAGTGACAAATGAACCTCAAGCAACTTGGATAAGGGATGCATATAAGCCCAAGGAAGAACACATGAAGAGCGTGACAGATAATCAGTTCCAAGTGTTTTTTCTGGAAACATTTCTTTTCTTTTTTCTTTTTGCATTTGGCAACAGTTATAGTGATTATACTGAGAATAAGAAACATTTTCTTGTTGTCAAATGAGAGTACACATTTATCCCAAGCCTTCTCCTTGAGGCTGCAGGGAACAAGAAAGATGGAAAATAAATGGCTCACATCAGGCCACAAGGCACGATAAGGCTCCATTCACATCCATTATGATCATAACAAATAGCTTAAAAACAATATAGTTGTAAAAGTGATTATAGCAATCAAGAAGAATGATTCATTTACATTCGAGAAACATTTCTTTCTTCTTTTTTTTTTTGCATTTGGCAACAGTTATAGTGATTATACTGAGAATAAGAAACATTTTCTTGTTGTCAAATGAGAGTACACATTTATCCCAAGCCTTCTCCTTGAGGCTGCAAGGAACAAGAAAGATGGAAAATAAATGGCTCACATCAGGCCACAAGGCACGATAAGGCTCCATTCGCATCCATTATGATCATAACAAATAGCTTAAAAACAATATAGTTGTAAAAGTGATTATAGCAATCAAGAAGAATGATTCATTTAAATTCGAAGATGAGACTGTTATTACTCTATTAGATGAAATCGATATAGATGGGGATTTTGAGTTCTTATCTTTAGAAGACTATGGCTGCTTGCCGGCATGTAACGGAGAAAAGGCGATATTACTACACGAGGATGGGTGTGTTTCGGTATGGAGATACGAGGATTTGTAATCCAATTTGACAACTCAACGGATAATCAAGCCTCATATTACAATAATCATATAATTCAAGTGAGACCTGCCTTTGTGATTATAGACACAGTAATCTACCATAATAATCCAGGAATCTAAACATTGTAATTGTTTAAAAAAACCCATAACTCTAATTATAATAATGCAATATATAATACATAATAATAATCTGGCTGTAACTAAATAGGCCCTAAACATTGTTCTCTTGTATAGCCACTATAAGTCATTTTCTTAGAAATTTATATTTTAAATAACAAGAGTTACATTTGTTAAGGAAAAAAGAGTTACATTTTAAGAATGTCGTTTTATATGGTGTGTTCTCATTCTCTATAAAGTCTTAGACATTAAGTGTTATAGGTTAGTTATAAAAAAAAGATGTACTCGACAAATATGGATTTATTTATGATATGATAATTTGATAAGGTAATGAATATGGATTTTTTTTTAAGGGCTCGACAAGAGCTAGCTAAGGACGCGAGGCTCTACGTGAATTAGAGTATGTTTGGGACTATTTTGCTCTTCGTTTTTTACTTTGTTGCTGAAAAATATAGAGTTGAGAGAACACTAAAAAAATATTTTTTTAGAGCTATTTAATGGTGAAATTTGTGAAGTAGAGTAAAGAAGTAGCAAACAGGCCCTCTGAAAAAATAACGGCTCCTCATTCTCTTTTTTTTTTTAAAACTAGGTGAGTGTCCGTGCGTTGCAACAGGAAAATATCAAAAACTCGAGAAATACTCATCTTGCCCTGTGTCTAATGTCTGATTGATTACTTAAATCTTAGAAAAGTTGTAAAATGCAAATCAAGAACGCATAGTGCACACAAACTTTTTTTTCTACTCACGAAGATGTGTACAATAATATCAACAACTACAACACTAATAATTTATTCAAGAGATGTTATTATAATCTGTCGAGAATGATTTCCTCTTTAAGAAGAGCATGCATAAATTGTTTTTATATCAAATATTATATATAGTCACCTGAATATTGTAAACTACAAAATTATAAATTAAGATTCGAGGTACGACGTATGGAAACATATATTTAAAAACTAACTTCAGAGTCAAAAAACTTGATACATGCAGTAATTAATAGTGAGAAGTAGCATTTATTCTCTACAATTTCCAAAACAGGGTCAATCATCTCTCCTGCACCAAAGAACAAGAATGCTAGAGTCCCACCAACAGACTTCAGAGCAGCTACATGCCCTGCACTTACAGGAGCAGCCGTGCCCTGTTAATATCATCACTGTTTCAGAGTTAGTACTGCTGTCTTTAACAAAATTCAATGGCATTTTAAGGAAAGTAAGATAAATTAAATAACATCTTATTTGATTACCTGGATATCATCATTAAATACAAGATGGTTTGTTCTGTACTTCTCAAGCAGTGTAAATGCATTGTGGTTTGCAAAGTCCTCAAACTGTGAGGCCAAACAAATTTTATAAAGTGGTCTGCTACCCTTTAGTAGGAAATAAATAATTTATTTTCAACTTTCCATACCTTTTTTTTTTGAAAGACCCGCTAATCCGACATTATATTAATAAACAAGGAAGAAAGAGTTTAGCTACATAGCGCGAGGGACGTTGCCGCATACAGCAGACCGCTCAGGCAGCGGGGATCAAAAAACAAAGCTAATTACTCATGTCTGCAAGGGCCTCAAGGACCGAGCTCCAGCACTAGCCCAAAGGAGGCTTCGTCTTGGATGGTGGCAAAGAGCCAAAGACATAGGATGCCGACTTGAAGGATTCTCTGAACACCGCACCATCCCTCTGCTTCCAGATGCACCAAAGCGTTAGGATCACCAGAGTATGCCCTGCTCTACCCGTCCCCTTGATAAGTGAAAAGAACCAGTCTTCCAAGTTGCCAGCCTCGGTCCATTGACATGGTCTAAAATTTTGAAGGTTGCTCCAGGTAGCTACCATGTCCCAGACCTCACGGGAGTATGGACAATCGATAAATAGGTGATTGGCTGTTTCCGCACAACCCACAAAAGTAGTTATTCTCCTAGCCGCGTACTTGTAGTCGTGCTGCGATCCACTGGCGGTTCTGGAGGAAGAGCCAAAAGAAGAACTTACATTTGGGAGGGGCCCAGGCTTGCCAGATCAACTTTGGGTAGTTGGAAATGATGCTGCCACTGAATTGGATCATGTATGCCGACCTGGCAGTGTATTTACCGGAACTATCAAGAGACCAAACTATCTTGATCGCATCATGGATAGTCCTATTCTTCCTCTTGCTGTGCGTGTAGAGCAGTCTAAAAAAACAGCCAGCATGCCACACCTTGTCCAGTTCGAATGCCAAAAGGAAGCCTTCCTGCCATTTCGAACCGAGACTGTTGTCGCAGCCGTGAAGAGGGCAATGTCAACTGGGTAAACTAGTAACCCTGTCCCACACCATATCCGTTGTGGACTGAGCCATGAGAGCCAAAGCCACCTAAGCGGCTAAGCCTTAGTGCTTTGCTGAATTTTTCGAGGTCCAGAATTCCGAGACCACCATGTTCCACCGGTCTTGTAAATGTGCTCCAGGCCACTTTGCATTTATCACCTGATATTTCAGCGTCCCCAGCCCAAAGAAAATGACAACGTGCTTTGTCAATGTCAACCTGTAGCTGTTTAGGGACCTTCATTGCCGACATAAGGTAAATGGGTATGTTGTTGAGCACTGAACGAACCAGCTCTTGGCGTCCTGCGGGGTTTAAGAGTCACCCCTGCCACCCAGCAAGCCCCACTCTTGTTTTGTCAATAACACATTGTACGTGGACAAGCTTCAACCTTCCCAAAGTTAGGGTAAGCCAAGGTATTTAATCGAGAAGCTGACTCGTTGTCCGGAGAAGGCCGATAGCACTTGGTCCAGGTTAATACCGGCGCATCTGGTGGGCGCTACTGAGCATTCGGAGATGTTAAGTCTCAGCCCACTCGCATTTCCAAACTGTCCGAGAATGCCCAATAACGCTGCGACTTCGCTTTGCACTGGGTTGAGGAAGATGATAGCTCGTCTGCATAGAGGGACAGTTGGACTTTTGCATTTCTTTCTCTCAAAGGGCTGAGGACCCCATCCTCTGTGGCAATATCAAGTATCCTTTGCAGTGAATCAATAGCTAGAATGAATAAGTAAGGAGATAGATGATCTCCCTGTCTAAGCCCCCTAGCATGATTTATCCGTTTTCTAGGGATGCCATTCAGAAGCACAGAAGAGTGCGAAAAGCGGAACAGTGAGCTTAGCCAATCCCACCGTCTGTAGCCAAATCCTCTGTGCTCAAATAGTTCGAGAATGTATTCCCATGAGATTGTGTCAAAGGCCTTGGAGATGTCCAATTTGAAAAGAAGGGCAGGGGTCCTTGTCCGGTTATACGCTCTTGCCAGGTTTCGGACGTACATGTAGCTGTCCAAAATGCAACAGCCTTTGATAAAGACACTTTGTGAGTTAGAAATCAGCTGGGCGATGTGTTTGGACAGCCGGATGGATAGCGTCTTGGTGATCAGCTTAGTGAAAAATGGATCAAGCTGACCGGCCAGAAATCCTTGGCAGTCTCGGCCAAATCAGTCTTTGGCAGTAGGACGATATGTGCACCATTTAAATGCTCAAGCGGCCCTGTCCTGAGATGGGTGAAACTGTGAATTGCTGCCATGAGATCATTTTTAATAATGCCCCAGCATACCTTGTAGAATGTCCCTGTGTATCCATCAGGCCCGGGCGCCTTTTCCCCAGGCAATTCACAGATGGTGTTCCAGATTTCCTCCTCAGTAAATGGGGCTTCCAAGGATGAATCCGGTAGCCTTTCTAGTTGCAACCTGCTCCAATCCAAGGAGTGGCTACGGCAAGCGGAGCCACCAAGGATCTCGGTGAAGTATTCTGAAAGGACTTCCTCTTTGTCTGAGTGATTCCAAGCTAACGTTCCCGCGCTCGACTTCAGGTAGGAGATGAAGTTTTTCTCTCTCCGGCCACAGGCTCTCTGGTGGAAGAATTTCGTGTATGTGTCGCCCTCTTTTATTTGAATGAGACGAGAGCTTTGACGCCTTCGAGCGCGCTCAACAGCAGCCCAGCCTAGAACTCTGGTTTTCAGCTCCTTTTCGTGAGGCTTTTCTCCGTATGCTATTAAAAAAAATGACCTCTGCCCTTGTGTCAATAAAAAGTTCGTTCGGACCTGTGTGCCATGAAACTTATCTTTTTAGTCCCGTATGCCATTCCGTCCGTGTTCCGTCTGATTTCTACCGTTTTGAAGCCCTGACACGTGGGCCCGCATGTAAAAACGACCAAAATGCCCTTCTAGGTCCCCATGCGCTCGCTCGGTCGGTCGCGTGCCGTCGCGCTCGGTCGCCGCGCTTGCTCGCATGCTAGATGCCGCACTCGCTCGCTGCCGTCGCGCTCGGCCGCCGTGCTCGCCTGCCGGACGCCGTGCATACTCCGCAGCCTCCACCATGCCGTGGCGCTCGCAGGCGTACGCCAAGCTCAGCACATCCTGCCGGAGGCTCGACCCGCCGAACCCCACGTCGGCGTCCAGGAACCGCCCAAAAAAATTATCTTCAGAAGCGGTTAAAAGACTGTCGATAGAAATTTAACATTTTTAGTGTCGTTAGAGCAGGGGCGGTTGACCGATTCGCCCCTGAAAACCCATTTTAACTGCCCCTAAAGGACATTTTTGTACTAGTGTGCTGCCGTCGCTGCAGCCAACATCGAGGACGCGGCTGTCGCTGTCGACGGCGCACGCGACCTCCAAAACAGCGGCGCTCGTGGCCTGGACGGTCCTGACGGGGACTGGCGGACTTCTCGACGACGATCTTGCCCGTGCTGGGGAGGGAGCGTGACGCGGCAGCAGCGACCACGCGCGCCGCGCTCTCCCAGCGGGCTCGCCCTAACCGCCGATGGGTGGAACGGCATGCCGAGCAGCGGGAGCCCCGGGATGGCGGGCATGCCGCCGGGGGTCGGGAACAGCAGGAACGACGGCATGGTCGACGGCGGCAGCCACCACTTCATGCTGCGGCTGCCGGCTACGGTGGCGGCGTTGGCGGCGTTCCGAGCTCTCGCAGGCTCCGTGGGCGGCCTTGCGGCGACGGTGACGGTGGTCGTGGCGGGGACGGGCGCCGCGGCCACGGCGTACGACGCCGCGCTGACGACTCCGGCTCGAACTCCACGTGGCTGATCTCGTTCTCGTAGCCATCGCTCAGGGACGGGTCCAGCAGCGCCCCGGCTGCCTTGGAGCCGATGAAGAAGAACTCCAGACTGTCGTTGGCGTCGTTCAGAACGCGCAGGGCGTGGCCCGAACCGGCGCAGAGCGTGGCGATGGCGAGGAGGGTGTAACACCCCAGGTGTTAGTCACGAGCTAATCAACGAGTGTAGACCTAACCAAGTTATGTCAATAAATAATCTTGATCACTGTCTCACATTCATCTCCATCTAACCTGACTATTAGAAGAGTCTCATAAAGATTCAAATCAAGAATCTACTTGAAATAACAAATCATATGCTTGTTTGGATTTATTGATTTAGGAAAGATGAGCATGCAAGTCAATCAAATCTTGCAACCTTGACCAAACAACTCTATTTGAACTCTACAACAAAAGTCATAAAGGACTCATATTGAGTAAATGCCAAGAAAATACCTTTATTGGCCTAAACATCTACTTTGAGCTCTCTAATTACATTAGTTTGACCAAAGTGAAAATATTATTTTGGAGCAAGATATGAAGTTTGACCCAAAATAAAAGTTACAGATATTTTGGAGGAGAACAAATATTATTTATGGATCAAGTCATAATTCAACCCCTAAGTGCCTCAAATAGTGGACACAAGATAGAGAAAAGCTGATTTCAGGACTTTAAATATTTCTAAGTCTGAAATCTGCACCTATTGCAATGACGTGTTGCTTTCTCCAAATTTTGTTAAGCAACTCAAGTTGGACCAAATATAGAAGTTGAAGGGAATTTGTGAGGGCACAACATATCCAAATTTGAGGCTAAGCCGACACCATTTGATAAGATTTGCCACTCGATCTTTGACCGTAATTAAGCTGCTGACACTCTCAAATTGGGACATCATTATCAACTAAACCGTTGATCAAGAGGCCGAGAGCCCTTAACCAGTTTTGAAGAGCAGCGCGCGGGCAACAAGTTTCGTATTCGCACCCAAGTCGGAATATGCGCAGAAGATGCCAGAATCGGCCGCCCAATTTGCCACACCGTCGCCTGCCACGTGTTCGTCGAAATGCTGCAAAGATGGACGCGTGCTGCTCATGTCCAGAGCTTCGCCCCACCATTACCAGTGCACCCCTCCTCCATTTCCTTCGCCCCAGCTCAATGGAAAGCACCAGAGCACTTTCCTGCTCGCCCTCTTCCATTGCCCATTCATCCTCTCGCCTTCCCATCCCTTCCCTTGCTCTCTAGCCATAGGCACGGACGCGACCACCATTGCCGACGAGCTTGAGCCCCGCTGCCCTTGCCGTTCCTCCACGTCTGGTGTTCCTCCGACCAAATCAACAGCGCCATCGCCTTTCCCCGCGTCGTGACGCATCCGGAAGACCCCTTCTCCGAGCTTCTTGTCGCCGGTGTGCGGGTCGCCACGACCACCGCCGCGGCATGTCGCCGGCGTGAGCGGCTGAGCCGCCTCGAGATGCGCGAGGTCAGGCCCGGGCCCCTGCGGATGCGGCTCGGCTTCCTGCCTGCATGGCCGGCCTTCGCCGCCGTCGGCCTGCTGCTGGCCGCAGCTGACCGGCCGAAACCGCGCGCGACGCCCTGCTCTTTCCGTGCTGCCGCAAGGAGGAAGAAGGCGGCCGGCTCTCTTTTGTGTCTATGATGAGCGGGCCCCACCCGAGTTCAATTGTGTCACCAAATTTCAGATCTTGTTATTCCTTCTAATTTTCATATCTCATGTCTGGTAGATCCAAAAATTATGAAACAAGTTTTGTTAGTTTAGTCTTGAAATTCTCTGCATGTTAGATCCATAATATGTGCTATGTTGTTTACACTTTTGTGCTGTAGAAATTATTATTGAAAAGTGGTTTTTAGGATTGATTAACATGCTTTTAGCCATATCTCAAGTTTTAAGAGTTCAAAAATTATGATTCCAGTTTTTCTGGCTTCCTAGTGATCTGTAATGTCTAGAAAAAATATAAAACATATATGTTGTTTACTGTTTTAATGATGTTTCACATTAATCTTGTTAAATAGGAAATAAATGGTTGATTTGATTGTTATTTTTGTATCTGGAGTTTTATTGCTCCAAATGGCATGAAAATTTAATTATAGACTCTCTGTATGATTTGTAATGTATGGTTAAAATTTCATGATTTATGGTGTATGTATAACTGAGTTGTTGATTTATCTTCTTTGGTGCATATTAAGTAGATTTAAATGCTTTATAAATAATATATGTATGTAAAAATGGAAAATGGTGCTCCACTAGTCTTGGTTAATGTTGTGTTAGCCAGAGAAATAATAATAGGGCCATATGGTTTCATAAATTATTGAGTTTTGGATTTAATTTGCTCTCCAATGCTTTATTGCATTATGGATTTGTTTATTTTGTAATAATTAAATTATGTAACCTGAGCATGTAAGATTTGAACCTTGATCATGATTTGTAATCAACTAACTCTCATAAAATTTTTGGATTCATTTGACATGTTAACCATATAACTTAAATAATTAAATAATAGGCTTTTATGTAGTAGTTAATGAAAGTTTAGAGTTAAATGAGCACATGCATGTATTGTTATGATCTTCTTGTTGTGTTTTAGCCTAGCTAAATATTGCACGATCATGTTATGATGGTTGGGGCTGTATCAAAAGCTTATGTGCATATGTATTCTTGGGTAGAAATCAAATAAAGACTTGCTTTGCATATGTGCTGAAATGGCTGCAGGAGCAGTCCCTGTTGTTGTGATGTTTTACACATGAAAATGATATTGCATGTAAATATGTTCTATACAAAAGTTGTGGTTAACTTCATTTACTTGCTTGTCCTACAATTTCATGATTATAGACCTGATAGTTTTAGAATTATAGAATTTAGAAGTCTGCTGTCAGGTTTTGCCTATTTTCGGTGCAGACCTGAATGTTTGCTTTGTTTGACCAATTTATACTTTGAATCACCTCTTGGTGATAATAAATAAGTTGTAGTAGATTTCATTGGCTTTCCAAATTGTCT
This sequence comes from Eremochloa ophiuroides, assembly GCA_038502445.1. Taxonomy (NCBI): domain Eukaryota; kingdom Viridiplantae; phylum Streptophyta; class Magnoliopsida; order Poales; family Poaceae; genus Eremochloa; species Eremochloa ophiuroides. The sequence goes on along the minus strand of JAHLJS010000003.1, from coordinate 12,082,993 downwards.
GGAATCATCCCTTTTGATGGTCTGGATCCGTAGTTATGATTGTTTGAAGTGTGAGGACAGAATCTGTCCAAGTCTGGACAGAGCTGCCTTCAATGTGTTGTTTGACCTTTATATGTATTGAATCATCTTAAGATGATAATAGTAAAGTTGTAGACAATTTCAATAACTTTCCAGAAAGTCTTATATCACCCTGGTTGGATGTGTATAGCTTGAGTTATGGTTAAATCTTATACTTGCTGTCCTGCTGCCCATAAACTGCATGTGTGCGATTATGATTGCTTTGACTTTGCTTTGCTTGGCGTGATTGTTAGCTTATGGTTCAGTGATGGTAGATTAACATGCCTTATATTACTTCCTTTTATTCATATATGTGCATTGTGCATCTCATTTAGGTACGATAGATGAACACGTGGAGTGAAGGACATGATGATGGAACTAACCACAAGACGGTGTGGTGGACTAATCACGAAGATGGAATGACTAATCGAGTGCTTGGATGGGAGATGCTCATCGAACGAGTGTCATCTAACAAACGCTGACTTAGTGTTGAATCCCAGGTAAGCCCCGGAGCATCCCTAAGCCTCCACCTATCTCTTTTTATAAATGCACCGATCTTTCTTAAATCGTATGATTGTGCATTTAGGTATAAGAGTTGGTTGATACCGTTGTTGCATAATTACCTTATCCACTCTACATATGATCCTGGTACTATTACTAGACAGGTGATCGATCTTATGCTTAACCCTGCTTAGACCGCGAGAAAGTCGGGTGATTTCCTGTCATCCGCGAGAAAGTCGGGTGATTTCCTATCATCCGCGAGCATATGTGGTGACTGATGAGATCCACATGGATGGCTATATGTGTCACCATGCCACACTGATTAAATGAGAGAATCAAGCCTGGGTAGTGGGGAGCTGCATGACATGGGTTGTGCTGACTTCGGTGCTACTCGTGGCTGATTTGGACTGTGGCCACCAGACATCAGTTGAGATTGAAAGACGTCGTCACATAGCTGGCCAGATAAGTCGTTCTGACCGCGAAGCCGCGTAGTTTCATTTGAGCCGATTGTTGGTGCGATCGGTAGACACTTTCCGGTCGGGGACACCATACCGATGGCAGGCGTGTCCTGAGAGACCGAATGGATCGGATCCCTGAGATTGTGGTCCCCACCAACTTCGCGAGACATTAAGACTCAAATGGGCTAACGGTGACCCAAGAAACCACTGATCAGGCTGACGGAGTTTGTGATTGGCATATTTGCCAGCTGGTACAATCGATTCGAATCGCCATCTCTCCTGGTTAGTGAGAAACTGAACTGATCTTCTGGTGAAGTAGAGGTTAACAACTTGAACGTGATTATTGGTGAGATGAGGAAGATATCTGTGGATATCAGAAATCGCTATGGTTTATTGATTGCTATAATATCAAGTGAATGCTTAGTATAGTTGCAAACTTTAGCTATAATAGCTGAATTGAAATCGAAACTGAACAATATTTAAAATTGATAAGTTGAGGAATTATTGTAGTAATGTTTTTTATGCAAAAATGATGCTATCTCCTGAACTCCACTAAATAAGCTTTGTATATCCTTGAGAGTCTTTTTATTTACTTTCTGTCGGGTAAGTCTAGCTGAGTACATTTGAGTACTCAGGGTTTTATTCCTAATGTTACAGGAGGAATACTTCATTGTCTAAAAGAGTTACTTCTATCCTTCGGGAGAGGAAGACTAGACCTTGGGCAAGGTCATGTTACCTATCTTATCTATGTTGCTATGACTGGTCGACACTTGGCACTGTATGATGAACTTAAGTGTGTGTAGATCTATTTCGTTTTCACAACTAAACTTTTATGTAAAATCTATCTTGTACTCTGATGTAATTGAACTATGTGCGAATCTATGTATCATGTGTATGTGTGCTGCTGAGTTTCTGCGATCCTTGGGTAAGTGCTGTGTAAAAGTTTGAAATCCTTCGAGATTTCACGGACTACCGGGTTTATATTGGCTCAAGTGTGACTTGATAGCTGGGAAAACAGCTGTCGTTGTACTTGTGCTCGTATAAATTGGTCGGTTCTGTTACAGAGAGCGACGAGCAGGTGGGACGACCGCTTCTGCTCCATGGGCCATGACTGCTTTCTTGATGGCTTTCGTTTTGAGTTTTGACTGCTCCTGCATATCGGACGCGTGCAACATCTATCTATGTCACCTAAGTTTAAACCACTTGATTTAGCATTCCGAATTCATAATCAAATGCAGATCAACTATCCGGATAATTAATTAAATCCACTCATGCTTAATGTCTTCTGTCATTCAAACCTGCCATTGCAACAATTCCTCTGTTAGGTGTTTCTCTTTTTCAGACACCATGGCACTTGAGTCTGTACTTTTATTATATAGTTCTCGAAGTTCACAGCGGCAAGGTTTTAACTTTGTGAAAACAAACTGTAAACTTCTGGAATTGAGAAACAAGGAATATAAGAGCAATACACATTTGCTACAACTTATATATCCTAAGCATATTGACCCTGGAATGGCACACAATCTCTAGAAACAGAGGAAAGGAGGCTCTCAGCAACTTCCAGTTTTCAGACATGAATTATGGGCGTGGGAGCTAGCACAGCTTGCATTGCCTTGCTTCGAAAACCGTCTCTTGTGCTTTTGACATGGCCAGGTTCAACTCTATCCAACTCACGTAGTAGGAAACAGAAACGCATGGCCGATGGTGACGGCTGCTGCTGCGCAACGCCCACCAGCCTCCTCGGTACCGCCCTGCATGTCGTGGCGTGGCTGCGTGCATGCGCTTCCGTTCGCCGGCGAAGAGCCATGTAGCCGAGACCCGATGAACGAACGGCACACAGGGAAACAAAAATTTACACGGCAGAAGGGTACCACAGGCATTTGACGCACAGGTTAACCGTCGTTAGTAGCAGAAATGGATGGAATGGCATACGGGGCAAAAGAGATAAGTGTCATGAGTCATGACACACAGGTCCGAACAAATTTTTTAGTGGCACAGGGGATGTGTCATCTTTTGTAATGGCATACGGGGAAAAGCCTCCCTTTCCCTGTGCATTTAGAGTTCTTGACTCCTGTGCAATATCCAATCTTAGGATTATTTCATTTGCAACAACAGCTGTGTTTTGGCTTCACTGAATAGTTTCCGGCTCCAGGACCTCAGTGATCGCGCCGTGTTTTCTAAACGGTTATGGAAGATCATCATTGGCGACGTTCCGTGGACCGGACTGCCCCAAGCATCCGCAACCACCTCCAGGAAGCTAGGTACCCGGATCCAAAAGTTCTCGAAACGGAAGCAGACTTTCCTAGGTATGGCTTGATTGGCTGACATGCGCCTTAACGAGCGAATCAAGCCATATACAGGCATCAAGCCGTGGCCGTGGCCGTGCCCGCGGCTGGCCCTGCCAGGCCGCTGGCCGCCGTGGCCGCGTCTGCGAGGCCGCTGGCCACCGGGGAGGCGTGCTCTTCCATGGCGTGCGTGCGTGCGGCGCCGCGGAGGATAAACGTCGGCGGCTACGAGAGAGAAGATGGAACGGGTACCTAAGAGAAGATGGAACGGATACGTGCGGTGTCGCGTGCGTGCGTGAGGCTACGAGGGAGATGTATTTTGTTTAGGAAAATACATGTATATATCCTGAGCGAGAGATTAGATTGAAGTTTTGAGTCGAGAATGGTAGTGTCACTAGTAAATTAGAACTGCCTCTGTTGCTCAGGCCTCTGGGGATCTGGCTGCAGGCAAGGAGGATTCTAGAGGTGGATCGTTGTGCTCTTTACCACATTGAAATGAAGCGATTGCTGTTGTAGATATACAGTCTCATGTGCTTTTGCCGAGACTAGCCATGTGATTAAGAGGTAGAATTTGAAGGATGAGCATGAATGGTTCACCGACAATGCTATATTTCAGATGCAGATGCGGTAATACTTTGTTTCAATACTAAAACATCTGTCTAGAATAAGGTATCTCTCGTCCGGTCGTCCTCTTTAGAATTAGGAGCCTCTTACATGTTTTCATTAGGAGCAAGTTTAACAATTTTAGTGCTAATACAACATAAATGGAGTAACCTGTGAAGAACAGCCCATCGTGGATGAAATGCAGCATCCTAGGCTTTCCGAACACTGCTGGCTTTGTTGTTAACTTTGTAGCCTTTTTTTTTCCACCCGACTACTTTGTAGGCTGTTTTTGCTGTGGCTTATTGCCTGGGCTTAGCGTTTACAAGATGCTAGTATCACGTAGTTATCCTGTTGCCCTTGTGAGTGAGCAGATATCAGATGTTTGATATTTCTGTTTAACTACTTATAGCTACCTTTGAGCTAATGATACAGATGCTGTGTTTACACCAAAATTTGGTTCAAAATATTTCTCAATATATTTGCAGACGCATGGTGTTCAGGTGCTCTTCACTGACCAGGAAAATATTGTTTCGGCCATGTTCGGTTGCGTATTTAGAACCAGGCCGAAATATTTCAAGAAAGAGAATATTTACAATGGTTGTAGGGGCATGAGAGGCGATTGGTGTGTCTATGATCAGTGAGCCCATAACGTGAGAAGCGATTAAAGGCGATAAGAGTAGAGGCGATGGGAGACGATTAGTGTATCTATGTCCGGTGGGTCCTCGTGATTTCATCACCTCTCATCGCCTCCGAAATTAAGTGGATTAGCGTAGTTAAATTTTTTAATGAAAGGTGAAAGGGTAAATGCATAATGATAAAAAGAATAGTATGGTTATGATGAATAATTAAATTAATAAAGTTTGATAAATATTTTAGAGTAGGGTTCCTGAGAAGGCCCTGGTCCCCAGCCACGTCACCCGTCCCAAACCGTGACCACCCACCGCCGCCGCCCCTCCCGCTTCTCCCTCCCAGCCGCCGTCATGCCCTCTGCGTCCTCCTCTCCGTGCTGCTCTCCATCCACCTCGTCCACTGCCTCTGCCACCGCGGTGTCCTCAGACTCCGCCGCTAGCAACTACCACGTGCTACGGAAACCAGGTCCTCAGCGCTGGCGGCTCCTGGTGCGGGTGTCCATGCAGGGTGCGAGGGTGGACGCATCCGGCGGCCGGCGGGGCGAACGTCCGGGTTTGGGCTGGCGTCGAGCGGTCCGCCTCATCCACCTCATCCGCCGAGGCGTCATCTGGCGCCTCCGCCGCCCACTGCCGTGCCGCCAGCACCCACTTCGCCGCCGATGCCTCGTCCTTGTCCCTCTCTCCCTCCTCGTCGTCGGCCTCCTCGCCCACTCTCGCCTACAGCCCATGTTATTTTTGGCCGTCGTCCTTCCCCTATCCACATGGCCAAGCTCCCAATCCCTCGCCGTCTAATCCATCCCGCCGTCGCCGCGCCACTCTGGCCGACGTCTCAGCAAGTGTGTCTGCTGCAGAGGTTCGCCGCTTCTCCGGCTGATGCCACTGGACTGCCATTCTTTCTTGGAGGCGGTGTTGCTGCTTCTCATGTGGTGCCGGCCAATGCAGAGCTGAGGCTTCAGCCCTGGGACTTCGAGCAGGAATGGACGACATGAAAAGTGGAACTGAAAGTGGAACCCCGAGCTTGGCATTTCAGATGACTATTTTAGATGACTATGTTGCCGTAATCAAGTGGAAGACCAGTTTCACCGTTAAGGAAAGGAAAAGTCAGCGGCAAGGATCGGACTCCACGCAAGGATCAAAGCTGTATAACGGTATTTCCATTTTTATAGATAGTTGGTTACTCCGACGTGTATTATGCCGCCAAAGCCTAGGCACCCCTATAAATATAAAGGGGTACGGCACATTGTATCTATCAATCAATCAATACAACAACTCTTTCGGCTCCGGCCAAAAACCCTAGGAGTAGGAGTAATGTAGTTTCTCGACGAGTACTTCATCACAAACAAGGCTGTCATCCGGTGGACATCCAAGTTTGGTTGTAAGTACCGTCACCGCTTGTTTATCTCGTATGGCCTGTGCGATTCTGCCTGACACCCTACTGCTAGATAGATCCAAGTAGCTATCGTTCCTCGTCTTGATCCAAGCGATGCTTGAATCAGATTGAGGGTTAATTATTGGCTCTAACTGAAATTGGCATGTTTAGTTAGATTTATCAAGTTATCGATGTTGCTTATGTTTATTTATTATTTATTTATTTGTTATCGGCTTAAATCCTATGTATCTATCTTGCTTAATGAATGAATAATAATCGAGTATCATGTTTAAGCGAGTAGATTTATTTATTATTAACCAGTCAGTTCAGATCTAGATTGTATACAGGTTGCCCTCCAGTAATAAAGTGAATTATGTTAAGAATCTTTGATTAGTAGATTCAATTCTTAGCTTATGTCACAAGGTATAACGATCCGGTCGATCCTTATTGACATAAGCGACGGATTGGGTTGACTGATCAAAGGGTTAAGACATCGTTTACTTTATAGACTTATATGTTGCCTGTATTATAATTAGATCGGCTAATTAGCCGATTCTGTTTGTTCTCACCTTTTGCTTGTTATATTTAATCGATCCCTCTCATATGTTGTTTCATGCTTTGATCATCTTAAGATTTATTTACGAGCATTGTTAGCTGTAACGATTCGGTCAATCCTAATTAACGAACGTAGTAAATTGAAATATGCATTAAAATACGAAATAACGTAGGGTTGAGATTCAGTTGATATGATATGCTATCATTCACGTACCCTTGGATCGGTTAAATGAAAATCAGATATCTTGCTATATTTATACACTGGTTCATGTATGCTGAAATCGACTCTTTAGTCGATCTCCACTCGTATAGGCTTTCAGAGCCATATATTCGGAACTGTCTGGCTACGCCGGCATGTTTTGTCCTAAACTACTGATTATCTTTCTCTCCTTGTCAATTGCAGATCAAATTGACTGGCACGCTTGGATCCGGATTATTGAAGCTAGCTGGATCTGCCGGACTCTTGCTCCTGTGGATCGTTCCGGCTTCGCTAGTGTGTTGGCTGTAGAACCGGATTTTATGTCAACACACTTTCTATTTTAATTTGAATTGTATTTTAATAAGTAAAATAAAAGAAGTCAGTTAATTCATTAAGGCTATGTTTATACCGTGTATCAATGGTCAATTATGAGTAGAAGGTTCCATCGGAACAATTATTATTTATTTCAAGCTATTTCGGCTCTTTCTTAATCTTCAAAAAGAAATTAATTCCGTAATGGTAAGACGAAAAAAGAAAAAGGAAAAAGGAAGTGTGGAAAAAATGACAAGAAGATATTGGAACATCAATTTGAAAGAGATGATAGAAGCAGGAGTTCATTTTGGTCATGGTATTAAGAAATGGAATCCCAAAATGGCCCCTTACATCTCGGCAAAGCGTAAAGGTACTCATATTACAAATCTTGCTAGAACAGCTCGTTTTTTATCAGAAGCTTGTGATTTAGTTTTTGATGCAGCAAGTCAGGGAAAAAGCTTCTTAATTGTTGGTACCAAAAAAAGAGCAGCGGATTTAGTAGCATCAGCTGCAATAAGGTCTCGTTGTCATTATGTTAATAAAAAGTGGTTCAGCGGTATGTTAACGAATTGGTCGATTACCAAAACTAGACTTTCTCAATTTAGAGACTTAAGAGCAGAAGAAAAAATGGGAAAATTCCACCATCTCCCAAAAAGAGATGCGGCAATCTTAAAGAGAAAATTATCTACCTTGCAAAGATATCTCGGCGGGATCAAATATATGACGAGGTTGCCTGACATTGTGATCGTCCTTGATCAGCAAAAAGAGTATATAGCTCTTCGGGAATGTGCCATTTTGGGGATTCCTACTATTTCTTTAGTCGATACAAATTGTGACCCAGATCTTGCGAATATATCGATTCCTGCCAACGATGATACTATGACTTCAATTCGATTAATTCTTAACAAATTAGTATTTGCAATTTCTGAGGGCCGTTCTCTCTATATAAGAAATCGTTGATTAAGAAGAATAGTTAATTCTTGAGCAACTGCGTAGATTTATAGGATTAATTACTATTATTTTTTGTTTTGCATAGATAAAAGAAGGGGAATATTGATATATATTAGAGGGTATTGATATATATTATGATCTGATGTGATTTCTTGGTATATTAAATATAAGATTAATACTTCAAGTTGCTGAGTTGAGAAAGAGATGCTTGAATCAAAAGAATTCCTTTTTTGCAGTTCAATTTTTATCAGAGGACAATATGAATATTACACCATGTTCCATTAAAACACTCAAGGGGTTATATGATATATCGGGTGTAGAAGTAGGCCAACACTTCTATTGGCAAATAGGAGGTTTCCAAATTCATGCCCAAGTACTCATCACTTCTTGGGTCGTAATTACTATTTTGCTAGGTTCAGTTATCATAGCTGTTCGGAATCCACAAACCATCCCGACCGATGGTCAGAATTTCTTCGAATATGTCCTTGAGTTTATTCGAGACTTGAGCAAAACTCAGATTGGAGAAGAATATGGTCCCTGGGTTCCCTTTATTGGAACTATGTTCCTTTTTATTTTTGTTTCGAATTGGTCAGGTGCTCTTTTACCTTGGAAAATTATAGAGTTACCCCATGGGGAATTAGCAGCGCCCACGAATGATATAAATACTACTGTTGCTTTAGCTTTACTAACATCAGCGGCATATTTTTATGCGGGTCTTAGCAAAAAAGGATTGAGTTATTTCGAAAAATATATTAAACCAACCCCAATCCTTTTACCTATTAACATCCTAGAAGATTTCACAAAACCATTATCACTTAGTTTTCGACTTTTCGGAAATATATTGGCGGATGAATTAGTCGTTGTTGTTCTTGTTTCTTTAGTCCCCTTAGTAGTCCCTATACCGGTCATGTTTCTTGGATTATTTACAAGCGGTATTCAAGCTCTTATTTTTGCAACGTTAGCCGCAGCCTATATAGGTGAATCCATGGAAGGTCATCATTGAATTAACTAGTTTTTGAAATAGTCTTTTTTTTTAGCTTAGCCCAATTCATGCATGATTCCGGATAATCCTCTTAGTTGGAAAACTAAATAGTTCGAAAGGCGTATGAATATACAACCTAGAGTTGTAGGAGAGAGAATAGACTATATTATAGAAGAGGTAAAGTATATATGCATTCAGGGGGGCGGAGTCAGGTTAGATCTATATCCTTAATGCCTATAAGACAGTCATCTTTTGTGTGGCTTTCTAAGGAATGATTTGAGAATCGGATTCAATAGAAAATGAGAAAATACGCAAACAAAATAGAAGAAACAAATGTATATGGGATTTTTTTATTCCTAAGTTAGATTCATTATCTAATCCGATATATAGAATTCCCTTCTATATGGAACTGGATTCCATATCAAGTTCTATGCAGCATATTGTTATCAATTGTATATCTTGATTTGATTCCTATTGGATTTGGATTAGTTCGATTTCAATAGAGGTTCTTCCTGTATTTCGTCTTTTATTATGTTAGATGAAGGGGAAAAAATGGGAACTCAAAGATATCGAAGAATAAAAAAAAGGATGGAATAAAAGAGTGATTGGTTGAAAAGAAAGAGAAATAGAATAATGAGAATCATATGGATTTACACAAACCTCTAATGATTAGAAACTAAAAACGAGATCTCGAAGTAATTCGAACGATTTCGATTATCATTTATTTGTACTTATTAGTTACTTCTACCCGATAGAGCTTAGAAGTTGGAAGTAATAATTTCTTGGTTGATTGTATTCTTAACCATTTCTTTTTTTTTGACACGAGGAACTCACCATGAATCCACTAATTGCTGCTGCTTCCGTTATTGCTGCTGGATTGGCCGTAGGGCTTGCTTCTATTGGGCCCGGAGTTGGTCAAGGTACTGCTGCAGGACAAGCTGTAGAAGGTATTGCGAGACAGCCAGAAGCAGAAGGTAAAATAAGAGGTACTTTATTGCTTAGTCTAGCTTTTATGGAAGCTTTAACAATTTATGGACTGGTTGTGGCACTAGCGCTTTTATTTGCGAACCCTTTTGTTTAATCCTAAAAAAGAAAATGAGTCCTTTAGATTAGATACTTTTTTCTTTTTTTAGTACATTAGTACATTGGTATTTGCTTATGTAATTCTAAGTATATCAATACTTTACTCCTATTTATTTTATTATTTATTTTTATATATTATTCCGGAAATTTTGTATTTATCGGGACAGACAATACCCTAGGAACCCCAAGAAGGGCTAATTTGAGCATGATCAATTTAGAGGATATGCTCGCCCTCTTCCTTCCCGTCCTTAGTTTAGGACAGTGGAAAGTCTTTTTCCTTTTATTTTAGGAATTTTGGGAACATTTCAACAAAGGAGATCTTTCACAGATCAAACGAGACCTAAGATTTAATCTAAAAGAAATTATTAGATTGAATCTATTTGCATTAAAAAAATTGCATTAAAAAAACCGATCAAAAAAGGACGAGCGAAGTAAGTGATCGAAAAACTTTCTTCTTTGTTCGTCCTATCTATAAGAGGAGAGCATATGAAAAATGTAACCCATTCTTTCGTTTTTTTAGCTCACTGGCCATTCGCTGGGAGTTTCGGGCTTAATACCGATATTTTAGCAACAAATCTAATAAATCTAACTGTAGTGGTTGGTGTATTGATTTTTTTTGGAAAGGGAGTGTGTGCGAGTTGTCTATTTCAAGAATAGATTGGATCTATCCGGCTGCACTTTAGAATATTTTTAGTATTTTTTTTTTGATAAATAAGAAAAGGTGCACGATCTCGACGAATTACTTCTGAATAACTTCAGAAATCATATGGAAGAACCATAGCATTTCGCAATTCATTGGTAAATTTACTTTGATTCTCTATAGACCAATAATGTGAGACCATTAACACGGTTAAAGCTAAACTGCTTGAAGTCCGGGCAAAAAAGGGTACTCTTTCTACAACTACATTAGTATTAGTCTCGAAATGCTTTAAACGGGAAATAGCTAGTGTAGAATTTATCTGATATAGAACACTCATATCGATAAAATAGTTTGAACTATTTACTAGAGGGGCACGCAGTCCTTTTTCCAATGCCAAATCGACGACCTATGTATAAAAAAAAGAGAAATTTTTTGGATTAAAAAAAAATAAAAGGAATTCTATCAATTTTGATTTTCCATTTATTTAGTTTGTTTTTCTTAATGAAATTGAAATTATTAACTAACAGAGCAAACACAAATAAAGAAACAACTTTGCTGACCATGATAGATTTTTATCTAGTTGGAAGAGTCCTCTTAATATTCATCTAGTTTTATATAAGTTTGGGTATATAGAAATACAAACAGAAAAGAGAGGATAGAGGATAGGCTCATTACATAAAAAAAAGATATGGAAATTGCCATAATACATAACAAAAAAGAAAAAAAGGAGCGGGAGAGCCAAATGAATTGAAAGATTCATGTTTGGTTCGGGAAGAGATCATAAAAATTGTAAACTTAATAGCAAGATAATCTACTTTCATTAAAAGATTTATTAGATAATCGAAAACAGAGGATCTTAAGTACTATTCGAAATTCGGAAGAATTGCGTAGAGGGACCCTTGAACAACTCGAAAAAGCTCGTATTCGATTACAGAAAGTCGAACTAGAAGCAGATGAGTATCGAATGAATGGATACTCTGAAATAGAACGAGAAAAAGAAAATTTGATTAATGCTACTTCTATTAGTTTGGAACAATTAGAAAAGTCTAAAAACGAAACCCTTTTTTTTGAAAAACAAAGGGCGATGAATCAGGTCCGACAACGGGTTTTCCAACAAGCTGTACAAGGAGCTCTAGGAACTCTGAATAGTTGTTTGAATACCGAGTTACATTTCCGTACGATTCGTGCTAATATTTGCATTCTCGGGGCCATAGAATGGAAGAGATAATTAAATTTATTAGGTTTTGAACTTCTACTTTTGTTTAGAATTTAGGCATTATTTTTCCCTTGCTTCCAAAAAAAAATTAAAGAAACACTAATGGCAACCCTTCGAGTCGACGAAATTAATAAAATTCTCCGCGAACGTATTGAACAATATAATAGGAAAGTAGGGATTGAGAATATCGGTCGCGTAGTGCAAGTGGGGGATGGGATTGCTCGTATTATAGGTCTTGGTGAAATAATGTCAGGTGAATTAGTCGAATTTGCAGAAGGGACGAGAGGTATTGCTCTGAATTTGGAATCCAAAAATGTTGGGATTGTATTAATGGGCGATGGGTTGATGATACAAGAGGGAAGTTTTGTAAAAGCAACAGGAAGAATTGCTCAGATACCCGTGAGCGAGGCTTACTTGGGTCGTGTTATAAATGCTCTCGCTAAACCTATTGATGGGAGAGGCGAAATTGTCGCTTCAGAATCTCGCTTAATTGAATCTCCTGCTCCGGGTATAATTTCTAGGCGTTCCGTATATGAACCCCTTCAAACAGGGCTTATTGCTATCGATTCGATGATCCCCATAGGGCGCGGTCAGCGAGAGTTAATTATTGGGGACAGACAGACTGGCAAAACAGCAGTAGCCACAGATACAATTCTCAATCAAAAAGGGCAAGATGTAATATGTGTTTATGTAGCTATCGGTCAAAGAGCATCCTCCGTGGCTCAAGTAGTAACTACTTTCCACGAAGAGGGGGCCATGGAATACACTATTGTAGTAGCTGAAATGGCGGATTCACCCGCTACATTACAATATCTCGCTCCTTATACGGGAGCAGCCCTGGCTGAGTATTTTATGTACCGCGAACGGCATACTTTAATAATTTATGATGATCTCTCCAAACAGGCACAAGCTTATCGCCAAATGTCCCTTCTATTAAGAAGACCTCCCGGCCGCGAAGCTTATCCAGGGGATGTTTTTTATTTGCATTCACGTCTTTTAGAAAGAGCCGCTAAATTAAATTCTCTTTTAGGCGAAGGGAGTATGACCGCTTTACCAATAGTGGAGACTCAATCTGGAGACGTTTCCGCCTATATTCCTACTAATGTAATCTCAATTACAGATGGACAAATATTCTTATCCGCGGATCTATTTAATGCCGGAATTCGACCTGCTATTAATGTGGGTATTTCAGTTTCCAGAGTGGGATCCGCAGCTCAAATTAAAGCCATGAAACAAGTAGCTGGCAAATCAAAATTGGAACTAGCTCAATTCGCAGAATTACAAGCCTTTGCACAATTCGCCTCTGCTCTGGATAAAACAAGTCAGAATCAATTGGCAAGGGGTCGACGATTACGGGAATTGCTTAAACAATCCCAATCAAACCCTCTCCCAGTGGAAGAGCAGGTAGCTACTATTTATACCGGAACGAGAGGATATCTTGATTCGTTAGAAATTGAACAGGTAAAGAAATTTTTGGATGAGTTACGTAAACACCTAAAAGATACTAAACCTCAATTTCAAGAAATTATATCTTCTAGTAAGACATTCACCGAGCAAGCGGAAACCCTTTTGAAGGAAGCTATTCAGGAACAGCTTGAACGGTTTTCCCTTCAGGAACAAACATAAATATAGCATGTCTACTCTTATTAGTATAACTCGTGTTAGTAGAAGAGGAATCGTTGAGAAAGATTTTTCATTTGAATCATACAAAATTTTTTTTAGTTTTTAGTATAGTTATTTAAAGAATAGATAGAAAAAAGATTGCGTCCAATAGGATTTGAACCTATACCAAAGGTTTAGAAGACCTCTGTCCTATCCATTAGACAATGGACGCTTCTCTTTCGTATTTTACTCTTTCTTTTTCTTTTTTTTATTATTTATCTTGTTCCGAGAAATAATAAAAAACTGTTAGACCGAAACTCTTTTAGGAAAGAAAAACAAATCCATATAGCATATACAAATGGATGATACATATATCATAAAGAAGGAATATGGAGCAGGTAGTCAATATCGAACCCGTAACCCCAAGCTTATGAGCTTTGTGAGCTACCAAACTGCTCTACCTTCTTAGCGGGGAACTGGTGGATAAAAGGGGGTTGGATAGGCCCCTCTACCATATCTATACAAATAGAATAGTCCATTTCTACAGAATGGTAAAGAGGGCTCTTCTACGATCATCAATTCGAGAAAACCATACAAATATGAAAGAAAGGGTATTTTATCCTTACCAACTGGATCTTGTTGCACCCGGTAACAAACATGCATAAACCATTTCTCGAAGTATGTGTCCGGATAGCCCAAAGTCTCGATAGTTAGCTCTAGGTCTTCCGGTTAAAAAACAACGTCGATGAAGGCGTGTAGGTGCACTATTACGTGGTAGGGATTGCAATTTTTCTTGCATTTTTGTTTTTTCGCTCAAAGGGGAAACTTTGCTTCTTATCTTTTTTTTTGAGGATCGGCGAATCAAATGATATTTTTGTTCTAATTTCTGCCGCTTCTTCTCCCTCTGAATCAAACTTTTTTTTGCCATAATGTGCCCTTCCTTTTATTACCAAGTATATGGTTCTAATCCTAGATAGAAAAATAAATAGAAAAAATCTAAAAAGGCGGATCCTCCCTCTCCATCAAGAGTAATGAACTGGGTTCTGATACAGTACAAAAAAATAACTAAATTAACCAAACTTGCCTGATGTTGAGGCAATCAAGAAAGCTGCATAAGTGAATATATAACCCACGGAAAAGTGGGCTAATCCGACCAATCTTGCTTGCACAATGGAAAGAGCCACGGGCTTATCTCTCCAGCGAATTAAATTAGCCAAAGGTGTGCGTTCATGAGCCCATGCTAAAGTCTCAATTAATTCCTGCCAATATCCACGCCAGGAAATTAAGAACATAAATCCTGTAGCCCAAACAAGATGTCCAAATAAGAACATCCAAGCCCATACTGATAAACTATTCATCCCAAAAGGATTATATCCATTAATAAGTTGTGAAGAGTTTAACCATAGGTAATCTCTTAACCATCCCATCAAATAAGTGGAGGATTCATTAAATTGTGAAACGTTGCCCTGCCATAATGTAATGTGTTTCCAATGCCAATAAAAAGTAACCCATCCAATGGTATTTAACATCCAGAAAACTGCCAAATAAAACGCGTCCCAAGCAGAAATATCACAAGTACCGCCGCGCCCTGGGCCATCGCAAGGAAAACTATACCCGAAATCCTTTTTATCCGGCATTAATTTGGAACCGCGTGCATCTAAAGCACCCTTTACTAAAATTAATGTAGTTGTATGCAAACCTAGAGCAATAGCATGATGAACCAAGAAATCCCCAGGTCCTATTGTTAAGAAAAGCGAATTACTATTCTCATTAACGGCATTCAACCATCCGGGCAACCATATGTTTCGACCTGCATTGAAAGCGGGGCCATTCGTTGAAGATAAGAGTATATCAAACCCATATGTCGTCTTACCATGAGCAGATTGTATCCATTGGGCAAATATAGGTTCGATCAAGATTTGCTTTTCTGGAGTACCAAAAGCAAGCATAACGTCGTTATGAACATAAAGGCCCAAGGTATGGAATCCTAGGAAGAGGCTAGCCCAACTTAAATGAGATATGATTGCTTCCTTATGGTCTAACATTCTTGCCAATACATTATCTTCATTCTGTTCCGGATTGTAATCCCTAATGAAAAAAATAGCTCCATGAGCAAAAGCCCCTGTCATGATGAACCCTGCAATGTATTGGTGATGAGTATATAAAGCAGCTTGAGTAGTAAAATCTTGTGCTATGAATGCATAAGCAGGTAAAGAATACATATGTTGAGCTACTAAAGAAGTAATAACCCCTAAGGAAGCTAGAGCAAGGCCTAATTGAAAATGAATCGAATTATTGATTGTATCATAAAGGCCTTTATGCCCACGTCCTAATCGACCCCCCGGAGGAGTATGTGCTTCTAAAAGATCT
The DNA here is from genome assembly GCA_038502445.1 of Eremochloa ophiuroides. Classification (NCBI taxonomy): domain Eukaryota; kingdom Viridiplantae; phylum Streptophyta; class Magnoliopsida; order Poales; family Poaceae; genus Eremochloa; species Eremochloa ophiuroides. The sequence continues at coordinate 12,067,181 of JAHLJS010000003.1, read as the reverse complement.
TTGATACTGTGCCCAATTCCGAAGTTAGTTCGATACATATGACCGGCAATGAGAAAAATAAATGCACCGGTGAGACCACAATCGTCTGATCGGAAGTCAGATCCTCTCCAAATATTTGTCAGTTTCCAGATCATGATGAGACACCGTTCAACTTATATTTCATCAATAAGGTTCGGCCAAAAAGGAGTGATGAAGATGAAGTCCAATATTATTTTGACAAACGTTTTCTAGTAATTAGTTTGATGGCTGATATTATCAAACACGAGTCAGAATCCAGGAGCAACACGTCAATGCCAAGGAGAGTCCCAAGAAAGAATTATTGATTATTCTTTGGAGTTGGATTTGGAGGGCAACGTGTGCTGACATGGAATTTTCAAAGAGGATCGTCTGACCGAAAGGAAATCGACTATCCTAAATAAGAATTAGTCGATCCTTCACTCCCATCGGATGTTGACCTTCTATCAGATAGCCTTGATAAGCCGGTGGCGAGCGATGAGCCAGTTTATTGGTATGGGTGTTCATAAAGGACATCCACTCATAAAGGAGAGAGGCTGATCATACCTCTACCAACGGCTATATTGAAAAGGTCGAGTTGATGTTTTAGCCGATGGTAGCCATAGTGCAGATGCTTATCAGCCGTCCACACGCCGGATATGACAGTCGCCACTTGAACCCTGTCACGATGAGTATCAATCAAAGAGATAGGTTAGCTACTTGCAAACACGGCTACCGTGGATGAGGTCGCTAATACAAGAATTTCTCATCTTAGGGGGGCCGGAGCTGACTCTAAACCATGAGAGTCAATAAGGAGGACGCTAGTGGATTGGAGATCGGTGTTGCCAGGACTCAAAAGTCATATTACTGGGGAACAGCCATCATCGCAGCAGTCACCAGGCGGTGCAACGGCCAGCTCAGGAAAGATTCAATACCTTATACCAGATGTTTCGGTCGGCCCAGAAAATTTCTCCATCTGTGCAGATTAATATAATAACAGAAGAAGGAAGTCGATGAATCTTCATCAGACGTGATCATCACTTCTGTTGATTCCTCGGTTTTACCAACGCTCTAATCCACCATACCATTGCACTCACGGCGGCAGCGATGCAGTTTTACTGGATACAGCACAAATCCTGCTAACTTTTGTTCGGTTGCTCCCCAAACTGATGAGAGCCGATTATTTCCTAAACGGAATCGGCTGTTGGCAAAATTTCTTCATGTAAGCTAAAAGGGAAGAATTAAGACATTACAGTGCCACATATATACATGTACACATGGTGACATACAATGGAAGAAGGTAGCAAAATCATTCGGACAAGCTCCAGATTAAAGGTTGGCATGTCCTTGCAATATGGGAATTCACACTGTAGCAGTCAATCAAGTAAAGGGGCAGAAGCCGATCAAGCAGGACGGGTATTTACCAGTACACTTGGATGTTCGGATTTTTCTTATAAGAGTTTGAAGAAGGATGTCTGCTTGGAGAATATCGGCTACATAATATTCGGATGGATTCGGTGCCAAGATAATCATGGAGAAGGTTGGCATACAGCAATGAGAAGAGGGATTCGAGGCATGGAAATTCATTTGTTTGATTGATCGGCTGCAATACTTGGAGGTTAGTTAGCCGATGGTTTCAGCAATGAGCCGATCGCTAGAATATCAGCGCTGAATCGGCTAACAGAAATGAATAGCATTTAGTCACAGCGGCTCTCGCCAACAATAGTTTGAAGCCGCGTTTGGCCCGTTCTCAGCTTTTGCAGCATAGGGGAAAATAAATCGAATCCGTGTATTGATGCTTGCCAAAATAAGGGGAGTCAGGCACGTGTTGGATAAACTCGTAGATGGAGTCCTTCGGACAAGCTATGGAGATAATGAAAATAATATTTATTGAAGCTTGCCGATGGGATCAGCTATCCTAAAAGTAGAATCGGCTGATCGGATGAAATCCAGAATCCTGCTACAAGCCGATGGACCTTGTACATTCATGGACCGAGAGCTCTCTGGTGGTCGTCTCCCCTTGGCACCTGCAATGGTGGTTCTTCTGCATGAGCCAAAACAATATATTCTTCTCCCTAAGCACAAGACTCGAAGCATGGTGATCCTCTACTACTACAGCACGAAGTCGAGGAAGACTCATGTCACTAATTCCTCTGTAGCGTTGGCGCTCTCGTCGCCACGCTGCCTGGCGACCATTCACGACAGTGGCACAATGTCAAAGGTGGACCGAGAATCCCAAGTGCTGCCTTCAAGGCTAACTTGTGAGGATATATGTTGGGCAGTATCCCATAATGCGTCGCCAACTGCGCTGATCTGTGCAAGCCGATCGAGCCTTTGAAATAAAATCGGCTAGTGTACAGCGTGTGAGAGAAAGCGGCATGCTAATAGCAGGAGTTGAAAAGGGCGTTTTCTTTCTGTTGGTTGGCAACCGGTTGACGATATCAAGCTATGCAGAATGTTAAGGGCAAGAAAGAAGTCCGATTTAATTGGAAAGATATGACAGATCACAGATTACGAAAATTGATGATATATATCTTCTGGAGTTCTATTCAGTCGAGGACAAGGAGCTGCAGTATTACCGATAGATTGATTGGCTAGCGATGTGTGAAAAAGCCAATTATGTCTCATTCTTCTGAAAGAAAGAAGCAGCTGGCTGTTGATTGAACAAGGAAATAGCAAATTAGTATGTGGCCAATTTCGCCTTCTTGACAATTAGTCAGGTGGTGCTCTGCTACGTGATAGTTGGGAGATGTCAGAGCAAGATATGAGGCAAGGTGAAGATAAACGGTTCCCTGTACAAGGCGAAAGTAGCCACCGGCAACGACTTCTTCTTTAGCATCCTGGCCAAGTGTAACATCATCAACAATCATCGGCAGAAGCCGATCAGCAAGGACTGCTCAAAGGCTGATGGACTTTTAATCTTCCAAGAGAAACCAATGCCGCCTTCAATGAGATATCATTGATTCAGAAAAGAGACCATAATCGGCCTTTAGAATTTGAAACTAGAAGTTGGCAGCGGGAGTCCGTAATTATTACTTGGGCGGCCAATTCCTCTACAAAGATGATCTGAAGAATTGTCAACTAATATCAACGCATCGGCTATTTGCATCCTGGCAGTAAAGTCGCTTGCTGATGTGACTGAATATACGAGGGAGCCAATTTTGCCCATCGGCACACTTCCAGAGAGGGGTTTTCCGGCTCTTTGCAAGATAACGTATGCCTCATGTTAATAAATGGAATTATAAATTAGTAATGGCACATGAAAGCCAACTATTTTGTTTTGGTTTGCTGACCATCGAGGGAGAAAAGGAAACCATATCTGTTAGCGACGCATGTATAGCATGGATTAATGAAGACAAGGCGAGTCTGACACTCCGACTGAAGACTTTCGAGGACTGGATCTCCGTTGTTCATTTCAGTTGGCTATTGGACAACCGATTCACCAAAATATCGAAGATGATGATCATGCTTATTGACTCGATGGTCGATTATAATAGACTCGGGGGCCGGTTTTGGATCGGCTAAAACAGATAGACAGCTAGAGATTCTGAGAGGCAACTCAGATGGACACACTACTAAAGCAACAACATAATTATCTAAGTCTGGAGCTGGCTTTGGAAGGACCTCACGTGAAAGTAAGAATATTCTAACTCCTCTGTATCAAAATAAAGAATAGTTGCTTTGTCATATGTTTCTATTGTATCTAGTTTACAACTTATTATTCTCCAATATTTGAGTTTGTTGGTTAAAATTCTCATCCTGAAACTTAAAACTTAGTGGTTTGCGAATGCATGATCCTTTTCTGAGTTGTTGCAAGTTATGATATGATACTATAGAGTTTCCTATGATTTTGTTCTGCGAGAAACTTGACATCCGGAGTTTTATTTTTAAAATATGTACTAAAATTCAAAAGTTCTTCGATGATATGCTTATAATCACATTGAGTTTTGTCAAATTGTTGAGACCTGAGTAGAAATTCTTTTCATGCGTGTAGCATCTAGGCCCTAATGGTTTCGGTGATTAATGACAACAAGGAGGTTATTATGACTAACGTGTGTTTTGCAGGATAACCTAGATGTTAGGTTATAATAACATGCAGGTTCAAGCTCCTATCGATGGAATTTGATTCGATTTTCAAAGGACGGAAGACAAGACGGAGATATGCTAGTTCTAAGTGCCGTTGGTGTTGGGAGGCACTTAGAGTAGTTTAGGTCTTGTTTATTACTTTTGCCGTAAAATTAAGGGAGGTTTGAATGGGTACCTTGAGCTAGATTTGGCTAGGAGATGGTAGTGTGGTGTACACTTGTCAAACCTAGGTCTAGTGAGTGTAGAGAGGTCTGGTGAACTATTTGAAACAAACTCCATTTTGGAAAGTTATTGTTTCGGCAAAGTTTTGGACAAAAAGTTGTACCGGACGCTGCACCGGGCGCGAGCCAGAGCGTCCGGTGCAGTCTCAGAGTGCAGTGGACACTCAATTGGAACCACTGAACGCGCAATGGTTACTGTGCGGTCGTCCGATGCTATACCCTGGGTTAGGGCTTAGCACCGGACAACCACTGGACGTTGCACCGGACAAAGCCGGGAGCGTCTGGTGTCCACTCAGAGAGGTTCTAGAGAGGGATTTTGGCCACCGAACGCGTCCGGTGCTACCCCACCGGACAATATCAGCGTCCGGTGCGTTCAAAATTTGCGGGTACAGTAGCCGTTGGAGGGGGCACCGGACAACCACCGGACGCGTCCAGTGTGAACTTAAGAGCGTCCGGTGCACCCGAAAACAGAGGGCTTTGTGCCTAACGGCCATTGGGCTTGTGTGGGGGGTATTTATACTCCTTGTGCTCATCCATGGGAGGTCTCTTGCCACTTCAAACAGCTGAACACACCTTGAGACCTTATGAGATTGCAAGAGCCCTAGGGAGGGTGAGTGAATTGCTAATTTGAGTGAGCTTCTTCCCTAGAGTTGATCAAGAGTGACGTGTGTGCATCCATCCATCTCTTTGGCTTTGTTTGGGTCAAGTGAGAGTTTGAGCTTGTTGCTCTTGGTGATCGGCATCACCTAGACGGCTTGGTGGTGATTGGAGGTTTGGTGACCGCTTGGAGAGCTTGTAGGCGGCGCAAGCCAAGCTTGTGAGCGGTTGTGGGTGATCCACCGTACCGGAGAGGCAAAGGATCAGCCAGTAGAGAGCGCTTGGTCCTTGCGAGGATCAAGGGGGAGCTACACCCTTGCGTGGGTGCTCCAACGAGGACTAGTGGAGAGTGCCGACTCTCCAATACCTCAGGAAAAACTAGCTTTGTCTTTCTATCTCATTTACATTCCCGCAATTACTTTGTGCTCTTTACATTCCTAGATTAGAATTGCTTGTTTAGAACTTGGCTCTAGGTTGCTCAACTTGTTTTAGGCTTAGATCAACACTTGTGCACTTGTGGGGTGAAATTGGGAAAATCACGATAGGTTGAATTGTATTTCGAAAAATTTACTAGTTGTCCAATTCACGCCCCTCTTGGGCACCCTCGATCCTTTCAATTGGTATCAGAGCCTTGTGCTCACTAATTTGGCTTAACCGCCAAGAGAAGGATGTCCGGGTGTCACGATGGTCCCCCTCCTGTGTTTGACGATAACGATTTTCCTTATTGGAAAATTCGTATATGGAGGCATACCTTCAGGCGGTGGACCTTGGTGTTCACAAAGCCGCCGTTCAAGGGTACCCCACTCCCAAAGCCGGTAGCTACCCTCACACCCGTTGAGGAAGAGCACAAGAAGTGGAATGCTAAGGCCCGCAACATCATTTTTAGGGGGCCTTAACAAAGACGTGTTCATCCGAGTGAGGAACCACAAGAACGCCCATGCACTATGGTCGGATCTTTGTGCGCTCCATGAGGAAACAAAGAATGAGCGTAAGGAACGATGTTGGTATAAATTAACTGTACTCTATTAAATATTATTATTATCTAGGTATCCGTAAGCGCACAGATATAATACTGATATAGCACTTCACCAGACAATCCCGGTTTTAATATCGAACCCAAAGGAACAGTAGGTGATACTGACTAAGTCTATTTACTCTTAACCCGATAACAAAATCAATCCAGAGAATATCAAGAATGAGGAAATAACAAATGATTATCTTGTCCCGACAATCGGTAACTTTGAATAATATTGTTCTAACTGGGCAGTAACATGAATAAGAGGCGAAATCAGAGTTTCCTCCTACCAGACACTTATACACCTATCAATCCTATCAATGGAAAGTGGACTACAAAGGACTCAACGCAGCTGTCGCCTACGCGATCTACCACTATCCGGCCAATCAGGGGACATTCGCAAGTAAATATAGCATAGACACCACATCTACACTACAAAATACTACTTCAACCTAGGAGCTACCAAGATCAAAGCACTCCATAAGGAGTTGTAAACTTAAGAACAAATGCTACTTGAATCAGAATGTTGAATACAAAAGTACCTCAGAACGCAGCTCCGGGCGAGGAAGCTGAATTCCCGATGAATACAGCTACGAAGAAGCTCCGAAATGCCGGGACCCCTCCGAATCTCTACTCATTTACTCTATCTCTTTAATCTCTTTCTTGATTGCTGGCCTAGATCTAATGGATATCTATCTAATGCTTCAGGCTCTTCAGCTCTTGATCTGGCTTGCCTCCAGGGGGGTGTGGCCCTCTATTTATAGCCCGGTGGGCTGAACACGCACCGTAGGATCAAACCGACTTAACCAAGGGCCGAGATGACTCCTCAAAGGCGGTGGAAGAAGACTTCAGAAGGTGGCGGGGTGGAAATCCTAGGGGGCACCGCCCGGCCCCCCTAGGGGCCGGCCAGCCCCACCTGTCCAGGTGCGGGCCCCCGGTTGCTTTGGGTGTGTTCTACACTCTTTCAGGGTTTTCATGATGACGTTTCCTTCTTGTGCAAGTTTCATGGCAATTATGCTCTTTAATCCTTCTTTTAAGCTTTTTTGGAAAATCCCCTGGAAAATATAAAATTCACCAAAACTCATGGAAATTATTAGTAATAACCCTATTCTACTAGATATTCATGTGTAATGCAGGGATAATTGCTAATAAAAATTAGACGTTAACAAGCGTCAACAATTATCCCCACACTTAGGATTTTACTCGTCCCGAGAAAAATGTTGGTTTTAAGATATAAGAGTTTATAGAGAATGGGACATTTAAATCATAACTTAAGAATTCATTATATAAAACTAGTCTAGTTGCACATGTACTGCGGAATTCAAAGTGTCTACCATGAGTCTTTGGGTAGTTGGAGAATAGAACAGCTTGAACAGATCACTGCTTTCCTTTAGTTAAGTCAATTGAAGAGTAAGTAAATTTTGTAAATAAAACTTAGTTTTACCTTCTCCTTTTGTAGTACTCTCAAATCACTGATATATCTGGTATTTCTGTATCCTCACCAAGGCATTGCCTTCTTTATCCTACTTTTAAATAGCTTATGTGGATCTTGGGTAGGTATAAAGGTAAAGCATACTTGTTTTGCATCTATTGTAAAGTCAAACAATGAATCCACAGAGAAATGAGGCATATAATCGAATCAAGCTTTATTTGATGGAATATGGTGGAACCTAATTCTATCTTGCTCCTCAAGGAATAAATCTCTCTTAAACAACGGGTTTATCCAGAGAGTATGAGCTATCTTCTTTCTTTTCTTCTTTTTTTTCTTTTTCTCTTTTTTCAGGAGGGAGGCGGGCATCTAAGTACCCATTGTTTTAATTTCTTTGGCACTTGTCCATTTTTTTATACTCCCATTTTTCTTTTGCATAGCTCATACCTCTTTTTGGTTTTAATAACTGAGAGATTTCAATGAAACATGGAGCAATTATTCAATAGCTATTCTATATGATTATTTTTGGTGTTTTCTCCTAGTGTGGGAGAGAAACATTTTTAATTGAATAATTCACTATTACTCTGGATTAGAGTAATGCTTATGTGGAAGTGGCAATTGATTCGAAAATATGACAAGTTTCTTTAAAGGGTTACAAAGGTTAACCAGACTCAACACAAAGACAAGTGCTAAATGTAAAAGGGTTCTAATTGATATATGGCTCTGGTAGGACATTATCTTTACCACAAAGGAGAGGTATAACTAATTATTTTAATTTTTGAAATAAAGTCTCCAAAGACAAAATAGCAAGAATTGAGTTCTCATTGTTCTACTATCTCATATTCCACAACTACTTAAGCAATCATGGGGTCCCTATAAATAGTTTCCAACAGTAACATGACTTCTAGAAAAGTGTTATATAATTTGTTCTTAAGTCATGAATTTAAACAATCCTTTCCTCTCTTTTAAAAGTGATTTATCATGTAGATTTTAATTTGGATCATAACAGGGATTGAAACATGTACAATTATACTCGTATTAAACTCAAACCTGATCGTGACCAAGGCGAGGATGCAGAGGGGATGGGATGGCGCCGGCCAGCCCAGGTAGGGCGCCGGGCGGCTTCTTTCTATGGCCCTTCGGGGCCCACTTCGGTGCGCGTGGTCCTTCTTTAATTGTTCTCCGAATTATGTGATTTTTCCGAGCGAATTGATCTTCTTGTCGCGATGTGCCTCCCCCACACTTATTTTCCTGTATACTTTTCTATGCAACATGTGGAGACAACATGCGTTCCAAAAATAGAGAGTAGAATATATAAAGGAACATTGAAACATTAATAAGAATAAGGCACTTTATTCCTCAATAATAAATGACTCTGATAACTGACTGAGCTAACGACTGCCCTAGCTCATTAGGCTTTGAACTAAGCAAAACTAACACAACTGAATATTAAATTCAAACCTAACACACTGGATCAAACCTAACACACTTGTGCCTTATTACATAGATAACTAGGATAGGTAACTAGGGTAGCTTAAGGCTGCCCTTTCTTTGTGAGATCTCTGATCTCTTTCTTAAGCTTCCCAACCTCATCTTCAAGCTTATCATTGTCGCGTTTGAGGCTGTGGATTAACTTGACATGGGTCTCTATCGGCTTAGTCATGTCGCTTGTAATTCTAGATCTTAATTCTTCAGTCCTCTCTATTCCTTTGGAGAGGGCTTCAATCCTCTCATTGAGGATCCATAGAGAGGGCGAAGGCTATCTAGGGACTTCCTCTAGTGCTGATGCAGCCCGCTGTCTCTTGGGTGGAGGTTGTACAAACTCGGTGTAGCAGACTTGGCCTGGACGTGCACGAGCTCCATGGATGGCGGGGCGAGCAGTGGTGTATTTCTCACACACTAGCGTCCCGTTCTTGTCGGCCTTGACCGACAGGAGTCGTTCATTGTCTCTAGGTGGAAAAAGCGGGGTGCCTTTGGGAATAGCGATTCGCTTTCCCTTGGCTCCGTCTTCTAGCAGCAATCTTGCAGGTGGCGATGGCAGAGCAGGCTGAGCTTGCATGTAGTAGACTTGCTCGACTTGCTGGCGCACTGTAGTGAGATGTTTCGGTGGCACAGTGGCTAGGTGCTTCGGTGTCACGATGGCGAGAGGCTTCGGCTGCACGAGGACGATGGCCTTCGAGTCGTCGCCTTGGATCTCGCCGGAGTCAGCGCCGACGACCGCCTTGTCTGCCATTGCTACTAGGTCTAAACTGGAGAGTTTTGTTGTGGAGGAAAGAGAGGCAATGATGATGGGATGCAATTTGAGGGCGGTATGGGTGCGTATTTATATGGGCTTTCAGGAGACAGGACAAGATCAAATCTAGGTTCTCAGGGTTAGCATGAAAGAATATCCGTACGCATCGGGATTATTCGTGAATGTGTTTAGGAAGGAGGGAGAAAGAAAAGGAAATGAGAGTCGGGATGAGAGGGGACAAGGGGTGCCGCCCGGCCCCACCAGGGCGCCGGCCGGCCCTACCTGGGCTCCTTCCAGGGTGGCCGTGCTTGAGAAGCCTCTAGACTCTTCCTACTTCCTGTTAGTTACGATGCGCGATATTTTTTCGTAAAGGACGGTGACAGGACTAAAAAGTAGGTAATTGAACAAAGTCCAGCCCGTCAACGTCTTTTGAATTAAATGGCTCTAAAAATAATTTAAGGCGATGACCATTTACCTTGAATAACTTACCTTCGTGTAATTGTAGAGTTACCGCTCCATGTGGTGATGCGTTCACAACCGTAAATGGTCCTTCCCATTTGCTTCGCAGCTTTCCAAGTCCAAATAATTTAAACCTGGAGTTAAAAAGTAATACCTTATCTCCTGGTGCAAACTCCTTCTTGATCATCTTGTCATGCCATCTTTTTGTTCTTTCTTTGTAGATCTTCGAATTGTGATAAGCCTTTTCTCTCCATTCTTCTAATTCTGATAATTGCATTTTTCTCTTTTCTCCAGCGGCTTCAAAGTCCATATTCCATCTCTTAATGGCCCAGTGACCCTTATGCTCTAATTCCCCTGGTAAATGACAAGTCTTGCTGTATACTAGCTGGTAAGGTGACATGCCCAAGGGTGTCTTGTAGGCAGTCCGATATGCCCAAAGTGCTTCGGGTAATCGATCCTTCCATGCAGTACCCATCTCGTTTACTGTTTTCTGTAGAATATTCTTGATTTGTTTGTTTGATGTTTCTTTCTGTCCACTTGTCTAAGGATGGTACGGAGTGGTGACATTGTGACGGATTCCATGAGCTTGCAAGTATCGGTGAAACTTCTTATCAGTGAAATGTGTTCCTCCGTCACTAATGACCATCCATGGTGTTCCAAATCTTGGAAATATGACTTCTTCGAACATCTTCTTTGAATGTTTAGCATCAGCATTCATGCATGGCATAGCTTCTACCCACTTGGATACATAATCTACTACCACCAGAATGTATTCATAGTTTCTTGATTTCACAAATGGTCCCATGTAATCAATTCCCCAGACATCAAAGAGCTCGACCTAGAGATTGTTGGTGAGTGGCATAGCATCTCTTGCATTGATATTTCCGTGCCTCTAACATGATCCACATCTCCAGACAAAATCTTTGGTGTCTTCATACATAGTTGGCCAAAAGAACCCACTCTGCCAGATCTTAGCATGAGTGCGGAATGCCCCATAATGACCTCCATATGGTGATGCATGGCATTTCTGAATGATCTGCATTCCTTCTTCCACTGGTACACATCTTCTAAGTAACCCATCTGAGCAGATTCTGAAGAGGTATGGTGGATCCCAAATGTGGAGACGACTTTCATAGATGAGCTTCTTCTTATCCTCCCCTGGTGGTACATATCCTGCAACCATAAAGTTGACAATATTCATGTACCAAGGGTCTGACTTGGTCACTTTAAACAGAGTGTCATCTCTTAATGAGTCATTAATAGGTAATTCTTGAGGTTTCTCAAAGTAAATTCTAGACAAGTGATCAGCAACTGGATTTTCTATTCCTTTTCTATCTTTAATTTCTAAGTCAAATTCTTGAAGTAATAGAATCCATTTTATCAAACGTGGTTTAGCATCTTTTTTAGTGAGCAAATATTTTAAAGCGGCATGATCAGAATAAACAATTACTTTTGCTCCTACTAAGTAAGATCTGAATTAATCAATGGCAAAAACAATAGCCAGGAGTTCTTTTTCAGTTGTTGCATAATCTAATTGTGCTCCTGTCATAGTTTTACTAGCATAAGCAATTGCATGATGCTTTTTATTCTTTGTTTGTCCTAATACTGCTCCTACAGCATAATCACTGGCATCACACATAATTTCAAAAGTAATGACCAATCGGGGGGTTGAATGATTGGTGCTGATGTAAGTGCTTCTTTAAGAATATTAAAAGATTTTAAACATGTATCATCAAATTCAAAAGGAACATCCTTAGCTAATAAGTTGGTCAGCAGTCTAGCAATATATGAAAAATCTCTTATAAATCTGCGATAAAAACCACAATGACCAAGAAAACTTCGGATTCCTTTTATATTAACAGGCGGAGGCAGTTGTTCAATTACTTCAATTTTAGCTCTATCTACATCTATGCCTCTTTCAAACACTAGGTGTCCTATCACTGTTCCTTCTCTAACCATAAAATGGCATTTCTCCCAATTAAGGACTAAGTGCTTTTCTTCACATCTTTGCAAAACCTTATCTAGATTTTCTAAACAATCATCAAAAGTTTTTCCATAAACTGAAAAATCATCCATAAAAACTTCCATGATTTCTTCTATCATTTCAGAAAATATAGACATCATGCATCTTTGAAAAGAAGCAGGTGCATTACATAATCCAAAAGACATTCTACGATAAGCATAAGTTCCTATAAGGACATGTAAAAGTGGTTTTGCTTTGACCATTAGGGTGGATAGGAATTTGGTGATATGCCAGAGTAACCATCAAGGAAACAATAGAAAGAATTATTTGCTAAACACTCTAACATCTCATCAATGAATGGTAACGGAAATGATCTTTTCTTGTTGTTTTATTAAGTTTTCTATAATCTATGCACATCCGCCATCCAGTGACAGTTCTTTGTGGTATTAATTCATTTTTATCATTTTTAACTACGGTCATACCACCCTTTTTAGGCATAACTTGAACAGGGCTTACCCACTCACTATGCGGCACAGGATAAATAATCCCAGCATGCAAAAGTTTTAAGACATCTTTCTCAACAACTTCCCTCATCGCATTTTGAAGCCTACGCTGGGGCTCTCTAGAAGGTGTAATTTATGGGTCGGTTGGAATACGATGGGTGCATAAAACAGGACTAATCCCTTTTAGGTGTTGGAGTGAATAACCAAAAGCAGCACGATGTTTTTCTAAAACAGGTATTAATCTATAAGATTCTTCATCAGAAAGCTTATCACTTATAATCACAGAAGAATTTTGATCATTATTAAGAAAAACATATTTAAGAGAAGACTGGTAGTTGTTTAAGCTCAATAGAGGGCTTAGGTGGCTTTAGTAGTTCATCCAGAGGTTCGGGATCAACAGAATCCTCCTCCTCTTCAATGAAGAACTGGGTATCATCTTCTATATTGGGTTTAATAAATTCTTCAAATGACACAACCTTAACCTCTTCTATTGGATCTAACTTAGGAAGTGGCTCTGCCTTAGCTTTTAATGCATGCATAGTAGGCACAGAAAGATTTAATCCTTTCCCAAGTTTAATATCTAAGTTGCCCGTACAACCTTCTTGTAAAAGTTTTCCTATTGGTAAGCCAATCATTACATCAAAATCCCAAACATAAAAAATATAGAAATTTAGCAAAATTCGGAATTCATTTATCACAATAAGAAGAGCACATAAAACTCCTGAACTAGGAATAATATGTCCTGAACGACTTTTTAATAATTTATTTGTAGGAATTAATGGCATATCTTTCAAGAATTTTTCAGCAAATGTAAGAGACATGATATTGACACCTACTATTGGATTATAAAAGGCATCAAAAGGATATGTATCAATTTGACATTTAATAGTAATGGCAGAAGAATTTAAACAAATTATATCATTTGAAAGCTCAGATTCTATCAACCACTCATTACTCATAACAAAAATTAATTCTCTTGTCATTTCTCTAAGGAATTTTAAATCAGCAGGATATGAAACATTAAAACTCTTAAAATTCATAGATTCTTGTGGTTTTATAATTTTATGATAGCGTGAGGTGTTTCCATAATCATCAAAATGTTCATTCCTCAAATTCAAGCATAAAATCAGAAATAGGAGTTATCTCCTTCTCATCAGGTAGTTCAGGTAAATTTTGAGATGAATCAGGCAAAAGTTTAGAATTGAAAAACAAAAATTCATCTTCTATCAATTCTCCTATCAACTCTTCTTTTTCTTCAGGAAGATCAATTAAGATATTAGTGAGAATGGTTTTAACATGTGAAGCAGTAAGATGCATAAATGCTCCTCCCGCGGTCAAATTAAGATATTCTTTATTTTTATCATTAAGGCCTAAAAAGAAATATTGTAAAAGCATAGGTTCTGGCAAAGTAAGATTAGGTCCAGAATTTATAAATCCATTAAAGCGTTCCCAAGCCTTGCCTAATGATTCGTTATCTAATTGTTTGAATCCAATAATTTCAAAACAAAGGTTAGTGACTTTTTCAATAGGGAAAAATTTAAGACAAAAATTAGCACGTAATACTTCCCAATCACCTTGACTACTCCTAACATGGCGATTATACCATTTCTTTGCTTTTCCCATTAATGAAAACGAAAAAAGTTTCCATCGTAAAGTTTCATCTGGCATGCCATTAATGTGTAGACATGCACATGTCTGTTCAAAATCAGCTAAATGGGAATAGGGGTTTTCGTTAGAACCACCAAAAAAAGTATGTTCCTAAACTAACTTAATTAATCCCGGACGTAACTCATAGCCAGATGATGTAATTGGTTTAGATGATTCTTTTGGTTGAAGATATGATCCCGAGGGTGCTCCGTATTGATATAAAAGTTGAGATATGGGTTCCATATTCAAAACGGTAAAAGATAAAAGATAAAAGTATAATACAAGATTAAGATAAACAATAATCAAGATCAACAAACAGTTCCCCGGCAACGGCGCCAGAAATGCTTGTTGGTATAAATTAACTATACTCTATTAAATATTATTATTATCTAGGTATCCGCAAGCGCACAGATATAATACCGATGTAGCACTTCACCAGACAATTCCGGTTTTAATATCGAACCCAAAGGAACAGTAGGTGATACTGACTAAGTCTATTTACTCTTAACCCGATAACACAATCAATCCAGAGAATATCAAGAATAAGGAAATAACAAATGATTATCTTGTCCCGACAATCGGTAATTTTGAATAATATTGTTCTAACTGGGCAGTGACATGAATAAGAGGCGAAATCAGAGTTCCCTCCTACCAGACACTTATACACCTATCGATCCTATCAATGGGAAGTGGACTACAAAGGACTCAATGCAGCTGTCACCTACGCGATCTACCACTATCCGGCCAATCAGGGGACATTCACAAGTAAATATAGCCTAGACACCACGTCTACACTACAAAATACTACTTCAACTTAGGAGCTACCATGATCAAAGCACCCACAAGGAGTTGCAAACTTAAGAACAAGTAAGAACAAATGCTACTTGAATCAGAATGTTGAATACAAAAGTACCTTAGAACGCAGCTCCGGGCGAGGAAGCTGAATCCCGACTAATACAGCGACGAAGAAGCTCCGACAGGCCGGGACCCCTCCGAATCTCTACTCATCTACTCTATCTCTCTAATCTCTTTCTTGATTGCTGGCCTAGATCTAATTGATATCTATCTAATGCTTCAGGCTCTTCAGCTCTTGATCTGGCTTGCCTCCAGGGGGTGTGGCCCTCTATTTATAGCCCGGTGGGATGAACACGCGCCGTAGGATCAAACTGACTTAACCAAGGGCCGAGATGACTCCTCAAAGGCGGTGGAAGAAGACTCCAGAAGGCGGCGGGGTGAAAACCCTAGGAGGGCGCTGGTCGGCCCCCTAGGGGCCGGCCGGCCCCACCTGTCCAGGTGTGGGCCCCTGGTTGCTTCGGGTGTGTTCTACACTCTTCCAGGGTCTTCGTGATGATGTTTCCTTTGCGTGCAAGTTTTGTGGTAATTATGCTCTTTAATCCTTCTTTTAAGCTTTTTTTGGAAAATCCCCTAGAAAATATACAATTCACCAAAACTCATGGAAATTATTAGTAATAACCCTACTCTACTAAATATTCATGTGTAATGTAGGGATAATTGCTAATAAAAATTAGACGTTAATGTTGACGGTGGATATACCATAAAATTCCACACTTCAAACGCCGTCAACAGGCCTCGGATTCAAGGGAGAATAAACATAACATGAACATATTTTATCAATAATGAGTTTCCACTTGTACTCTTAGCTTGTGAATGCAGGGAAGATGAAACAGAGCAGAAATGAACACTTGGAGCCCAATATCATGGTTCGGCCGAATCACATATTTGGGAACCAAGTCACCACACTTAAACACAGGACACAAGAGCCATAAGAGTTCTACTCTTCAGTAGTAGTAGTAGTATTAGTTTAGTGTGGGAGTTAGAGTCGAGTCGAGCGTGGGGGTCTTCGGAGTCGTCTGCTGGAGTGTCTAGTATAGCTCTTGTACCTTTCCTTCTGTAAGACTTTATCTTTATCAATATATTATCTTTACTTTACTAAGTCTTTACTTAGTTCTTTACTATTCATTATAGTATTGTTGTGTCTTGTTCTACCTTATAGTTGTCTTATACTAGATAGTGATCCTGTAACCAGCTCACGTGTGTTAGTTCATTGCCTGTCATAGGGTGCTTTAGTTGTTGTTACGCAGCTAGAGTAGTGAGGCTTAGTGTAAGCGTGGTGCTTAGACTAGATCTTGCCTTTGAATGCCGCTTGTCGCACGGATTGTTTATGGGTGCTAGCAGGCGGTGACATCTCTGTCTAGTCTTAGTATCCCTCCACATGTTTTAGGCAAGTTCTTAAAAGGTAGGTACCCATAAGAGAGTAGGCGCTTCGGGTAGAGGTTATATCCTCTATTGTCTCGCACTACCCACTACACACCGGAAGTAAGGTAGCTGTCTTAGTATATCTCATCTATTTAATAGGATAGTTCACAAGAGTAATGTAAGTGTCATAGGAGTCCTATACTCACTCGTTGTCCTCCCACCTAGTTATACTCTACTAGTTATCTTTAGTTATCTCAAACCTTATCGTGTGTCTGTGTCATTACCCTTTCCTCTATATATCGAATTACCCCCTATCGCTAATTAGTACTAAGTTGCTATAGACTTGAGGATCTCTCTCTTTTATTAATCATTCCTAGCAACCGCTTTCCCTTGGGATAAAAATAAATAACGATACATTGGAATACTCCCGGGTGAAGTGCTACAGCGGTATATTCTGAGCGCTTGCGGAATTATCCAATAGACATAAGAAATACCCTCAGGCACTTCTGGTGCCGTTATCAAAGATAGCCTAACACCCTGTCTCTGGTGGTTGAGCTAAGAAGTGTCAACAAGCATTTCTAACGCCGTTGCCGGGGAAAGCATCAGTCTAGGAATATTAATAAAAATTGAATCCGGAGTCTATTATCAATTTAGTTATCGATTAGTGTTAAGGGCTTACCCCTGTCTGTGTTTCTCATTATCGTGAAGCTAGACAGTGCATGAGCGGTTTCCAATTGCCATCAAACTTTACTGAAGATCCCGAGCAATTGTTGAGAAGAACTAGACGCCGTCAAGTTCCACCTCAAAGGTTCATCTCAAACCTGAATCCGTTCAAGGAAAGAGGCTCCGCACTATCACTCAAGGAAGCTATGGCCCAAAAGACCATCTCTGAGTTCTCTGCACCGTCGGCTGACAATATTGCCACCGGTCCACAGCTCAACTTTGGGGATGCAACCTTTGAGCTTACTGCCAGCGCTTATCAATATGGTGCATGCCTTCTGTGGGAAGCTGCATGAAGACGCTAATGCCCATCTGTTGGTATAAATTAACTGCACTCTACTTAAATAAGATTGTATTCAGATTATCCGTAAGCGCACAGATAAAATATCGCTATCACATTTCACCCGGAGGTATTAAATATCGAATCCACAAGGAACAGAGGTGATAATGACCAAGCCGATGTACTTAACCCTACAATTAGGCTAGATAATATCAAGAAAGAGGAATAGCTAATGACTATCTAGTTCTAACAACCGGTAAGCGTTGAATAATATCGTTCTAACTGGGCAGTGACATGAATAAGAGGCGAAATCAGAGTTCCCTCCTACCAGACACTTATACACCTATCGATCCTATCAACGGGAAGTGGACTACAGAGGACTCAACGTAGCTGTCACCTACGCGATCTACCACTATCCGGCCAATCAGGGACATTCACAAGTAAATCCTAGCCTAGACACCACGCCTATACTACGAAATACTACTTCAATCAAGCAATTACCAAGATCAAAGTACTCAATATGAGTTGCAAACTTAAGAACAAATAAGAACAAATGCTTACTTGAATTAGAAGTTGAATACAAAAGTACATCAGAACACAGCTCCAGGCGAGGAAGCTAAATTCAGAAGAATACAGCTACGAAGAAGCACCGACAGGCCAGAACTCCTCCGAATCTCTACTCCTCTACTCTGTCTTTCTACTTCTCTAGACAAGACTAGATCTAGAAGAACTAGTCTATCCTAATTGCTACATCTAACCCTAATTGGAGATATTGAATTGAAGCTCAGGAATAGGGGTGCCTTTATGGGGTCTGCCCCTTTATTTATAGCCCGGTAGGATGAACGTGCGCCGTAGGATCAAACCGACTTCAACAAAGGGCCGAGATGACTCCTAAGAGGCGGTGGAAGAAGACTCCAGAAGCGGGGGCCGAAACCCTAGAGGGTGGGGCCGGCCGGCCCCATGGTGGCGCCGCCCGGTGCCCCACTGTGGGCTTTCAGGCCCCGGTTGCTCGGGTGTGTTCCAGACTCTTTCAGGATCTTCGTGATGATGTTTCCTTGGCGGTTAAATTTCGTGTCTTTTATGCTCTTTAACCCTTCTTTTATGCTTTTCTGGAATAGCCCCTGGAAAAAATAGAACATGCAAAACTCGTGGAAACTGTCAGTTAAAACCCTAGACTAGTGTGTATTCATGTATCTTTTGGTGTCTAAAGTTCTAATAAAAGTTGACGTTATCCACCGTCAACACCATCTCCAGCACTTCTTGGAGGTGTGTGGTACCTTCACTATCAAGAATATCTCGGCAGACGCCATCCGTCTTTGCCTTTTCCCATTCTCACTGCTTGGGAAGGTGAAGCAATGGTTCTATGCCAACAAGAATGAAGCTACCACCTGGGAGAAGTGTGCAAATTCATTTCTCAAGAAATTCCTCCCGATAGGCAAGACCAGCGCTCTTCGTGGAAAGATCTCAAGCTTCCAACAGCAAGCTGATGAGACGATTCCCGAAGCATGGAAACGTCTCCAGGAGTACATTCGCGCCTGTCCTCACAATGGAATTGAAGAATGGCTCCTAATCCAAGGTTTCTACCATGGGCTGACTGGATTAGCCCGTAGTCACCTTGGCGCTGCCGCTGGAGGAGCATTCTTGCAACACAATGTCAAGGATGCTAAGGATCTCATTGAAAAGATGGTCATCAACCATGGATGGAATGAGGAGCTCCTTTAGCCCAAGAAAAAGGGTATGCACACCAGTTCATGAGGTGGACATGCTTTCAACCAAAATAGACCTCTTGATGAAAAAGATTGAGGAAGGTTCCAAAAAGGAGCAAGAGGCTATTCGAACCACTGCCACCGCACGAGCAATCGAAGCTGATCCATGGTGCGAGGTATGTGGTGGAGAAGATCACTCGGGCAACAATTGTCCTGAGACGAAGGAGGAAGTGAGCTTCATCAACAACAACAACAACAATAATGGGTATCAACCCCAGCAACAAGGAGGATGGAACTCGCGCCCCTTCTACCAAGGTAATGGTTACAGCAACAATTTCAATAATTCTTTTGGTAACCAACTGTTGGCGCAAAAAGTGGTTCCCTAAGCCCAACACACCAGCGAAGCCAGAAACGACCCTTGAAAGCAGTAGAGCTCTCGCAGATCCAGCTAGCTTCGGACCCGGTCTGAGAGTGTCGGTAACACCCAAGCATGCCAGCCAATTTGACCTGCAATTGACAAGTAAACAAAAATAATCAGTGACCCAAGGCGGAACTAACTGGTGAGTCCAGATAGTTCCAACTGTACGGCTCAAAGAGCCAGTATAATCAGAGATCGACTAGAAAGCCGATTCCGTCATGTTATGAACTGATAGTATAATAATGAAGTAAAACGGCTATCAGGATATTCATGTAACGATAATAACGTGCTAGCCGATCTAATTCGGTTATTGTGTACAAAAGAAAATAGATCACGTGTACAGATCTGATCTGTACATCAAACAAGCAGAGATCTACTAAAACTGGTTTAGAAGGCCGGCGGCTTTAGTAAACCCTCTTCGCTAAGTTCACCAAGTCTGCGTTCACCTGGTCTAACGGCCAGCGGGCTTCAACAAACCCAGCAAACAAAGCTAGATCGTTTGATATCCAAATAAGTCTATATATACGATCTATTCGTGAAAGCACAACTGAATCGGCTTTTTAGCCGATGCAGGGTCCATGAAGCACGAACGAATGCTAGCGTAGTCATAAACAGACCTCAAATTAAGGCAAGTCTAATCTAGCGAATCTTGTTCAGGTTAAACCTGTTCCACCGGATGACACTCAGTTTAACTTAATACATAACATCCATCGGACGACATTATGCTTAAACAAGGACACGAAAATAAGACTTATGATAACCTCAGAACCACTTATGTCTCAACTAGAACCGAACACACAACATGTAACGAACAAGATTAATAGGGAATTAGCCGATGTAAGCATGGAATCGATCATCATGGTAAGATAAGCATAAAAAAGTATAAACGACGATCAGATTCAAGTAAATCTAAGGCCAAATCTATCAATCTTGATCGGGCGAAGATATTGTTATAATAAGGTAAATCAATTTAAATAAACAATACTGATAACTTAATGAAGCTAACTAAATTGCCATATTTAGCTAGAGCCGATAACTAATCCATGCATGCAAACTATCTCAATCTATAGCCTGTCTACCGGATGACATTAACTAATAGATTAATCAAGCAAACAAACACGAATCGATAACTAATCCGCGCGTGAAAACCGTCCTAATCTGCATCTCGTCCACCGGATGACGGTTAACACAGATTGATCGAGTAAACCAGCGTGAATCATCCTTGACTCACTATACTTCCCGCGTCCACCGGATGACGCCAAAGAAATAGAGCTTAGCAAGGACCCTGGTTCGCCATGCTTCCGCGTCCACCGGATGACGCTAAAAAGACATAGTTTAACAGGGGGGTTGACGATACTTACAAGCAAGCCTGCGTCCACCGAATGACACCCAGCCTGGATGAAGTAACTCGCCGGACTCGACTGACTATAGGGTTTGTTGGCCGGAGCCGAAAGTTGTGTTGTATTGATGTTGTGTTGTTGACATCAATGGCTGAGGGCTTATATTTATACCCTGAGCGTAAGAAGATAGAGTCCTAGTCGAATTACAACTTATCAATAGATAAGAAAACTAACAAACTATCCTATATCTAAGGTAACTTGGAGTCCAACCTTCCCTTTCCATAATGGACTCCGATCGTGATCGCACCCTGGCGGCGCAGGACTCTGGATGATGTCATCAATACTGACATTGCGCGCCTCCTGTCACCTTGGCCCGATAACCGATTCACCGTGCAATCGGCTGTTTTCTTCCTTCCGCTGGACGGAATCTGCTTTCGAGATCGGCTATCTTCCTCTGGTATCGGCTATCGGCTCCCAGTCTAAAATTTGGTTCCCCTATGAGGATGAAGATGAATTTCCAGCACCCTCCAGCTTCAAGTTCAACAACGGGTGCTCTGATGATGAGGCTACCAGAATCCTGAATGCAATCATAAAACCTTGTGCCTTGCCAGTAGACTTCAAACACCTTCGGAGCGTAAGCGGCAAGCCAACTAGCTATCCCTCTTATGAATTTTATCACCCAAACATAGCGGCAAGACAGCTAGGCTTTGGCCAATTGCCTCCTCAGCTCCCTTTCTTGAGTACCTTGAAACCCAGGGAGAACGTTACAGAGCTCCTTCAGGCTAGCAGAATTTTTCAACTTTGAGCAAACCTGCCCACATTCTCGCTGAAGCCGTGGAATCAAGTCTGCATCACCCATCAAAGTTTTGATTACTGGTGGCAGCAATGGCACGCTCACCTGTTCTGCCAGACTGTCCATGACAAGTGCAGAGTCCTGGACTCGAACTTCAAATCTTCCCGAGCAATAAGTGTTCTCAGCCGATTCCAGTAAAAACGGCTTTAGTCAAACACGTTACCTGACAGTTGTTTCTCGCAGGACTCATCATCCAATCCACCAGAGCGAGTGGAATACTACCCCCCTTGTCCGATAGCGAGGCTAGGTTCTCGAGCTCCGACGCTGCGACAACTAATGTTAGGCCCTGTTATACTGACACCCCCTTCTGCCTCAAAACGACCAGCTGCATCTCAGCTTCAAAAGCAAGCACCCAAGAAATGCCGTTCGACAAGAAAAGTTCAGGTATCCAGAACTAGCATCGACCTTCCTTTACTGCAGTACACTCCGATCCCTAAATCGGCTCTTTACCAGGTGAAACCCCAGCCGATTCAAGATATCACAGGAGAGAAATAGGCCGAAGAATCACCAGAATCCACCAGCCATGAAGAGTCAGCTGCTCAAGAAGAAGGGATCCAGGAAGAAGGAGCCAAAACTCAGGTACTACTCATTGGGCTTTTCTCTTCTCGACGCAGATACCCTGGTTGACCAAATCTTCTTTTCAAAAATACAGCCGAACATCCCTTCCGACGAAGTCTGGGTGAACCTTGAAGAAGAGGGGTCTCCCCCTGAGAGGAATCCAGGTAACTCCTATTCGGCTGTTAGCAATTATCCTTGCTTCCATACTGCTCTTACTCCTGGTTTGCAGAAACCCATCTGCCCGAGACAATGACAGCTGAGGATTCGCATGCCGCAGGAGACAAAACTGTCTTAGTCGAACAAGCAACATCGGCATCAACCCTACAGACCTCAGGCCTCATTCAGGTATCCTGTCTCTGTCAGAAAATAATTAATCTATATTGTACCCTTTCTGATGAGAGAATGCATGTATTGCAGGTACCGAAGCCTTCGTCTCCCGACTATTCATTTGACATAGAAGAATTCTGCGATAGAGACGAACTTGCCTCTTCCTCCGAGAAGCTTTCAAAGCCAGATTTTAGCAATCGGCTGAGTGCACTTCTACCCCACCTAGAGGGTGATCTAGTTGCTCTGGACTCTAATCCCGGACTGGTTGATCAAATAGTCAAACTTGTCCAGCAGCAAACCAATCTGACAGCCTTAAAATCCCTGCAGAGACTCGGTGATCTTAAAGTTACAGCATCAGGGATTATCACTGCTCATGGGAACCTGGCAAGGCTTGAACAGCTGAGGAGCAATAAATCGGCCAACAGACAAGAGGCCACTGGATTAGCCGATCAAGCCAGGCCTGCTCAAATCTTCAATCGGCACAGCTGAAACAGAACTGGAAACACTGAAAAGGAAACGAGACCAACTGAGAAAAGAACTGGAAGCAGTTGAGTCGGCTATCAGCGAGCACGAAATCACCATTTCCACCAGCACGATCGAGCTCTCCCAGAAAAAGAAGGAAATCCGCAGTTTGGTCGTTGCAGGCAGGAAGACATGCCAACGCCTGGATCTGTTGCAGTCCACTGAAAACTGAGATCAACAATTGTTGCAGGCTGGCTATGCGCTCCGTGCTGAATTAGTGGAACTGATCCAATCTTTATTGACTTTGTAACGTGATGTATATACTACTTGGCATGTTCTTTTCTATTTGCAACTTTGTTCTCGTGCTGTTTCATCCTGAGTTTGAACATTTAGCCTGATCTGCCTTTGGATTCATACCTTAATATCGGCTTCGTCCTGTTTCGAATCGACTTGTTTGGCCTGATACGTTTCTGCATGCGAATCGGCTCTCAGGCTTGCATTGTACCTTAGAATCGATTACTCAGCCTGATCCGTTCTACATACGAATCGGCTTACGGGCCTGCGTCTTAGCATCGGCTTTGTTCTGCTTTCCCTTAGAGTTAACCTCTCAGCCTGATTCACTATGAATCGGCTTGCGGGCACTCACCATAGGATCGGCTAGGCGGCCTGATCCAAAGACCCGATCGGTGTGCGACCACTGACGGCGGCGCTTTGTCTCCCTAATCTGGCAACTGTTCCGGATTCAAGAAACGCGGATTAACCGCAACCTAAAATCCGCCGCGTCGTCTCGCCTTCCGAGGAGGAAACTGTCTCGATGCCCTCATCTTTATAAGTACACGCTCGGCCTGGGCGAGCAACCGCAACATCAAAGCCTTTGCTCACCCGGCCTTCTCTCCTCAGATCAGAGAAAACAAATCCCCAAAACCAAATCCATGGCTAGTGACAGAAACCACGTCAAGCGGCCGGCCTCGGGTTCCGCCGAAGGTGACAACTTCAACCGGAGCCTGCGAGCCGTGGGTGAACGGAGGCATCACCTGCGAGCCTGGTTAGGGTAAGACTGCTGCTCACTTCTTGATACATTGATCTGATCTAATCTGACCATCACCGTCTTGCGCAGTGATGCGGGAAATGCCAGCGTCGGAGGTTCGGGAACCGGTGCCGGGCCGTCTCAGGCCGTCCCTGCAGCCGCTGGAGCTACCCTTGGCGCGGATGCCGCTGCTGACCCGTATCACGGCCGTCGTCGCTGGGTGACGCCCCGGCAGTTAGCCATCTTCAGCAGGTAAATCAGTCTGTACCCAAGACATTGGTTTTCTTTCGATTCATACACATCTGCTTCTTTCTCAACCTTCAGTCAGGCCCGCGTGATTCCTTTCCCACCGGGAGCACCGATTGGCGTGGACACCTGGCCTCTCTGAACTGCGCCTCCTCAGGAACCCCCTCAAGATCCGGCCCCGAGCGCTGGATCAGAATCGGGGTCTTCTGACGGGTCCTACACCGCCGCCGACGGTCGCCGATTCCATCACCAGATGGTGGAGTTCCGTAACCTCTACTCGGAGGCTACGAAGGAGAATGGCCGGCTGCAGGGTGTTAACGAAGCCCAAGCCGCTGCCCTTAAGGCCGCCGAAACCGAGGTGGCCAGGGTGGAAGCCCAACTCGCCGAATCGGACGCTGCAGTGGCCGGTAACATCTTGAATTGTGACGCGCTGACGATCACCTTCATGCTGACACTTCTTTCTTTTGCAGCCCTGACCGCGCAGCTTGAAGAGTTGCATGTGGCCGCCGAGACCGCCGCCAATGCCGTCAATGCCCGTGGCAACACGCAGGTGGAGCGGCTCCTGGATGTTCACCACCGCGTCTCCCAGGTGGCCATGGCCGGCGTTCGTCACGGCGCCACTGGGGCTCTCACAGCCGCGCGACTCCGTTCCAGCATTGCTCTGGAGGCCGTCGAGCCCGGGTTCCCGAAGGGCCAAAATATGGAGGAGGCCAGCGCCCAACTGGCGAACTTCTTCCCTCACGCCGACGAGGTCGTGGCTGTCACCGATGCCCAGGACATCATAGACAAAGCCACGCATGATTAGAATGTAATAGGGCTCCTGTAGGCACAATCAGAAATAAAACTTTCTGCAAAAAGCATCAATCTGATTTACATATGTGTCCGGATACATATATATTTTCCTTTATTATTTTTCTTTTTTGGACTAAAGGCGATGCTTATCGCATCGGCTGTTACACCCCATCGAGGGTATTTCATTTTTGTGCTAAGGGCGACTCGTTACTACGATGTCGGCCATTTTTGCCCTGAAGACGACCCGCTTACACGGCATCGGCTGTTAGAGCCAGATTCACATGAATCGGCTATCACCCCCAACTGGGATGCTAGGGTAGTATTTCTTCAGATGCTTCCCGTTGATGGCCCTGGCGAGTCTCTGTACTTCTAAATCCTCAAGGATGTAAGCATTACCCGGGGCGCATTCAACCACACGATACGGGCCTTCCCAGTTTGGTGACCCTTTTACCGAACTGGCTATCTTTCGTACCAATAGGCAGAATGACTTTCCATACTAGCTCTGATTCGGTGAAGCTCTTGCTTCTTACCTTAGTGTTGTAATGCGTGGCCACCCGTACCTTGTTCCATTCAATGTATTCCAAAGCCTTAAGCCGATGACAGTGCAAATCTTCTAGACTGTCCATCATAATGTCTTTGTATTCCCCGGCTGTAAGCTTGTTTTGCAACATGATGCGCCGTGTCTCAGACTGAATCTCCCATGGCAGGACAACAGCGTGTCCATAGACTAGCTCATAAGGTGAAGCTTTGATCGATCCATGCTGTGCCATGCGATATGCCCATAGCGCCTCGCTCAGATGCGAATACCATTTTCTGGGGTCCTGCTCAATCTTTTTCTTGATGACCTTGATCAAAATTTTATTGGAAGCTTCTACTTGTCCATTGGCATGGGCATAATACGGCGATGAATTATAAATCTTGATGCCCATGTCGTCGGCAAAGGTCATAAACTCCTATGAAGTGAACATTGTCCCCTGATCGGTTGTGATCGTCTGAGGTATGCCAAACCTGTAAATAATGTGCTCCTTTACAAATTCGATCACGTCAGCTGAAGTGGCATTCCTCAAAGGAATAGCTTCTACCCGCTTGGTGAAGTAATCAGTCGCCACCAGGATTCATTTGTGACCCTTGCTCGACGGTGGGCAGATTTGGCCGATTAGATCAATACCCCATCCTCTAAATGGCCATGGCTTGATTATAGGATTCATAGCAGAGGCTGGAGACTTCTGTGTATTTCCGAACTTCTGGCATTCTTGACACCCTTTATAATATTTGAAACAATCTTCCAGCATCGTAGGCCAATAGTAACCAGTCCTCCTGATGATCCACTTCATCTTGTGAGCCGATTGATGTGCACCGCAGACTCCATCGTGTACTTCGCTCATCAGCTTTACTGATTCCTCTGTCCCCAGGCATTTGAGCAGCACTCCTTCAACAGTCTTGTAATACAACTGACCATCCAGCAACACGTACTTGGTGGCTTTGTACCTTAGCTTTCTGTTGACCCGTTGTGAAGTATTTGCCAGGTAATCTGCTATCTCGCCCCTCCAGTCATCAGCTGATTGCTCGTTGTTGCAAATCTCCTGCATCGGCTGATAACCCGACGCGTTCTGCGCCAGCCGATTAGCCTCCTGGTTCTGGGCCCTGGGGATGTGACAGAGAGACACCGACATGAACTTCTTGATGAGAGCCTGGCACCGATCATAATAGCCTCTGACTATCTTGTCTTTACACTCATACAGGCCAAGCAATTGGTTGATGACTAGTTGTGAATCGCCAAATACCTCAACTGCATCGGCCTTTGCTTCATGCAGAAGCTGAAAACCTTTTCACGCGGCTTCATATTCAGCCTGATTGTTTGTGACAATCGGCCCGATCTGGAAAGCGTACTCAAAGCGCACACCCCGTGGCGAGATGAGCACTACTCCGGCGCCACCACCTTGTTTGCATGAAGAGCCATCAAAGAACATAGTCCATGGCGCTATATCTGCTACATTAGACGATCCTCCGTGATGCTGGGTGATGAAATCGGCTATCGCCTGGCCTTTGACTGCCTTAGCCAATTCGAACCTCAAGTCAAACTCTGAGAGCGCCAGGATCCATTTGCCGATCCGACCATTTAAAATCGGCATCGAAAGCATGTGCTTGATGACATCCTCCTTGGACACCACCACACACTCCGAGGCAAGCAGGTAGTGCCTCAACTTGGTGCATGAATAGAATAGGCACAAGCACAACTTCTCGGTCGGTGTATATCTTGTCTCAGGGTCAAGGAGCCGTTTGCTCAGGTAGAAAACTGCTCTCTCCTTCCCTTCAAACTCTTGAAAAAGGGCCGATCCAATATTATGGCTTTCGGCCGTCACGTATAACTTAAAAGGCTTCCCTGTCCGTGGCGGTACTAAGACAGGTGGAGTTTTCATGTATTCTCTGATTTCATCGAAACCTTCTGTTGCACGTCACCCCATTTGAACTCTTGATCATTCTTGAGCTTCAACAATGGCGAGAATGGCAGCACCTTCTCTGATAAGTTGGCGATGAACCTTCTGATAAAGTTAATCTTACCGAGCAAGGATTGCAATTCCTTCTTGTTGGTTGGAGGTACAAGTTCATCGATCGCTTTTTTGCTCTTGCTGCCGATCTCTATCCCTTTGCGGTGGACCAAGAATCCCAGAAATTCGCCAGCCAACACGCCGAATGCACACTTGTTAGGATTCATCTTCAAGCCATGTCTCCTTGTGCACTCCAGAGTGGCCCTCAGATCGGCCAGGTGATCCTTATAGCTCTTGGATTTCATCACCACGTCATCTATATAGATTTCAACGATTTTGCCAATCAACTTATGAAATATGTAATTCATAGCTCTCTGATAAGTTGCACCGGTATTCTTCAAACCAAACGTCATGACCACCCATTCAAACAAACCAAGCGCACCAGGGCACCTGAAGGCAGTCTTCGGGATGTCTTCATCAGCCATAAAAATTTGATTATAACCAGCATTGCCATCCATGAAGCTAATGACCTGGTGCCCAGCAGCCGAGTCTACCAGCATATCGGCTATTGGCATAGGGTAGCCATCCATCGGTGTAGCTCTATTTAAATCCCTGAAGTCAATGCAGACTCGTAATTTACCATTTTTCTTGTACGCAGGGACGATGTTCGATATCCATTCGGCATATCGGCAAGCTCGAATGAACTTGGCTTCTAACAGCCTCGTGATTTCAGCCTTAATGTCAGGGTAGAGCGTCCTCTTTAAACCGACGTGGAGGCTGCTTGTGTGGCCGAAACCCTGGCTTGATGGGTAGCCTGTGCTCAACAATAGATTTGTCCAACCCAGGCATCTCATAATATTCTTAGGCGAAACAATCTTTGTATTCCTTTAGCAGTTGAATCAGCTCCTGCCTGAACTCCGGGTCTAGGTTGGCGGCAATAAACGTCGGCCTTGGCCTGTCTCCAGGTCCAACATCTACTTCTTCGAGCTTGTCGGCCGACGTGAATCCTTGCCCCAACTTACCCTCTGTGCCGTCGATCGGATTCTCCATTTAATGAAAAGACTCAGAGCCGATTGCCCTGATCGGCTATTGATTCTCATCACTGACCCTGATGGAGCCTCCTTCCCAAACCTTGCCGGAGAAACAGTCATGATCCCCAGCTTCCCAGTACGCGGCATCCGCCGTCGCCACGCTGACCGAGTCGTTGGTCGGGACCACTTCGACCTCATCGCCATGCCACTGAATGAGGCACTGATGCATGGTGGATGGCACTGCAGCAGTTGGCATGGATCCAGTCGCGTCCGAGCAGCAAGCTGTAGGCGCCCTTACTGTCGATCACGAAAAAGGTGGTGAGCAGTGTCTTCTTCCCCACTGTCAGCTCGACGTTGATTGCCCCCGAGTGTTGGAAGAATTGCCCCCGAAATCCTTGGGCATCAGATCGGTTTCTATCAGATCATCGGGGCTCTTGCCTAGCTTGCAGAATGTGGTGTAGGGCATGAGATTGACAGTGGCGCCAGCCGTCCACCAGCATCTTCGTCATGGGCATGCCGTCGACGTAACCTTTGAGGTAGAGGGCCTTCAGATGTTGATTCTTGGCCGGCTTGTCAAAAGTAGCTTGCTGTGCGAGCACTAACTTGGACGACTCTTTCTTCTGATCCTGAGTCGTCTGAGTCGGAATCGGTATCGTACCTCTTGGCTCTGAACTCTGCAGGTAGCACAAACACCATCTGCGCGTCGGCCATAGCTTTCCCATTACTTTGTGAAGGCTTTTCGCGCCACACCCGCTTGGCACGCCCCTCAGCCTGGAGCTCCCTGTTCCTGAGCCGCTGCACCCGGCACCTGTGGCCTCTAGCTAGATCTGCCGGGCACCACTGGTTCTCCTGCCAAACCGGCTGTTGGCGTTCAACCACTGCCTCATCAAGCCGATCGCGCAGGTCCCTTTTTTCACGCCGATCCCGCGGGCTACGGGGGCTTCCTAGCCTTTCGTGCACAGACCGGCGGTTGACCTGGGACTGCCTGTACTCTCGGTACTAATCGCTGCACTCTGGACAGTTGTGCAGCATTGGCAGTCTCAAGCCTTCGTTCCAGCAGTGTCGGAAGAACGGGCAATGCCACTGATCCTCTTCACCTTCCC
The DNA here is from genome assembly GCA_038502445.1 of Eremochloa ophiuroides. NCBI lineage: Eukaryota > Viridiplantae > Streptophyta > Magnoliopsida > Poales > Poaceae > Eremochloa > Eremochloa ophiuroides. The sequence continues at coordinate 12,037,465 of JAHLJS010000003.1, read as the reverse complement.
GGCGCCTCTTCTTCCTCGCGGAGCCACCTGCGATATTCCTCCTCTTCGCGCTGCAGCTGCCTCTGATGGTCCTTCTCTTTCTAACGCCGCCACTTATTCAGGAGATGCTGGTGTGTGGGCCTTCCTGCTCTTGGTGCCGCTGGACTCTCCCTTCTCCAGCTGCTTCTGGTTTTGCTCCCTCCTTTCTTTGATCAGCGCCAGCTCCTCAGCTGTGATCTGCGCATCGATATCAACCGAGGAGTTCTTCTTGGCCCGTTCGGAGGTCAGCACCTTCACCTTGGCTGGGGGGTTTGCGATCTGGACCATGTTCTGCCCCTTCGGGAATGGGAATTTGTCGATTTTCATCTTCCCCTTGGGAGGGGCCTCAAATTTCAACAGGCCACGCCTAATGGCCTTCTGGATCGCTGCTTTGAAATTGCAGCAGCCGTTTGTGGAGTATGAGGTGAGGCCGTGGTACTGGCAGAACGGTTTCCCCTGCAAGTCTTCAGGAGATGGCTTGACGTAGTCAGCCGGGAAGGTGATGTGGCCCACGCTGACTAACAGGTAGAAGAGCTTGTCCAGCTTGCGCATGTCAAAGTCGTATTGATCCTCCGCGCTCCAACCTTTTGGCACGGCCATGGGCTTTGTACCCCATTTGAGCTCAACAGCTGCCACTTCTTCGTCCTCCCCATCCTCTGAGTCAGGAATTACAGACGTAAGCTGACTGCTTGTATTTCGATTCCTTCTTGAAGCTCTGGGCCTGCTGCTCTAATGCGGCCACCCTCTGCATCACCTCGCCGATGCTGTTGAAGTTGGTGTCCACCAGCTTCTCTTGGACGTGTGGGAGTAGCCCACTAACCACTATCTTGGCGAGCTGCTTGTCGTTCAGGTTCAAGGAGTAGCACATGTTCCTGGTTTCCCTGAATCGCCTGATGAAGGCCGATCCAACTTCATTCGGCCTTTGGCGCATGTTGGTGAGATCTGTGATGTCCTTCTCCCCGGTGCCAGAGAAGAAGTAATTATGGAACTTGGTCTCCAGATCTTCCCAACCTTGAATCGAGCCAGGCTCCATGGACGCGAACCAGCTAAACGCCAGCCCTGTCAGTGAATAGCGGAAAGAGCCAGACCCTGTGAGCTACCTCATATGAGGCCTCGCCGAGCTGGGTCAGGTAGCGGCTGATGTGCTCCATGGTGGTGACGTCGTCCTGCCCACTGAACTTGGAGAAGTCGGGCAAGCGATACCTGGGCAGCAACGTCACTCGGTCGTACCACTCGGGGTAAGGACGCCTGTACTTGATTCTAGTCCCGGTCTTCGGCTGCAAACCGAACGTATCACGGAGCATGGCACTCATCTGCTCTAACAGCTGATTGTTAGGCGTTTGGGCGTACCCCGGATGCGGCGCTGCCTGAGGGTCCTGATATGTAATCGCCTCGTGGTATCCAGGGGTAGGGTTGGCCGTGTCTGCCGCCAGCGTACTCCTTGCCGCCGGGTTCACCACTGGTGAGTTCATTGAGTTCACCCTCTGCCCAGTGGCCTGCATGAAAGCGGCGATCTCCTCTGGAGTGTGATCTTTGTATAATCTGGGAGAAGCTGCTATTTTTTGAACCGAACCGGCCACCATGGCACCTTACACAGGCGCTTTCGGCTGGCTCGGCTGTTGCGGTGAGGAATTGGAGGTCCCTGCCACTGCTTTTGGATCCGCGTCTTCTGCGGGTATGTTGAAATAAACCAGACCCAAAGACTCCCAATCCTGCCGCTTGAGGACAGTCTTCATGATGTTATAGAACGTCTGCAGGAAGGATTTGTGGTGGTGGCTGACTGCTGAATAGGTGGCCTCCCAGGTCGCTTCTTCCAGCATCTGTTTGAGATCGGCCCTGCACTCCTCTTCAGATTTATCAGAATGGCCAGTCCATGATCCACCTCGGGAAAGCATTCTTCTTCACTATGGAGCCATCGCGCTGCTTGCTGAATGAAAGCAGGCAGGCATCAGCGAATTCTTCGACGATCTTGTTCAGCACTGCCACGTCCTCCTCGTTGAGGTCTTCGATCCTGACCCTAAGGACACCATCATCTCTGGGGCCTCCGACCTCCTTGGAGGAGCCGTCTGCCGTGGTCTTCCCTTTTGCCATGGTCTTCAGTGATCTGTCCCACCGAGCGTGCCAAAAAGTGTGTTGGCACAAAAAGTGGTTCCCTAAGCCCAACACACCAGCGAAGCCGGAAACGACCCTTGAAAGCAGTAGAGCTCTCGCAGATCCAGCTAGCTTCGGACCCGGTCTGAGAGTGTCGGTAACACCCAAGCATGCCAGCCAATTTGACCTGCAATTGACAAGTAAACAGAAATAATCAGTGACCCAAGGCGGAACTAGCTGGTGAGTCCAGATAGTTCCAACTGTACGGCTCAAAGAGCCAGTATAATCGGAGATCGACTAGAAAGCCGATTCCGTCATGTTATGAACTGATAGTATAATAATGAAGTAAAACGGCTATCAGGATATTCATGTAACGATAATAACGTGCTAGCCGATCTAATTCGGTTATTGTGTACAAAAGAAAATAGATCACGTGTACAGATCTGATCTGTACATCAAACAAGCAGAGATCTACTAAAGCTGGTCTAGAAGGCCGGCGGCTTTAGTAAACCCTCTTCGCTAAGTTCACCAAGTCTGCGTTCACCTGGTCTAACGGCCAGCGGGCTTCAACAAACCCAGCAAACAAAGCTAGATCGTTTGATATCCAAATAAGTCTATATGCATGATCTATTCATGAAAGCACAACTGAATCGGCTTTTTAGCCGATGTAGGGTCCATGAAGCACGAACGAATGCTAGCGTAGTCATAAACAGACCTCAAATTAAAGCAAGTCTAATCTAGCGAATCTTGTTCAGGTTAAACCTGTTCCACCGGATGACACTCAGTTTAACTTAATACATAACATCCACCGGACGACATTATGCTTAAACAAGGACACGAAAATAAGACTTATGAGAACCTCAGAACCACTTATGTCTGAACTAGAACCGAACACACAACATGTAACGAACAAGATTAGTAGGGAATTAGTCGATGTAAGCATGGAATCGATCATCATGGTAAGATAAGCATAAAAAAGCATAAACGACGATCAGATTCAAGTAAATCTAAGGCCAAATCTATCAATCTTGATCGGGCGAAGATATTGTTATAATAAGGTAAATCAATTTAAACAAACAATACTGATAACTTAATGAATCTAACTAAATTGCCATATTTAGCTAGAGCCGATAACTAATCCATGCATGCAAACTATCTCAATTTATAGCCTGTCTACCGGATGACATTAACTAATAGATTAATCAAGCAAACAAACACGAATCGATAACTAATCCGCGCATGAAAACCGTCCTAATCTGCATCTCGTCCACTGGATGACGGTTAACACAGATTGATTGAGTAAACCAGCGTGAATCATCCTTGACTCACTATACTTCCCGCGTCCACCGGATGACGCCAAAGAAACAGAGCTTAGCAAGGACCCTGGTTCGCCATGCTTTCGCGTCCACCGGATGACGCTAAAAAGACATAGTTTAACAGGGGGTTGATGATACTTACAAGCAAGCCTGTGTCCACCGGATGACACCCAGCCTGGATGAAGTAACTCGCCGGATTCGACTGACTCTAGGGTTTGTTGGCTGGAGCCGAAAGTTGTGTTGTATTGATGTTGTGTTGTTGACATCAATGGCTGAGGGCTTATATTTATACCCTGAGCGTAAGAAGATAGAGTCCTAGTCGAATTACAACTTATCAATAGATAAGGAAACTAACAAACTATCCTATATCTAAGGTAACTTGGAGTCCAACCTTCCCTTTCCATAATGGACTCTGATCGTGATCGCACCCTGGCGGCGTGGACTCTGGATGACGTCATCAATACTGACATTGCGCGCCTCTTGTCACCTTGGCCCGATAACCGATTCACCGTGCAATCGGCTGTTTCCTTCCTTCCGCTGGACGGAATCTGCTTCCGAGATCGGCTATCTTCCTCTGGTATCGGCTATCGGCTCCCAGTCCAAAATTTGGTGTTAACACCATCCTTCTTTGAAAGATCTTGTCTTAGGTCAATCTAAAATCAACGATAGTATAAATAAGAAAATAATGACTAATGATAAGATTCTTGAAAGTCTTAGTGAGAAAATGGATAGCTTTAACACTGCTATGAAAAATCAATTGAGCTTTAATAAAATGCTAGAAACACAATTAGCTCAAATAGCAGCAGCTGTCCCATCTTTCGAACAAGGTAAGATCCCAGGAAAACCTAAGGAACCAATTGAGGGTGTTAGATTAATTTCTACGAGGTTTGGTAAGCCTCCGGTCAGGCCAAATCCGGGCTGCCTTCTTGACCTGCCATTCATGGTCAAGAAGAGTGACCCCGGCCATCCAACCATCACTTGCGAGATTGGGGCACACACCTTCAACAACGCCTTCTGCGACCTTGGATCTGGAGTCAACATCACGTCCAAGGTAATGTATGAAAATCTGCTAGGTGGACCTTTGTACCCCACATTCGTTAAATTGCAGATGGCCGATCAATCCATCCGGTTTCCCAAGGGATTGGCAAGGGATATCCTTATCAAAGTTCAAGATGAGTACATCCCCGCCGACTTCATCATTCTTGATATGGGAGCCGATGACGAAGTTCTCGTGATCCTGGGAAGGCCGTTCCTCAACACCGTGAATGCCATCATCTACGTGGGATCCGGCCAAGTTCACTTTCAACTCCCAGGTAAGCGAATTAAATGTCCTTTCAATGGTTATAAATCTATGCAGCAGGCAAGAAACAGCCTTTGGAAAAACAATCCTCAATATGCACCCCGCCGGAAGAATCAATCACCAAAAGCCAAAAGGTCGAACTGGTAAGTAAAGCGGAGGTGGTAAACAAGGCTGACTCCGTTGAGTCACAAGTATCAACCAAGAAGGAATGGCAGAAGAAAGAGTGCGATCATCACGGTCCCTGTCTCCGGGACCGACCGAAGCACCCGAAGAATGAACCCGATAAGGAGAGGTCCTGCTCTACGGACCTAAAACATGGAGCCCTTACTGGTAAGGTAAATTAGTATTTATCTCATATTTAATTCCTACATTTCAATTTTTGCATTTTCTTTATTGCATTTCATATTTAAATTTTGCAATAATTTATTTCGACAAACAAAATACATAGATAAATAAAACTTGAAAAAGAATTTTTCTGCTCACACCTGAGGTGGTGGGACCACCTAGGTGGGGTCGGCCGACCCCACCATGAGACCCACCCACCTCTGGTGGTGTTGGCTTGGTGTGTTGAATCACCTCCTGAATTTTGAACACCATCTCCTTTTGAATTTGGCCTGACCACCTTTGGTCATGACCACTTTCAGATGCTCCAAGGAAAATCCAACATCCACTACCATCCAAATTCTAAAAAGTGGACACTTTGGCATGCATTAGTATTCCCATGGTCCATGGGAATCACTTTAAGCATGTCCCCACTTTTGCCATACACCTTTCTCTCTCACAAAGCACTAGGCAAGATAATCTCTAAAAATTTCAAAACTTTTGGTCCACCACTAGTCTCTACTTTACTGGACACACTGTTTAAAGCTGAAAAGGGGACCAAACGTGGTTCGGCCGACCCATGATTAAAGTCCTGTCTGTAGATTTGTGTTTGAATTCAAATAGATTCCCTGTCCAAAGGTGAAAGAAACCAGCAACCCTCATGGGGGGTTCGGCCGACCTGGCCCTAGTGGCCTAGTCACCAGCCCTTCACCCCCTATAAATACCCCTGCATTGTGTGCTCAACTCCACATCCAAACCAGCTGAATCATCTCAATCACACAATTTCTCTTTTTCTCTCTAGTTGAGCAAGTTCTTTCTCAAGTTTAGTTGCAGTTAGCCACTTAAAACAAAAACCCAAAAATATAGTAGTAGTAGAAGCTTGTCTTGCTCTAGTCTTTGCCCTCAACTTGTTTGTGGAGTACTCCTACCCACAAGAATGGTTTTGTGGAGGTAACCATGCCCCGCAAGGACTACTAACATTGGGACAAGTAACGCTAACGCTAACGCTAATCTTTGTTGTCCTAGTGTATTCTTGTGTTGTCTCATTGCTACAGGAAGATGAAGAAGTTCTCCTCCCCGTTCAAGAAGGCCAAGGGTGTCATAGGGAGTTCCTCCCAACGACCCTGCCATGACGAAGATGAAGGAAGAGAAGCTCCGCCGAGGCAAAGCTTTGGAGTGCCCCCCGAGAGGACGCTCGATCCCGAGAGCGGCCTCATGCTGGATCAAGAAGAGTACCAAAGGTACCTCTCCATCCGACACCGCGGGTATGAACATACCGGCACCATCGACCCTATCCTTTTGGACAGCACAGGTATGACCGCAGAGTTTAATACTATTTTCAATACAATCGGGTGGGGAAGCTTTTGGAAAGTGCAAGAACATGGAACTGAAAAACTCACCATAGAATTTCTTTGCTCTTTAAAAACCACAGATGATAATGTCTACTTTCGAATGTTCAATCAAGAGCATAATTTAAGTTGGGGAGTTTTTAGTATGGCGCTTGGCTTTGATAATGACTGTCATCTAGATTTAATTAGAGCCACCAGAATATTTGATAAAGCTGAATTCTGGAAAGGCATAACTGGGTCTAATGACTGCTCTGATCCTAAAACTGATGAAATTCATAACTCCACTTTACGCTGGCTCCGCTTTTGGATGGCCATAACTCTTCTTCCTGGCTCCAATGTGCAAGTTCTTTACAATGATGAATTAAGACTGCTCTATGCCATGACTAAGAAAATAAAAGTTTCACCTGCTAAGATGTTAGTCCACTTTTGACTTGGTGTTTTCCATAGAAGTGAGCCCATATTCTTTACTTCTTATATCACTCGCAATGCTGAGACCATGGACTTGCTAAATGGAACACATTACTTTGAAAATATTGCTTCTCCTCGAGACATCATAACTGAAGATTTCTTCATAAGTGCTCAAGTCCTAAAAAGAGACGAAAATGGTGATCTTAAAATGATTTATCCAGGCCATACAGCCGAAATCTCTCTCCCATGTGAGAGGCGTCGGTTGTATGCGCTGCGTACACTAACCATAAATTGGTACCGAGAGGCAAGAAGCCAAAATGTTGCAGGGACAAGAAGGGTGACAAGAAGCATGTCACAAGCCGCTCAATTTGAGCAAAGCGGCACATCACGAGCTGTAGGAGGAAACGAAGAAGAAGGCGATGAGGCAAGTTCCATGGACATCTCGGGGTCCATGGAAAGGACTCCTCAGCCCACTCCAAGAGTGCGCACTCCCCGTCCAACACGGGCGAGGGGTCAGCCGGAATCAAGGATCAGAGGTGGATCAACTCATCGCCGACATGGGCGAAATGCAAGTTGAGCAAGAAGCAACTCTGAAGTTGGCACAACAAAATGCCCAACACATACAAGCTATCCAAGATGAGGAAACACAACGCTGGGCGAGATGGTTTCAATACTATCCGCCACCTCAATGAGCAAATGGAAAGCTTGGGGGAGATCCTCTCCCTCACCAAGGTAAGTATTTTATTGCATTTATTTTCAGTATATTATCTTTACTTTAAAAAAATCCATATGTCTCATGAATGTTTATCTTTCTCATGGAAATGATGAATAGTTGCTCTGTTAATATTTCTTTAATGCCTAGTTTATAACTTAGTATTTCTTTGAGTATGGATCACTTGGCCCATTTAAAATTATCATGAACCTGAAAACTTCATGGATGCTAAGTGCTAGAACTAAGTCTAAGTTGTTGTGAGACATGATATGGTAAAACAAGAGCCACTATAATATTGTTCTAAGCATGCATGATTACTGGAGATTAATTTCATAACAATCAAAACCTTATTGTTCCTCAATGATGATAAATTCCTACCACAGCCATATATGCGACACATGTCTTAGCCTTTCCAAATAAGCTATTTGCTTTGCATTGAGTGTTGTCAAGTCTTGTTGACCCTTATTGAGAGTCTTATAATGCTCCCAAGATCAAGATCACGTACACACCACATATACATGCTGCTTCTACACTGGAAGTACGCAAACACATGCCTTTCATTTCCACCAAATAAATACTCCATGTGTTTAAGTCATAGAATATCTCTCTTAGTTAATTGAGTAGAAGAGACAAAAGGCTATGCAAAATGAAAAGAAAGAAAGATGGACACAAGAAAGTCCATAGAAAGGAAAAGAAAATATATGAGCAAGTCTAAGCTCATGAATAAAAGAAAGAAAAATGATAGCCATGTCTCAAAACAAAGTAGAGAGAGATGCAATTCAAATAGAGGAGCATTAGATTCCATCATTGTCCACACACTTGCACATCTTGATCTAAGGGCATGACACTTCTCTCTTTGGATCCAAGCTTTGGCTCTACAACATATGCTAAGTAAGTATGCTATACTCTTTTATTCCTACCTTAAATTCCACATAAGCCATTTTTAGAAGTAGGATGATAAAGAAGGTTACATTTACTTTATGCCTTGGTAAGGAATCATACACCATTTGAGTGACATGAGAGAACCATATGAGGAACATTAAGTTTTCTTTTGCAAAAACATTGCTAAAACCTCCATTATGAAACTTGCAAAGAATGAGAAAAGTAGTACTCAAGTTAAATTGTTCTATCTGTCAACCACCTAAGGCAAGGAAAAGGTCATTAGCCCCATAAAGGACTAAGGTAAAATGAGTGAACTTTTATAGCCAATTTTTCCATGCAAAAGGGAAGTATTTTTTTGTGGCTATCTCAAATGATCATTCTATCTCAAATGTGCTTCTAGTTGCTCCTTTGATCTTTAACTTGCTATCTGTTGGTAAATTGTGTGATCGTGGCTTCCAATGCCTATTTACAAGTGAAGAAGTGGTTGTTTCCAAGAAGGATGACAATGAAATGATATTCAAGGATTTTCGGTACAATCACCTCTATCTAGTGGACTTCAACTTGGAAGATGCTAATTTGAAGGCTTGTCTATTCACCAAACAATCTCTTGGGTGGCTATGGCATAGAAGGTTTGCACATGTTGGGATGAGTACACTAAAGAAGCTATTGAAGAAGGAAATGGTGAGAGGATTGAAAGATGTTGTATTTTAGAAAGACAAATTGTGTAGTGCTTGTCAAGCCGGCAAGCAAGTGGCAAATACACATCCATCCAAGGCATTTGTATCAACTTCAAGACCATTAGAGCTACTTCATATGGATTTATTTGGGCCAACCGCTTATGAAAGTATTGGTGGCAAGCTCTATTGTTTAGTGATTGTTGATGACTTTTCAAGGTACACTTGGGTGTTCTTTCTTCATGACAAGACCGAAGTTGCCGCATCTTTCAAGAAGTTTGCCAAGGGAGCAAAAAATGAGTTTGAAGTGAAGATTAAGAAGATTAGAAGTGACAATGGGAAAGAGTTTGACAACACAAACATTGAAGTATATTGTGATGAAGTTGGGATCAAGCATGAAGTCTCATCCACCTATACCCCTCAACAAAATGGTGTAGTTGAAAGGAAGAACCGGACATTGATCACCCTTGCAAGGACAATGCTTGATGAGTACAACACACCGGAGAGGTTTTGGGCGAAGGCAATCAACACCGCATGCTATGCATCCAACCGCCTATTCCCTCACCGATTGTTAAAGAAGACCCCCTATGAGCTAATCATTGGCAAGAAGCCGGACATCTCCTACTTCCGGGTGTTTGGTTGCAAATGCTATATCTACAAGAAGCGGCAACACCTAGGGAAGTTCCAAAGATGTTGTGATATTGGTTTTCTTGTTGGTTACTCATTGAAGTTCAAAGCATATAGAGTATTCAACAATGATACCAGGCCTTGTTGAAAAAAACATATGATGTGGAGTTCGATTAATCTAACGGCTCTCAAGGAGAGCATGAGAATCTTGATGATGTAGGTGATGAACCATTGAGAAAGGCCATGAAGTACATGCCAACCGGATACGTCAAGCCTAAGGATGATGAAGATGATTGTGATGATGTACAAGTTCTTAATCAATCATCTTCATCAAATGTGCATCAAGATGATGAAGATAAAGATGGGGTAGATCCACATGAAGACACCCGCATCACACTAGAAGAAGTTGAGGCACAAGCACAAGATGTTGATGCTCCACAACCTCCTCCTCAAGTGGTTGATAGAAGATCTACTCCACTCCTACAAGCTCATCCACAAGATCTCATAATAGGGAGTGTTTCGAGGGGGTACTGACTCGCTCACAAAGGCATGCTCAATTCATTGAACATCACTCTTTTGTCTCTTGCATTGAGCCTACTAGCATAGAAGAATGCTCTTCAAGATCCAGATTGGGTGAATGCCATGCATGAAGAACTCAACAACTTCACCCGCAATCAAGTTTGGACACTTGAAGAGAAGCCAAAAGGAGCAAGAGTCATAGGCACCAAGTGGGTGTTTCGCAACAAGCAAGATGACAAGGGCAACATTGTGAGAAACAAGGCAAGGCTTGTGGCAAAAGGTTTCTCCCAAGTTGAAGGCTTGGATTTTGGGGAGACTTTTGCCCCGGTTGCAAGATTGGAAGCCATCCGTATCCTACATGCATATGCATTTAATCACAACCTAAAACTCTTTAAAATGGATGTGAAAAGTGCATTTTTGAATGGCTTCATAAATGAACTTGTCTATGTTTCGCAACCACCGGGTTTTGAAGACCCTAGATATCCGAACTATGTTTATAGGTTGTCCAAGGCTCTATATGGCTTGAAGCAAGCCCCTCGGGTTTGGTATGAGCATCTCCGCGACTTCCTTGGCTTCAAAATCGGCTTGGTCGATACCACACTCTTCACCAAGAAACATAAAGGGCATATCTTCATTGGTCAAGTTTATGTTGATGATATTATCTTTGGTTCGACTAATGAAGATTTTTGCAAGGAATTTGGTGATATGATGTCCAAGGAGTTTGAGATGTTCATGATCAGTGAGCTCACATTCTTCCTCGGCTTTCAAGTCAAGAAATTGAGGCAGGGGAAGTTCGTGTCACAAGAGAAGTACACGAAGGACCTCCTCAAGCATTTCAAGATGGAAGAATGCAAGCCCATCAAGACCCCCATGCCTACCAACAGGACATCTCAACCTTGATGAGGGAGGTAAATCGGTTGACCAAACTCTCTATCATTCTATGATCGGTAGTTTGTTGTACTTGACCGCATCTAGGCCCGACATCATGTTTAGTGTGTGTATGTGTGCGTGCTTTCAAGCTAACCCTAAGGAACCACACTTAGTTGCGGTGAAAAGAATCCTTAGATACCTAAAGCACACCCTAAGCATTGGCCTTTGGTATCCCAAAGGAGCTAACTTTACTCTTGTCGGCTATTCCGATTTGGATTATGCCGGTTGCAAGATTGACCGGAAACGCACATCCGGAGGGTGCCATTTGCTTGGAAGATCACTAGTTTCTTTTTCCTCCAAGAAAATAAAATAGTGTTGCCTTGTCAACAACCGAAGCAGAATACATTGCCGTGGGTGCTTGTTGTGCACAAATTCTTTACATCAAACAAATCTTACTTGATTATGGAATTAACTTAAAAAGGGTGCTTTTGTTGTGCGACAACGAGAGTGCGGTAAAACTTGCCAACAACCCGGTTCAACACTCCCGCACTAAGCACATTGACATCCGCCACCACTTCCTTAGAGATCACGTTGCTAAAGGTGACATTTCCTTTGAGGGAGTGAGAACGGATGATAACTTGGCGGACATTTTCACTAAACCATTGGATGAGGCACGGTTTTGCTCTCTATGGAATGAATTAAACTTGCCTTGATCTAAGCAACTTTACTAAAAGATGATCTTGTGTTGTCATGTGCATTACATTGTAATATAAAACATGTCTAACTTTGAATTGCACGTAGGGCTTGTCTAACTCAGGTTAAGATAACCGCCCAAAAGTGTGTGAAGAAGTTTACCCAAGGACAAACTTGACAAACAACTAGTCTAATTTACGTGAGCTTGCATTGCATTTGCATGGTTGTTTGTTTTTCATTTTGTTCCTAGTTCTTATTGCCTATTTTCATAAAAATCACATATGCCTAAGGCAAAAATACTTGAAAAATTGAGGGTTTGAGAGAGGTTGTCTCATACCAGTTCCAAACAGTGTTTATTTGCCTCTTATTGGTGTTGGCACTTGGTTGGGAGAATGTTTGGGCGAAGACCGGACGAGAAATAGCACTCAAAGGTGCACCGAACGCTGCTTCTACGTCCGGTATGACAAGCAGCTCAGCAGAGAAGAAAAACAGGAGCACCGGACGCTAGAACAGTGTTCCTAGCGCGTGTAACAGAACCGCCTAAATCACGTGGCCCACAGGCACCTGTCAACGTCACTAATGACATCTGACAGCCGGGCCCGTGTTCCAGATGACCTAGGCAGGCTCTGCCGGGCTACATAAGCACCCTGTTATCTCCGACAGGATCCCATTGCGAAGCCATTACAGAGTTACAACATTTCATAACAAAATACATCAGAGTAGAATTTGCGGAAGAGTAAATAGTACTTAATATTACTAGACCAGTCTTTGAATAAAATTAAGTGCAGTTATTACAGACCATAAATTTAAAAGAGTAGCAGTAGTGTTCGGATCAACAGTACGACAGATAGTTTAATATTACACGAACCCTGCCCAAGGGTTTAACCTTAATCTTCTTCACCCTCCTGGACGATAGTGACGCAGCACGGAGCGAGACAAACTTCGGTCTCCTGCTGCCCTCCTGCAACGGGGTTAACAAACCCTGAGTACATGGGGTACTCCGCAAGACTTACCCGACTAAAAGTGTAAAATTAGACTCAGGAATGCAGGCTGAGGGAAGTCAAGGTAAGGCTTTAGCAAGAGTTCAAGAGTTTTGCGGAAAAGCATTACTAGTCCTATCTCAATATTTTATTTCAATAATACTATTCATTATTAACCATACCTCCAAGTTCTTTCTCATATTTCATCCTTCTTTCATTTGCTTTATCCATTCTAAAACAATCCTAGTTCCGAACCACTATCCGATGTAGGGGTGAGGATCAAGTCTCCATAACCGAGGAGCAACGACGATTCGAATCGATTAATACCCAACTGGGGATCCCTATCCACACTGCGTATGTAGCACTTAAACTTGCATACGCCAACCCCGCCTACAACGGCTTTTCATACCCCGGAACCGGTCCTGCGCCACCCGAGAGCACAGTACTCCTCTCGTCTCCAGGCACGACGGCCACGAGGGTACACGCTACTCTCGCCATCTCTCCACTCCCAGTGCTGTGGTTGTCGGTTCCAGCAGTAGAGCCACCGGAGTCAGAGGCTTTCCGTAGTATGTGGCTAGTTGCAAAGTCTTGATCACAGCAGGCCTGACAACGAATGGTCCCTAATATTTTTCTGTTAGAAACCATGCATTGGGACTCTAACCCAAGTACACTGGTAACTGTCCGGTTTTCACATCCCTTTCCGATGGCGAGGATCGTTGGGACTCTAACCCAACAGATGGTCGACCAAACGGAACAACCCATCCCTGTGGTTGGCAATGAACTAGCTAGGAACACTGCCAACCAACAAGGACATACCATTCCCATAAAGTGATTCATTCGATTAATCTCATCACAGTTCAAAATAGCATTTTCGCAAAACTAATCATTAAGCATGACTAAACATTTTTGCAATACCTTTTTAATGAATCAGGTTTTCAAGTATTGTCAAGTATTCAAGGATGGAAATGCATCAATTGGTTATCACTCAACTCCTATTGACCTAATGCACTTAATTAACTCAAGTAATAAATATTTTTAAACAACAAGGAGAGGGCAAATGCACCGGGGCTTGCCTTGGATTGTGTAGAGTGTCGGGTCCGGGTCAGTACCACAAATATCAAATCCTTGCACAACTTCCTGAGCAGTCTCCTCAGATGGACCCTTAGACTTTACCTCCGGATTCTCGGTCACTACACGTTTGCAATGGATGAATGTATGAATGTGATGCACATGAAATGACAGATAAAAAAATTAAATAATAAGTAATGCACACACGTGATCAAGATCCTACCATAGGCTAGCCATGATTACTCTAATTCACAATGCCCTAGGTCATAAAGGTGATTGACCTAAAATCTCAATCAATCCAAAAATCACACCATCCAATAATTATTCCATTTCCTATTCCTATTATTGATCATTTAAAATAACATATAATTTAATAAATGTTTAACTATTTCCATTTGATGCCAAATCCTACCAATAGATAGATTTCAGTACCAAACAGTGGCACAATAAATTTCATGATTTTTGGAACAACATAGAAATTATTAAAAATCATCAAAGTTCCTTTTATCATTTAATGTGCTGATTTTTAATTAATACAGAAAACACTCAAATCCTGCATTTAATATTTTTATTAAATTCTACACATCACAGAGAGTATCCAAAAATATTTTCATAATTTTTGGTCTAGTAGATTAATCCCCTCAAAAAGATTAAAAGTTAACACTATTTATTTTAATTAAAAAGAGAAAAGGTCTACTAAATCGGCCGGGAAAAAAGAAAACAGCATTCGGCCCAATCCAACGAGCAGGCCCAGCACAGCCCAGCCGCAGCCGCGCGCGCGCCCGCGCGCCCGCGTCTTTCCGGGTCGCTGACGAGGTGACCCCACCTGTCCTTCTTCCTCCCGGCGCCCGCGCGCGTGCGAGCACGGCGGCTCGCCGCCGGCGGCCCCTCTGGTGAGGGAAACACCTCTGAACGACGCGAACAGCCCTAGGACGCTACTCAAATATCCCCAGAAGACCAAATACGCCTGGCGACGAGCTCGTCGGGAACAATGGCGGCTCGGCGGCGGCGGCAAGCCACACGCCGGTGAGCTCAAGCTAGAAACGACCGAGATGAATCGTGTTAAGACTTCAGGGGCTCACCGCGGTTTGGTCTGGCTAGGAGGCTCGCACTGCGACGGTACGGGTAGGCGAGAACGGCGACGAAGGTTGACGGGGCGGCGCGAGCTCCACGGCGAGGTCCTGTTCCGAGGTATCTAAGGCCCTAAACACGAAACCCACGGGGATATGAGCATCACGACACTGAATGGAGCACAAAACGCAAGCCGAACCAGAGAGGGAACTCACCGAGACGGGTTAGCCGCGTCGATGCCGCCCGCGGCGGTGCTCGGCCGGAGCGGAGGAAGAAAACGAAACGCGCAGTGGACTGTAACACCCGGATTTTCGAAGAAATCCGAACGAGAGTATATGTGGACCCAGGAAGCCCAAAACCACATATACCACAAATTGAACGTCATTATGCACGAACAACGAGTATTTAACTTATTACATCATAGAAGGTTCACATCATAGCCAACGGCTTTTATTACAACGGATACGTCCTGGCGAGGCTCTCAAACCACAGGGACACTGACTGGGGGCACACCATCTTCATGGATCCTGGATGTCCTCCGGAAACTCCACAAACTCATCATCATCGTCTGGTACCCATTCGGGATTTTTGATAATTTGGTGAACAACGACAAGCGTCAGCTCACCCAGCTCAGCAAGTATATAATGGGGATGCAAGGCTCAAAAGGCTATATATATAGCTTAGCTGCAGTTTAGTTTTAGTTGGTCAACTTTTATTACTATCCTGTTTATCTAAATTATAGAATATCCCTTAGCCCAAAGTTATCATCATTTAATCAAGTTGACATTTCTCCAAAAATCCTCCGAACAACAGACCCAACAAAAAGGATCCAGGCCGCTCATGACCGAGAGCGCGGCTGATATATCAGATGAAGTTAAAACTCTGCAGAGTGTGGACACTTTACCCATGAGTCGTGAGTTCCCGATTGCCCGGGGGAGCTACCCCCATAACACTGCCAAGGTGAGCGGGCAGGGAGTCACTACGAAGCCTTTCACTAGTCGCTCTAACAAGTTAGTAGACGTAAGGTTTCGGCTAGGCGAATGGAGGCCCCCTTCAAGAACGGCACACCGAGTGACCGCAGCCCAGCACACATCTTGACAGGCTCGGAACCCATTCTTGAACCTAGACCCCCCTCTAGCGCCTTTCGGTAACTACTAACAAGCTAGAGTTAATCTAGTTACTCTTCTAAGATCAGAGCCATGTGATTCTCACGGTTGTACGGGATATTCCTGGGTGGCCGCTTTAAGTAAAGGTCCGAGCGGAGGTGACTAGAGCTCAAAAGGTGTTCCCAGCTCTAGTTTCTAATCCATGTTGCTAAAAAGCACATTTTATCAAGTTGCATAAAGTAGTTAACCATCATTAATAATAATCCTTGGTTGAGCGAAGCACTGCACAGCTTAATGCAAACCCCCATAGGTATAACAAGGTAATAGGTACAAAATATACTAGGTAAATCCTATGGTTCAACAAGTTGGATATATGCACATGATTATAGTGATAGTATTTTCCATAGGTAACAAGGAAACCATATATACACTTGCCTTGATAATCCGCTTGCTCCCGGAATTGCTCACAATCGTTCTCTTCGAAGAACTCAGCCTCTAATATCACGAACAACACCATTCAAGCATCAATCCATTCATCACATGCATAGAAACATATAGAACACTATTAGAACAATACACCATACATCAAAAGATAGAAAATAATAAAATAGAATTATTCTACTCGTCTCTACGATCACGTAGATATGTGGATCACCGAAAACGGAGCTAAAATGAGAAAGATATGGCTAAAACCATTTTCCAGGGGCTAAACCGAAAGAAACAGGGCCTCTTTTGAATTACTTTTGAACTGGTTTGGACTGCGGGTCAATTTCCTAAAAACGCAGGGGCTAGGATGCAAAAGCGGCAGGACTGCCGCGCCGGTGGCCGGCAGGCCGGCCACGTGGCGGGCGGGGGTTGGCGCGGTCCATGGCTCCGTGGTGGACCGGGCGTGCGAGGCTGTCCCCCCTGGTTCACGGTGGACGGAGCACACGGCCAGTGGGGGGGCGCGGCTTGCCTGAGCGGCGGCCGTGCAGCGGCGCACCATGGGCGGCGCGGCGGTGCTCGCCGGCGGGCGCCCGGGAAGGCGTTAGCGGCCTCGGTTCGCTATGCAGAGGGCACCGGAGGGACGCGGTGACGACGGCGAACACGGAAAGGGGCACGGGAAGGGCCACCGAGGCACTGCAGACGGCGGCGCCATGGACGGGCTCACGAAGCTCGTCGGCGCACGCGAACGGGGAGGTTCCGGGGCACCGAACGCTAATCGAAGGGCACCGGAGGGAAGAGGAAACCGAGGCGAACTCGAAAATGGGCTCGGCTTCGGCGGAGGAGCTCACCAAGGCAGAGCTCGACGACGGTGGCGATCTGCAGAGGAAGGGAGAAGCTCGGGTGAGCATGAAATCATACGGAATGGGGGAAAGAAGGGCTTGGCATGGTCACAGGCGAACGCGGCTTCACCTGGGATGGCGATTCGGCGCAACAGGGATGGCGGAGGGTCACCGGAGGGACTCCGGCGTGCGGCGGCGCTCTGTGGTGGCGGCGAGGTGCGAAAGGAGGGGACCGAGGGGCTCGCCTTCGGCTTTATAGGCTTGAATGGAGGCGGTGAAGGGGCGCGAGTGCTCCACCGAGCGCTCGGGGTGGCTGGGCGGCCATTAACGCCACCGCGGCGGCGGTTTCGGGAGGCGAGACGGCGGCGGCGGTGCCCAACCGTCGCGAGGTAGAGGATGGGGCGCCCGGTCGCTGACGCGTGGGCCCGCGCGAGCAGCGCGCGCGTGCGGCCGACAGGCGGGCCCGAATGGCCAGAGAGAGGGAGGGCAGCGCAGCGGGCTGGCTGCGCAGTTTGGGCCGGGGCGCGGCCCACACGCCTGCGCGCGCGCGAGGGAAAGGAAGGGAGGCAGGCTGGGCCGGCTGCGGCCTGGGCCGAAAGAGAGAGGGAGGGGGAGGGAAAAGAAAAGAGTTTTTCTTTTCTAATTTCATAAACCTTCACACTCTTGAATTTGAATTTTTGAAATATTTTCCAAACAACCTAGCCTGCACTTAAGCATAAATAAAATGCACCAGCATGTATGCAACAATAATTACCAAGCTCTCCTATTATTTATAAAAATTATTATTTGCCTAGTTAAATCAAGATAGGGAAATGTAATTGTTTGGCAAAATTTTAATTCCTAATTTCCAAAAGTGATTTTTAGGGTGTTACACGGACTCCGACCACAATCGACCAACACAAACGGCCCAGGAGACGCGCAATGAACCTAATCGGACTACTGCACGAGGGAAGAGGTGGAGGTGGTCGGAGCGGTGACAATTCGGCCGGCGACCGAACAGGAGTGGGAGGGGAGAAAACGGACGCGGCCGTCGCCTTTAAACCGTCGGAGCTCGGGATAAGGTCGGGAGAGGTCCGGGGCCGTCAGGCGGTCGTGGCTTGATGGCGACGGGGCCATGCCCCGGCCAGACATCGCCGGTGTGCGGCGCGGCACGCGCGCGTACACGGGGCCACGCGGCCGGAACAGGGAGGGGGGCCCGGTACTGTAGCAGACAGGGGTCAACAGCTAGAAATTTTAAATTCCTACCAAACCGTGCAGCTACAGTAGGTGCTCCCAAAATAAAAGTTGTGCCAAATTTTATTTAGAACATCTTTGCTTTTTACACCATGTTCAAATTTTGCACCAATTTGAATTTATACAAAAGGGGGTAGAATTAGGTTTTGAATTTTAAACTAAAATTTTA
Organism: Eremochloa ophiuroides; assembly: GCA_038502445.1. Lineage (NCBI taxonomy): Eukaryota > Viridiplantae > Streptophyta > Magnoliopsida > Poales > Poaceae > Eremochloa > Eremochloa ophiuroides. Next base: position 12,018,793 of record JAHLJS010000003.1, on the reverse strand, counting down.
AAATTACTTTTGATTCTTCTCAACAACTGGAAAATTGGTAAACATGAAAGTTGTCCTACTCAGAGAGCTTGACAACTTCTATTAAGGAAGTTTTTGAAGATTCTTAATATTTTTGAAATTGAAGTTTCAAATGTAAATTTCAATATAGTAATTTGAGTTAAATTTGAATTTTTATAATATAACTTCAAAATCTCCAGAAATAAAAGTTGTCCCATTTTAAAATCTCTACAACTTTCATTAAGACACTTTTCTTAGATTCCTTATAGATTTTGAATTGGGGTTTTTGGTCAACTTTAGGGTTTAATTTGATTTTTATTTAATTTATATTTTTGATTTTGATTAAGGACTTAATTACACAATCAATACTACCTGAAATCAAATCACTCTAGGACCTAAGCACAATCATATGCAGATGCTTAAATTTAAATATGATGACATGGCAGATTAATTATGTTGCAATACCAGAGGTATTACAGCGCGTCCGGTGACGCTGTTTGAGTGTTCGGTGTGGTTTCAAGACGAAGGCCAGGAAGAGTACACCAGACGCAAAGCGTGTCCGGTGGGTGGCCACCGGACGCGTCCGGTGTGTTTTTTGCTCTCGGGTGCTCTCTGGTGGCGCACCGGACGCGTCCGGTGTCACTGTGGGAGCGTCCGGTGTGAACTTAAATCGTCTGGTTGACTCCTTTTGACCATGGGAGCCACACTCTTTCTCTTACCGTTCTCATTCACGTCCGTACGCCACGCCACTCTGCCGCCCGTGCCCTAGCCCGCTGAGCACCACCACTCCTCGTCGCGCCGCCGTCTGAGCTCACCGGTGCCCTCGCCGCCGGACAGAGCCGCCTTCCCGCTCAGCGTTCTTTCTCCCATGCACGGCAGTGCTCCTTTCCTCGCAGCAGAGCGCAGCGGAGCCGCCCCGACCTCCGCCGCCATCAGTGGTCTCACCGTCGGCGGAATCCTCACCGTGCTGCGCCAGGTGCTTCGCAGCCGTCCACCCTTGCTGTATGATTCTTTCTTTGGTGAGATCCTCCCCTTTGACCTTGCTGTAGCCTTCCTCCTCATCTGTGCACTTCACTTGTTCGATGAAATGCCCCTTATGGAATTCATCGACTTGTTTGCAGATATCTCATGCTAGGGCAATCTTCTCTGCCTCAATAGGGTTAAGGGTGGTCCTCTTTGTCAGTTTGGTACATCCTTTTTTGCCGAAGCCCTAGTGTCTCATTTCACTGCATTTCCTGGTCATTGCCTTGGACTTTGACATGTGCCCTCACTTTGAAGTGATCTTGCCTTGATCTTGTGGTGCCCGTTTGTGGTTGACTTCTCTCTTTGCAGGGTCCGCCTCTTTCCTCAGGTAGCGAGTTGAGCTTCACTCTACTACTTACCTAATGTGCTTGCTTCCGATAGGGTTTTGCTTCTCTAGTCGATATAATGCTAATATAAACCCTCCTTTCTGATTCTTGCAGCGGGTTACTGTCATTTGAATCCGGGGCCAAGCCTGCGGATATGGAACGTGGCCAAGCCTCTGAGTGTCAGTTCCACACTTCTACTCAGGCGGTGGCAATTGTTCTTGGCAGTTTGACAGTGGTGCTCAGTGACAGTGGTCAGCAGTTCAGGGACAGAGGTTCGTTAGGGTTTTCAGCAGCGGTTCTCGTGGGTTGCTTGTTCATGGTGTGAAGGCCCGAACTAAGCAACCTGGGGGACCTCCTCCAACAGATGACCCACCGCCCTCTCGCACCAGGTGGGGACAAGGGCAAGAGGCCGGTGGTCGAGGAGCCTAAGAAGAAGAAGAAGAAGAAGAAGAAGAAGAAGAAGAAGAAGAAGAAGAAGAAGAAGAAGAAGAAGAAGAAGAAGAAGAAGCGGACTAGAGAGGAGCGAGAGCGTGCAGAGGCTCTGGCAGTGGTAGCAGCAGCTGAGAGAGCAGAGAGAGGTGGCTGTGGGGGTGGCTTAGTGATTGGTGCCACTCCCGTTTCAGCTCAGGAGAGAGCGTCTCCTTGACTTAGAGAGAGAGGCCCACATGGGCCTTCACCCTCCGACAGAGGCAGTGTACGTTGGAGGGAAGCTTGTGCGACTAGTTGTCATCAGAGGTAGTTCACAGCAGGCAGAGGGCAGATGAGCAGGCAGAGGAGCAGCCAGAGCAGGTAGAGGAGACTCCGCAACCTCGCCGGTCCTTACGTCCACGTGTTCCATCTTCTGTCCCACCCAGGGGCGAGACGCAGCGTCGTGGGGGCCGTGCACCTCCTCGCCGGGATGAGTACCACCACCATGACAACCTTCACACTGTCTTGGCGAGGCAGATACATCTCTTGAGGTGCATCCCATTCCACAAGTGGTTCCCTCCGCGGCGGGATCCCAGAGCCCGTGCTAGGTTTTACCACCCGCTGCACGAGGACTACTTCAGGGCGTTTCTCAGGGCAGGGACTCAGTTTGTAGCGCATATTTCAGTCGAGTCTATCTACGCAGTGGTTGAAGAGGAGGTACGCCCCTACCTGATGTACTTGCCAGGGCTTTTAGGGTTACTCAATGTTGGCGGTCTTTAGTAACTAAATTCTATCATCATTTTAATACTAAAAATAAATAGAAGGTAGGGCTTTTATCTAACCTTTCCACGAGTTTTGTCGTATATGTAACTTGCAGGTCTGACACATGGAAATACATAAAATTCACAAGAAAGCACACTACTAGAAAGCATATTCAGAAAAGGCGCAAAAACAAGAAAGCCCACCTAAGAATTGAACTGGATCCATCCGTAACCACGGGGGAGGTCCAGGCCCAAGGAGAAACCGACCACCCGAAGGCGGTGGCCAGTGGGCCCAGCCCGGGGACCGACCCCCCAGGTGCGGCCGCCCCCTGGTAAGGCCTCCCGGCCCAGTCTTCGGAGGCGGTGCTCTAGGCGGTATCCTAAAGGTGATTTCACCTTCTTCCAAACTTAGCTACACTGGAACGATCCTATGAAGCTATAAAATGATGCCCCCACTCCCTCCATCAAGACAACTTGATACAATAGAGAAGAAGAAGGGAGTGCCTCAATTTTCCATTAGTTAGCTTCTAGCTAGGCTAGTATAGGGTTAGAGAGAGATAGAAGCTTGAGAAGTGAGAGCGGGTCGAACCAGTTTCTACCCTTGGGTGGACGAAGTGCCGAACCTGTCGGCTCTCACATCCAACTTGTACCTCTACAACCATCTTGTTGCTTGAAGTAAGAGGTTTGTGATACATTCTATTTTTGATCCATTAAGTGAGTTACTTTTATAAAGCTACTTGTTTATGGGATCGTCGCTCGTCCTTGAGACGGGTGCTCTAGTAAGAGGACTCCTGATAAAGACGAAAGTTGCTGGCCATCGCTAGAGTAGTAGTCGCCTTCGTAGACGTGGTGTCTAAGTTGGAGTCTACCTTCGTTTGTTATGCGCGTCCACGGGCAGAGGGGTAGGTGGCAGGTGGTGACAGCCCTGTCCACTCGTACCAGCATCCCCCAACGTTCGGCCGTGGAATAGCGCTGATACTGGTATCGCTTGGCAGACCAGGTGCGTCAGTGGGCCCGAAGCAGGCAAGTAGTGGGAAAGTCATCTTCACTTAGTGTTTCCTGACTTAGTGTATCCTCTCCACCCAAGTTACCCTCCTATCTTTTCTAGGGTCAACTAGCTAAGAGACCTCTAACATAAGCCGTTCCTTTGGGAAAATACGATACCCTGAATACTTCCGGGTGAAGTGCTACGACGGTACTTCCATGCGCTTGTGGACTTTTCGCTGTCGCTAAGAAGCGCCAACAAGCATTTCTGGCGCCGTTGCCGGGATGGACTTTTAGTCTATCTTTTGTAACGACGTTAAGAAATGCCAACACTCAGCAGGACTGGGGAGTATGTAGAGACTTGGGTCAGAGAGTTCTATGCTTCACTTTACGTCGACCAAGAGCACCGGTGGATCCACTTCGCATTTGCTGGCAGAGATCATCGCGTATATGCTGAGGGAGCTAGAGAGATTTTTGGGATTGAGGCGTCTGAGACGAGAGTGCACGTGGAGTGATATGACTTGAGCGACCCACCTCGATGACCTCACGGCGGGATAGACCCAGGCACAGAGTTTGTTCGGCCCTACTTCAGAGAGCCGTTTGGAGAGGGTTCTAATCGCCATCCCAGAGACCTCACCTTCCTAGCCCAAGTGCTAGAGGCTGTTCTCAGGAGGACGATACTACCACGTGAGGGCTACAGAGAGGGGATCACTCATCTTCAGCTTTGGCTCTTAGCCCACGTGGTGAGACAGGAGAGCTTTGATATTTGGGACATCATGCTATCTGAGATGGAGGATTTGATCACTGATGGGTTCCGAGGAGGCCGCAGGACGCCATATGGGCATTGGATCTGTCACTTGATTGTCAGGACAGTCGCTCCTATTCCTCCTGAGATCTGTGCCGAGCTGACCAACACTACACACGCCTACGCTCCTTACAACGTGACACAGCTTGTCCGTCGTGAGAGACCTTTGGCAGCTCAGCGTCAACGGCAGCTCCCACCTCGCCAGACACGTCAATTAGGAGCCGTGCGAGAGACAGAGGAGGAGCAGGACGAGGCCATCAGTGCCGTTGCCAAGGCAGAGGAGCTTAGAGCTGAGCGTTTAGCATGGGGGAGCCCAGTTGACGACGACTTTTCGTCTGACAGCATAGACGAGGACTTTGACCCCGTGCTACCTCTGTCGCCTCGTACTCACGACCGAGAGGCCGGCAGCTCTAGCTCTGCTCCTCAGACCCACCAGAGCGACCCGGCCCTGCTTGCCATTCTTCAGAGTCTCCAGCAGTCACAACAGCAGTAGGCCATAGAGCAGCAGAGGCTGGCCCAATAGCAGGCCCAGTTCGCTAGAGAGCAGGTAGCTGCCCTTGCTCAGGTCCAGGCACGCCAGGACGCTTTCTAGCGTCAGCTTCAGGAGCAGGCAACCGTCCAGTAGCAGCAGCAGCTCCTTCAGCAGCAATGGATGCAGCAACAACAGTTCTTGCTAGAGGCGTTGGCCAGAGTGACAGGGATTCCACTTCTGACTCAGCAGCCTGGCCCATCCACAGTTTCTGCCCCCGTGACTACTCCAGCGTTACAGCCTAGTGGGTTTCAGACTCAGTCACAGGCAGCTGCTTCAGTAGAGGTCACTCCTCCTCAGGCACCGCAGTGGTAGTTTACTCAGGAGTCGCCCATTATCACAGGATTCACTCCTTCGTCAGCGACGCAGTCTTTGCTCACACTGTCAGCTAGCAGGGGTCTTGAGGTCTCTTACAGCAAGCTTACAGGGATGGACACCCCTCAGCCTCAGCCCCAGCTACCAGTTACGATTGTAGCTCCTACTACAGGCACGACCACAGAGACCATTCCGTCGTCAATCGCTTCTTCTGAGCCTGCTACACATGACACGACGATGACGGAGATAGTGCTAGAGCCAACTACAGAGCCACAGAGTGACGTTCCTCCTGCTCAGGACTCTTAGGGACAGCAGACACAGCTTGAGCAGCCAGTTGAGCCACAGGCCGAGCTGCAGACAGTTGAGGATCCTCCGACCCAGACCGTTTCACCTCCAGTTCAGCAGACAGAGGGTCAAGAGACCTCCAGCCCAGAGTCAGAGACAGATGCTGTAGCTTTCCAGATTGCTCACCGTGACCCGACTGCACCCCCAGACTCTTAGGTTTTGGTGCTTGACGCCAAAGGGGGAGAGAGAGCCATGGATTTAGGGGGAGCATGTGAGCTTTTGGGATTTGGCTCTTATTTTGTTGTGATATACACTCATGCATCATGTTTACCGCTTTCATGCATTGTGATATATGCTTGTGTATGATATTCTCTTTGTGACATGTGTGCTTTGGTTCATATCTATATCTTGTCGCTTGCTTTGTGTAGCTCACTTGTGTTGCTTCCGCATTTTCACTCCAATTCCTGTGAGCTATACTTATTGGTACTTGTGCTTAACTCTTATATTCCCGTGTACCTTGTGTGGGGGTATAGACCCATATACTCGCATGGCTATACATGGGCCAAGTCATTCAATCAGGCCCGGACTGCCAAGGACGCGTCGTCTACACGTTCTCCAGAAGATCACGTATATCCGCCGAAGTCTTGGCGGACAAGAAAATAGCTTTCCTAATATCTAGCCGATTAGTTTCCCTACTCGGCTAGGATTGTAATCTGATATATATGGTAAAACCGACTTGTAGCCCTGCCCCCCAGACTATATAAGGCGGGTAGGGGATCCCCTCGATCCAAGATCATCTACTAGCAATACAATACAACACACAAGACGTAGGGTATTACGCCTCGCGGTGGTCTGAACCTGCATAAATCTTGTGTCTCGCGCTTACTACGCAACTCTTGCTCATCTCAAGCGTACCTTCACCGATCATCTACTACCTTGGGCATACTCCTCGGTATACTATTGCCAGTATTCCATCGACAGTTGGCGCGCCAGGTAGGGGGTGTGCTTCCTGATCCCATGGCGAGCAAGGTGGTTTTTTCAAGCTCTATCGAGCTCCCGACGCCAGGTCAGATCTTCACGGTGGGATCCATCACCTAGATCATCGGCCCCGGCGGCGAAGAAGAGATCCTGGATGTGGCCCAGATCGCGTCTACTCCGGCTTCATCGACAAGCTCCACGCCGACAAGACGACTCCCGCGCTACCAGCGGAGGAACATCGACGATAGAGACCTGATCGGATCTATAGATCGGGTTTCCCAGGGTTTGGCTGAGACCCTCCAGATCCTGGAATCAGCTGCAGATCGTCTTCAGTGTCCATCACCGGCACAACGTTCTTCCCTACCCGGGGGAACACTACTTTGGCCATCATCGTCACTCCTCAGGGGCGCGTCGTCGAGCTGCAACCCCGAGCAGTCACGGTTCCGAGGAACCCCTGACCACCACCTTCCAAGTGGCTACATGCCGTTTGGTCTATGGAGCATGGTCTCCAGCTTTACACGTCTACTACGCCGCTCCGACCATGCCAACCCTGACCACTCTGACCACGTCGATACCAGCTCCACCTTCATCATCGCCGACAACGACCACTCTGACCATAATGGTGCAGATGATGGCGACCACGTTGATCTGCCTCCTCCAGCGGGGCGATACATTGGCGGTCCCATCCTCACCATCAGCCACGATAGTGCTCCACCTCCGAATGAAACTGAGGAAGCCCGGGTTGCTCGGGAAGGGAGGAACGCCGACCGAAGATGGCGCTGCGACCAGCGAGCTGAAGCAAGAAAGAGCACGGTGCGGAACCTAGAGCCAGACTTCGACCTGCTCGGGACACACGAGGTTCACAAGACACCAAGCGTGAACGTTGCTGTCGCAATAGCAGAGGCCAAACGATTGACCCAAACTCCAGAAGTCGAGTGCCTTACGGCTTATCTTCAGGCAGCTCAAGTCCAGATCAATGAAGCACGCCAGCCTCCACCCCCATTGTACTCCACCGCATCGGCCACCGAGATCATCCGCGAGGATGTTGATCACTCCCGCGGCGGGCGAAGACGCCGTCGTCACGACGGAGACTAGAAGGTGAACCAATCTGACCTCCGGGAGAAGCTGAAGACCAGAGACTTCCGTGGACGCATCAAGAATCGGAGGGAGACTAGACACATAGCAGAGTCAGAGCGCCGCAAGGAGTACGATGAAGCCCATGACCCTCCAACTGGTGAGAAGACCGCTCCCAAGCTGCCATTCACAGTGGAGCTCCGGGCAGTCTGCTGGCCACCGAACTTCAAGGTCGTTGGCGTCAAAACCTACGACGGCACGAAGGATCCCAACAAGTGGCTCACCGTTTACGAGATCGCCGTCAAAGCCGCCGGAGGAAATAGAGATGTCATGGCAAATTATCTGCCCGTCATGCTCAGCGCGTCAGCCAATAATCGGCTGCACAGTCTGAAGCCCAACTCCATCGACACCTGGGAGCAGCTGAAGGAGCAGTTCATCAATAACAACCGCGCCACCTGCAAACAGCCAGGCATGAAGTATGATCTCGAGAGGCTTTAGCAAGCATCTCGGGAATCTCTGCGGGATTACATCCGACACTTCGTAGAGACCAGAAACAACATCCCAGACGTCACAGAGGCAGAAGCCATCTCTGCCTTCATTCGCGGCCTTCGACCAGATGAAGAGCTTCAGAGGAAGATATGTCGTAGCAGGCCGGACTCCATCGCCGAGATGCTGCGCATCGCCAACAAGTACGCCGATGGGAACGAGGCGGCTCATCACTCCGTCCATAGCCGTCTCCGTTTTCCCAACCGCCCTCGTCAAGAGGACGGTGATCACCGAGCTGATCGGCGCCACGACGACCGAGGAGGTCGGTGGGACTACCGCCGCGACAACCGCGATCACTGCGACCAGCGTCGACTGATCGGTGTCACCATGACGAACTGGAAAGCTCCAGGGCTGGCGAAAGGCATTGCCATTATCAGATCTACAACACCTGTCCAGCCCCTGAAGTACAATTATGAAGAGGCTTATGACAAGCTCCTTGATGCACAATGCCCCATCCACAAGTTCCATAAGCATACCATGAGGGAATGCTACGGTTTCTCCAGAGCATTACAGGAGGAAGAGAAGAAGAGGGCCCGCATCGAAGCGGACAAGGACAAATGAGGTGATGACAATGATCGTCCTCCAGGCTTCACTGAAGCCAACAGAATGGTCTCCACCATCATTGGCGGCTGCATCACGATGGAGTCAAAGAGGGAGTAGAAGCTCGTTACCAGGCGTGTCAACTCCGTCACCAAGTTCGACGCCTCCATCGCCGATCGAAAGTTCCCTCCATGGTCGCACAAGGCCATCACCTTCAGCAGAGACGACCAGTGGATGGAGATTCCGTACCTGGGTTGCTTCCTACCTGATCCTCGACCCGGTGATACACAAGCCTCGCTTCTGCAAGGTGTTGATCGACGGCGGCAGCGGCCTCAACATCTTGTTCTCTGGAGCCGCCAAGGAACTTGGGCTCCGAACAGAGGACCTGGAGCCAATCTCGGCACCGTTCTGAAGGAATCATCCCGGGGCAACCGTCATACCGCCAGGGACAGATCAATCTTCCCGTTCAGTTCGGAACACCGCAGTGCTTCTGCATCGAGCACATCGACTTCATGGTGGCAGGCTTCGACGCCGCGTATCACGCCATACTCGGCCGCCGAGCTCTGGCCAAGTTTAGGGCCATCCCCAACTACACTTACCTAGTCATGAAGATGCCGACGGAGACCAGCATCCTGACAGTCTGCTCTGACCTCCAGATCACGTACGCCTGTGAGAAGGAGGCCATCGCTATGGCTGAAGCCACTGACGTTTCCATCCTTATGAATTCGTGCGCAGTGGACGCATAGAAGCTGGCGCCTGAAGAGCAGGTCATCCCAGAGAAGACCCCGACCAGAGCTGCTACCAAGAATAAGGAGACAAAGGAGGTCGTCCTCGTCCCCGGTGAGCCGAGCAAGATCACTCGCATTGGGGCGGAGCTCGACCCCAAATAGGAAGACGCACTCGTCAGCTTCCTCAGGATGCACGTCAGCGTCTTCGCATGGAAACCTGTGGATATGCCCGGTGTGCCCAGGGAGTTGATCGAGCACTCCTTAAATGTCTCAAAGACCACCTAGCCCGTCAAGCAGAAGCTCCGGCGTTTCTCTCTGGACAAGAAGGAGGCTATTAGGGTAGAAATAGCTCGGCTCCTAGCTGCCGGCTTTATCAAAGAGGTGTATCACCCAGATTGGTTAGTCAATCCGGTCCTTGTAAGAAAAAAGAATAATGAATGAAGAATGTGCGTTGATTACACCGATCTTAACAAACACTGCCCTAAAGACCCCTTCGGTCTACCCCGTATCGATGAAGTCATCGACTCCACAGCAGGCTGCGAGCTCCTCAGCTTCCTCGACTGCTACTCCGGCTATCATCAGATCACCTTGGAAGAAGAAGACCAGGAGAAAACCTCCTTCATCACCCCCTTCGGGGCCTACTGCTACAAGACTATGTCCTTTGGCCTAAAGAACGCCGGTGCCACGTACCAGCGGGGCCATCCAGGCCTGCCTCAAAGATCTCATCCCCGACATCGCAACAGCTTATGTCGATGACGTGGTCATAAAAACTCAAAAGGCCGAAGACCTCATCTCCAATCTCGAAGCAGTCTTCAAAAAGCTGAATGCTTTTCAATGGAAGTTGAATCCCTCCAAATGCATCTTCGGCGTCCCCTCGGGCAATCTGCTCGGCAACATTGTCAGCAAAGAGGGTATCCTTCCTAATCCAGAGAAGATCGAGGCCGTCATGCGAATGAAACCACCCACCAGCGTTAAGGATGTCCAGAAGCTAACAGGGTGCATGGCTGCCCTAAGTCGATTCGTCTCCAGGCTAGGCGAGAAAGGCCTCCCCCTTTTCAAGCTGCTCAAGGCAGGCGAGAAATTCGTCTGGTCGGAAAAAGCTGACCAGGCCTTCAAGGAATTAAAACAATTCCTGGTTCGCCCTCCGCTGCTCACTGCACCAGTAAAAGGCGAAACTTGCTGCTCTACATCGCCGCGACGAGCAACGTCGTCAGCACAGCTATAGTCGTCGAATGAGACAAGGACGATCATGCATATCCAGTCCAGCGACTGGTTTACTTCATCAACGAAGTCTTGAACGAGTTCAAAACTCGCTACCCAACGGTGCAAAAGCAGATCTACGCCATCCTCATCACGTCAAGAAAGCTCCGTCACTATTTCGAAGGACACCCAATAGCGGTTGTCTCCCAGTATCCTCTCGGCAATATCCTCCACAATAAAGATGCCAATGGCAAGATCTTGAAGTGGGCAGTCGAATTGGGGACCTACTCCCTCGACTTCCGCAGCCGAACAACCATCAAGTCACAAGTGTTGTCTGATTTCATCACCGAATGGACAGAGATGCAGGAGTCAGCACCTCTGGAGCAAAGAGAGCACTGGACAATGTACTTTGATGGATCGCTCAACATTGAAGGAGAGGGCGCTGGCCTACTCCTCATATCGCCCTCCGGCGAGCTCCTACGTACATGCCACGAATCTATTTCAAAGCTTCCAACAATGCCGCTGAATACGAAGCCGCTATCCACGGGCTGCAAATCGCCTCCGAGCTCGGCATCCATCGACTCATGGTATACAGAGTCTCTGCCCTGGTTATCAACCAGGTGAACAAAGACGGGGACTGTAACAGCGAGAAGATGGACGCCAACGTCGCCGCAATAAGAAAGCTGGAAGGGAAATTCTTGGGCCTCGAGTTCCACAATGTCATCTGAGCAGAAAACCAAGCGGCCGACGAGTTATCAAAGCTCGGTTCGACACGAGATGACATCCCTCCTGGCGTCCTTGTCCAAGACTTGGTGACTCCTTCCATCCCGACAAAAGAAGAAATTGCTGCACCAGCGCCCGACCAGACAATAGCATGCATCTCCAATTCCAAGGAAGACTGGAGAGTACCCTTCATCGCTTACCTGCTCGAAGCCAAGATTCCCGAAGACAGGATAGAAGCAGAGCGACTCATACGAAGGTCCAAGAGCTATGTCCTGGTCGACAACAAGATTACGCGCAAAAACGCCAAGAGTGAACTCCTCCAGAAGTGCGTCACACGTGAGGAAGGCCTCAAGATCCTCCAAGAAGTACATGGAGGCATGTGCGGTAATCATGCTGCATCACGGACTCTGGTCGGCAAGGCTTTCCGAGCAGGATTCTACTGGCCTACTGCTGTCCAGGATGCCGAGAAGGTCGTACGGCATTGCGAGGCATGCTAGTTCTTCGTCAAGCAGATACACGTCCCAGCTCAGGAACTATAGACCATCCACGCATCGTGGCCATTTGCCACATGGGGACTCAACATGATCGGTCCTTTCAAGGCGGCCAAGGGAGGTTACCGTTGCGTCTATGTCGCCATCGATAAATTCTCAAAGTGGATAGAGTACAAGCCACTGGTGAAGGCAACGACCTCCAAAGCTGCGGAGTTCTTCAACGACATCTATCACCGCTTCGGAACACCGAACTAGCATCATCACAGACCTCGGCACCACCTTCACTGGAAGCGACTTCTAGGATTTCTGCGATGAAAGGAGCATCGCGGTGAAGTATGTCTCAATGGCTCACCCTCGAGCCAACGGTCAGGTAGAGAGAGCAAACGGAATGTTGCTCGACGCCCTTAAGAAGCGCCTATATGAAGTCGTCGAAAAAAGCCCAGGGAATTGGATCTCCGAATTGCCAGCAGTAATCTGGGGACTTCGAACTCAGCCTGACCGAAACACTGGTGTATCGCCCTACTTCATGGTCTATGGATCACAAGCAATGCTCTCGACTGATGTCATTTTCCGAGCACCGAGGGTCGAGAGCTACAATGAGGAAATCTCGAGTGCCACACGAGCAGAAGAAGTCGATTGACTCGAGGAAGAACGACTGATCTCTTGTGTTCGAACGGCTAAGTACCTGAGAAGGACTACGGCGATACTACAACCGCAATGTCAACGGCAGATTCTTCATGATCGGGGACCTGGTCCTTCGCCGTTAGCAGAGCAAGGAGGGCATGCATAAGCTTTCCTCTCCGTGGGAAGGGCCGTACATGGTCAAAGCCGTAACTCGGCCAGGCTCATGCAAGCTGTGTGATCTTGATGGCGTCGACATCCCCAACTCCTGGAACATCGAGCATCTACGTCGCTTCTACCCTTGACAGCATGTCAAGGCAGATATGTGTATTTTCATTCTATTTTATCAATAAAAAATCCTGTTGCTTCGATACACATGAATGACTACAATTGCAGATTAACAAATTACTAGCATATTTCGCCAATGCGTAAGCCCCGCACCTGCTCGGGCAGCACGACTTCGCCAATATGTAAGCCCCGCACCTGCTCGGGCAACACGACTTCGCCAATGCGTAAGCCCCACACCTGCTCGGGCAGCACGACTTTGCCAATGCGTAACCCCCGCACAAGTTTGGGTAGTACTGGCTTGACGATGCGTAAGTCCTACGCACTACAGGCTGCCTAACATCGCCTCTCCATCGACCACCCGATAGATTCGGGAAGCCATCGCCCACGATAAGCGTAACCCCCACCAGGCGCGGGCAGCTTCGCCACCACGTAAGCCCCTGGGACGTCTGGGCCATTAAGTCTTCGCTATCACGTAAGCCCCAAGGATGCTTGGGCAGGATAGCAGCGTCTCCAAAAGCCCCGTCAAAAGGCACGGGCATGGATCATCAGTTTTCTCCTAAAAAGCCAAAAAGGCTGGCTCCTCGCCGACTACTCGAGAGGCCCCAACACAGCTTGGGCAATTCCCAACACACGTGGCTAAGCTAAACAGAGCTCACAACACCAACAAAGAAAAGCCAAATTGAAAACAAAAATTAGTATAAACTAAGTTTATACAGTTGTTGGCGCAAAAAGTGGCTCCCTAAGCCCAACACACCAGCGAAGCCGGAAACGACCCTTGAAGGCAGTAGAGCTCTCGCAGATCCAGCTAGCTTCGAACCCGGTCTGAGAGTGTCAGTAACACCCAAGCGTGCCAGTCAATTTGACCTGCAATTGACAAGGAAACAATAGTAATCAGTAATCACAGGGCGGAACTAACCGGTGTGTCCAGGTAGTTCCAATTATGTGGCTCTGAGAGCCGATTCAATCGGAGATCGCCTAGAAAGCTGATTCCGTCATGTTATGAACCGATAGTATAATAATGAAGTAAAACGGCTATCAGGATACTCATGTGAAGATAATAACGTGCTAGCCGATCTAATTCAGTTAATGTGCATAAAAGAAAATAGATCATGTGTACAGATCTAATCTGTACATCAAACAAGCAGAGATTGGCTAAAGCTGGTCTAGAAGGCCGGCGGTATTAGCAAACCCTCTTCACTAAGTTCACCAAGTCTACTTTCACCTGGTCTAACGGCCAGCGGGCTTCGACAAACCCAGCAAACAAAGCTAGATCGTTTGATATCCAAATAAGTCTATATACACGATCTACTCGTGAGAGCATAACTGGATCGGCTCTTTAGCCGATACAGGGTCCATGAAGCACGAACGAATGGTAGCGTAGCCATAAACAGACTTCGAATTAAAACAAGTCTAATCTAGTGAAAACTTGTTTAGGTTAAACCTGTTCCACCGGATGACGCTCAGTTTAACTTAAACAAGGACACAAAAATAAGACTTACGATAACCTCAGAACCACTCATGTCTCAACTAGAACTGAACGCACAACATGTAACGAACAAGATTGATAGGGAATTAGCCGATGTAAGCACGAAACCGATCATCATGGTAAAATAGGCATAAGAAGGCATAAACGACGATTAGATTCAAGTAAATCTAAGGCCAAATCTATCAATCTTGATCGGACAGAGAGATGTTATATTGATAAATAAACAATAAACAACAAATAACATCTTGATAATTTAATGAATCTAACTAAATTGCCATATTTAGCTAGAGCTGATAACTAATCCATGCATGCAAGCTATCTCAATCCATAGCCTGTCTACCGGATGACATTAACTAATAGACTAATCAAGCAAGCAAACACGAATCGATAACTAATTCGCGCGTGAAAACCGTCCTAATCTGCATCTCGTCCACCGGATGACGGTTAATACAGATTAATCGGGTAAACCAACATGAATCATCCTTGACTCACTATGCTTCCCGCGTCCACCGGATGACGCCAAAGAAACAGAGCTTAGCAAGGACCCTGGTCCGCCATGCTTCCACGTCCACCGGATGACGCTAAAAAGACATAGTTTAACAGAGGGTTGACGATACTTACAAGCAAGCCTGCGTCCACCGGATGACACCCAGCCTGGATGAAGTAACTCGCCGGACTCGACTGACTCTAAGGTTTGTTGGCCGGAGCCGAAAGTTGTGTTGTATTGATGTTGTTGTATGTTTTACAATGGCTGAGGGCTTATATTTATAGCCTGAGCGTAGATAGAGTCCTAGTCGAATTACAACTCATCAATAGATAAGGAAACCAACAAACTATCCTATATCTAAGGTAACTTGGAGTCCCACCTTCCCTTTCATAACGGACTCCGATCATGATCGTATCTTGGCGGCGCGGACTCTGGATGACGTCACCAATACCGACGCTGCACGCCTCCTGTCACCTTCGCCCGATAACCGATTCACCATGCAATCGGCTATTTTCCTTCCTTCCGCTGGACGGAATCTGCTTCCGAGATCGGCTATCTTCCTCCGGTATCGGCTATCTTCCTCTGGCATCGGCTATCGGCTCGCAGCCCAAAATTTGGTGTTAACACATGCCCCCCAATTTTGGAATAAACTGGTTTATTCCGAAATTAGCGCTTGAGCCTTCAAATAGCCAAACCGCAGCTTCCCTCTCGGCACTTCAAACTTTCGCACCAAAACGAAACCCTAAACCATCGCAACTTTCGCCGCGGGCTTCAATCCGCCGCCATCAGCTTCGATTCGCCGCCGTCAAATCACCCCCAAGCTAATGGCGACTCCTTCTGAGGTCCCTGAGGTATCAATTTCATCGATCCGCCCCCTGATTCATGAATCCCTCTTCAACCTCACTGAGTACGAGTTTCAAATCCAGGTGCTGAGGAATGATATTCTGATTCCACTGAAGGACATCCCCGATACCTACTATCTGGGCCCGATGGGTGATCCGATCCCCAAAGACTTCATCATTCAAGAAACCAACCAGTTCCCATTCCGAAACTCCATGATGGGCGCCTCTTCTTAGGCCAAATCTTTCAGAAACTGGCCAAGCGCACCTGCTGGGTGGAGGAACTGGTTCCGCCGCGTCGCGGCGAAGAAGCGCGCGGACTGAAAGATGCGCCATCTGAGCCAATGTCTTGACCTATCATTATCAGAGATGGCAAGGAATGAGCCGCTCCTGATTGCTGCCAGTCATTTTTGGTCCAACTCCTTGAATGCTTTCGTGTCCGTAAACGGTCCAAAAACCATTACCCTGGGCGATATCCATATGGTCACCGGGCTTCAGATTATTGGATCATATGATTTCTGAGATCCCCGCTCCAGTGGCAAGAAGGACCCGTACTTCCCGAAGCTGGACACATACAACGGGTGGAGTGGCTATATTCAACACCACCAGAAAAACTCCTCTTCTGTCAGCGAGAAAGAACACGTCGCATTCTTGACCATGTGGCTTGAGAGGTTCGTGTTCTGTGGTGCCACTGCCGGGGCAGCATATCCTTATCGGGTCTTAGCAGAAAAACTGGCTCAAGGGCACTCCATCCCCCTGGGCAAACTCTTGTTGGGTGCAGCATATAGGCTTATGAGCCAGGTATTCAGTTCCTTGATTATAGGTGAAGAAGTGGAATGCATAACAGGCCCTTGGTGGCTAGTACAGTTATGGCTCAACCTGTATCTGCATAAGCTGGTAAGGACACAACTCCAAGGCCTTAACTTTCCATCCACCGAGTATTCAGAAGAGGGGGACCCAAAAACCAGAGGCTGTCAAAGTTTTGGTGAAGCTGCCTCTGCCATAACCATCCCAACCTCAAAGGGCAATATGCTAGAAACAATATACAGGGGCTTGGGACCAAATGTTACTACCTGGTTCCCCTTCGAAGATGAAGATGAATTTCCAGCGCCCTCTGGCTTCAAATTCAACAATGAGTGTTCTGATGACGAGGCTATAAGCATCTTGAACGCAATCATCAAACCCTGTGCCTTGCCAGTAGACTTCAAGCACCTTCGAAGCGCAAGCGGCAAGGCAACTAGCTATCCTTCTTATGAATTCTATCACCCAAACATAGCAGCAAGACAGCTAGGTTTCGGCCAATTGCCCCCTCGGCTCCCTTTTTTGAATACCTTGAAACCCAGGGAGAACATTACAGAGCACCTTAAGGCTGGCAGAATTTTTCAACTCGGAGCAGACCTGCCCACATTCTCGCCGAAGCCGTGGAATCAAATCTGCATCGCTCATCAGAGTTTTGACGATTGGTGGCAACAATGGCACGCTCACTTGTTCTGCCAAACTGTCCACGAAAAATGCAGAGCCCTGGACCCAAACTTCCAATCTCCCCGAGCAGTAAGTGTTCTCAGCCGATTCCAATAAAAACGGCTTTATTCAAACATGTTACTTAACAGATATTTCTCGCAGGACCCATCATCCAATCCACCAGAGCGAGTGGAATATTATCCTCCTTGTCCGACAGCGAGGCTAGGCTCCCGAGCACCGACGCTGAGACAACTAATGGTAGGCCCTGCTGTACTGACCTCCCCTTCTGCTTCAAAACGGCCAGCTGCATCTCAGTTTCAAAAGCAAGCTCCCAAGAAACGTCGTTCGATAAGAAAAGTTCAGGTACCCAGTAGCATCTTCCTTTACTGCAGTACGCCCCGACTCTTAAATCGGCTTTCTATCAGGTGAATCCCCAACCAACTCAAGGTACCTTGGGAGAGAAACAGGCCGAAGAACCACCAGAATCTACCGGCCATGAGGAATCAGCTGTTCAAGAAGAAGGGATCCAGGAAGGAGCCAAAACTCAGGTACTACTCATTGGGCTTTTCTTTCTTAAATGTCCTGATTGACCAAATCTTCTTTTCAAAAATACAGCCGAACAGCCCTTCTGAAGAAGTCTGGGCGAACCTTGAAGAAGAGGAGTTGCCCCCTAAGAGGAATCCAGGTAACTCCTATTCGGCTGTTAGCAATTATCCTTGCTTCCATACTGCTCTTACTTCTGGTTTGCAGAAACCCAACTACCCGAGGCAGTGACAACCGAGGATCCGCATGCCGCAAAAGACACAACTGCCTTAGTCGAACAAACAGCATCGGCATCAACCCTACAACCTTCAGGCCTCATTCAGGTATCCCATCTCTGCCAGAAGATAATTAATCTATATTGTACCTTTTCTGATGAGAGAATGTATGTACTGTAGGCACCGAAGCCTTTGTCTCCTGGCTATTCATTCGACATAGAAGAGTTCTGTGATAGAGACGAACTGGCCTCCTCCTCCGAGAGACTTTCAGAGCCAGATTTCAACAATCGGCTAAGTGCACTGCTACCCCATCTAGAGGGTGATCTAGTTGCTCTGGCCTTGAATCCCGGACTGATCGATCAAATAATGGAACTTGTCCAGCAGCAACCCAATCTGTCAGCCTTGAAATCCCTGCAAAGACTTGATGATCTTAAAGTTACAGCATCAGGGATTATCACTGCTCACAAGAACCTGGCAGAGCTTGAACAGCTAAGGAGCAACAAATCGATCAACAGACAAGAGGCCACCGGATTAGCCGATCGAGCCAGGTTGCTCAAATCCTCCATCAGCACGGTCGAAACAGAACTGGAGACATTGAAAACAAGACGAGACCAGCAGAGAAAAGAATTGAAAGCAGTTGAGTCGGCTATCAGTGAGCGCGAAATCACCATCTCCACTAGCACGATCGAGCTCTCCTAGAAAAAGAAGGAAATCAGCAGCTTGGTCGTTGCAGGCAGGAAGACATGCCAACGCCTAAACCTGTTGCAGTTTACTGAAAACCGAGATCAACAATTGCTGCAGGCTAGCCACGCGCTCCGTGCCAAATTAGTAGAACTAATTCGGTCCTTATTATCTTTGTAATATGATGGGTGTACTGCTTGGCATGTTCTTTTCTATTTGCAACTCTGTCTTCGTGCTGTTCACCCTGAATTTGACAATTTAGCCTGATCTGCCTTAGATTTTACACCTTAATACTGGCTTTGTCTTGTTTCGAACTGACTTTGTTCAGCCTGATATATTTCTGCATGCGAATCGGCTTTCGGACCTGCTTTGTACCTTAGAATCAATTACTCAGCCTAACCCGTTCTGCATACGAATCGGCTTTCGGGCGTGCCTCTTAGCATCGGCTTTGTTCGGCTTTCCTTTAGAATTAGCCCCTCAGCCAGATTCATCACGAATCAGCTTGTGGGTATTCACAATAGGATCGGCTAAACAGCCTGACCCAAAAAACCGATCGGCGTGCGACCATTGATGACGGCGCTTCGTCTCCCCGATTTGGCAACTGTTCCGGATTCAAGAACCGCGGATTAACTGCAACCTAAAATCCGTCGTGCCGTCTCACTTCCCAAAGAAACTGCCTCGGTGCCGGTGTTGTCTTATAAATAGTTGGCAGGCTTGAGGCAATATCACACGCCATCATCTCCGTCTCGCCGACTAACTCTCCCGGCCGCCTCCTTGTATCCACTTCGCTTCCGCTCCCTCAATCCTTGTTCACGACCATGGCCGGCGATGGAGACCGTAGGAAGCGCCCGGCGTCTGAGCCCACCGACGGCGATGAGATGGAACGGAACATCCGCTGCATCTGGGCCAGCGTCGCCTGAATCGAGCAGACATTAGGGTAAGTTCAACCGTCAGCCTACCATCTCCTCGCTGTTTCTATCTGATTTGATCCGTTTCTGCAGTCACCAGCCATCTTTCGTCAGCGGCATTGCTGGCTCCTTAGCCGGCCTGAACACCCCTGTCCCCGGTGCTGATCCTCCTCGGGCAGCCCCGGCGGATGGTGACGCCGTTCCAGCAACTAGGACGGCCGCCCCGGAAACCCCCGCCGCTGGTGACGCCGCCGGGCCCTCTGCTCCTGTAAGGGCTCCAATCAGGCGTATGATGCAAGTCAGCGGACGGGGAATCCATAGCAGGTATCTTATTCTCCCTTTTCACCGATCTTTAAATCTGGCTAAGTCTGGGTGCCTGATCTGATGGTCCCTTTCAGCCAACGTCCCCCGCTCCATCTTCCTTCCGGCGCACCGATCGGCGCCAGTTCCTCAGTGCGTCGCACGGCGCCACAACCGAACCTTCCTCACGCTCCGACTCGCAGCACCACCTCCGGTGTGGAATCGAACTCGGGGTCATCTTCGAGTTCCCGCGACTCCTACACCGCCGCCGACGGCCGCCACTTCCATCATGAGATGGTGCGGTACCGTAATCTCTACTCCGAGGCCACCAAAGAAGCCGGTCGGCTGGATAAGGAGAACGACGACCAGGCCGTCGCGCTCGTTGCCGCCAGCATCGATTTGGCGGAGGCGCGGGCCAACCTCGCGGAGTCGCAGGCCGCCGTGGCAGGTAATCTCTCGCTTTCTCCAACTGTGTGCACGGCGCATTTCCAACACTGACCTTCCTTGTTTATGCAGCCCTGATGGCGCAGCTGCACGAACTGCGCGTGGCTGCGGCGAACGTCACCGACGTCCTCCGCGCGCGGGGGCAAACGCAGGTGGAACAGCTTGCGGACGTGCACCACCGCGTCCGCCAGGTGGCGATGAGCAGCGTCCGTCACGGTGCCGCGGGAGCTCTGGCCGCCGCCCAGATCAACTCCGGCATCATGCTGGAGAACGTCGAACCGGGGATCCGGGCAGGCCAAGACATGGAGGAGTTCGGCACGCTGATGGCCGCTTTCGCCCCTCATGCCGACGGTCTCTTCGTGTTCGTCGACGCCGAGGACGTGATCCTGGAGGGCGTCAATAATCCAAACTAGATTGTATTAGGCATTCTGATGTATATGATACTTCTGAACTCGTTATGTCCGAAACAATCCAATTTGCAAGACTGTATATTTTGCTTTTATTATTTTATTTTTTTTGTTCTAAAGGCGATGCTTATCGCATCGGCTGTTACACCCCATCGAGGGTATTTCATTTTTGTGCTAAAGGCGACTCGTTACTACGATGTCGGCCATTTTTGTCCTGAAGGCGACCCGCTTGCACGGCATCAGCTGTTAGAGCCAGATTCACATGAATCGGCTATTATCCCCCAACTGGGATGCTAGGGTAGTATTTCTTCAGATGCTTCCCGTTGATGGCTCTGGCGAGTCTCTGTCCTTCCAAGTCTTCAAGGATGTAAGCATTACCCGGAGCGCATTCCACCACACGATACGGGCCTTCCCAGTTTGGCGACCATTTACCGAATCGGCTATCTTTTGTACCAATAGGCAGAATGACTTTCCATACTAGCTCTGATTCGGTGAAGCTCTTGCCTCTTACCTTAGTGTTGTAATACTTGGCCACCCATACCTTATTCTTTTCAATGTATTCCAAAGCCCTAAGCCGATGACAGTGCAAATCTTCTAAACTGTCCATCATAATGTCTTTGTATTCACCGGCTGTAAGCTTGTTTTGCAACGTGACACGCCGTGTCTCAGACTGAATCTCCCATGGCAAGACGGCAGCATGTCCATAGACTAGCTCATAAGGTGAAGCCTTGATCGATCCATGCTGTGCCATGCGATATGCCCATAGTGCCTCGCTCAAATGCAAATACCATTTTCTGGGGTTCTGCTCAATCTTTTTCTTGATGACCTTGATCAAAATTTTATTGGAGGCTTCTGCTTGTCTGTTGGCTTGGGCATAATACGGCGATGAATTATAAATCTTGATGCCCATGTCGTCGGCAAAGGTCATAAACTCCTCTGAAGTGAACATTGTCCCCTGATCGGTTGTGATCGTCTAAGGTATGCCAAACCTGTAAATAATGTGCTCCTTTACAAATTTGATCACGTCAGCTGAAGTGGCATTCCTCAAAGGAATGGCTTCTACCCACTTGGTGAAGTAATCAGTCGCCACCAAGATCCATTTGTGACCCTTGCTCGATGGTGGGTAGATTTGGCCGATTAGATCAATACCCCATCCTCTAAACGGCCATGGTTTAATTATAGGATTCATAGCAAAGGCTGGAGACTTTTGTATATTTCCAAACTTTTGGCATTCTTGACACCCTTTATAATATTTGAAACAATCTTCCAGCATCGTAGGCCAATAGTAACCAGTCCTCCTGATGATCCACTTCATTTTGCGAGCTGATTGATGTGCACCACAGACTCAATCGTGTACTTCGCTCATTAGCTTCACTGATTCCTCTGTCCCCAGGCATTTGAGCAGCACTCCTTCAACAGTCTTGTAATACAACTGACCATCCAGCAACACATACTTGGTGGCTTTGTACCTTAGCTTTCTGTTGACCCATTGTGAAGGATTTGCCAGGTAACCTGATATCTCTCCCCTCTAGTCATCAGCTGATTGCTCGCTGTTACAAATCTCCTGCATCGGCCGATAACCCGACGCGTTCTGCGCCAGCCGATTAGCTTCCTGGTTCTGGGCCCTGGGGATGTGACAGAGAGATACCGTCATGTACTTTTGATGAGAGCCTGGCACTGATCATAGTAGCCTCTGAGTATCTCGTCTTTACATTCATACAAGCCGAGCAATTGGTTGATGACTAGTTGTGAATCGCCAAATACTTCAACTGCATCGGCTTTTGCTTCATGCAGAAGCTGAAAACCTTTCCACGCGGCTTCATATTCAGCCTGATTGTTTGTGACAATCGGCCCGATCTGGAAAGCATACTCAAAACACACACCCCGCGGTAAGATGAGCGCTACTCCGGCGCCACCACCTTGCTTGCACGAAGAGCCGTCGAAGAACATAGTCCATGGCGCTATATCCATTACATTAGCCGATCCTCCATGATGTTGCGTGATGAAATCGGCTATCGCCTGGCCTTTGACCGCCTTAGCCGATTCGAACCACAAGTCAAACTCTGAGAGCACCAGGATCCATTTGCCAATCCGACCATTTAAAATAGGCATCGAAAGCATGTGCTTGATGACATCCTCCTTGGACACCACCACACACTCCGAGGCAAGCAAGTAGTGCCTCAACTTGGTGCATGAGTAGAATAGGCACAAGCACAACTTCTCGGTCGGTGTGTATCTTGTCTCAGGGTCAAGGAGCCGCCAGCTCAGGTAGAAAACTGCTCTCTCTTTCCCTTCAAACTCTTGAAAAAGGGCCGATCCAGTGGTATGGCTTTCGGCCGTCACGTACAACTTAAAAGGCCTCCCTGTCCGTGGCGGTACTAAGACAGAGTGAGTCTTCATGTATTCTCTGATTTCGTCAAAAGCCTTCTGTTGCACGTCACCCCATTTGAACTCTTGATCATTCTTGAGCTTCAACAATGGTGAGAACGGCAGCACCTTCTCTGATAAGTTGGCGATGAACCTTCTGATAAAGTTAATCTTACCAAGCAAAGACTGCAATTCCTTCTTATTGGTTAGAGGTACAAGTTCATCGATCGCCTTCTTACTCTTGCTGCCAATCTCTATCCCTTTGCGGTGAACCATGAATCCCAGAAATTCGCCAGCCGACACGCCGAACGCACACTTGTTAGGATTCATCTTCAAACCATGTCTCCTTGTGCACTCCAGAGTGGCCCTCAAATCGGCCAGGTGATCTTTATTGCTCTTGGATTTCACCACCACGTCATCTATATAGATTTCAACGATTTTGCCGATCAACTTGTGAAATATATAATTCATAGCTGTCTGATAGGTTGCACCGGCATTCTTCAAACCAAACGTCATCACCACCCATTCAAACAAACCAAGCACACCAGGGCACTTGAAAGCAGTTTTCGGGATGTCTTCATCAGCCATAAAAATTTGATTATAACCAGCATTGCCATCCATGAAGCTAATAACCTGGTGCCCAGCAGCCGAGTCTACCAACATATCGGCTATTGGCATAGGGTAGCCATCCATCGGTGTAGCTCTATTTAAATCCCTGAAGTCAATACAGACTCGCAATTTACCATTTTTCTTATACACGGGGACGATGTTTGATATCCACTCGGCATATCGGCAAGCTCGAATCAACTTGGCTTCTAACAGCCTCGTGATTTTGGCCTTAATGTCGGGTAGAGCGTCCTCTCTAAAATGACGTGGAGGCTGCTTGTGTGGCCGAAACCCTGGCTTGATAGGTAGCCTGTGCTCAACAATAGATTTATCCAATCCAGGCATCTCATAATATTCCCAGGCGAAGCAATCTTTGTACTCCTTCAGCAGTTGAATCAGCTCCTGCCTGAACTCCGGGTCTAAATTGGCGGCAATAAACGTCGGCCTTGCCCTGTCGCCGGGTCCAACATCCACTTCTTCGAGCTTGTCGGCCGACGTGAATCCTTGCCCCAACTTACCCTCTGTGCCGTCGATCGGATTCTCCATTTAATAAAAAGACTCAGAGCCGATTGCCCTGATCGGCTGTTGACTCTCATCGCTGACCTTGATGGAGCCTCCTTCCCAAGCCTTGCCAGAGAAACAATCATGATCCCCAGCTTCCCAGTATGTGGCATCCGCCGTCGCCACGCTGACCGAGTCGTCGGCCGGGACCACTTCGACCTCATCGCCATGCCACTGAATGAGGCACTGATGCATGGTGGATGGCACGCAGCAGTTGGCATGAATCCAGTCGTGTCCGAGCAGCAAGCTGTAGGCACCTTTACTGTCGATCACAAAAAAAGGTAGTAAGCAATGTCTTCTTCCCCACTGTCAGCTCGACGTTGATTGCCCCCCCGAGTGTTGGAAGAATTGCCCCCGAAATCCTTGAGCATTAGATCAGTTTCTATTAGATCATCGGGACCCTTGCCTAGGTTGCGGAATGTAGTGTAGGGCATGAGATTGACAGTGGCCCCGCCATCCACCAGCATCTTCGTCATGGGTATGCCGTCGACATAACCTTTGAGATAGAGGGCCTTCAGATGTCGATTCTTGGCCGGCTTATCAAAAGTAGCTTGCTGTGCGAGCACTAACTTGGCCACTCCTTCTTCTGATCCCGAATCGTCTGAGTCGGAATCGGTATTGTACTTCCTAGCTCTGAACTCTACAGGCAGCATAAACACCATCTGTGCATCGGCTACAACCTTTCCATTATTTTGTGAAGGCTTTTCGCGCCACACCTGTTTGGCGCGCCCCTCAGCCTGGAGCTCCCTGTTCCCGAGCCGCTGCACCCAGCGCCTTTGGCTTCTAGTTAGATCCCTCGGGCACCACTGGTTCTCTTGCCAAACCGGCTGTCGGCGTTCAACTACCGCCTCATCAAGCCGATCGCGCAGGTCCCTTTTTTCATGCCGATCCCGCGGGCTATGGGGTCTCCCCAGCCTTTGGTGCACGGACCGACGGTTGACCTGGGACTGCCTGTACTCTCGGTACTGATCGCTGCATTCTGGACAGTTGCGCAGCATAGGCAATCTCAAGCCTTCGTTCCAGCAGTGTCGGAAGAATGGACAATGCCAGTGATCCTCCTCACCTTCCCGGTGGCGAGCCATTTCTTCGTGATAGCGCGCTTCTTCTTCCTCGCGGAGCCATCTGCGGTACTCCTCTTCTTCGCGCTGCAGCTGCCTCTGATGATCTTTCTCTTTCTGTCGCCGCCACTTATTCAGAAGGTGCTGGTGCGTGGGCCTCCTGCTCTTGGTGCCGCTGGACTCTCCCTGCTCCAGCTGCCTCTGATTCTGCTCCCTCTTTCCTTTGATTAGCGCTAGCTCCTCAGCTGTGATTTGTGCATCGGTATCAACTGAGGAGTTCTTCTTGGCCCGTTCGGAGGTTAACACCTTTACTTTGGTCAGAGGATTTGCGATCTGGACCATGTTCTGGCCCTTCAGGAATGGGAATTTGTCGATCTTCATCTTCCCCTTGGGAGGGGCCTCAAATTTCAACAGGTCGCGCCTAATAGCATTCTGGATTGCTGCTTTGAAATTGCGGCAGTTGTTTATGGAGTGTGAGGTGAGGCCATGGTACTGGCAGAACGGTTTTCCCTGCAAATCTTCAGGAGACGGCTTAACGTAATCAGCCGGGAAGGTAATGTGGCCCGCACTGACTAGCAGGTCGAAGAGCTTGTCCAGCTTGCGTGTGTCAAAGTCGTATTGATCTTCTGCGCTCCAACCCTTCGGCACGGCCATGGGCTTTGTACCCCATTTGAGCTCAACAGCAGCCACTTCTTCATTCTCCCCATCTTCTGAGTCAGAATTACAGACGTAGGCTGACTGCTTGTATTTTGATTCTTTCTTGAAGCTCTGGGCCTGCTGCTCTAATGCGGCCACCCTCTGCATTACCTCGCTGATGCTGTTGAAGTTGGTGCCCACCAGTTTTTCTTGGACGTGTGGGAGCAACCCACTGACCACTATCTTGGCGAGCTGCTTGTCGTTCACGTTCAAAGAGTAACACATGTTCCTGGTCTCCCTGAACCGCTTGATGAAAGCCGATCCAAGTTCATTCGGCTTTTGGCGCATGTTGGTGAGATCTGTGATGTCTTTCTCCCCAGTGCCAGAGAAGAAGTAATTATCGAACTTGGTCTCCAGATCTTCCCAACCTTGAATCGAGGCAGGCTCCATAGATGCGAACCAGCTAAACGCCGGCCCTATCAGTGATAGCGGAAAGAGCCTGACCCCGTGAGCTACCTCATATGAAGCTTCGCTGAGCTGGGTCAGGTAACGGCTGATGTGTTCCATGGTGGTGATGTCGTCCTGCCCACTGAACTTGGAGAAGTCGGACAAGCGATACCTGGGTGGTAATACCACTCGGGGTAAGGACTATACTTGATTCCAGTCCCGGTCTTCGGCTGCAAACCGAACGTATCACGGAGCATGGCACTCATCTGCTCCAGCAGCTGATTGTTGGGCGTCTGGGCATACCCCGGATGCGGCGCTGCCTGAAGGTCTTGATATGTGATCCCCTCATGGTATCCAGGAGTTAGGTTGGCCGTGTCTGCCGCCGGCGTATTTCTAGCCGTCGGGTTCACTGCTGATGAGTTCATCGAGTTCACCGTCTGCCCAGTGGCCTGCATGAAAGCGGCGAGCTCCTCCGGAGTATGATCTTTGTATAATCTGGGGGAAGCTGCTATTTTTTGAGCCGAACCGGCCGCAGTGGCACCCTGCACTGGTGTTTTCGGCTGGCTCGGCTGTTGCGGTGAGGAATTGGAGGTCCCTGCCGCTGCTTTTGGATCTGCATCTTCTGCGGGTATGTTAAAGTAAACTGGGCCCAAAGACTCCCAATCCTGCCGCTTGAGAACGTTCGTCATGATGTTATAGAATGTTTGCAGGAAGGATTTATGGTGATGGCCGACTGCTGAATAGGCGGCCTCCCAGGTCGCTTCTTCCAGCATCTGTTTGAGGTCGGCCTTGCACTCCTCTTCAGATTTATCAGAATGGCAGTCCATGATCCACCTTGGGAATGCATTCTTCTTCACTATAGAGCCATCACGCTGCTTGCTGAATGAGAGCAGGCAGGCATCAGCGAATTCTTCAACGATCTTGTTCAGCACGGCCGCGTCCTCCTCGCTGAGATCTTCGACCCTGACCCTGAGGACACCGTCATCCCTGGAGGATCCGTTAGCCGTAGACTTCCCCTTTGCCATGGTCTTCAGTGAATGTCCCACCAGGCGTGCCAAAAAGTGTGTTGGCGCAAAAAGTGGTTCCCTAAGCCCAACACACCAGTGAAGCCGGAAACGACCCTTGAAGGCAGTAGAGCTCTCGCAGATCCAGCTAGCTTCGAACCCGGTCTGAGAGTGTCAGTAACACCCAAGCGTGCCAGTCAATTTGACCTGCAATTGACAAGGAAACAATAGTAATCAGTAATCACAGGGCGGAACTAACCGGTGTGTCCAGGTAGTTCCAATTGTGTGGCTCTGAGAGCCGATTCAATCGGAGATCGCCTAGAAAGCCGATTCCGTCATGTTATGAACCGATAGTATAATAATGAAGTAAAACGGCTATCAGGATACTCATGTGAAGATAATAACGTGCTAGCCGATCTAATTCAGTTAATGTGCATAAAAGAAAATAGATCATGTGTACAGATCTAATCTGTACATCAAACAAGCAGAGATCGGGTAAAGCTGGTCTAGAAGGCCGGCGGCATTAGCAAACCCTCTTCACTAAGTTCACCAAGTCTACTTTCACCTGGTCTAACGGCCAGCGGGCTTCGACAAACCCAGCAAACAAAGCTAGATCGTTTGATATCCAAATAAGTCTATATACACGATCTACTCGTGAGAGCATAACTGGATCGGCTCTTTAGCCGATACAGGGTCCATGAAGCACGAACGAATGCTAGCGTAGCCATAAACAGACTTCGAATTAAGGCAAGTCTAATCTAGTGAAAACTTTTTTAGGTTAAACCTGTTCCACCGGATGACGCTCAGTTTAACTTAAACAAGGACACAAAAATAAGACTTACGATAACCTCAGAACCACTCATGTCTCAACTAGAACTGAACGCACAACATGTAACGAACAAGATTGATAGGGAATTAGCCGATGTAAGCACGAAACCGATCATCATGGTAAAATAGGCATAAGAAGGCATAAACGACGATTAGATACAAGTAAATCTAAGGCCAAATCTATCAATCTTGATCGGGCAGAGAGATGTTATATTGATAAATAAACAATAAACAACAAATAACATCTTGATAACTTAATGAATCTAACTAAATTGCCATATTTAGCTAGAGCTGATAACTAATCCATACATGCAAACTATCTCAATCCATAGTCTGTCTACCGGATGACATTAACTAATAGACTAATCAAGCAAGCAAACACGAATCGATAACTAATTCGCGCGTGAAAACCG
This sequence comes from Eremochloa ophiuroides, assembly GCA_038502445.1. Lineage (NCBI taxonomy): Eukaryota > Viridiplantae > Streptophyta > Magnoliopsida > Poales > Poaceae > Eremochloa > Eremochloa ophiuroides. The sequence continues at coordinate 11,990,480 of JAHLJS010000003.1, read as the reverse complement.
TCCTAATCTGCATCTCGTCCACCGGAAGACGGTTAATACAGATTAATCGGGTAAACCAACGTGAATCATCCTTGACTCACTATGCTTCTCGCGTCCACCGGATGACGCCAAAGAAACAGAGCTTAGCAAGGACCCTGGTCCGCCATGCTTCCACGTCCACCGGATGACGCTAAAAAGACATAGTTTAACAGAGGGTTGACGATACTTACAAGCAAGCCTGCGTCCACCGGATGACACCCAGCCTGGATGAAGTAACTCGCCGGACTCGACTGACTCTAAGGTTTGTTGGCCAGAGCCGAAAGTTGTGTTGTATTGATGTTGTTGTATGTTTTACAATGGCTGAGGGCTTATATTTATACCCTGAGCGTAGATAGAGTCCTAGTCGAATTACAACTCATCAATAGATAAGGAAACCAACAAACTATCCTATATCTAAGGTAACTTGGAGTCCCACCTTCCCTTTCATAACGGACTCCGATCGTGATCGCATCTTGGCGGCGCGGACTCTGGATGACGTCACCAATACCGACGCTGCACGCCTCCTGTCACCTTCGCCCGATAACCGATTCACCGTGCAATCGGCTATTTTCCTTCCTTCCGCTGGACGGAATCTGCTTCCGAGATCGGCTATCTTCCTCCGGTATCGGCTATCTTCCTCTGGCATCGGCTATCGGCTCCCAGCCCAAAATTTGGTGTTAACACATGCCCCCAATTTTGGAATAAACTGGTTTATTCCGAAATTAGCACTTGAGCCTTCAAATAGCCAAGCCGCAGCTTCCCTCTCGGCACTTCAAACTTTCGCACCAAAACGAAACCCTAAACCGTCGCAACTTCCGCCACGGGCTTCAATCCGCCGCCGTCAGCTTCGATTCGCCGCCGTCAAATCACCCCCAAGCTAATGGCGACTCCTTCTGAGGTCCCTGAGGTATCAATTTCATCGATCCGCCCCCTGATTCATGAATCCCTCTTCAACCTCACTGAGTACGAGTTTCAAATCCAGGTGCTGAGGAATGATATTCTGATTCCACTGAAGGACATCCCCGATACCTACTATCTGGGCCCGATGGGTGATCCGATCCCCAAAGACTTCATCATTCAAGAAACCAACCAGTTCCTATTCCAAAGCTCCATGATGGGCGCCTCTTCTTGGGCCAAATCTTTCAGAAACTGGCCAAGCGCACCTGCTGGGTGGAGGAACTGGTTCCGCCGCGTCACGGCGAAGAAGCGCGCGGACTGGGAGATGCGCCATCTGAGCCAATGTCTTGACCTATCATTATCAGAGATGGCAAGGAATGAGCCGCTCCTGATTGCTGCCAGTCATTTTTGGTCCAACTCCTTGAATGCTTTCGTGTTCGGAGACGGTCCAAAAACCATTACCCTGGGCGATATCCATATGCTCACCGGGCTTCAGATTACTGGATCATATGATTTCTGGGATCTCCGCTCCAGTGGCAAGAAGGACCCGTACTTCCCGAAACTGGACACATACAACGGGTGGAGTGGCTATATTCAACACCACCAGAAAAACTCCTCTTCTGTCAGCGAGAAAGAACACGTCGCATTCTTGACCATGTGGCTTGAGAGGTTCGTGTTCTGTGGTGCCACTGCCGGGGCAGCATATCCTTATCGGGTCTTAGCAGAAAAACTGGCTCAAGGGCACTCCATCCCCCTGGGCAAACTCTTGTTGGGTGCAGCATACAGGCTTATGAGCCAGGTATTCAGTTCCTTGATTATAGGTGAAGAAGTGCAATGCATAACAGGCCCTTGGTGGCTAGTACAGTTATGGCTCAACCTGTATCTGCATAAGCTGGTAAGGACACAACTCCAAGGCCTTAACTTTCCATCCACCGAGTATTCAGAAGAGGGGGACCCAAAAACCAGAGGCTGTCAAAGTTTTGGTGAAGCTGCCTCTGCCATAAACATCCCAACCTCAAAGGGCAATATGCTAGAAACAATATACAGGGGCTTGGGACCAAATGTTACTACCTGGTTCCCCTTCGAAGATGAAGATGAATTTCCAGCACCCTCCAGCTTCAAATTCAACAATGAGTGTTCTGATGACGAGGCTATCAGCATCTTGAACGCAATCATCAAACCCTGTGCCTTGCCAGTAGACTTCAAGCACCTTCGAAGCGCAAGCGGCAAGGCAACTAGCTATCCTTCTTATGAATTCTATCACCCAAACATAGCAGCAAGACAGCTAGGTTTCGGCCAATTGCCCCCTCGGCTCCCTTTTTTGAATACCTTGAAACCCAGGGAGAACATTACAGAGCACCTTCTGAAGAAGTCTGGGCGAACCTTGAAGAAGAGGAGTTGCCCCCTAAGAGGAATCCAGGTAACTCCTATTCGGCTGTTAGCAATTATCCTTGCTTCCATAATGCTCTTACTTCTGGTTTGCAGAAACCCAACTACCCGAGGCAGTGACAACCGAGGATCCGCATGCCGCAAAAGACACAACTGCCTTAGTCGAACAAATAGCATCGGCATCAACCCTACAACCTTCAGGCCTCATTCAGGTATCCCATCTCTGCCAGAAGATAATTAATCTATATTGTACCTTTTCTGATGAGAGAATGTATGTACTGTAGGCACCGAAGCCTTTGTCTCCTGGCTATTCATTCGACATAAAAGAGTTCTGTGATAGAGATGAACTGGCCTCGTCCTCCGAGGGACTTTCAGGGCCAGATTTCAACAATCGGCTAAGTGCACTGCTACCCCATCTAAAGGGTGATCTAGTTGCTCTGGCCTCGAATCCCGGACTGATCGATCAAATAATGGAACTGGTCCAGCAGCAACCCAATCTATCAGCCTTGAAATCCCTTCAAAGACTTGATGATCTTAAAGTTACAGCATCAGGGATTATCACTGCTCACAAGAACCTGGCAGAGCTTGAACAGCTAAGGAGCAACAAATCGATCAACAGACAAGAGGCCACCGGATTAGCCGATCGAGCCAGGTTGCTCAAATCCTCCACAGCACGGTCAAAACAGAACTGGAGACATTGAAAACAAGACGAGACCAGCTGAGAAAAGAATTGAAAGCAGTTGAGTCGGCTATCAGTGAGCGCGAAATCACCATCTCCACTAGCACGATCGAGCTCTCCTAGAAAAAGAAGGAAATCAGCAGCTTGGTCGTTGCAGGCAGGAAGACATGCCAACGCCTAAACCTATTGCAGTTTACTGAAAACCGAGATCAACAATTGCTGCAGGCTGGCCACGCGCTCCGTGCGAAATTAGTAGAACTGATTCGGTCCTTATTATCTTTGTAATATGATGGGTGTACTGCTTGGCATGTTCTTTTCTATTTGCAACTCTGTCTTCGTGCTGTTCACCCTGAATTTGACAATTTAGCCTGATCTGCCTTAGATTTTACACCTTAATACTGGCTTTGTCTTGTTTCGAACTGACTTTGTTCAGCCTGATATATTTCTGCATGCGAGTCGGCTTTCGGACCTGCTTTGTACCTTAGAATCAATTACTCAGCCTAAACCGTTCTGCATACGAATCGGCTTTCGGGCGTGCCTCTTAGCATCGGCTTTGTTCGGCTTTCCTTTAGAATTAACCCCTCAGCCAGATTCATCACGAATCAGCTTGTGGGTATTCACAATAGGATCGGCTAAACAGCCTGACCCAAAAAACCGATCGGCGTGCGACCATTGATGACGGCGCTTCGTCTCCCCGATTTGGCAACTGTTCCAGATTCAATAAACACGGATTAACTGCAACCTAAAATCCGCCGTGCCGTCTCACTTCCCAAAGAAACCGCCTCGGTGCCCGTGTTGTCTTATAAATAGTTGGCAGGCTTGAGGCAATATCACACGCCATCGTATCCGCCTCGCCGACCAACTCTCCCGGCCGCCTCCTTGTATCCACTTCGCTTCCGCTCCCTTAATCCTTGTTCACGACCATGGCCGGCGATGGAGACCGTGGGAAGCGCCCGGCGTCTGAGCCCACCGACGGCGATGAGATGGAACGGAACCTCCGCCGCATCTGGGCCAGCGTCGCCTGAATCGAGCAGACATTAGGGTAAGTTCAACCGTCAGCCTACCATCTCCTCGCTGTTTCTATCTGATTTGATCCGTTTCTGTAGTCACCAGCCATCTTTCGTCAGCGGCATTGCTGGCTCCTTAGCCGGCCTGAACACCCCTGCCCCCGGTGCTGATCCTCCTCGGGCAGCCCCAGCGGATGGTGACGCCGTTCCTGCAACTAGGACGGCCGCCCCGGAAACCCCCGCCGCTGGTGACGCCGCCGGGCCCTCTGCTCCTGTAAGGGCTCCAATCAGGTGTATGATGCAAGTCAGCGGACGGGGAATCCATAGCAGGTATCTTATTCTCCCTTTTCACCGATCTTTAAATCTGGCTAAGTCTGGGTGCCTGATCTGATGGTCCCTTTCAGCCAACGTCCCCCGCTCCATCTTCCTTCCGGCGCACCGATCGGCGCCAGTTCCTCAGTGCGTCGCACAGCGCCACAACCGAACCTTCCTCACGCTCCGACTCGCAGCACCACCTCCGGAGTGGAATCGAACTCGGGGTCATCTTCGAGTTCCCGCGACTCCTACACCGCCGCCGACGGCCGCCACTTCCATCATGAGATGGTGCGGTACCGTAATCTCTACTCCGAGGCCACCAAAGAAGCCGGTCGGCTGGATAAGGAGAACGAGGACCAGGCCGTCGCGTTCGTTGCCGCCAGCATCGATTTGGCGGAGGCGCGGGCCAACCTCGCGGAGTCGCAGGCCGCCGTGGCAGGTAATCTCTCGCTTTCTCCAACTGTGTGCACGGCGCATTTCCAACACTGACCTTCCTTGTCTATGCAGCCCTGATGGCGCAGCTGCACGAACTGCGCGTGGCTGCGGCGAACGTCACCGACGTCCTCCGCGCGCGGGGGCAAACGCAGGTGGAACAGCTTGCGGACGTGCACCACCGCGTCCGCCAGGTGGCGATGAGCGGCGTCCGTCACGGTGCCGCGGGAGCTCTGGCCGCCGCCCAGATCAACTCCGGCATCGTGCTGGAGAACGTCGAACCGGGGATTCGGGCAGGCCAAGACATGGAGGAGTTCGGCACGCTGATGGCCGCTTTCGCCCCTCATGCCGACGGTCTCTCCGTGTCCGTCGACGCCGAGGACGTGATCCGGGAGGGCGTCAATAATCCAAACCAGATTGTATTAGGCATTCTGATGTATATGATACTTCTGAACTCGTTATGTCCGAAACAATCCAATTTGCAAGACTGTATATTTTGCTTTTATTATTTTATTTTTTTGTTCTAAAGGCGATGCTTATCGCATCGGCTGTTACACCCCATCGAGGGTATTTCATTTTTGTGCTAAAGGCGACTCGTTACTACGATGTCGGCCATTTTTGTCCTGAAGGCGACCCGCTTGCACGGCATCAGCTGTTAGAGCCAGATTCACATGAATCGGCTATTATCCCCCAACTGGGATGCTAGGGTAGTATTTCTTCAGATGCTTCCCGTTGATGGCTCTGGCGAGTCTCTGTCCTTCCAAGTCTTCAAGGATGTAAGCATTACCCGGAGCGCATTCCACCACACGATACGGGCCTTCCCAGTTTGGCGACCATTTACCGAATCGGCTATCTTTTGTACCAATAGGCAGAATGACTTTTCATACTAGCTCTGATTCGGTGAAGCTCTTGCTTCTTACCTTAGTGTTGTAATACTTGGCCACCCGTACCTTGTTCTTTTCAATGTATTCCAAAGCCCTAAGCCGATGACAGTGCAAATCTTCTAAACTGTCCATCATAATGTCTTTGTATTCACCGGCTGTAAGCTTGTTTTGCAACGTGACACGCCGTGTCTCAGACTGAATCTCCCATGGCAAGACGGCAGCGTGTCCATAGACTAGCTCATAAGGTGAAGCCTTGATCGATCCATGCTGTGCCATGCGATATGCCCATAGTGCCTCGCTCAAATGCAAATACCATTTTCTGGGGTTCTGCTCAATCTTTTTCTTGATGACCTTGATCAAAATTTTATTGGAGGCTTCTGCTTGTCTGTTGGCTTGGGCATAATACGGCGATGAATTATAAATCTTGATGCCCATGTCGTCGGCAAAGGTCATAAACTCCTCTGAAGTGAACATTGTCCCCTGATCGGTTGTGATCGTCTGAGGAATGCCAAACCTGTAAATAATGTGCTCCTTTACAAATTCGATCACGTCAGCTGAAGTGGCATTCCTCAAAGGAATGGCTTCTACCCACTTGGTGAAGTAATCAGTCGCCACCAAGATCCATTTGTGACCCTTGCTCGATGGTGGGTAGATTTGGCCGATTAGATCAATACCCCATCCTCTAAACGGCCATGGTTTAATTATAGGATTCATAGCAAAGGCTGGAGACTTTTGTATATTTCCAAACTTTTGGCATTCTTGACACCCTTTATAATATTTGAAACAATCTTCCAGCATCGTAGGCCAATAGTAACCAGTCCTCCTGATGATCCACTTCATTTTGTGACATGATTGATGTGCACCGCAGACTCAATCGTGTGCTTCGCTCATCAGCTTCACTAATTCCTCTGTCCCTAGGCATTTGAGCAGCACTCCTTCAACAGTCTTGTAATACAACTGACCATCCAGCAACACATACTTGGTGGCTTTGTACCTTAGCTTTCTGTTGACCCATTGTGAAGGATTTGCCAGGTAACCTGCTATCTCGCCCCTCTAGTCATCAGCTGATTGCTCGCTGTTACAAATCTCCTGCATCGGCCGATAACCCGACGCGTTCTGCGCCAGCCGATTAGCTTCCTGGTTCTAGGCCCTGGGGATGTGACAGAGAAATACTGTCATGAACTTTTTGATGAGAGCCTGGCACTGATCATAGTAGCCTCTGAGTATCTCGTCTTTACATTCATACAAGCCGAGCAATTGGTTGATGACTAGTTGTGAATCGCCAAATACTTCAACTGCATCGGCTTTTGCTTCATGCAGAAGCTGAAAACCTTTCCACGCGGCTTCATATTCAGCCTGATTGTTTGTGACAATCGGCCCGATCTGGAAAGCATACTCAAAACACACACCCCGCGGTGAGATGAGCACTACTCCGGCGCCACCACCTTGCTTGCACGAAGAGCCGTCGAAGAACATAGTCCATGGCGCTATATCCGTTACATTAGCCGATCCTCCATGATGTTGCGTGATGAAATTGGCTATCGCCTGGCCTTTGACGGCCTTAGCCGATTCGAACATCAAGTCAAACTCTGAGAGCGACAGGATCCATTTGCCAATCCGACCATTTAAAATAGGCATCGAAAGCATATGCTTGATGACATCCTCCTTGGACACCACCACACACTCCGAGGCAAGCAAGTAGTGCCTCAACTTGGTGCATGAGTAGAATAGGCACAAGCACAACTTCTCGGTCAGTGTGTATCTTGTCTCAGGGTCAAGGAGCCGCCAGCTCAGGTAGAAAACTGCTCTCTCTTTCCCTTCAAACTCTTGAAAAAGGGCCGATCCAGTGGTATGGCTTTCGGCCGTCACGTACAACTTAAAAGGCCTCCCTGTCCGTGGCGGTACTAAGACAGAGGGAGTCTTCATGTATTCTCTGATTTCGTCAAAAGCCTTCTGTTGCTCGTCACCCCATTTGAACTCTTGATCATTCTTGAGCTTCAACAATGGTGAGAACGGCAGCACCTTCTCTGATAAGTTGGCGATGAACCTTCTGATAAAGTTAATCTTACCAAGCAAAGACTGCAATTCCTTCTTATTGGTTAAAGGTACAAGTTCATCGATCGCCTTCTTACTCTTGCTGCCGATCTCTATCCCTTTGCGGTGAACCATGAATCCCAGAAATTCGCCAGCCGACACGCCGAACGCACACTTGTTAGGATTCATCTTCAAACCATGTCTCCTTGTGCACTCCAGAGTGGCCCTCAAATCGGCCAGGTGATCTTTATTGCTCTTGGATTTCACCACCACGTCATCTATATAGATTTCAACGATTTTGCCGATCAACTTGTGAAATATATAATTCATAGCTGTCTGATAGGTTGCACCGGCATTCTTCAAATCAAATGTCATGACCACCCATTCAAACAAACCAAGCGCACCAGGGCACCTGAAAGAAGTTTTCGGGATGTCTTCATCAGCCATAAAAATTTGATTATAACCAGCATTGCCATCCATGAAGCTAATAACCTGGTGCCCAGCAGCCGAGTCTACCAACATATCGGCTATTGGCATAGGGTAGCCATCCATCGGTGTAGCTCTATTTAAATCCCTGAAGTCAATACAGACTCGCAATTTACCATTTTTCTTATACATGGGGACGATGTTCGATATCCACCCGGCATATCGGCAAGCTCGAATCAACTTGGCTTCTAACAGCCTCGTGATTTTGGCCTTAATGTCGGGTAGAGCGTCCTCTCTAAAATGACGTGGAGGCTGCTTGTGTGGCCGAAACCCTGGCTTGATAGGTAGCCTGTGCTCAACAATAGATTTATCCAATCCAGGCATCTCATAATGTTCCCAGGCGAAGCAATCTTTGTACTCCTTCAGCAGTTGAATCAGCTCCTGCCTGAACTCCGGGTCTAAATTGGCGGCAATAAACGTCGGCCTTGCCCTGTCGCCAGGTTCAACATCCACTTCTTCGAGCTTGTCGGCCGACGTGAATCCTTGCCCCAACTTACCCTCTGTGCCATCGATCGGATTCTCTATTTAATAAAAAGACTCAGAGCCGATTGCCCTGATCGGCTGTTGACTCTCATCGCTGACCTTGATGGAGCCTCCTTCCCAAGCCTTGCCAGAGAAACAATCATGATCCCCAGCTTCCCAGTATGTGGCATCCGCCGTCGCCACGCTGACCGAGTCGTCGACCGGAACCACTTCGACCTCATCGCCATGCCACTGAATGAGGCACTGATGCATGGTTGATGGCACGCAGCAGTTGGCATTAATCCAGTCGTGTCCGAGCAGCAAGCTATAGGCACCTTTACTGTCGATCACGAAAAAGGTAGTAAGCAGTGTCTTCTTTCCCACTGTCAGCTCGACGTTGATTGCCCCCCGAGTATTGGAAGAATTGCCCCCGAAATCCTTGAGCATTAGATCAGTTTCTATTAGATCATCGGGACCCTTGCCTAGGTTGCGGAATGTAGTGTAGGGCATGAGATTGACAGTGGCGCCGCCGTCCACCAGCATCTTCGTCATGGGCATGCCGTCGACATAACCTTTGAGATAGAGGGCCTTCAGATGTCGATTCTTGGCCGGCTTATCAAAAGTAGCTTGCTGTGCGAGCACTAACTTGGCCACTCCTTCTGATCCCGAATCGTCTGAGTCGGAATCGGTATTGTACTTCCTAGCTCTGAACTCTACAGGCAGCATAAACACCATCTGTGCATCGGCCACAGCCTTTCCATTATTTTGTGAAGGCTTTTCGCGCCACACCTGTTTGGCGCGCCCCTCAGCCTGGAGCTCCCTGTTCCCGAGCCGCTGCACCCAGCGCCTTTGGCTTCTAGTTAGATCCCCCGGGCACCACTGGTTCTCTTGCCAAACCGGCTGTCGGCGTTCAACTACCGCCTCATCAAGCCGATCGCGCAGGTCCCTTTTTTCATGCCGATCCCGCGGGCTATGGGGTCTCCCCAGCCTCTGGTGCACGGACCGGCGGTTGACCTGGGACTGCCTGTACTCTCAGTACTGATCGCTGCATTCTGGACAGTTGCGCAGCGTAGGCAATCTCAAGCCTTCGTTCCAGCAGTGTCGGAAGAATGGGCAATGCCAGTGATCCTCCTCATCTTCCCGGTGGCGAGCCATTTCTTCGTGATAGCGCGCCTCTTCTTCCTCGCGGAGCCATCTGCGGTACTCCTCTTCTTCGCGCTGCAGCTGCCTCTGATGATCTTTCTCTTTCTGTCGCCGCCACTTATTCAGAAGGTGCTGGTGCGTGGGCCTCCTGCTCTTGGTGCCGCTGGACTCTCCCTGCTCCAGCTGCCTCTGATTCTGCTCCCTCCTTCCTTTGATTAGCGCTAGCTCCTCAGCTGTGATTTGTGCATCGATATCAACTGAGGAGTTCTTCTTGGCCCGTTCGGAGGTTAACACCTTTACTTTGGTCAGAGGATTTGCGATCTGGACCATGTTCTGGCCCTTCAGGAATGGGAATTTGTCGATCTTCATCTTCCCCTTGGGAGGGGCCTCAAATTTCAACAGGTCGCGCCTAATAGCATTCTGGATTGCTGCTTTGAAATTGCGGCAGTTGTTTGTGGAGTGTGAGGTGAGGCCATGGTACTGGCAGAACGGTTTTCCCTGCAAATCTTCAGGAGACGGCTTAACGTAATCAGCCGGGAAGGTAATGTGGCCCGCACTGACTAGCAGGTCGAAGAGCTTGTCCAGCTTGCGTGTGTCAAAGTCGTATTGATCTTCTGCGCTCCAACCCTTCGGCACGGCCATGGGCTTTGTACCCCATTTGAGCTCAACAGCAGCCACTTCTTCATTCTCCCCATCTTCTGAGTCAGAATTACAGACGTAGGCCGACTGCTTGTATTTCGATTCTTTCTTGAAGCTCTGGGCCTGCTGCTCTAATGCGGCCACCCTCTGCATTACCTCGCTGATGCTGTTGAAGTTGGTGCCCACCAGTTTTTCTTGGACGTGTGGGAGCAACCCACTGACCACTATCTTGGCGAGCTGCTTGTCGTTCAGGTTCAAAGAGTAACACATGTTCCTGGTCTCCCTGAACCGCTTGATGAAAGCCGATCCAAGTTCATTCGGCTTTTGGCGCATGTTGGTGAGATCTGTGATGTCTTTCTCCCCAGTGCCAGAGAAGAAGTAATTATCGAACTTGGTCTCCAGATCTTCCCAACCTTGAATCGAGGCAGGCTCCATAGATGCGAACCAGCTAAACGCCGGCCCTGTCAGTGATAGCGGAAAGAGCCGGACCCTGTGAGCTACCTCATATGAAGCTTTGCTGAGCTGGGTCAGGTAACGGCTGATGTGTTCCATGGTGGTGATGTCGTCCTGCCCACTGAACTTGGAGAAGTCGGGCAAGCGATACCTGGGCGGTAATGTCACTCGGTCGTACCACTCGGGGTAAGGACTATACTTGATTCCAGTCCCGGTCTTCCGGCTGCAAACCGAACGTATCACGGAGCATGGCACTCATCTGCTCCAGCAGCTGATTGTTGGGCGTCTGGGCATACCCCGGATGCGGCGCTGCCTGAAGGTCTTGATATGTGATCCCCTCATGGTATCCAGGAGTTAGGTTGGCCGTGTCTGCCGCCGGCGTATTTCTAGCCGTCGGGTTCACTGCTGATGAGTTCATCGAGTTCACCGTCTGCCCAGTGGCCTGCATGAAAGCGGCGAGCTCCTCCGGAGTATGATCTTTGTATAATCTGGGGGAAGCTGCTATTTTTTGAGCCGAACCGGCCGCAGTGGCACCCTGCACTGGTGTTTTCGGCTGGCTCGGCTGTTGCGGTGAGGAATTGGAGGTCCCTGCCGCTGCTTTGGATCTGCATCTTCTGCGGGTATGTTAAAGTAAACTGGGCCCAAAGACTCCCAATCCTGCCGCTTGAGAACGTTCGTCATGATGTTATAGAATGTTTGCAGGAAGGATTTATGGTGATGGCCGACTGCTGAATAGGCGGCCTCCCAGGTCGCTTCTTCCAGCATCTGTTTGAGGTCGGCCTTGCACTCCTCTTCAGATTTATCAGAATGGCCGTCCATGATCCACCTTGGGAATGCATTCTTCTTCACTATAGAGCCATCACGCTGCTTGCTGAATGAGAGCAGGCAGGCATCAGCGAATTCTTCAACGATCTTGTTCAGCACGGCCGCGTCCTCCTCGCTGAGATCTTCGACCCTGACCCTGAGGACACCGTCATCCCTGGAGGATCCGTCAGCCGTAGACTTCCCCTTTGCCATGGTCTTCAGTGAATGTCCCACCAGGCGTGCCAAAAAGTGTGTTGGCGCAAAAAGTGGTTCCCTAAGCCCAACACACCAGCGAAGCCGGAAACGACCCTTGAAGGCAGTAGAGCTCTCGCAGATCCAGCTAGCTTCGAACCCGGTCTGAGAGTGTCAGTAACACCCAAGCGTGCCAGTCAATTTGACCTGCAATTGACAAGGAAACAATAGTAATCAGTAATCACAGGGCGGAACTAACCGGTGTGTCCAGGTAGTTCCAATTATGTGGCTCTGAGAGCCGATTCAATCGGAGATCGCCTAGAAGGCCGATTCCGTCATGTTATGAACCGATAGTATAATAATGAAGTAAAACGGCTATCAGGATACTCATGTGAAGATAATAACGTGCTAGCCGATCTAATTCAGTTAATGTGCATAAAAGAAAATAGATCATGTGTACAGATCTAATCTGTACATCAAACAAGCAGAGATCGGCTAAAGCTGGTCTAGAAGGCCGGCGGCATTAGCAAACCCTCTTCACTAAGTTCACCAAGTCTACTTTCACCTGGTCTAACGGCCAGCGGGCTTCGACAAACCCAGCAAACAAAGCTAGATCGTTTGATATCCAAATAAGTCTATATACACGATCTACTCGTGAGAGCATAACTGGATCGGCTCTTTAGCCGATACAGGGTCCATGAAGCACGAACGAATGCTAGCGTAGCCATAAACAGACTTCGAATTAAAGCAAGTCTAATCTAGTGAAAACTTGTTTAGGTTAAACCTGTTCCACCGGATGACGCTCAGTTTAACTTAAACAAGGACACAAAAATAAGACTTACGATAACCTCAGAACCACTCATGTCTCAACTAGAACGGAACGCACAACATGTAACGAACAAGATTGATAGGGAATTAGCCGATGTAAGCACGAAACCGATCATCATGGTAAAATAGGCATAAGAAGGCATAAACGACGATTAGATACAAGTAAATCTAAGGCCAAATCTATCAATCTTGATCGGGCAGAGAGATGTTATATTGATAAATAAACAATAAACAACAAATAACATCTTGATAACTTAATGAATCTAACTAAATTGCCATATTTAGCTAGAGCTGATAACTAATCCATGCATGCAAACTATCTCAATCCATAGTCTGTCTACCGGATGACATTAACTAATAGACTAATCAAGCAAGCAAACACGAATCGATAACTAATTCGCGCGTGAAAACCGTCCTAATCTGCATCTCGTCCACCGGATGACGGTTAACACAGATTAATCGGGTAAACCAACGTGAATCATCCTTGACTCACTATGCTTCCCGCGTCCACCGGATGACGCCAAAGAAACAGAGCTTAGCAAGGACCCTGGTCCGCCATGCTTCCACGTCCACCGGATGACGCTAAAAAGACATAGTTTAACAGAGGGTTGACGATACTTACAAGCAAGCCTGCGTCCACCGGATGACACCCAGCCTGGATGAAGTAACTCGCCGGACTCGACTGACTCTAAGGTTTGTTGGCCGGAGCCAAAAGTTGTGTTGTATTGATGTTGTTGTATGTTTTACAATGGCTGAGGGCTTATATTTATACCCTGAGCGTAGATAGAGTCCTAGTCGAATTACAACTCATCAATAGATAAGGAAACCAACAAACTATCCTATATCTAAGGTAACTTAGAGTCCCACCTTCCCTTTCATAACGGACTCCGATCATGATCGCATCTTGGCGGTGCGGACTCTGGATGACGTCACCAATACCGACGCTGCACGCCTCCTGTCACCTTCGCCCGATAACCGATTCACCGTGCAATCGGCTATTTTCCTTCCTTCCGCTGGACGGAATCTGCTTCTGAGATCAGCTATCTTCCTCCGGTATCAGCTATCTTCCTCTGGCATCGGCTATCGTCTCCCAGCCCAAAATTTGGGGTTAACAACAGTTAAATATACAGCAGCATCGAGGCCACGAGTTTTTTCTTCCACTTGCAGAGAAATCACAGTTTTTTCAGGTTAAATCCCCTCCGTGGGAAAGAGTTGCACATCTGCAGTCCAAGAGTGCCGCCGCCGGCTTCGCCTCTTCCTCTAGTTGGTCTTCTCGCTCTTCGGTGGTCCCCTGCGCATATCCGCTCTTCACTCGGTCGTTGTTCACGCCAGGGGTAGTGCGAGCGGACCACTCCGACCACATGGGCAGCCACGTTCTCGGCGGCATCGGTGCAGAAAGCTTTGAAGAACTGCAACTCCTGTTGACTATGACGGATGATGTCAAAAGGTCCTAGCGCTCCAGCAGGCGGATCGGCAGGGGCATATTCGATGATGTCAAGGATGGGTTTAATCCCATCCGCCAATGCATCAAATCGTCCATCGGCAGCCTCAAGATGCTGCACCAAGTCGTTCACCTGTGTCCGGTTCCTCTGATCCATTTCTACAAGACCAGGAAAAGTCAACAAGATGGGGAAAAACAAGCCATGTCCGCAAAAAACTCACCAATACGGGTTTCTTCGTTCCTCCGAGCAGCTTCTCGCAACATCGCCACTTCATCTTCCAATTCCTTGTCTGCATTAAACAAGAAGGGGTTTTCAGCAACACCTCGTCAACTCAATAATTACACAACCATGTGAAGAGGATGGAAGTACTTCGTCTCATTGATCCCTCGAACAAATCATGAAGATCTGCACGGCAAGACTCCATATTTAAGAAGAGAAGAAATGGCTACGGCCAAAAGAACAAGCTTTAAGGTGGCTATCACACCTTTCTTTTCCTGCAGCAGTTTCTGCTTGGATTCCATCAGATCAACACAGTGCTCCTGGTATGTGTCTCGCTGCTCGCGCAGAACTACCATCTCTCTGACCAGACAGTCCACCTCGCTCTGCAATTCTTCATTTTTCATCGCGGCTTCAACAAGGCGATGCAAAGTCTGCCGATGGTCCTCAACAGTGTCATAGACCGCCTGTTCGACAACAATGAAATGATCAACAACATATAAAATCCAGACAATTATTCAACGGAGAGGAATACGTCACCTGAACGCGCGAAGACAGACGACCCAGACGGCCAAGCACGTTCCCAAAGTCCACTCGAGTATCACGGATGTCAGTCTTCAAGGCTTCAATTTCTTTGTCTACCAGCTCCTCCTCTACCGCAATCGCATAGGTGTCGTTGACTCGCCTGAAGGTCCGAAACAAGGGCGGAGGCTCTACCTGGAGAATCTCTTCCACGTCCGGATCCATCGGGGCAGTGCTCGATGACGGCCGATCATAATGCCTCGCCCTTGACCCTGAACCAGCACCGGCGTCCGTATCCGCATCTAGACCGGCGTCAACCAGCGGCACCAAGCCACTCGGATTTGGTGTGGATGCACGATTTCTCCCACCATTGGACCGCTGCTCTGTCTTCCGGGCTGCTGGGGAGGTCGGCAGCATAGGGGCAGATTGTGGCAACTGCTCGGGTGGCGGTGTCGGCTCCCGTGCGCTTGGCTCTGGCTGCACCTCCGGTGGCCTCTCCGGCAACTCATGGTCTGAAGGCCACCTAGCGGTGATGCCACCACCACTTCCATCCTTCGGCGGCTCGTCACTAACAGCTCCCCCGTCCATCCTTTTTTCAACATCTTCGGTTGAAGGGTCCCTAGGAAAATAGGGATCTTATTATTAAAGCTGGACAAAATGGCTACTCAACGAAGAAGTATCAAGACATGCATACTCACAGTTCAGAACGACGACGCTTCCGTGCAAAGCTCCTCTTTCGACCAGAAGTCCCTTCATCACCAGGGTTCTTGACCGGTGAGTTTCCTCCTTTCTAACGTTTTGGCGCCGGTTCTTCATCGTTGCTCGAGTCCGGGATCACTGCCTGGCGGCGGGGTAGCTCACCGGATATCTTCACTGGCTTGTCCGATTTTCGAGCACCACCACTCGACGATCCAGCTTTCTCCGGCATAGCCTGCTTACCGCGAGTAGCTGTTTGAGACAAAGTCTCTTGATCTTCTTCATCGACATCATCCTTTTCACCTCTCGAGGGTTCCGCACGACCTTCCTCTTCAGCACCGGGATGATATCGACAATGCGGGATCACGCCCCGAGGCCACTCAGCGACCGGCACATCGGAGAAGTATACTTTGCGCTCCTGCCCATGGATCTTCACCCAATCAAATGAATACCAATAAGCAGAAATCGACGAAGAAATTCAACAAGAAAAGAGACTTTACGCAAGCCGCGTACCTCCGGGGGTGGATTTTCAATTTGGAACGGCTTCTGTTGTCCACGATTATCAATATGGGTGTCTTTGTCAAATAGTTCCTCCAGTCTTATCGTGGCTTCAGTAGTGGATAAATCGTCAGCAACCTCCCTAGTTGGATCAGAGTGGCCAACCCATTCGAATGCAGGGTGGATTCTCTCCTTACATGGCTGCACTCGGCGCCTGACAAAGCTGGCGGCAACTCCAATTCCATTCAGATTCATATTCCTTATAATTTCCAGCAGTTCATTTACTTGCTCCATTTCATCTGAAGTGGGTCTGTTCAACCATCTTGATTTTTTCTCCGGCATCCGGTCTACAGCATTGTGAACAGGCAGATCTTGATTTGGGATGTAAAACAATCGCTTGTTCCAATATCGCAGACTAGTATTGAGTGGGATATAGCGGTATTGAGCTGACATCCCGTCTCGGGTTTTGAGGTACACTGCCCCGGCGGCTCGGGAACCTCCGTCGCTGGACTTCACGAGCATGTACAGATGGCGGGATAGATTGAAATGGGGAAGGATACTAACGAAGGCCTCACAAAAGTGGATAAAGATACACACATGGAAGATGGAGTTGGGATGCAAATGGCATAGAGAAATCGCATAATAGTCAAGAAGCTTTCGAAGGAAGGGATGACAAGGAACACCAAATCCGCTGAAGAAAGTAATCGGCAAAAACAGTCATTTCGCCGGTGTTGGGCACAGGGTACGGCTCAACTCCCGAAGGCCTCCACCCTGCGGTGGCACGATCTGGCAGCAACCCTTTTGCTACCAACCCCAGAATGGCCTTCTCCGTCATCGTGGAAGGTTGCCACTCGTTATCCATGCGGAACTCCCCAGGCTGCGGTTCTTTTGTTTTCTTCGGGGGCACGCGTGTGCTCTTCCTAGGGCCCATTTTCTTGAAATTTCTTGGGGATTTGGAATGGCGAAAGGATGAATTGGAGATATTCAAGAGGAATTGGATTTTGGCTCAAGGGTGTGGAAACCCTATATGGCGGCGGGTTGTGGCAAGCAGTAGCGGTCGCTCGAAAAGGGACGTCGTGTCGATTCAAATGGAAGAATGCGAACCGTTGCCAGTCATTTCTAATATAAAGGGTAGTGCGTCGTTTCAAGTATTCACATAAAGACTTTTCAATACTTTAAAGACATATCATCATCGTCAAGCTTCTCCGAGCAACAAAGTTGCTCGGGGACTTCGTCGACATCGTCAAGTGTTTTCGAGTAGCAAAGCTGCTCGGGGACTCCGCCGTCTTCGCCAAATGTTTCGGAGCACCAAAGCTGCTCGGGGACTCCGTCGTCTTCGCCAAGCGTTTTGCTGCTCGGGGACTTCATCGCCTTCGCCAAGCGTTTCCGAGCACCAAAGCTGCTCAGGGACTCTGTCGTCTTCGCCAAGAGTTGCCGAGCACCAAAGCTGCTCGGGGACTTTGTCGTCTTCGCCAAGCGTTTTCGAGCACCAAATCTGCTCGGGGACTCCGTCGTCTTCGCCAAGCGTTGCCGAGCACCAAAGCTGCTCGGGGACTTCGTCGCCTTCGTCAAGCGTTTCCGAGCAGCAAAGCTGCTCGGGGACTTCATCGTCTTCGTCAAGCGTTTTCGAGCAGCAAAACTGCTCGGGGACTTCGTCGTCTTTGTCAAGCGTTTTCGAGCAATAAAGCTGCTCGGGAACTTCATCGCCTTCATTAAGCGGATCACATAATCAGCAAAAATACCAATGTTGACCCTGACACCACGTGACTACGTCACCTACTATCAGGCTCGGCGACTAAGTGGATACACTTCACCTTGTGGTGAAGGTATTGGCTCTACCGTGCCAAAAGTGGATACACTTCACCAAGGACAAAGATTCTTCAATTTTTTTCTGAGCTCCTTACATCCGTCTAGTTAAGCGACTCTGAAGATCCGCACCTCCCGACGAATGCAAGGTGCTCGGGGACTAGCTATGGGGTATAGACCCATATACCCGCATGGCTATACAAAGGCCAAGTCATCCGATCAGGCCCGGACTGCCAAGGACGCGTCGTCTACACGTTCTCCAGAAGATCACGTATATCCGCCGAAGTCTTAGCGGACAAGGAAATAGCTTTCCTAATATCTAGCCGATTAGTTTCCTTACTCGGCTAGGATTGTAATCTGATATATATGGTAAAACCGACTTGTAATCCTGCCCCCCAGACTATATAAGGCGGGCAGGGGATCCCCTCGATCCAAGATCATCTACTAGCAATACAATACAACACGCAGAACGTAGGGTATTACGCCTTGCGGCGGCCTGAACCTGTATAAATCTTATGTCTTGCGCTTACTACGCAACTCTTGCTCGTCTCAGGCGCACCTTCACCGATCATCTACTATCTTGGGCATACCCCTCGGTAGACTATCGCCGGTATTCCGTCGACACCTTGTGTCTTGGTTCGTATAAGCATGTCTAACCCCTTTGCTCTTATTGTCTCATCTTATATGAATCAAGATTTGAAAACCTCACTCTTCTAAATCTATTTGAGGTTGTTGTCATCAATCACCAAAAAGGGGGAGATTGCAGCATCTAGGCCCTAATAGTTTCGGTGATTAATGACAACAAGGAGGTTATTATGACTAACGTGTGTTTTGCAGGATAACCTAGAGGTTAGGTCATAATAACATGCAGGTTCAAGCCCCTAGCGATGGAATTCGATTTGGTTTTCAAAGGACAGAAGACAAGATGGAGATAGGCCAGTTCTAAGTGACGTTTGTTGTTGGGAGGCACTTAGAGTAGTTTAGGTCATGTTTTTTACTTTGGCCGTACTATTAAGGGGGGTTTGAATGGGTAGCTTGATCTAGACTTGGCTAGGAGATGGTAGTGTGGTGCACACTTATCAAACCTAGGCCTAGTGAGTACAGAGAGGTCTGGTGAACTATTTGGAACAAACTCCGTTTTGGAAAGTTGTCATTTCGGCGAAGTTTTGGGCCAAAAAGTTGCACCAGACGCGGGCCAGAGCGTCCGGTGCAGTCTCAGAGTGTAGTGGACACTCAGTTGGAACCACCGGACGCGCAGTGGTTACTGTGCGGTCGTCCGGTGCTATACCTTGGGTTAGGGCTTAGCACTGGACAACCACCGGACGCTGCACCGGACAAAGCCGGGAGCGTCCGGTGTCCACTCAGAGAGGTTCTAGAGAGGGATTTTGGCCACCGGACGCGTCCGGTGCTACACCACCGGACAACGTCAGCGTCCGGTGCATTCAAAATCTGCGGGTACAGTAGCCGTTGAAGGGGGCACCGGACAACCACCGGACGCGTCCGGTGTGAACTTAAGAGCGTCCGGTGCACTCGAAAACAGAGGGCTTTGTGCCTAACGGCCATGGGCTTGTGTGGGGGTATTTATACTCCTTGTGCTCGTCCATGGGAGGTCTCTTGCCACTTCAAAGAGCTGAACACACTTTGAGACCTTGTGAGATTGCAAGAGCCCTAGGGAGGGTGAGTGAATTGCTAATTCGAGTGAGCTTCTTCCCTACAGTTGATCAAGAGTGAATTCTGTGCATCCATCCATCTCTTTGGCCTTATTTGGGTCAAGTGAGAGTTCGAGCTTGTTGCTCTTGGTGATCGGCATCACCTAGACGGCTTGGTGGCGATCGGAGGTTTGATGACCTCTTGGAGAGCTTGTAGGCGGCCCAAGCCAAGCTTGTGAGCGGTTGTGGGCGATCCACCGCGCCGGAGAGGCAAAGGATCAGCCCGTAGAGAGCGCTTGGTCCTTGCGAGGATCAAGGGGGAGCTACACCCTTGCGTGGGTGCTCCAACGAGGACTAGTAGAGAGTCCTGACTCTCCGATACCTCGGGAAAAACTGGCTTTGTCTTTCTATCTCATTTACATTCTCGCAATTACTTTGTGCTCTTTATATTCCTAGAGTAGAATTTCTTGTTTTGGACTTGGCTCTAGGTTGCTCAACTTGTTTTAGGCTTAGATCAACACTTGTGCACTTGTGGGGTGAGATTGGGCAAATGGCGATAGGTTGAATTGTATTTCGAAAAATTTACTAGTTGCCCAATTCACCCCCCTTTTGGGCATCCTCGATTCTTTCAATGCGCTCATATGATCAAGATCCACGTACACTCCACGTATAAATATGCTAACTCTTACACTGAGGGTTATGCAAAACATGCCATCTATCCACCAAATAATTTCAAAACTCCATGTGCCATAAGGATACTCTCTCTTAATTTTATTTGCTAAAGAGGAGGACATGGGCTATGCAAAAATATTTTGTTAAAAAAAGGGGTACATAATGCCCACAGAAAAATAAAAAAAAAAGAGAAAACAACGGGTACAAAGATGTCCGTCTGAGCGAAAACAATGGGTACAAAGATGCCTGTCAGAGAGAGATAGCCCATATATTCCAATTGATGCAAAGGAAGAGAGTCATGCATAAAGGAGTTCAAAAAAAAGAAGAAAATTTCCCGCACTTGCACATCTCGGTCAAGGTGTATGATTTGCATTTCCTTGGATCCAGCTTTTGACCTAGCAAAATTGTGTGATGATTAAGAATATCATTTGAGGAGCTTGCTTTTATTTTTAAAAAATCTTCAAAATCTCTGGAAAGAAAGATGATCAAAGGATAAGAAAATAGCAGTTCTATACCGTCGTTCTATCTTGCAACCGCCAAGACTTGGAAAAGCTAAAAGCACCACATGGATTGAGGAAAAGGGTGAGTGATTTCTAACTTATTCAATTCAAAGTAGAATGTTTTGTTGTACACATGGTACCATTGAAATATAATCGATATTGTGGCAACTCTGAATTATTTTTGAGATGGCTGAAGCCGGGAGAGAAAAGAGTTGATATGGCTGTTTACAGAACTTCCGGTTCGGCCTGTATTTATTGAATAGTGCAGAATTGCCAGATCAAGAAAGAAGACTATCCAATCAGAATAGTTCGAAGTATGAAAATTCATACTCCGAACTTGGAGGGCATGTGTTTATACCAAAATTTGATTTAAAAATATTTCTCAATATATTTGCAGACGTATGGTGTTCAGGTGCTCTTCACTGACCAGGAAAATATTGTTTCGGCCACGTCCGGTTGCGTATTTAGAAGCAGGCCAAAATATTTCAAGAAAGGGAATAATTGGCCATTATTCTGTATGTCACATAAAGTGTAAGAAAAGGCTGGAATAATCAATTTATGCAAGGATACTCGGCAAGGAAAGCGCGTGATCGAAGGAGAGAGATTTAATGGTGTACGTGCGCATGCAAATAGTTGGACGAGGCTCATGCATCCAAAGGAAATGAAGAAGGTCTGATTAATTGGGACACGTTGTGCATTCGTACGGGGGACCAGCTATGTTGCCGTAATCAAGTGGAAGACCAGTTTCACCATTAAGGAAAGGAAAAGTCGGCGGCAAGGATCAGACTCCACGCAAGGATCAAAGCTGCATCTGGGTATTTCCTTTTTTAATAGATAGTTGGTTACTCTGACGTGTATTATGCCGCCAGAGCCCAGGCACCCTTATAAATATAACGAGGTACGGCATATTGTATCTATTAATCAATCAATACAACTCTTTCGGCTCCGGCTAAAAACCCTAGAAGTAGGAGTAATGTAGTTTTTCGACGAGTTCTTCATCACAAACGAGGTTGTCAACCGGTGGACATTTAAGTTTGTTTGTAAGTACCGTCACCGCTTGTTTATCTCGTACGGCCTGTGCGATTCTGCCTCGCACCCCACTGCTAGATAGATTCAAGTAGTGATCGATCCTCATCTTGATCCGAGCAATCCTTGAATCAGATTGTGGGTTAGTTATCGGCTCTAACTGAAATTGGTATGTTTAGTTAGATTCATCAAGTTACCGATGTTGCTTATGTTTATTTATTTTTAGCATCATCCACTGCCCAATCTTGATCCATTTCTTATCGGCATAAATCCTCTATATCTATCTTGCTTAATGAATGAATAATAATCGAGTATCATGTTTAAGCGAGTAGATTTATTTATTATCAGCCGGTTGTTGGTATTTATTAAGTGCAAATAGAATATGAAAGATTCTGCAAGCGCATAGAATACCATTGTACCATTTTACCGTGAGTATTCCAGGTATCGTTATTTATATTTTACCACAGGGAAACAATGATTAAAGAAGTTTGATAGTTAACCATCATGTGTCTACTAATTAATACACCAACTAGACTAAAGTAGGGGTAAGTAATAAATGATAGAAGTTATGCTTAAATGACATAGACACACAGGAGAATTTTATTATAAAAGAGTAGAGAGTTAAAATGAAGAGGACAACGGGAGAGTTCAAGGTTCCTAAGTACTTCTCTATTACTGGGGTTCTATAATTACTTATTCATTGTAGATAAAGTAATCACACAATAACACTTTTGGACATCAGAACACTAGCCATGGAACGGGATGAGAAACGGACTAGGAAGCTCTGACTACGGTCCTACAAACACCAACCCGAACATGGTGGACTATATCGGCCATCAGGGATGTCCCCACCTGGGGCTACCATAACTATCCGAAGGGCTGGGTGCAATCTCAGGTAACCTATAGGTTAAACACCATATCTAGTCTAACGATTACTACTCTAATCATGCGTGATAACTAGAGCACCCGATGCAGGCGGAGATCCTATGCTAAAATATAACAACTATACTAACCAATCAAATTCAAGGCATAAAGTAAATAGAGAAGATAAATATATTAAACCATAAGTCTTACAAAGATGAGATACAAAGATATACCAGACCCATGAAGACTTCTCCAGAACCGAAGTGCAGCTCCGCTCTTCTTAACTCTCAACTAGAACTAATCTACTACATTGGAAAGTCTAGCCCTAATTCTCTGGAGTTGAGAGATTATCCATTCGAGGGACGCCTCTACAACTTTATAATGGTGCCCCTGACTTGGGGGGTCCTGGGTTCATTATATGGGGCGCCTGGACTCCCCTCCACCTTGGGCAAGGGATGTGGTACTAAACCTTTCCATCAAGTGCACATAGGTCTTAATGGGCCAAATTCTGATTTGAGCCCAATTAATCCCGCAGCCTTTAATTAATCTCGCAGCTCAGGTTATAGAATCTTCTAGTGTTTGTAAAATCCATATCTCTTTATTCAGAACTCCAAAAATTACAAACCATAGGTCCGTTTCGATCGTTTTGACGAGCTCTATGCAATGGTGAACTCCAATTCCTCATTTGAGATACTTTTAATTGGTGAAAAATTAAATATCCCTTCATACCCTGCAAAACAAGTGAGAACACCAAAACTAGTGGAACTTGTTAGAATCAAACCCTATAACTATGTTGTGAAGTGTTTTATGCCCTTGATTCATATTTAGTTGATAGATAAAAATGAGCAATAACTAATGTCAACAAGTTCCCCCAAGTTTACCCTTTGCTAGTCCCTTATCAAAGCCAAACTTTATCATATATCAAAAGTTATAGGTACCCCTCACAAGTATTTAGTTTTAAACCAAAAAGTACTAAGGATTAGAGTAGACCAAACTAACCTTCAGACTTACCTCAAGCTCTGTTACTCAACTCTTATCCTACAGTTTTTGCAAGTTTTTTTTGTTTTTTTAAAATAAAGCTAGAGATTCCTTTGTATGACCCTCTCAAGTCTCTCAATATGTGGTATTTGTGGATCCTTACCATGGCAATAGTGATGCATATCTTCTCTCTTTCTCTCACCCTATAACAATGGAGCCCAGAATGGCCAACTTCTCCACAGACTTCACACATCATGTGGGTCTCCATGACTTGCACGGTCTCAGGTGTACGCATCCTTTCGCAATTTTCTAGCCTTTTGGCCAGTAGGTCCACTTTAGCTGTAATCATGTCAGCTTCCTTTAACGAATGCATACCTCGCTTCTGCGGTTGCAGACGTTCCTCGTTGCTCCCTTGATTGGATACCATCTTCTCTATCAAAGCCTTCGCATCTGAAACTTTAAGAGAAAAGAATGCTCCACAGGCGGCAGCATCTAGATGGCTTCTATCAAGAGGGGTTAATCCATGGTAGAAGTTTTGGATCAAAAGTCAATCCTCCATACCATGGTGTGGACAAGCAGCGACATACTCTTGCATTCGTTCCCAAGCCTCAGAAATCGATTCATCGGCTTGTTGTTGGAAACTAGAGATCTTATTGCGAAGAGTATTGGTCTTGCCTAGAGGAAGGAATTTCACTAGAAAAGAGTTGGAACACTTTTCCCATGTGTCCACATCATTTCGGTTCATATAGAACCATTGCTTGGATTTTCCTAACAAGGAGAAAGGAAAGAGTCGCAAACGAATTGCGTCTGGGGCTACTCCTTTAATGGTAAAGGTGCTGCATATCTCCAAGAAATGTTGGACGTGTGCATTAGCATCCTCATGAGCCATACCACAAAATGGGCTAGCTTGAACCATTATGATTAATGCGGGCTTTAACTCAAACTGAGTGTTCGCCTCGATAACACCAGGGCTTGTTGCTATATTAGCAGCAGAAGGTGCAGAGAATTCACGGATAGTCCTTTCGGTCATATTCGTGATTCTAAGGATAACTATCTAGACTTGACTCAAAACAAAGGAATTCAACAGTTGCCTTCCCCGGCAACGGCGCCAAAAATGATTGTTGACAGTTACTAACGATATCAAAAGAATGGTAGCCAAATCTATCCTCTAGTAATGGCAACAATACTTCTCAACGCAATCAACAGGGTTGTCAATCCCTATGCTCAAAGTATGTGATTGTTGGCCAAAAATGCTATGGGTAACTTATAGGATAGGTGATGGGATTCTGCAAGCGCACAGAACTATCGTGTAGCACTTTACCTGGGAGTACCAGGTGTCGAATTTATATTTTCCCAAAGGAAGGCGGGGTTTGTGATTCCAAGGATATGATAGTCAAGGATCTAGATATAGATAAATGGGGTAATAACCTTAGTAAGGATAAATCAATGAAGTATAACTAAGATGGAAACACGCACTAGGTAGCTCTGGAGTTTTTGGGAGAGAACTCTATCTCAGTAAAAGATCAAATGATTGTTATACCAAAGAGACTTCTATACTTGGGACACGCAAAGTCCTAAACTCGCCGCGGTTCGACTGATTAGGCACCGTACGTCCCGAAGTCCTACGCTTATACCGGATACTAGGCCGAACGTGGTGGAATACAGAGGATCCTAGGGCTGTCACCACCTAGCACATACCACTACTATCCGTGGGCCTAGCGGCACTCAAGGGTAAGCTATAGCCTAAGCACCTCGCTTAATATATAAAACTTACTACTCTAACTCTGGCCAAGGAACTAGAGCACTCTAACCAAGCAATGAGCAAGTATAGATCTACTTAAAGTAAAATAATAGTAAATAAAGAAGGGGATCTTTATTACCGATAAGAGTGAAGAACACCGCAGAGGAGGTCGCCGACAAGCCCGGCTCCACCACAGACTTCTTCCTTCTCTCGACTTCTCTCCAACGCTCTACTCTCTAGTGTTTCTTGTGTGCTACTAGGTGTTGCTTCGTGTTTCTACGTGTTTCAACTTACAAGTGAGGATCCTACCCCTATTTATAGTGTAGGAGTGCACCAGGGGTACTTGTAGGCTTGCTGGAAGGCGGTGGCGCGAAGGAGGGGGGCGGGCGCCCGGTTGGATGCACCGCCTTGCATTCAACGGCCATCCTTGCTCCCCTATGGTGGTTGCAAGGTCGGTTTGTGCCTTGGAAAGGCGGTTTGCAACCCCTGGGAGGACGACAAGTGGACCCTTCAATCCATGGCACTTCACTTGATCACCGTTGGATGAAAGCTGACTTCAATTGATGGTGTAGATGGCTCATGGACACCTTCCCTCGGATCGTGGACGTGGCACTCAACTTTGACAGGGCGGGCGCCCTATTGATAGGGCCACCAGATCCCCGTGCCTTGTATCTGAGCCGTTGATTATGTTTCAACGTGCCACAGACAATTTGGGAGGTTGGCACACGGATCAGTGAGGTGGCAAGTGCCATTTGGCACTTTGGACAGGGCGGGCGCCCTGTTGGTAGGGCGGGCGCCCCCCCTCTGGCTCCCACGTGGCACCTGAGGTGCTGAGGTGTCTTCCCATGCTTTGGTTTTGCTTGATTTCACCATTTTTCCTGCATACACAATATTTCTCTAAGGACATGTGGAACTAGGTAAACTTCAAGGTGGGTTATTTGCATTTCATGTGGTTTTACCTTGTCTATGGGTGAAATGTTGATGGTAAAACAGGGTGTTAGCGACCGTCAACAATGTGTTCACATATTTTTGGTCTTTTATGACTTTATAAAACAGAATCGATAATCGCATAGGTATAGTTACCTGATAACTAGGGGATGCCCCTCCCCCAAGCTAGATGTTTGCAATACTTGGTGTTCATGATCTTTAGAGTGAGCTCACCAGTAGCAGTCTGGTGGGTGCCACTGATGGACTCACTCCTCAGACATAGTGTTATCCTGCATAATTATACTCCAATAAGAAAACCAAAACTCGAGGCTCGAATGTGATAAGGGGTTAGCGGTCAGCCAAAAGGTAATTGATTATTCTTTTGAGTTGATTTTAAATTGATAGGTTCTAGCAGGATTCTCTTTTTAGGATTTTCTAATTTTCTTTTGCAGAAAAGTAAATATGTATGCATGATATATATTTTATTTTTATGCCACCACGAAGAATATTTATTCTCATGGGGCTTAGGATTTTCATAATGCAAGAAAGTAAATACAGATGCTATTATCATATATATTTTTTTATGCCACCACAGTAAATACTCCTAAGGGTTACCATAAGTTTATTCACGTGGGGCTTTAATATTTTGTGATGCAGTAAATAAGACAATAAATATTTTTATTATTTTTTTATTTTTTGACATGCATAAAGATGAATATGCTAAAGTGAAATTACTAATTAGACAGAAATACTGATTAATTAGATAACTACCATATTAGCTTATGGTAAGGGTGCGGAATTTAAAGTCTACCGTTAGGACTTTTCTCCATTCTTGTGCAGCTTTCCATCTTAGAGATGGAGGTCTTGATGGTTGCACTCCTTGTAATGGTGATGTCACTTTTGCTCTTAAGATATTACCAGCATTATTAGAGCAGTAATGACACTAAGTAATGAAGGGTAGAATACTGGTGGTCCTTTCCTTCTCTTGCATCTTGAGTTATTCATGAGCATCTTGTCTCCTTTGTTGCTTATTCTCTTTGCCATCTTTTGCTTCTTTGATCTTATGATACCTTGTTACTCCATTCGTTATTATGCCTGCAACAGATTAGTGGACAACACATACCCGGAGGAATGTACAATTTTGGAACATAGGTTGTTTGTCCAGAATTTTATCATGTTCCATCTATACTACTAAGAAGATAGGGTTGATATTATGTTACCATAGATCATATTCTATACCGGCATGGCTTAAGGCCAAATAACATGCAGCAGAAGATAAAGTGAATAAACATTAATAGTCATAGTTCTTTCATCCATAATGAATGAGCTGTGTCTTCCTCTGCAAAGTTATTGAACTTCAGCATGTGCCCTGTCTTATCTACGATTTGAATTCACTTCATGACTTACCCAGATTAATTTTGAAAGTTTTCTGCATGGGTTAGTACAACAAAATATCCAATGTCTACTACAGCAATTTTTAGTTCAATAACCAAACCAAACTCCATGTTTAATTTTAGTTAAGGAAGGCTAGTTAATCTAAGCACCACGCTTAATTTAAATGCCTATAGAAGTAGGATCAGTACCTCTAAATCAAAACTCACTATGGCAAACAAAGGTGAAATGAAAGCACTTATAGAGATTTATTCATTTGGACGAAAAGACGAACAGTTGAACATGGATTAGAAAGGTAGAGACGACCAATATTAGCAACATAAGATTTTCTAATTAAGCCCATTCCCCCAAACTTGAATTTTGCAAGGCAAAATTAAGTTTGGATTGATTAATGATGATTGATTGGACATACCTAATGATGTCATCATTCTACTTTAAACCTGAAATGGTTAGTGAAAAAAATACCCAAAGGAATATTCTCGCACCCAGTTTTGCAAAGCAAAACCAAGCACTCATATATGTGTGCCCAGGATGTCCAATACACACATATAATACCAAATTGCATAATATCAAAGTAAAGTACTTTATTACATCGAATGATTCATTACATAATTGTCACATAGTCAATTGCTCAAAGGCAAATTATTACATAAGCGGAATCTAGCCTGTGCTTCCACAGGGACTCTGACTGGTGAACATCAACTAGAAGTCTTGGGCGTCTTCGGGAAACTCCTCATATCCATCATCTGTTACCCATCCTGGAATTTTCATTGAATTTACAACAAGTGTAAGCGCACCATGCTTAGCAAGTATGACAAAGGGGTTCATGAGGTTCAAAAGGCTTGACACGGTTGACTGCGGTTCGTATTTTTAAGTTAACATATTTTATTTTTCTTAATTCTACTTATAGTGAATAAACCCATCCTAGTTGTAATATTATAAATAAATCACACTTTATCAAATCATTAGCTTAAGGTAAACCAGAAACATTAATCATGAAGGATCCAGGTTGCTCATGTCCGTGAGCACGGCTGATATATCAGATGAGAGAATTCTGCAGAATTTGTACAACTTTACTCGCCGAGTCATGATTCCCATATGCCAGGGGTCGCGAACCCCATTAGACCTCCTCTCTGGAAGAATGGCAGGGTTTTACTACGAAATCTTTCACTAGGAACCCTAACAAGTTAGTGGCCGCGAGGTTTCAATGCCAAGTGAGCACAGACGTATCCTCCTCAAAAACCAAATCATGTGCAAGTGGTCGCAGCACTATACACGAGGAAGGAACATCCGTGACCCTACGAGGTACCCCCCTCTTGCGCCTTTCGGTAACCACAAACAAGCTAGAGACGTACTAGTTATATGATTAAGACCAGAGCCATTCAGTCCTCGGGGTTGTACGAAACCTCCTGGGTGGCCGCTTCAGGATTAAGCCCCTAATACCTTGTTGCTAAAAAGCATCATTTTATCATATTACATATATCAATAGTCAAGTTAAATAATTAACTTTTGTTTTAAGCGGCAGCAACTATCCAACATGCATACTGTTGACACTTCTTAGCGCAATCACCAGAGAGAGGGTGTTAGGCTATCTCTGATAACAGCGCCAGAAGTGCTTAGGGTATTTCTTATGTCTATTGGATAATTCCACAAGCGCACAGAATATACCGCTGTAGCACTTCACCCGGGAGTATTCCAAGGTATCGTTATTTATTTTATCCCAAGAGAAAGCGATTGCTAGAAATGTTAATAGAGGGAGATCCTGAAATCTACCTCAACTTAGTACAACTAGTGTAGAGGGGGTAATCGAAGTATGATAGGAAGGTGATGATTCAAATATAACAAATGAATTGCTGAAAGATAACTAGTGTAGTGTAGCTAGGTGGGAGGACAACGAGTGAGAAAGGTTCCTGTGATTCTTGCTTTACTCCTATGAACTATCCTATCAAATGGACGGGATACACTAAGACTGCTACCTTACTTCCGGTGTGTAGGGGATAGGCGAGACAGTAGGGGATATAACCTCTACCCGAAGCGGCTATTCTCTTATGGGAGCCTACCTTTTAAGAACTTGCCTAAAACACGTGGAGGGATACTAAGACTAGACAGGGTTGTCACCACCTGCCAGCACCCACAAACAATCCGTGTGACAAGCGGCATTCAAAGGCAAGATCTAGTCTAAGCACCATGCTTACACTAAGTCTCACTATTCTAGCTGTGGCCAAGGCAACTAGAGCACCCTATGACAGGCGATGAACTACACACGTGAGCTGGTTACAGGATCACAATCTAGTGTAAGCCGACCAAGTAATATGACAACTCACAACAATACTATTATTAGAATAGTAATGCACTAAGTATAGAACAAAGTAAATACTCAGCAAAGTAAAGCAGGGATATTATATTAAAGTAAATAAGTCTTACAGAAAGAGAAAGATACAAGAGATATACCAGACTCTCCAGCAGACGACTCCGGAGACCCCGAGCGCAGCTCTACTCAACTCTAACTCCCACACTAGACTACACTACTACTAGAAGTGGAACTACATTGTTTCTCACTTGTATCTTGAATGAATCATGTCTTGAGAGGATGGTGGCAGCCTCTATATATAGGGGGAAGTGGAGAGGTGCCACGTCAGCGATCCGTGTGCTCCATACCTCTCCACCCTTGGATGAACTGCTTTGGAACCGCCTTGAGATGGACGGTCGTGAGCAAACTAGCACGTGGGAAGTGTGCTCAAGTCGGTGGGGAGGCAACCGACCTGGCTGGGCACCAGAGGGGTTCGGCCGACCCCCCTATGGCAGGTGGGCCTAGCTAGGGGCATCTAGAAGGTGTCCCCACCTGGCCTAGAGTGTGGCGGTGGCCTGGGCCCACCATGGGTGGTTCGGCCGAACCGCCTATGGTTAGGTGGGCCCACCACCGTGGTCCCCACCTGTCATAGACTGTGGCTATATACTTGTTTTGCCTTGATCTTATCAGTTCACGCCTTGATCCATGTGCTTTGCTTCTCCACCATTGATTGGAAACACAACTTTGATCCAAAGGTGGAATTGAGCTGGATGGAGTGTCACACGGATCGTGCCACATCACCAGAGTCCTGTGGGCCCCATGCATGGTTCGGCCGAACCATGCATGTGCTCTATTTGCACTGATCTTCCTTGTGTATGCTGATATGACTCATGTGCTGAAATGTCATGGCCTGGTGTCACCATATGTGGTTCGGCCGAACCACCTTTTGTGGAACCAAAGGTCCATCTTCTGCAGGTGGCTTCTTCATGCAATTCTAAGCACAATGGTGGTGCTAACTTGCCCATGGGTGGTTTGGCCGAACCACTCATTGTGCCCATCTTTTGCACATCGTCTCCAGAAGCTATGATATTAATGATTGTGAAGTTGGTTTGTCATTTTACCATACTTGGTTGGTTGCCCAAACTTCATATAGAGCTTCCGGACACTGAAAAGTACCTGTTCTGAGTGCCTGCAACCAAATAATGACAAGTACATGTGGAACCAAGTTATTTGTACTTAAGTCACTATGTGTTTGGTGGTTTTCTTCCAGAAAGAATGCCTTGTTGACGGTTTTGATGGGGTAAAAACATGGTAAAACTACCGTCAACACATACCAACCCATAGGTAACAAGGATATGTGGTACAAGAATAAACTAGGTAAATCCCTAGAGTTCATCAAATTAACACATGCAAATATGAATGATTAATAGTTGTTAATAGGTACAAAGAGCCTTTGTAACACTTGCCTTCCTCAAAAATATCCTCCTGGTACTAGTTGGTTAGCACCTTGATCCTCAACAAACTCAACTTGATCACCGTCTATACGCATATCATATCACCAATCATGCATCCAATTCCAATCATACATGCAAGCAAATAGGTTTATATTAGAACAATACACCCAACAGTAGAAACAGAAGCTAAAAAGTTTATAAAACTATTCTACATACTGCTACGATCACGTGAGCGCGAAAAATCACTCAAATCGGATTTAAAATGCAAAAGTTATGAGCAAAATAAGGTTCAAATAGCATTCTTGTAATTAATTCAAACTATTTTTGAATTAAAACAATTAAAAATGACTTCCTGCACAGTATATGGATGGCGGGTCCTATTATTCAAAAAGACAGGGGCTGAAACAAAAGAAAACAGGGCTGAAATTAAATAGATTGGAACTAGATTGGAGTGCGGGTTGATTTAAAGGAAACCGAGGGGCCTATGTGCAAAAGCAGCAGAGCCGGTCGGTAGGTTGACTGTGCACGCTGACTGGGATGCCACGCGGCGCTAGCTGATAGGCTCGGTGTACCACGTATGCATGGACCAGAGGGGTGAGCGCTGTGGGCTGAGTCCACCACGCGCCGGTTATGAAGTGAACCGGTAAGTTCTAATCTCTGCCCTCTATCTGTAATCCGACGGCACAGAGAGAAGGGGGGAAAAGCCCAGCTGTGCTCAGAGCTGGTTACGGTGGCGCCTCCGCCGCCGACGGCCCAAGCTCGCCGGTGAGAGGCAATCCGGAGCTCCCAGCCTCGATTCGCAGAGCAGAGGGTACCTAGGTGATGCGCTCGGTCGCGCGAACCCGATAGAGCTATTGCCAGGGTCGAGGAACACGTCGGGACAACGATCCCCGTGGCGGAGCGCCATGGCCGGCTCTGCCGCCTCACCGGTGAGTTGCCAAATGGCGACTCCAGCAACCATTCGCAACGAGAAAGGCACCAAAACAGAGCACACGACCCCGTGAACTCAACAGAGCCAAAAATATGGGCGGAGAGCACATCAGAGCGATGGCCCCTGCGGTGACGCCATTGCCGGCGACCCCGGAAGCTCATGATTGCGGCGATTTGGTGCACGAAAAACGCATTTGACGGCACGGGGAGCGATAGAGGTATACCGCGAGTCTGGTGGTAGTGTTCGCGACGACCGAGAGCGCTCCGAAGGACACGGCGGTGAGCGACGGTTCACTGAAGAGAGAAACATCGGCGGTGAGTTGGAATCCGAGCGATTCAAGACCAAAACAAGGACGGGGAGGATACCTAAGGGTGCGGTAGCGCTCCGCAAGGCTCCGAGACACGACCACAACACTGATTGAGGCTTGAATCACAAATTTGACCGTGGCAGTGAGGGTGTGAGTTCTGTGAACGAAAAGAGAGAGAAGAGGGGCTCGACAGCAGCTTTTATAGGCGGCCTAGGGGCGGTTAAAGCGAGGTGTTTACTGCTTGGCTTCACTGCGGTCTTGAAAACGGTGCTTGAAGAGGGACTTGATGGCCGGCTCCTTGATGGCTTTCAAGCGAGCAGTGAAGGAGAGGCATGAATGCCTTGCCGGCTCTCCGTCGTGAGGAGGAAGAGAGGGAGAGGTCGCTGACAGTTGGGTCCCGCAGGGCAGAGTGAGGGAAAGGGAGAGCGTCGCGGCCCACTACGACTGACGTGCGGGAGCCGGGCATGCAGTGAGTGTGAGGGAGTGAGCGCGTGTGGGGAGGTGGGCTCTGCCCGCTTGGGCCGCTGAGCAGGCCGCGGCCTAGTGGCTGGCTCGGCCCACGCACACGCAAGAGAGAGGGAAAAGGAGAGAGGCCGGCTCGGGTTGGGCTAAAGGCAGGGAAGGGGAGGAAAGGGTTTGGCTGGCCCAACTGAATATGGGGAGGAGGAGAGAGTTTATTAGCTTGGGCTGGACTAGAAAGCAGGTAGGAAAAAGGAGAAAAGAGCAATTATTTTCACTTTTTTTAAAGCTGAAATTTGTTTAAATTCAAACAAAATTTTGGTTTGAACCCTAAGCAACCTAGCAGCACACCCAAAGAAAACACCGTGCTTCAGCATGAATGCAACACTCAAGTTTCTAAACTTTATATTTCATTTTATTTATTCAAAAATTATTATTTGGCCTAGGTTTAAATGCAAAGAAAAATTAAATAAATTCCCAATTTAATTCCTAAATTGGAAATGAATTTTTAGGGTGTTACAAATCTACCCCCTTAAGATGAATCTCGTCCTCGAGATTCGAAAGATAAGGATAGATAAGGATTATTCTTCTTAACCAAATTCCAAAATAGAGATGTGTGATCCAAGCATACGGTTCAAACTTGCAACTTATTAGAGACAATTTTAGAGTACATCTTTACCTCCCACATTTCCTCTTTTGGGTAATCCCTCCAATTGATTGAATGTATAATATTGTTTGGCAAACATAGAAACTTCTATCTCAAGTGGTTCACCTGATGGTGTTACCAATTGTACTTGACTTACACTCAGAGTTTATCAGGGCCCTCGTTTGTTTCAACCAATCCATGCCCAAAATTACGTCAATACTAGATGAATTCAGCACCACAAGATTAGCTGTAAATTCTACCCCCCTTAGATTGATACTCACAAAAGGACATCTAAGGGTGGCTTTCATTTCTGCTCCTGGCGAGCTAACTATCATGGAGTTTTTCATGGCATTCAAAGGTATATCATGGTTCTTCACAAATGAATAGGATATAAAGGAATGTGATGCACCAGAATCAAATAACACTGAAGCAGGATTTGAGTTGACCGGAAACATACCAAGCATCACATTTGGTGCTCCTTGTGCGGCCTCGACAGTGACATGATTCACCCTGCCTCGGATGAAGTTTTGTTGCACCTTCGTACCTTGCCCTTGATTACCTTGAGCATGACGTGCCATCTTCTTAGGACATCTATTAGCATAATGTCCCGATTCTCCACAATAAAAACATTTGTTGTTATTGGTAGCAGTAGGGTGCGTTGGATGCACCATTCTCTGGCAAGGCATTCGGGAACTTCACTCTTCATCGGAGCATTATTAGCCTGTTGTTGATGCTGCTCAGGTGCCTTGTGTTGTTGCGGCTGCTGCTGTTGTGACCGCTGCGGATACGCTTGATGGTTGTTAGCACGGAAGCGAGTGTTGCTCCCAGATGGCTTCTCCTTGAAACTTTCTTTTCTTTTCTTTCATTTCAAGATGTTTGCTCTCAATTATAATAGCTTTGTCAACCAGATGCTGAAAACTAGGAAAGTTATGAGAGAGCAGCTGGTACTGCAGACTATCATTCAATCCGTCCATGAACAACTCTTGCTTTTTGGCATCGTCTTCAACTTCTCCGGGTGCATAACGTGATAGCTGTGTAAACTTGTCACAATACTCAGTGACTAGCATACTGCCTTGTTTCAGACTCAGGAATTCTTTCTTCTTCATCTTCAGCAATCCCTCTGGCACATGATGTGAGCGAAAAGCATTGCGGAACTGTTGCCAAGTGATTGGCTGATTCTCAGGCTGACCAAAACGATAGGAATCCCACCAATCCAAAGCAGCCCCTTGTAGTTGCCCGGATGCATACAGAACTTTCTCTCTGTCATCACATTGGACAATTTCAAGTTGCCTCTCGATTGCCCGAAGCCAGTCATCAGCTTGGAGCGGTTCAGTTGTATGAGTGAAGATAGGTGAACGTCCTTTCAAAAATTCACTTCTCTTGTCACGGGCCTGAGGAGGTGGATTTTTTATTGTTCTGCATATTTTGCACATTTTGAGCCAGCTGCTGCATGATTTGGGTTTGCATCGTCATTAGCTGCTCCATGGTGACAGGCGGTGGTGGTGGCGGGTTCTCATTGTTGTTACCACCCCTTGCATTCCTTCTTGTGTCCACCATCTGTATGTTATATACCATATGAGTTCCACATGACCAAACTATGAAGAATACTTGTAGATTGGCAGCATAGAATTGGTAGATGATCAGCAAAAGGGCAAAAGATACACATATATAAATGAAAAGATTATAATCTGAAGTTCACTGGTGAGAAGGAAAGACAGCAGTGTAGAAAAACTGACATAACTCTTTCTTTGATGAACCTCTGTGTGCAAACTATACATTGCTGGAAAGGGCTCGAAATTTACTACAACTTTCATTCAGAACACATTCCCAGATTCTGTCATTTACCTTGGCTAAAACAGACTTGAAAGAAGTGCTGTCCCAGTTTGCATACAGCACAAATTACTCAAATTGCAATTACCATATCTCACAAACTGTGATAGCTATCAGGGTAATTCAAGTTGGAAATGAAAGATAGAGCAGTCTACTTTGTTCCATAAATTTTTCATGATTTTTGAATGAGTGGATTTTGAGATATAAGCTGATAAGGACAGGTTGCTCAGAAAATCAGAACTGGACAGCAAGATAGGAGATAACCCAATTATTTATTCATCAATACCCTTACACCTTAAACCTATTCTAGATGATTGTGGTCATATTCCATAACTCATCTCAGTCATGACAAAGATCCAAATCAAATATTTAGCATTATCACAAACATGCATGCATACAAAAGCAATTATTCATGTCATGGACTCGACTCAAACTCGCACTAGCGTTTTTATTACATTTTAGAAGCCAAACTACTAACGGTCTAGGATGGTGCAGGTGTGTACATCTCTTTGACCACCTCTATTCCTTGGTCTCATCTTGACCCTGATCCTTGGGTTGATCTTGCTTTACAGTTGCACCTCGAAATCATCATCTAGAACACAAGCCTTTGCCCACATATATCAAGATTACAACAAGATCTACAATATTTATGATAAACATATGCATCTACAATCACCCTTTCAATAAATTTATGAACAGGTAGAATGAGGCGGTTGAAGATCTCGTTTGTGATAATGTTAGGGAGACCAATTGATCCAGTAGATTTCTCATATGAGCATGGATTCAATGAGGTGTTAATGAAATAATTCCCATGCTCATCGATATGATCTCCCTTTTTAAACTCCAAGGGTGTTTCTTCATGAATGTCTATAGGCAACAAGTTTGTCTCTATTATTTCATGTCTACGACATTCATTGGATGTTTTATTTTCTAAGATTTCCCATGGATTGGTGTCTCTAAGATTGGTTTTGTCTAAGGCTTTGTCTAAACTTGGATGAGTTATGTTTATTACAGAAATTGATTTAAGCTCACCATTTGAATCTAGACCAAGTTTAGATGCTAGCACTAAGGCTTCGTCTTCTTCCATCCATTCTTTGATAATAGCGTATGTATTTCTAGTATGTTGTATGTATTCCTGCCATTGTCATAGCTCTTCTTGGTTATTCAAAAAATCTTCATGACTCCTATTCTTGGGATGTCTTAATGGGATCCTAGGGTCATTATGAGACTTAGGAGAGAGAGCATAAGAAGGATCATTGGGGTCAAGGATGAGTTTAGAGATGCGTTCAGATGAGATATTTAATGTAGGCATAGAAGGGGAGAAGATAGAATTGATTCCTATGTGGCTTGGCTCTCCTTCTATGGCATCACTAGATATACCATCCCTGCATTCTTCCCAATGTCTTTCAGGGGGAAAGAAAGTTGATGACACTTTTTCCAAGATGCTATTCTAAGAAGATCTGATGTGCATTGATTTGCAAGCATCTTAGCTAATTGGAAGTCTAAATCATCAAAGTGGGGTTTCGATGGTTTCGTATTGACAGCTAAATCTTGGGATTGGAGTGATTGTGTTTTAGCTACCAAAACTTCCTATACTTGTTTGGGGTATGATTCCTTCTCTTCCTTGGGGAGTTCAGAATTAGCTAGAGCAACCTTGTCAGTCATGGCTCTTGCTTTACTTATAGGCTTATCTGACATGCCAGCAATAGTGCAAGCATGCACAGGTCTGCTCGAACTCTCGTAGGTGTAAGTATGGATTTTCGTTACCTTCTCCCGAGAAGGTTTTATCCCGAATCATTTTTATTAGACATGGGCGCAGCTCATAGCCAGGTGTTATGATAGGCTCTATAGATTTTGGTGGCTCAAAACTTTTGAGCATGCCATAAAGATAGATAGGTGTGGAATTTAAAGCATCCATAAGGATGAACATAAAATGATGAAAAGATAGGGATAAAATAGAAAAGATAAAAATATAATACAAGATTAAGCTAAACTAAGTCAAAATCAGCAAACCGTTCCCCGGCAACGGCGACAGAAATGCTTATTGGTATATTAACTGCACTCTATTAAATATTATTATTATCAGATTATCTGCAAGCGCACAGATACTATACCAGTTGTAGCACTTCACTCAGAGGTTTTAAATATCGTATCCACAGGGAGCAGTAGGTGATAATGACAAAGTTTATAGACTTAACCCTACAATTAGGCTAGATAGTACTAAGAAAGAGGAAATAGCTATTGACTATCTAGATTCCAACAACCGGTAAGCTTTGTATAATATTGTTCTAACTGGGCAGTGACATGAATAAGAGTAGAAATCAGAGTTCCCTCCTACCAGACACTTATACACCTATCGATCCTATCAACGGGAAGTGGACTACAAAGGACTCAACGCAGCTGTCACCTACGCGATCTACCACTATCCGGCCAATCAGGGGACATTCACAAGTAAACCTAGCCTAGGCACCACGCCTACACTACGAAATACTACTTCAATCAAGCAATTACCAAGATCAAAGTACTCAATATGAGTTGCAAACTTAAGAACAAATAAGAACAATTGCATTAATTGAATTAGAATGTTGAATACAAAAGTATCCTCAGAACGCAGCTCTGGGCGAGGAAGCTGAATCCAGAAGAATACAGCTACGAAGAAGCGCCTGACAGGCCAGAACTCCTCTAGAACTCTACTCCTCTACTCTATCTTTCTACTTCTCTAAACAAGACTAGATCTAGAAGAATTAGTCTCTCCTAATTGCTACATCTAACCCTAACTAGAGATATTGAACTGAAGCTCAGGAATAGGAATTGCCTCCATGGGGTCTACTCCTTTATTTATAGCCCGGTGGGATGAACGTGGGCCGCAGGATCAAACCGACTTAACTAAGGGCCGAGATGACTCCTCAAAGACGGTGGAGGAAGACTCTAGAAGGCGGGGCTCGAGACTTGGCAGGGGGCGCCGGCTGGCCCCACCTGGTGAGGTTCGGGACCCCAGTTGCACGGGTGTGTTCCAGAGGCTTCTAGTGTTCTCGTGATGATGTTTCCTTCGCGGTTAAGTTTCAGTGTCTTTTATGCTCTTTAACCCTTCTTTTATGCTTTTCTAGAATAGCCCCTGGAAAATATAGAACATGCAAAACTCGTGAAAACTGTCAGTTAAAACCCTAGACTAGTGTGTATTCATATATCCTTTGGTGTCTAAAGTTCTAATAAAAGTTGACGTTATCCACCATCAACAATGCAAGTGGTATGGATGTATGCAAGAAATAAACATGCTATGAATTCAATATGAGGGAACATAAACTAAATGGAGTAGATGCATAGATTAAAGTAAATATGCAATGAGATGCAAGAATTTAAAAGATAACTACTCAAAAAGTTTAAAGTTCATGAGTAAGACTTTCTTACCTTTCTTGATCATACTTACCATGAGATGTGAGTAGCCCAGCTTCTATGTCCGTCACTTAAGATGTGATTTGAATTCTTGTGACGACGACCTTCTTCTCCAATCTACACAGGGTGAGAAAGAGATATATATTTGTGTGGAAACCTGTGAGATGGCAGGGTTTGATGAATCTTGAATGTTCAGGCACCCTGGGCTCTTCAATATTTCTTCTTGTGGAAATTGCCGGAAGGTCGAAACGGATTCTGCTATCCTGTCTTATTCCACAACTCAACAGAACAGGGGTAATCCTACTAAAGCTAGTGGTACACTAAATTAGCAGACATCAAGATCACTATTAAACTCTTATGCCAATTGCTTCTCCGGCAACGACGCCAAAAATGCTTGATGGTATTTATTAAGTGCAAATAGAATATGAAAGATTCCGCAAGCGCATAGAATACCATTGTAGCATTTTACCGGGAGTATTCCAGGTATCGTTATTTATATTTTACCACAGGAAAACAATGGTTAAAGAATCTGATAGCTACCATCATGCATCTACTAACTTAATATACCAACTAGACTATAATAGGGGTAAGTGATAAATGATATGAGTTATGCTTAAATGACATAGACACACAGGAGAATTCTATGATAAAAGAGTAGAGAGCTAAAGTGAAAGGACAACGGGAGAGTTCAAGGTTTCTAAATACTTCTCTATTACTGGGTTCTATAATAACTAATTCATGGTAGATAAAGCAAACACACAATAACACTTCGGGATATCAGAACACTTAGCCACGGAACGGGATGAGAAACGAACTAGGAAGCTCTGACTACGGTCCTACAAACACCAACCCGAACGTGGTGGATTACGTAGGCCATCAGGGCTGTCACCACCTGGGGTTACCAAAACTATCCGAAGGGATAGGTGCAATCTCAGGTAACTGTTGACGGTAGTTATTACTCATTTTTACCCATCAACTAAACATGAATCAAGGGCATAAAACAATGCATAGTTATACGGTTCGATTCTAACAAGTTCCATTAGTTTTGGTGTTCTCACTTGTTTTGCAGGGTATGAAGGGATATTCAATTTTTCACTAATTAAAAGCATCTCAAATGAGGAATTGGAGTTCACCATTGCATAGATCTCGTCGAGACGATCGAAATGGACCTATGGTTTGCTATTTTTGGAGTCCGGAATAAAGAGATATGGATTTTACAAATACTGAAATATTCTAGAATCTGAGCTGCAGGATTAATTAAAGGCTGCGGGATTAATTGGGTCTAAATCAGAATTTGGCCCATTAAAGCCTATGTGCACTTGGTGGAAAGGTTTAGCACCACATCCCTTGCCTAAGGTAGAGGGGAGGCCAGACGCCCCCATATAAGGAACCCAGGACCCTCCGAGTCAAGGGCACCATTATAGAGTTGTAGATGCGTCCCTCGAATGGATAACTTCTCAACTCTAGAGAATTAGGGCTAAATTTTCCAATGTAGTAGATTAGTTCTAGTTGAGAGTTAGGGAAGAGCGGAGCTACGCTTCGGTTCTGCAGAAGTCTTCAGGGGTCTGGTATATCTTTGTATCTCATCTTTGTAAGACTTATGCTTTAATATATTTATCTTCTCAATTTACTTATATGCTTTATTATGTGATTGGTTAGTATAGTTGTTATACTTTGGCATGGGATCTTCGCTCGTATTGAGTGCTCTAGTTGTAGCACATGATTAGAGTAGTTTTCATTGGTGTAGACGTGGTGTTTAGGGTAGTGTTTACCTGAGTTTGCGTCCAATTCTTACGGTTAGTTGTGGTAGCCCCAGAAGTGACAGCTCTGTCGGTCTTCGTATTCCACCACGTCAGGAGTTGGCGTTTCGTAGAGCTTTTTGGCAGCCTTCTCCCGATTACCCCTTCCTAGTCTATTCGAGAATCGGAAAGGTACTGTTGCTCCAAAGTGCTATTGTGTGATTGCTTTATTTACCATGAATCAGTTATTATACAACCCCAGTAATAGAGAAGTATTTAGGAACCTTGAACTCTCCCGTTGTCCTATCACTTTAGCTCTCTTTTATCATAGAATTCTCCTGTGTGTCTATGTCATTTAAGCATAACTCATATCATTTATCACTTACCCCTATTATAGTCTAGTTGGTATATTAAGTTAGTAGATGCATGATGGTAGCTATCAGATTCTTTAACCATTGTTTTCCTATGGTAAAATATAAATAACGATACCTGGAATACTTCTGGTAAAATGCTACAATGGTATTCTATGCACTTACGAAATTTTTCGTATTCTATTTGCACTTAATAAATACCAACAGTAACCTATAGGATAAACACCATGTCTAGTCTAACGATTACTACTCTAATCATGCGCGATAACTAGAGCACCCGATGCGGGCGGAGATCCTATGCTAAAATATAACAACTATACTAACCAATCAAATTCATGGCATAAAGTAAATAGAGAAGATAAATATATTAAAGCATAAGTCTTACAAAGATGAGATACAAAGATATACCAGACCCCTGAAGACTTCTTTAGAACCGAAGCGCAGCTCCGCTCACTCTAACTCTCAAGTAGAACTAATCTACTATATTGTAAAGTCTAGCCCTAATTCTCTAGAGTTGAGAGATTATCCATTCGAGGGACGCCTCTATAACTCTATAATGGTACCCCTGACACGGGAGGTCCTGGGTTCCTTATATGGGGGCGCCTGGCCACCCCTCCACCTTGGGTAAGGGATGTGGTACTAAACCTTTCTACCAAATGTACATAGGCCTTAATGGGCCAAATTCTGATTTAGGCTCAATTAATCCCGCATCCTTTAATGAATCCCTGCAGCTCAGGTTTTAGAATCTTCCAGTGTTTGTAAAATCCATATCTCTTTATTCCAGACTCCAAAAATAGCAAACCATAGGTCCGTTTTGATCGTCTCGACGAGCTCTATGCAATGGTAAACTCCAATTCCTCATTTGAGATACTTTTAATCGGTGAAAATTTAAATATCCCTTCATATCTTGCAAAACAAGTGAGAACACCAAAACTCGTGGAACTTGTTAGAATCAAACCCTATAACTATGTTGTGGATTGTTTTATGCCCTTAATCCATGTTTAGTTGATAGATAAAAATGAGCAATAACTAATGTCAACACCGGTCAGTTCAGATCTACATTGTATACAGGTTACACTCCAGTAATAAAATGAATTGTGTTAAGGATCTTTGATTAGTAGATTCAATTATTAGCTTATGTCACAAGTTGTAACGATCCGGTCGATCCTTGTTGACATAAGCAACGGATTGGGTTGATTAATCAAAGGGTCAAGGCATCGTTTACTTTATGGGCTTGTATGTTGCCTGTATTATAATCAGATTGGCTGATTAGCTGACTCTATTTGTGCTCACCTTTTGCATGTTATATTTAATCGATTTCTCTCATATTTGTTTCATGCTTTGATCATGTTGAGATTTATTTACGAGCGTTGTTAGCTGTAACGATCCGGTCGATCCTAATTAACGAACGTAGTAAATTGAAATATGCATTAAAATATGAAATAACGTATGGTTGATATTCAGTTGAATATGATCTGCTATCATTCACGTACCATTGGATCGGTTAAATGAAAATCAGATATCTTGCTATATTTATACAACTGGTTCAGTGCATGCTGGAATCGACCGTTTAGTCGATCTCCACTTGTATCTGCTTTCAGAGCCATACATTCGGAACTATCTGGCTACCGGCATGTTCCACCCTAAACTACTTATTATCTTTCTCTCCTTGTCAATTGCAGGTCAAATGGACTGGCACGCTTAGATCTGGATTATTAAAGCTAGCTGGATCTGCCGGACACTTGCTCCTGTGGATCGTTCTAACTTTGCTAGTGTGTTGGCTGCAGAATCGGATTTTGCGTCAACAGATACAATTATTGACCTTTGTGCCAGTTCGTTTTGCTCGGAGCGGTTCCATTCCGCAGAGATGTAACACACTTGCAGAAGCTTGGGGTACGTGGCGTGATAATCTTAAATGAACCATTTGAGACTTTGGTACCATCATCTATGTATAAGACAAGTGGCTTGTAACTTATTTTCCCTTTTCGTGCTAAAAGATTTATGTCGTTTCGCATAATAATAAGATTGTTTAACCGCCAATAAATCGCTGGCTTCTGAGGGCATCAAGCACTATTCCTTCCTACTCCGTTGCCGTTCCTGTTTCCCCGTTCATGGTGAACCAGCCCTTACCGTGTGGGCCTGCTTCATGCTTGGTGGCGTGCAGCTGTGCCTGCCTAGTTCCACGCTCATGTGGACCAGTGCATCGTGGTCGCCCTATCTTGCTTACTAGGCCTCGCATTTATGCTCTCGGTCGCCCAACAACCCAAATGTGAAATGGGTGTTGTATTTTGGATGCTATTTGTTGGGATAGTCTTATTAATTAGGAAATACATCTTGTGGGAAAATAACATATATTCACTGCAAAG
The DNA here is from genome assembly GCA_038502445.1 of Eremochloa ophiuroides. Lineage (NCBI taxonomy): Eukaryota > Viridiplantae > Streptophyta > Magnoliopsida > Poales > Poaceae > Eremochloa > Eremochloa ophiuroides. The sequence continues at coordinate 11,947,103 of JAHLJS010000003.1, read as the reverse complement.
CTGGAAGGGGCCTGAAGTACAACAACCGTCTTGTGCTATCTGGTAAATTTAATTAGTTATCTCTTATTAACATTAAGAGCATAACATGTCAAACTTGAGCTGAAAACTTCAGTTCATAATGGGAGAAAAGTTATAGTGTACTACTCGCTTGGAATTGGTTTCAAAAAATTATTCATAAAAATTATAAGTCGTTTGACCTTTTCAACCCAAAGTTTGATCACTCGTCTTATTCAAAAAAAATTATGCAAAAGAGTAAAATTTTAAATTATTTTTAAAGAACTTTTATATTAATAAAACAATCCATAACAAAAGAAGTGATATTTTAGCATAAATTTTTGAATAATCCATAACAAAAGAAGTGATATTTTGCATAAATTTTTGAATAAGACAAGTGGTTAAACTTTATGTTGAAAAAAATCAAACGACTCACAAATTAGGATGGGGGAGTATAAAATATTCTCAGAGGGTAGAGTACCCGGTACAAAGGCTCTAAATTATAAAATATTTTGACATCACTGTACAAACAAAAAAAAACTACCTCAGCAGCACCTTTGATAGCTTGATTGAAGAAATATATGTATACGAACAAAATAACAAATAGCGTACCAAAGTTATTTATTAACTAATAAGAGGTTCTCCACTATTCCTTTATTAGTACAAGTTATAGCAACATTTCTTTAGCATATCCGAACTCAATAACCCAGTGAAACAGAGACTGCAGCACAGGCGCTCTCAAGTACTAGAGCTACACAATGGATACATACAAGATAAGCCTTTTGTCCTAAACGAGTTGGGATAGGCTAGAGATGAAACCCACGAGAAGCCAAGATTAGAGAAACACAAAACGGACACAAGACGAAAGGTAGAGTTAGGAGATAAACAGAAAAGAAAGCAAAGGTCACGGTTTAGACACACTGATTGGTAACCTCCAGGCGCTTCTATCCATAGCTAATTTCTTGGAGAGCTACACAATGGATACTTCCCATAATTATGAAGGGCAGAAGCTTAGACCCAGCACCTAAAGTTCAACAGCATGGCATCGTCGGCAAGTCTCAACAACACTTAGCTTCACCGTACATGGAACTTTAGGCTCAATGTACGTCCTGATGGCCAAGAGCGCTCGTTGAGCTTCCATGAGAATATGAACGGGCAATGGGGAGCATTTGTCACTTTTATTAGCATTAGCAGGCTCGTAGCACTTATAAGTACTCTGATCGGTCCTCAATGTAAGGCATTCAAGTGATGTCACGCTCTCAACAATATGGCATGTTAGCTCAACAAGACTCTTTGCTGATGTGAATCCTAATATCTCCACTGTCTTCATCTTGTGGTGCTGCTGTCCTTGCATCTTCCTCAGATCCGAGGGATCTGCAAATATGGAGACGTGTTCCATTTTATATTGGGTTACCTATATAAGATGAAAAAGGGGAAACGAAGTTAAAATCATGGTTCTGCAGTGTTAGCTACTGTTACCATAGAAAGATGAGTGTCAACTTACAAACAAGACCAAATTCTCCAAGCTAGGGCAACCATCAAAAATGGAAACAAGAGAAAAATAATCATAGGCGGGAGGAAAGGTTGAAGCGCTAAGAATAATATAAAGATTTTTGAGGTGGAGATATTTGCTATGCAGCAATGGCGTATTGATCTGCGAAAAAGATGAACAGGATCGTTACACTCCAAGGTATATGATATGACTGCTGTAAGTATGTAGCATAAAAAATATAAGTATTGCTGGTCCAGCCAAAACTTTAGAGTATACCTCACTTCTTGAAGATATATTGGCAATTTTAAGGTTTGGCATGCTGGAAGGAAGTTCAGCACAAAGGTAATGAACTGCGCCAGAGAAGCACAATCTTAGCTCCTTCATTTGCAATGTTTCTCCGAGTGACAGTTGAATGCGGTCTCCTTCATAGCAAAAGCTGGAAATATTTGGAGCTTTGCATTCTACCATTTTCAGCTTCCAACAACAGAAAACCTCTAGGTACCTTAGGCGCTGCAGCGTGTAAGGGATCTTCAAGCAACCTATCACCTCACAATACCTGATTCCCAACCCCTCCAAGGCAAAAGAACTGGAGAGAAGGCACCCTAACTCGTCCCCAGTAAAAGTGGCATAATGAAGATGCAGTTTTGTCAGGCTTCTTAAACAACCAAGTTCAGTTTTGGGACGGAATGAGCAACCGGTAAGGTATAGGTATTGGATTGAGTCTCCACTCCCATTAGATAAGAGTGAGCATGGGAAGTTGTATTTTGCTCTTGTTGGAATTGATAGTGAAAGTCCTTCAATTCCTGATCTAACAGCAACATTGAGCCAACTGTCGAGAAAACCATTGTAACCTTCAAGCATCTCAATGTTGAGGTTCTTGCAACCAATGCTTGAGCGCCTTTTCAGAATCTGGTCAACTTTGCTACAGAAATCTCTAGCGATATCATCATTTTCATATTCCTTCTTATTCGACCTCAGCGTCCTCACACTGAAAGAAAGGTTGGGATGGCATCTCCAGGAACGTAGAAAAGCACGCGACACACAGGCAGCTCGGGCAGCAGATCGCATTGGCATCAGGGAATGTATATGACACCAGATGTCCTGCACGCATGTTACAAAAGCATGGAAGATAAAATTCAGCATTAGAAATATAAAGGCAAATGGTTACTCTAGATGGAGACGGAAAGAACTGAAGAAAACTATGATAACGTAACCCAGGTTCTACGCACATTGTTGTGCAATCGGTTTTCAATTGCTGCTTCCAAAAAAAAGCCATGCAGATAGAGCTGATTAGATACTTCGAAATCTGTTCATACTTCTTTACTTAAAAATACACATGTAAGGACAATGAGGTCCATACATGCTCAGGGTAGATTGGACACAGCAAGCATGCATGTATGGAGTTGTGGATAGGGTATCAAACTAACAATGGACCATCTTAATATTAAAACAACAGGAGGTCCATGGAATTGTGTTCTGTGGATCAACTTCGTCAGCCACAGTGCAAGAGACATGATAAAAACCTAAACCACTGAAGAGATAGACTGAACAGGCAGGGGCAAAGGAACAGGGGTGCGTGCCTGCCACCCCCCCCCCCCCCCCCCCCCCCAAAAATCACTAGAAATTAGACAGAAATTAGGTAAGTATATATTGGTATCATTTGTTGCTCCAGCAAAATAGCAAATAAAAATTCTATTTATCTTAACAGGTTCCTAAATTTAGTCATCACTCTTCTAGTATCTACTGAGAGGGCCTTTATAGTAATGAAACTTATCGAATAAATACTCGAAGTAAGATTGTATATGGTTTTTTTTTTTTTTTTTGCGTAACAATATGAATCCTGGCTCTGCCCCTGTGAACAGGACAGATAAAAGAGTTAGAAGGGTATGCACTATGCATGTCTAAATCACAAGGAATTGCCTGTAATGGTCCATTGGTGATAACCCAAAAAAAAAGGATCATAGGAGAGACTACCCTATAACTTTGAAAATAAGAAGCTGCCAGCCTTCGAACCCAGGTTGGGCAGGGGAGTCCCAGAGCTCACTTGCTCTAAGTGGTCACACCGCGAGAAGCTTGGCGTCCAATGGTGATAACATGGTACACATCAAGGGAGATAGTACTAAATGATGCTGCCTTAGAGATATGTCATGGCAAACCTAAAAGGGAATCATTTCCCGCCATTCCCAATTATAAGGCATTTTAGTTTTTTAGATACATACCTTTCGCTATGCACTTAGATACGGATGGAATAGATTCTAAGGATTTTATAGATGGTATAACCATTAGTGGAAAGCAAAATCTATTGATGGTAGGCTGAGAGGCTCCAAGTCCAAGAAAGTTCAGCTTTTACACATTGGAGGCCAGAAGAAGGTTTCAGCATTAGTATTGTACTTATTTAGGAGCAAACACTAGCTGTTCTTAAAAGTTAATTATGCACAGTTGGGAAAACGCAAGGGTCTGGGAGCCATCGTGACACATGGTTCACTGACATTTCAGTAGCACTAAGCCTACCATTGACAAAATGCCATGGCGTACCTCTGGAAGCCTAGGTATCTGTGCCTCACCACCTTGAGAATGGGCTTCTTGCTGGCAGGGTGAGACGTTATTATTATCCCGTGAAGCAACCAACCCATCTGCAGCACAGCATAGGTGATTAACAACAAATGTACACAGAGGAATCCTTTTTTTGTACTCATGTCAAACATCTGCTCAATAATAATAGTAACACAGACAGCTTGTTAAAACAGAGCATGCAGGTTTTTATCTTTTCCCCAGAGCGTGCATAGTAACCTCTTCTCAGGTTTTGTCAATCAATCTAATGGAAAGGCGGGAGCTGTGGCCCTAAAACTCTAAAAAAAGGGTTTTGCCAATGTGGTCGAAGCCAAAGAAACAATACAGTGCAGGCCATCTGCCACTGCTTTCAATAATATCTCCTCCTTCGAAATGAGTGTATCTCATCACGGATTTTACTTATACAGGTAAAAGAAAGTAACGAATTCAGTTGAATGTACTACTGTAGTAGTAGCAATATTTTAACAAAGAGATGTTATATTCCTCTGGAGATCTCCTTGGCCAACAGATTCACATCAAAACTACGAGATGGGTGGAGAAAAAAAGTTTCGATTTTTCTATCAACCAAAGGAAAAGAAGGCGGCGGCGGCTTACAAGTGGTCTGCGCTCGCCGACGAAGGCGGACCGGCTGCCGCTCCATGGACATGTGCTGCATGAGATCTACAAGCCCCATGTCTTCCTCTCGGTGGAGTATATCTATATCTAATAGGAATCCAAATTCCTCACGTTCAATTTGATGAAGACGTATTAGCAATAGGAATCCAAATTCAATCCAAATCAATCGACTAGATTATGAAGAGGGAATAGGCAACTATATAAATCAGGACAAACCAATCATCCACGGCGGGGACGGGAGCCCTTTCCCTGCGTGCCATAAAAAAAAGTTGACACTTCCTCTATGCCATTAAAAAGTTCAAACTTCCCCTTGTGCCATCGCACTTTTGGGTTTTGCCCCGTGTGCCATTCCGTCTGATTTTAGCTCTAATGGTGTGAGATTGTGGTGAAAAAAGTCTAGACTGTCTTCAGCTCTAGCACCATAAAAATAGAAAAACAAGAAAAAAAAAAAGTAGAGAACCAGCGCCGGGGCGAATGGGCACCACCAACACGAGGAGCAAACGGTGGAGTTGGCCAGGAACGTCGTCGCCTCCTGCTTCTGCCCGCCGGAGCCGAAGCTGCCGAGATAGGGCGGTAGGAGGTGAGGCCAAGCGGGATGTTGCTCTGGCAGCAGCCGTCGTCGCCGCGGCAGGACCCCGGCAGCGCGCGGCCCGAGGGCGGGCACACGAACATGCACCCCCGTGACGTAGTACCCGTCGCCGTCGGTGAAGTAGGCGAGGCCAGGGCAGCCGATGGACACGAACTTGCTCTTCATCGACGAGAAGAGGAACACGCTGCCGTTGAGCGCCATGGGGCGCTCCCGTAGGCTGACGACGGCGCCGCCCGGGCGGTCGTAGCACGCGCGGCTGGCGTTGAGGAGCACGGTGGCCTCGGCCGTCGCCAGCGAGCGGGCGGCGGCGTCCGCGGTCGTCGCACTGGAGCGGAAGCCCCCCTGAGCACGCCTCGGTGGCAGCCCGCGCCGATGCCGAACGGGTAGGGGACGGTCACGTTGCCGCACTGCCGCCGGCATCCCCCCGCCGGAGGCTCTGGCTGCTGCGCTGCCGCCGCAGGTGGAGGTGGCAGAAGCACCGCTGCCAGCCATGGTAGCAGCCTCAACCCTCGGACGGCTGCTTCCATTCTTGCAGCTCTCCTGTGGATCGATTGATTGGTCGACAGTGGCAATGGAAGAGGTCAAGCAACGGCAATGAAAACGCCGGCGATTACACGGCGGCATCTAGGCCAGGCCATGTGTTGCACCAACCAGCCTTCGTGCTTCGTCGTCGTTGCCTGGACGTTTGATTCTGTTTTGTCTAATACCTGAACGATTGACTTGACCTTAAACCAGTCAGCCAGTGTCTTATTGTATACATGGCCGGCCGGTCGCCGAATGCATGCCATCGTGTCACCCATGCGGCCATGCCCTTCCACGGGGTAACGGAGCATGTGGCGGCAGGGATCGACACTGAATAATCTGGCACTAGTGTGTGTGTTTTGCTTTTTACTTGGAGAGCAACTCCAACCGCTGCCCGCGCACATCGACACCGGCGTCACCGCGCTCCGCTGGCTCCGCTCCATCACCTGTCCGAGGACGGCGCCCTCGACGACCCGGCGGCCGGGCTCCTCCGCGAGGCAGCAGACATGCCGCAAGAGCCGCAGCAGACATGCCGCAAGCGCCATCGCTAGAGGCAGCAGAGGCGCGACCAAAGACCACCCCTTCACTTGCCCGGTGGGTCCGCAAGCGCCGCCGCTGGAGTCCGTGCCACTGCCGCTGCTGCTGCTTGTGTCCGTGGCCGAGAGTGATCTCATCCGCGAGACCGCGACGCTAACCTCGAGTACTGCAACGCGCTGCGCGACGCCGGCAAGGAGGCGGTGGAAGCGCTGATCAACCACGGCGCTCAGGCTCGGTGGGCGGACGGCGCTCAGGCTCGGCGGGCGGACGGCGGACGGCGGACGGTGGACCACTCGTGCATGTATATAGCAGTAGCACAGCACAGCATGCATACAGCAGTGTCACAGGCGAGGCGGTACACACCGAGACCGACGCAAAGCACAGCATGCATACAGCAGTAGCCATGCGGGCCCAGCGGCAGGCGCACATGCAGGCCAGGCAAGCACGCGCGCGACCTAGAAGGGGGTATTTGGACATTTTAACACGTGAGACCCACCTGTCAGGGCTGGTTAACGGTAGAATTCAGACGGAAGACGGACGGAATGGCGTGTAGGGCAAAACCCAAAAGTGCGATGGCACAAGGGGAAGTTCGAACTTTTTAGTAGCACACAGAAAGTGTCAACTTTTTTTTGATGGCACACAGGAAAGGGCTCCGGGGACGGAGGGAGCGTGGCGTGAGAGGATAGGAGAGCAAAGGAGGGCGCCGCCGCTGTGGGAGAAGAGGTGGAGGTGGCCGGGGACCGCAGGAGACGGAGCTGGTTCGGGCAGCGCGGCGAGGCGAGGCCGGCAACGCCACGAGGCTGTGACCGGCTGACCACCTGTTTGCTAGGCCCAATTTGAGCCGCTCTTTTCTTTGCCACGAATTTGGGCCGCTGCATGGCCTGGTTTGTGGCGTGATCTATACAGTTCTAAAAAAAACTGTGCCGCCGTACTGAAACGATATAGGTAATAAATAATTAATGATATCATAATATATCTATATCTATTCTCTACCTAAAAGTAAAACAGAAAATTTCTCTTATTTTTCCATCTGGCCTCCCCTAACTACCCTGTGATGAAGTGTTTACTATGTTCGAACTTATATGACTTTGCCTCTGTGCGCTCATCACTTTGTTCGCCTGAGCTCGATTCATCTTATTTTTAGCCACACAACAATATTTTCTTCTCACAACAATTCAGCCGTAGAATTCAGTCTAACTGAATTTCAGCTCAGCCACAACTCGTTTATTGAGTCCATAGCCTTTTCCAAGTCCGTTTTCTAATCTAGAACATCCTAACTATTGTTCGTTTATTTTTTTCCATTAAAGAATACCCTTTTTCTTATAAATATTTAAAATAATAAAATATAATATTATGAATATTTATACCCTTAATCTTTTTACATTATATAAAATAAAAAAATAGCTACGAAAGAGAACACAGGAGGCAAACGGTAAAAGAGAAAAAGTAACAAGAATAGGGATAGGAAAGAGAACGTGGGTCAATCACCTATAGCAAAAAATAATAATAATAGATCATCATAGACTCGTCTGATTTGAAACTCCTAAAAAACCATGTATTTCGACCGAGAAATAGCCCTACAAATATTAATAAATAGACTCCTCTTATTTAGGACTCTTAAAATATCATATTAACTTTTATTTGCTAGTATATAATTATGTATATATCTCGGAGCGCCTTAAGGCGGAATCGAAGCAATCTCTCCCTCTCTGCCTGCCTTGAATTGAATTCCCTCGAGATCCAACCTGAGGAGTCTCCCCTCCGGACTCCGGCGTACACTTGGGTCCGCGTTTGGAAGGACTTGGATTTTACACAGCTTCTGCTCGATTGCACTCCGACCACGCCGCGGGACAGCTACAGCCCAGCCCAGGTACCTGCTCCCTCCAGATGAGTATGCAATTCTCGCTTTCTAAGAAATCTAAACGTTTGAACTTTGACTAAATTTATATAAATAAGTACTTATATTCAATATACAAAATAAGTACCATTAGATTACTTATGAAATATATTTTTATAATAAATTTATTTAAAAATATAAACACTAATATTATTTTCAGTAAATTTGGTCAAACTTGAGTCATTTTAATGGACACGTTTTTCGTAGTTGCAAGATCAAACGGACGGAGGGAGTACTTCTTCTTCTTTTTCTTTTTTCTTTCCTTTTTTCTTTTCTTCTTCTTCATTTCTTATAATTATTTTTCCTTTTCCTTTTGCTTATTTTTTGGCTGTGTTCTGTTACGCTGGTTATCTTTTATTTTTAATTTTTTATTTTATTATTTATTTCTTTTTATTTTCCTTTTATTTTTTCTCTTTCTTTTCCTTTTTCTTTGTCATTGTCTTTTTATTATTCTTTTATATCTTTTGATATTTTTGCATTTTATTTTATTTATTCCTTTATTTTATTCTATTTATCATTTTATGTTTCACTTTTTATACTTTATTTATTGTTTTTTCTATGCATAGTGTATTTTTGTGAGATGTTCTTTGGTCTAATATATGTAGTTCAAGTAGTATCTATAATATATTATATGACGTATTTCCAGTTGTTCTAGTTGTCTGAATTTCTACGGTATATTTTTTCTTTTTATTTTCTTTTACTTCTTTGTTATAGTTTCTCAGAATTGTTTTGTTATTCTTGTGTGACTTAGCATCTAGGTTAACAGTTTTGTGTAGGCGGTTTTGCATAGAATAGTTAAGAGCTAGAGCATTCCGCGTTTCGCGTGTTATCTACTAATCTCTTTGTTCTAATGTTTGTAGAATTTTAAAATGGTTATTCACCCCTTTAGCCATTTAAACCTTTCGGCGCTTCGAATCACCCCTAAGGAGAAGATGCCATTGGATTGAGCAACAAATACGGGTAACGAGGGATTGCCATAAATTTGGCAAGAGCTGATCGCCCAAAAATGACGTTATATGACGAGTCGAAGTTGGCCACCTCGAATTTGATAAACTCTGATTTGTTTTTTGAAGGGAAATGAACTCTGAATTGTAGTTAGCGGGGATGTCGAAGGTGATTGGCAAAGTAATCTGACCAAGTTGCATGGCCGTCTTTCCAGGTACAATCCCATAGAAGTGGACTCAGTCGGAGTGAGGACTTCCATCATGAAATTCAGGCCCATCTTCTTTAACATGTTAGCAAAGATTACATTCAGTCCTGCTCCACCATCGAAGAGGACGAGTCAGTAGCCGGCAACGGTGGGATCCAAGAATTGTTCAGAAACAAAGCCACCACCACCACCACCAGGTCCCGAGGATGAGGATCAAGATGCATTGTTCATGTACCTTGGGCTGGGCATAGGATGGGCGACAGGCCTCTCGTGTCTACCTCATCTTGTTACGCAACCTGAAGTCGAGAATTGCATGCTTCTTGTTTTTTGATCGCTTGTATGACCAGGCTTATGTGCTGGTGGCCTTGACCTGGGCTTCCTTGACAAGTGCATCGATTGAACCCGGCGTTATCAGAAACGCCGGTGCTAGTAGCTAGTAGTAGAGCATGAATGCGTGATGCCTCCAATCCATTATCATCAATGCCTATATATTTACGAATAAAGGCTGGGATTTAAGTTAATTCTTTCATTTTAGAGTGTAATTGCTTCTTTCCCCCTTGGTATTCCCTTAGTGCTAACTTCATTATATATATCTCAAAAATACACAAAAGTGATAAAGTCAAGTGTCGTAATCATATCATTCCTGGTAAAAACATCGATCACGGATGTAAAAGTTCTTCACATCTATATGTCCTGATGCCAATAGCTTTGAGAACAATCCAAATTGCCAGCTATACAACAGTCAATGAACTAAAACAAATCCCATTTGGTTTTGCAAAGGCTCTCCTGTCAGAAAGCAGGTTTCGCACCAATCTCAACATGGTGGTTTCCAGACAACCAGAATGAGTATACTGTTCCTATCACTGATCAGTAGATAACCAATGCATTCAGAGAGATTCGTTTTAGTGGTTACATCGAAGGAGGTGAATTTCATCAACAATAGGTCACAGCCAAAGTTATACAACGGACCAGAGTCTTCTCAACACTCACCAAATCACGAAAGCCTCCGAATATGACTTCTTTGACAAATCAAATACTTATAGATTCATTATAATAATAAAGCTCTGACATTTCTATTATTTTCTTAGAAACGAAATTAAACATAATATACTTCTTCCATCAGCTCACTAGTATCAACATATTTCATACCGGCCACCTTAGACAAACGCAGCAGGATACAGCTGCCAGCTAAACATGGCACTGTAACTCTTCGTAGAGTGTTCGCCTGCCTACGGTATCAGCAGGAGAAACAAGTGATAGCTTCAGCCACGCTGTTTCTTCGAGCTAGGTAAATCATCATCATAGTGACGGCCATCTTCTGCCCCATCTTTCTCGCCCTTCTTCGCAGCAAGGATCTTGTTGATCTTGTGGAGGTCATTTGTGAGCTTCGGGTCCTCGTTCTGCTTCGTGCTCTTCCTGCCATCCTGCATCTTCACCCTAAACTGGAAGGCAGCTTTCGGCATGGATTCTTTCTGATCGTTGTACTTGGGCCACTCCTCTTCAGTCTCAAAGTCCCACCTGTGAAGACGGCCCTGCACCTGCTCAAGAATCATATATCCGAATGCATTACAGAGATGATCCAAAAGCACCAATGATAAATTTTTTTTGTATCATTCCACAACAGAAGTGACCATGGACTTTAGTAAGCCATTTTAAACAAAAACCCACAACTGCAGCAGAAGCAGTGGCTGCTATATAACAACTGAACAACAGAAGATGTACAGGCTAAACTACCAGAACAATATATACAAGGAGTTAAGGTCAAATACCATACTGAACAGTAACTAAAAATACTCCTACATAATGAAGAAAAATGATGCAGAAATGAGTTTTCAGTGCAAATCACTTCAAAAGTAAATGCAACATAATAAACAATAACTAAGTCTGCGATTTCAGAAAAACCCTTGCCACAAGCACAGCCTTGCATTTGAAAGGGAACCTTTGCGCATAAGGCCTAAATGGCTAAATCATTTCACTTACCCGTCCACCCATATATCCATCTTTGACAAATCATCTTCATCATTGCTTCCTGCAATCCCATTATTATACTCCTGATAACCAGGATCACACTCTGAGTAACTATCTAAAATAAAATTTGGATCTCTCTCCCGTGCATATTTTTTCCCTCAGTTGATTAAGCCTTTGATCATCACGTTTGAAAACAGAACCTAAACCCCGATCCTTGTCTGCCTGAGTCATAAACCTTGGATCCTGGGACATACTAGGGTCAGTTAACACATCGTATTCCTGGGTGCTTTGCTGCACATACTGTCTGGATAACCCAAATGTTGTTCTGCATAAACATAGCTTGACCAGTCACCTTGATATTCAGCAGCTGCCATCTGGGCTTGAACAGCATCATACCCGTTCTGACACCAGAAAAGACATTAAATATCACGACCAATTTGAATAAAATGCAAACAAAACTAAAAGCAGGCCATCAACATGAAGCGATAACAAATACACCGCCAGCCTCCGACATTCAAAGGCACAGCTAAAATTACAGGTATCCACCAGAACCTAAGTCACTGAACATTTATAGGCTTACCGGCTGTTGCCAAGCTTGAGCAGGTTCAGATGGTGGTACTGGGCCATACATGGGTTCAGTGAAATCGAACTGCTTCTGATAGTTACGTGTCGATTTATCCATATCAGATATAGGGCTCTTGACTCATTTCCTTGTTAGGAACTGAATAGTCAACTCCATCTCCAACAAAAATGTCATCATCGTCTGCTCTTGCAACAGGTACTGGTTGTTTCTCCTTTCCATTGAAATTATTGTTCCGAGGGGGTGGAGCTGGTGGTGGCATATTTGATTGATGTTTCATAGTAGAACCATTAATTTGGGAATGTTTTACTGAATCATCATAGTCACCACTTGCCAAATTGCTCTTCCCTTCATTGTAGCAAACATAGTACATTAACAAGATACCTAACCCATCAAGCACCTGAAGATAATTTAAAAAGAATACTAGCCATACAACAACAACAACAACAACAACAACATAAGCCTTTTGTCCCAAACGAGTTGGGGTTGGCTAGAGATGAAACCCACAAGAGACCAAGATTAGAGAAACACAAAACGGACACAAGACGAAAGGTAGAGTTAGGGATAAACAGAAAAGGAAGCAAAGGTCACGGTTCAGGCACACTGATTGCTAACCTCCAGGCGCTCCTATCCATAGCTAATTCCTTGGAGATATTCCACTCTTTAAGGTCTCTCTTAACCGACTCGTCCCAAGTCAGTTTAGACCGACCTCTACCTCTCTTAACATCGTCGACCCGCTTTAGAACCCCGCTGCGCACCGGCGCATCGGGAGGCCTTCGTTGGACATGTCCAAACCATCTCAACCGATGTTGAATCAGTTTTTCCTCAATTGGTGCCACCCCGACCCTCTCCCGAATGTCCTCGTTCCGGATTCTATCTCTTCTTGTGTGCCCACAAAACCAACGTAGCATACGCATCTCTGCTACACTCAGTTGTTCGACATGTCGTCTTTTTGTAGGCCAGCATTCAGCACCGTATAGCATCGCCGGGCAAATCGCTGTCCTATAAAACTTACCTTTTAGTTTTTGTGGCACCCTCTTGTCACAGAGGACGCCAGAAGCTTGACGCCATTTCAGCCAACCGGCTGAAATTCTATGCCTAACATCTTCATCAATGTCGCCATCCTTTTGAAGCATCGATCCTAGATACCGGAAGGTATCCCTCTTGGCCACCACTTGTCCATCGAGGCTAACGTCACCATCCTCATGTCTAGCCGCGCTGAAACTACACATCATGTACTCGGTCTTGGTCCTACTAAGTCTGAATCCTTTCGACTCTAATGTGTGCCTCCACAGCTCTAACTTACTATCAACCCCTGCCCTACTCTCGTCAACTAGCACCACATCATCAGCGAAGAGCATACACCAAGGGATATCACCTTGTATGTCCCTTGTGACCTCATCCATCACCAAAGCAAATAGATAAGGGCTCAATGCTGACCCCTGATGTAGCCCTACTTTAATTGGGAAGTCACTAGTGTCACCATCACATGTTCGTACACACGTCATCGCGTCCTTTGTACATATCCTTGATGAGGGTAATGTACTTAGCTGGGGCCTTGTGCTTTTCCAATGCCCACCACATGACGTTTCTTGGTACTTTGTCATACGCCTTCTCGAGGTCAATAAAGACCAAGTGCAAGTCCTTCTTCTGCTCCCTGTATCTCTCCATCAACTGACGTATTAAGAAAATCCTCCATGGTCGACCTTCCAGGCATGAACCCAAACTGGTTTTGGGTCATACTTGTCACTCTTCTTAAGCGATGTTCGATAACCCTTTCCCAGAGCTTCATCGTATGGCTCATCAGCTTGATCCCACGATAGTTAGTACAACTTTGAACATCCCCCTTGTTCTTGAAGATCAGTACTAATATGCTTCTCCATTCTTCGGGCATCTTGTTGGACCGAAAGATAAGGTTAAAAAGCTTAGTTACCATACTGTCGCTCTGGCACCTAGGCACCTCCACACCTCAATAGGGATACCATCGGGGCCCATCGCTTTACCTCCCTTCATCCTCTTCAAAGCCTCCTTGATCTTTGCTTCCTGAAATCTCCTCACAAAGCGTCTGTTGGTATCATCAAATGGGTCATCCAACTCAAGGGTAGGACCCTCATTCTCCCCATTAAACAACTTGTCGAAGTACTCTCGCCATCTGTTCTTGATCTCCTCATCCTTCACCAGTAGTCGATCTGTCCCATCCTTGATGCATTTGATTTGGTTGATGTCCCTTGTCTTCCTCTCTCGGATCCTAGCCATCCTATAAATGTCCTTCTCCCCTTCCCTCGTGCTTAGCCGTTGATAAAGGTCATCAAAAGCATGGCCCTTTGCTACACTCACAGCTCGCTTTGTAACCCTCTTCGCTGTTTTATAGCCTTCGACGTTGGCTGCACTGTGGTCCAGGTGGAGGCGCTTGAAACACTCTTTCTTCTCCTTAATAGCCCTTTGCACCTCGTCATTCCACCACCATGTGTCTTTTGCTTCTTGTTTACCCCCCTTGCTCACGCCAAGCACTTCTGAAGCCACCTTCCGAACACATGTTGCCATCTTTAGCCACATGTCGTCTGCATCTTCTCCTTCTTCCCAGGGCCCCTCGTCTAGCATCCTCTCCTTAAACGTTTGCGCCGCTTCCCCTCTAAGCTTCCACCACTTCGTTCTCACAATCTTGGCGCGTTTGACCCGGGGGACCCGTATCCGAAACCGAAAGTCCGCCACCACCAGCTTGTGTTGAGGGACAACACACTCCCTAGGTATCACCTTACAATCTAAGCAAGCACGCCTATCCTCCCTCCTTGCAAGGATAAAATCGATTTGGCTCGAGTGTTGTCCACTATGGAAGGTCACTAGATGGGATTCCCTCTTCCTAAAGAAGGTATTCGCTATCACCAAGTCGTAGGCCAACGCGAAGTTCAACACATCCTCCCCCTCTTCGCTCCTACTACCATACCCAAAGCCCCCATGCACTCGCTCGAACCCTACATTAGTCATGCCCACATGGCCGTTGAGGTCTCCTCCAATGACGAGTTTCTCGCTGATAGGCACGGTACTAACCATGCTATCCAGGTCTTCCCAAAACTGTTTCTTGGTGCTCTCCCCAAGACCTACCTGAGGGGCATAGGCACTGATCACATTCAAAGCCGAATCTCCAACTATCAGCCGGACTAGGATAATCCGATCGCCTTGCCTCCTAACCTCCACGACTCCATCCTTTAGGCTTCTATCGATCAAGATGCCTACACCACTCCTACCCGATGATGAGCCCAAGTACCAAAGCTTGAAGCCAGTACCCTCCACTCTTTCGCCTTCTGGCCCATCCATCTAGTCTCTTGGACGCACAGGATATTTACACGCCTCCTAATTGCTGCATCAACTAGCTCTCGTAGCTTACCCGTTAGGGACCCTACGTTCCAACTACCTAGACGAATCCTAGTTGGCTCGGCTAACTTCATTACCCTTCGCACCCGTCGAGGGAAGTGCGAAGACCCTTGCTCATTTTTCACCACACCCGGGCGCCGATGTGGCGCGCCACTAAGGATGCGACGACCCGATCTTTGCTTACTTGACACCTGCGCCCAGATCACGACACGGCGCGTCACGGGGGTGACGACCCAGCCCTTGCATATTTAACACCATACCCGGGTTCCGGCATGGCGCGTCGCTAAGAGGGTTACGCCCCAACGAAAATCTTTTGGGTTTCATTTCCTTAAGAGTAGCTAGGATTTTTACATTGGCTCGTCAAGCCTAACACAACCCTCCTCCTTTGTCAGGGCTTGGGACCTGCTATGCCAAGGCACCATATGCGCCCCACTATAGGTGCCTCACCATAAGCTAGAGCACCATATGCTAGGGCACCATAGGTGCCCCACCATAGGCTCATGCAACCTGGCAAAACTAATAGCTTTACTTTCAGCTGTCCTGTCCTAACGTTATGTATCATGACCGGACGGAGTATATAACTAAAAATACGTTAGTTCTTCCAAACAAAACACTTCAGCATTTTTCCTAATGTATTTACCATGGAAGTTTTCCTGTTCTCAGATTCTAACTCGACAAGATCTCTAGTATATTATTTATTCTCATGAACACACCTTTTATATCTCTCCCCCTTTTCTTTTGGCTTAGGGTTTCGTGTCCCGGCGGCGCTCGCATAGTGGAGGCAGCGTGGCCACAGTGGAATAAGGTCCTCCAGGCTCTCTTCCACCTCGCCGTCAAGTGCTCCGGTGTCGGCGGCGGGCCTGTGGGGTGGGAGTCTTTCGGATCTGGAGACTGAGTTGGAGCTTCAGATCTTGAAGGCTCCTGTACAGGAGTTCCAAATCGGTCAGCGGCGTTTCGTCGTTTCGGAGGAGCGATGGAGCCGTCGGTGCTGTCTTTTGAGGATGCGGAGGATGCTGTGGGTGATGCGGAAGCCAGGAGGATGGATCGAGCTCGGTTTCCCTGCGGCGGCAGCCGTCGTCGTTGGCGAGTTTGGATCCAGGGTCGAGGGAGCTCGGGACGTGCTCCCGACCGATGGGCGTTCAGCGATGATTCCATCTCATCCGTGCGAGTGAGTGTCTATTGCGGTTCTCTCCAAAGCCTTCGTGCGATGGAGTTCCCTTTGGCCTCGGTTTCGGCGGTGACGGCCGGTGTTGGAGCTTTCCGGCGACGATTTCCGGTGTCTTCCGTCAGTAGAGGTGTTAGTGGGTTTGGACAGCTGTCCTTTGTATCCTTCTACGGGGTACTTGTATTTGTACTGGTTCTTGTATGTTTTCCTTAGCTCGTAACACAGGTATGCTTGATTAAAAAAAAAAGACCTTCCCTGATGATCCAAGTCGAAGGTATGTCATAATTTTAGCAATCCCGTCAAGTACAGAACCATCCATGCTGACAGTTACCATCTCCTGCAAAAGTAAGGTCATTAAGAGAAGTTACAAAACACTCCAACATGGAGTATGTCATATTATCAGAATACCTCTGGACCAGGCAATCAGCTTTGCTCCTATGAAGAGTTGTTGGAATATCATTTGTTACTCCCTCCTCCTGATTAGATCATGAAAATAAAATTACTATGCTTTATAAACAAAAGGTTCAAGCCCAAATAAATGGAGACAGAAGAAATGATACAACAAAATTTGGAATAGAAAAGAAAAGAATTCGATTCTGGCAACTTCATGAGAGTAAGTAAGCTGTTCTCCAACTATGAGCCACATGTGAATTGTGATTTTTGGCTTGTGATTTGTGGTTGCCCTAATAGAACATGAACAAGAGAAAGTAATGGTGAGAAAGTAATGTATGTAGCAATTATCAGGCTACGATGCACCACAATGACAATTAACTCCGCATGAACTAATCATGCCATCAGAGATAAAGTAATTAACACTCTACTTGAATATAATGGAGCATAATAAAATCACAAGACCATTCAGTTCCCAAGTGGGAAAGTTCAGGAAACCGACTGAAGTTCTGCACTAGGTGATCAACAGAGAAACATACAATTTCTCATCATAGAATCAAACATAATAATGACTGTCATATACTGCAAATGGCAACAAATAATCATAGGATAAACATGCTAAATTCTCAGAATAAGAAGGTTTAAAATATGAATATCTAGTAAACCAATACATAAACATAACCTCAATTTCACAGAATGCTTTGGACATTTATACACAGTATGACAATACCATGTCTGTAAGTATATTAGTATAAATGAACACTATGGGTGATGAAAATAAAATAATGCATGCAACTGGTCATTTCTGTGGAGAAAAATATGGAAATTTAATGCCTACAGCTTGTGATTTACGATGCATGATTATTGTGAAATGTATTATAATGAACTCCATTATGCAATGAAGTAGATATATTACTATAGGAATACAACCATTAATGTATGAAGGAAAACACACTGATAAGTCAGAACTCAAAAAGAAATATACCTTTGCAGTTGCAGTACGAAAGGAAACTGCATGATCTTCTTTTGTTGCCCTGAACAACAAAAGCGAAACACAAGTGTTATGATCCCAAAGCACTAGGTGCAGCCGGAGTGAAAACATGAGGCTCTTAATAAGTATCGCTCTAATTGGGAAATGGATGGGTATTGTATTTAACATTGTACCACATGGTGGTGCTACTGATGGCAGGAAATGTTATTTGGTTGAGAAAATGTTTAGTTGCTTACATACATTCCAAATGCAACGCAACATTATTGATTGTACAAAGAAAAAGGACCATACACAGGTCTGAATTAGCATGCCAACAAATCCGTTGTGCACAATGGCTTCAGGGATGCTGGAAAAGTTATGTAGTACTACAAGTGATCCAAATGCAAAATATTACAGGAGGCACAACCACATTCTTAATTTACATTAGCACTTTACATGAACAAGAAATTTATTCACAAATAAGACTTCTAAAATTCAAGAGGAAAGAAATTGGATCTCTTAAATCAGCTCAAAGTCCAAACTTGGAGCTAGCCGAAAAATGTTCGGTCCATATAATTGAGTCATCATGGAAAAATTCTGTACCGGCTTGCTTTCTGTACAAGTGAATAACTGAATATCATGCACAAAACAGTCACTATTTTAGGCATACTACAGCATTCGAAATACAAACTGCATACATGAATTTTTCAACCCTAATCGATGTACAATCATATAAGGCGAAAAGCTGGCAGTTACCTTGAATTTGCATCCTTCCCATCCTCTGCATCAGGCTTCTTTTCAATTTCACTCCGTAGTTTGTGAAGTAGAGCATAGTCCAAGCCCTTGACCAGATGTGAATGCTCCAAATCACCTTTTAAAAGCATAACGCGGAAATGGAATGTCAATTAAAGAGCAGCTCATAAGATGGAAACATAAAGAGCAGCATCTGAGACTCTGAGTCACCAGCCAATATCAAATGTATTGTGTCACCTTCTCTACCTTTATTTTTATTACAAGAATTCATGAATGACTGATTGCTTAGGTTAAAGGATCAAGTTGGTGCTAACTCTTTATATTTCACTTGGAGAAAATGATGTTCTGAAACTGAGAACATCAGGCATACCAATTTACCAAATTTATAAGACTATGTTAAACAGCTCTCATTTTTACAGAAGTCATGATTCAGACAGCTCGTGCACAGGTATGCCCGCTTGTTTCATACACTTAAAAGGCAGTACAGCACAAAAGTAGGCATGGCAAAGGGAGTTTTGTCACAAAAGGAATTTTCCATTTTTTTTTCAAAAAAAAAAATATTGCTCAGATTAGGATTACAGAAAATTATCACAACCAACCTCCGAGAAATTTGCTTTTCTCAATTGAAATTTTGTGGGAATCTGCCAGCCTGTGACACAAGCATTGCAGAGATTAGGATTCCAAGAAACACAGAAAAATAAACTAACACAGATGGAAGTGCCAGATAAATGAACGTGTGATTTATTACCTCAAATCAGTCCCAGGAGGTGCCACTGCATGAAATGAACAAAGTTCTGTAGGTTCGTAATCTGGGTTTTTGATCTTCACGCCGCTCCTTAGCACGATCACGATACCCGGGTGTCTCTGGTTCTTCTTTTTTCTTCTCTTTATGGAAAACAAGAGACATTTAGGTTCGCCAGATCACTTACAGTAAGTAACATGAGTCCTAGTTTGCATCTAATTTGTCTTCATCACTTGCTACTTCCGCATCATCTTCTCTTTATAGTAGTTCTTCTTCGATGACATCATCTCTCTTTTGTATCCAAAAGAGAGAGAGAGAGAGAGAGAGAGAGAGAGAGAGAAGAAAGAAATGCGCGGCTCAGAGGCTCGTCCGGAGACTCGGTCTTAGGGTACCTGCTGACAGTAGCTACGGCGGCGGAAGATGGGAGCGAGTGAGGCAACGAAGCTTGATAGAAGAGAGCAGAGAGCAGACGACGTCGGCGTCGGACGGCGCCGCGGCGGGAAACAGAGTGGCGGAGGCAAGCCGCGCTATGCCCGGTGGGAAGCCCGAGCAGCGGTGGGGGACGAGACGGAGGCGCCGCTCGGGGATGGGTGGAGGTTAGACAGGCGGCGGGAGACTGGGGCGCCGGTGCGCCGGTGCCGGAGTGACTTTTCGATTTTGCCCTCGGATTCCTCTGGTGTTTGCAGCAGCAGCGGAGCACGGCTGCACGGGACGGGATGCCCTGTGTCTGTGTGACTGTGTTGATGAGTCACCTCACAACACGTATTTTAGCGAAAAAGTCTACTTAACTTGGTCTGCTTCGTCCTTAATATGTCCCCTAAATTTTTTCAAAACTGTCCAAATTATCTCCCAGACCATTTGGACGATGGTTTTGCTTTTGGTTTTATCTTTTTCTTTATTTATTTACATTGAACTTAGAAAATCATAGTAAATCACAGGAAAATCAGAAAATAAAAAAATATTTTTATTAGGACTCCACATGAGAAGATCTACATAATGAATATATAATATGATATACTTTAATACAATTTTTTTTTTAGCTTTACATTGATTGAAAATTCAATTTTGTCTGTAATTAATCGGAATCATTCATAGTTGTAGCTTCTAGTCCAATTGTGATGAAATTTTTATAATAAACTAATTATTTTATGTTTAAACTATAGTAGAAATTTTATACTCATTGAATCATGTATAACTATAGTAGGAAGGCCTGTGGTTGAGGCAGAGTGTCCACCTCCACGGCTCGACAGGAGGAACTGAGGAAGCCAACCACCACTGCGGACGAGGCGACTCAGGAGTCAGGACACCAACCTGCTCTCACGCCTTCCTTCCATCAGAAGTTCAGAACCGCATCTTCCTCGGCTGACTACTGTCCATGTCTCTGCCCCCATGAGGCAGCAGAAACTGGAAGCGTGCCCGTGCGAGAGGGAGCACCAAGTTAGGAACCGGAAAAACAACAGGATGATCCAGTGCAGGGATTAACAAAACAATCCCAATCCCTCTGTGCTCTGCTCAGAATCGGATCGACCAAGACACAGATTAGCAGCAGTACCTTGGCCATCTGTTCCAACAAGAGTTGCGATCTGAAAAGGGTATCTTTACCTACCCTCCAATATCAAACCAAGAAACAAGCTCAGTGCCATTTACGCAAACATGGAATATTATTATTATATTGAGCATATAGATGGGCATGCTGCATGCAAGAACAACAACTAAGGCTCTGTTTAGTTGAGAAAGTTTGCAAAATTTTGCAACTGTAGCATTTTCATTTGTATTTGACAACTGTTGTCCAATCATGGCCCAAGTAGATTCAAAAGATTCATCTCGAGATAGACAGAGAAAAAGTACAAACATGCAACAGGTGCTACTTCATTTAGTGCTCCATGCAGACGGAAAGTACAATCAATGGGATGGGGAGAGAGAGGAAAATTTTCAAAGTAAACAGAGCCTAACATGGTCAGTGCCTTGCCCTCTTTTGGGAAAACCATAAAACACAGGTACAACTGGTTCCATCTCATCCCTAGCAAAAAATAACCCGATGTGAGGCCTAAACAACATAGAGTTTTGCCTACTTTTTCTATGTCAAAGGATAAAACAGAGTAACACTGCGGTAACTTTTCTCGGAGTGTAGCCATGCAATCTATGAACTTTACTGAAGAAAACTGAACAATCTTCTTGAGCAGAAGCACTCCGACTGGAAAAAAAAAAACAATTCAGTTCTTTTGCGCCCAGGATTCCACCTGATGTAACCTGGAAAACGTGCTATTGGTCAAGGGAGACAAGTTTCATGTATATCACACTGATAATTTGTATCACTTAACATTCGATCATGGCAGCTAGCACATAGCAGGTAAGGTTCACTTTCACTAGAGTTTGCTATGCAAGGCAATTTAACTGGATTTTAGAAAGCTGTGAAAGTAAGGCAATCATTAGCGCAAGCAGCAAACATGAACCATCAAATCGCAAGGATATAGCTTCTCCTTCAGGAAGGGGCATCGAAGATCTTGGAGACACGCTGCTCGCCTTTGCCTTTCCTCAGCATCAATCTGATGGTGGCAGCATGCGCCAACACATGACTGCCTGCGGGTTTCTTTGGATCAGTTATGAACATGCCGCCAGGCTGGATCAGCAATCACTGGAACACAGAAGGGAGACAGTTTAGAATTTGGAATTCAGTGAACTATAAAACTCTTGGAATTGATACAGTGCTAAATAACAAAGCCCACAAAGGTTGGTGGTGTACACTGCAACATTGAACTCCTCGGCAATCTTGGTAAGGCGGGACAGCATCTGTGCTAGCTTTTGCTGCAATTTCACAGTAGACACACATAAGCAAGCAGATAAACAGCACCCTTCAACATTTTTACGGGGATGCTTACTGCCATTGAAATGACGAGAATACATGGCGCTCTGCAAGTTAGCCCCTGCCACTGAAATCAACACGGAATAGTGCAATCACAGAATCCACAATTCGTTTCCAGGACGATAGAAATAACACATGAGCAGTTGAGCAGAACTCAGATTATCAAAAATCAATGCACTCGACAGTTTCATGTGTAGTGTACCCAGAAGCCTGAAAGGTTCTTCAGCCATCTTAGCAGCAAGGCCCAGGAGCAAGTTGTACTGGGGCTCAGCACGAGTATATATGATCTAACCAGAAACAGACATTAAACAACCAATGTGGTCTAAATACATAATGGTTCCTGCATGCAGAACTTCAGAGAAAAAGAAACAACAGGAGTAAGACATCAATATACCAGAACTCCCTGAATGCCTCTGTGATGCAAAGTGATTGAATCCCTTCTTCAAAATCAAATTTAAACATATCCATCTATCAGACTAATATGATGACATGACTGATTACATGACAGATTTCAGATATAAGCCTGTTCAGAAGAAATCAAGCATGCGAGCCCACAAAGAAGATACCAATTAAGCATGCACAAGAATTCAGAGAAGCATAGTTGGAATCCGAAAGCATCAGTTATTTTGAGACATCAGGCTGCAGTTCGCAATTGGCAATGACTAAACCTCTGAACTGTCTAGACAAGAGATACAGGCGTCTGAACTGACTAGACGAACGAGACGGCTGAACTGACTAGACGAACGAGACGGCGTGATGACAGAGCGCCATGACTAGAAGCAGTATAGTGCCTCTGCGCTCGTCCACAAAGGCCGCGCGCGCGGACCCTCCACGCTTGAACGCTTTGGTAACTACATTCTGCAGGTAGTTACCAAGCGCGACTGGCGCGTGCCCCATCAGTTGTGGCATGCGCTTGCCGATGCCACGAATGTCCCTTCCCATCATACGGAGGCGTCGGAGGGCGTCCACGTCGGCGGGGTTCTTCGCGAGACGTGGAAGCGTGTCGGCGACGATCTCGTCGAGGATCCATCCGAGATCATCTGCGCTGAGGAGGTGTAGGGGCGTGACTTCCCAGCCATCCGCGACGAAGTTGGCGCCCCCGTTTTCCGCACCGTGGAGTCCCGCGAACGCGAAGGAGGCGTCGTCGTCGGAGAGCAGGAGGCGGTCGAGGATGTCGGCGTCGGGGGCGAAGTTGTCCAGCGCCTCGGGGTCAGCCGTGGGGGAGTCGAAGCCCGCTTCGCGGGAGGCCTTCGCGCGGGCGACACCCTCGGCGACGAACTCATGATGGAGAAGAAAATCCCCGCCGTGAGGGTTCCCCACCAGCAGCCGCTTGGCGCGGAGGGCAGACACGATGGCGCGCGCCTCCTCAAGCGACCTCACATGCAACACGACGATCCGGGACGGGGCTCCATCCGTCGCGATCTTCTCCACGTCGTCGAGGGAGTGCACCTCGACGACGGGGAGGGGGGCGATGGGGAGGGGAGGGGGAAGGGGTGGGGCTGCGCCATAGGTGGCCGGTGGGTGCTCCTCTGGGGTTTCGGGAGGAGGCGAGCGCAGGGGAGCAAATGCAATTGTGGCTCTGGATTTGGAATTTTGGATGACCGCTCCGCCGCCCGTACGCCGTGTTTTATAGCCACCCCAGGTTAGCGGAGAGCTATGTGAATCAAGGTTTTAAAGAGCGGGTCAACCTATTTAGCGGTTTATCTCTAAAACAGCTATTAGCGAAAATATAGCAGGCTATAGCGGGATATAGCGGATAAATTATATATGAACACAAATAGCGGTACCCTGTCTCAAAAGGCTATAACGAGCTATAGCGACAGCCATAGCGGGCTATTTAAAACCATGATGTGAATTCCCATTCTAAAATTATGAATAGGTTTTTGTTTGTTTCAATCATTAATTAACGATGTGAAAGAAATTTTAGAAGGTTCTATGGCTCCGTTTAGATACCGGTTGCAGTTGTAATTCTGTACTGTACCACGTTCGTTTGTATTTGATAATTTTTGTCTAATCATGACACAGGTAGGCTTAAAAGATTCGTCTCGTGATGTACAGTACAAAAAGTACAAACATGCAAACATTTCGTCTACATTTAATACTCTATGCATGTACCGCAACATTGATATAACTAGTTGCAATTGTAATTTACAAGTGGAATCGAAACAGAGCCTATAGAAGCCAGTTTAAAACGTTTCATTATATTAACCGTTTAGTTCCAAAAACTTTTAGAATTTTGACACTGTAGTAATGGGAATATTTTGCAATAAGTGTTCAATTATGATCTGAGTAGACTCGAAATATTCATCTCGCGATTCACAGGTAAACTGTGCAAACATGCAAAAATTTTATCTACATTTAATATTTCATATATATGTCATAAATTAATGTGACGAAAGTTTCGAAATTTTGGAGGGGTAACTAAATCATGGCCTCAGTTAATAAAAGGCACCGAGCCAAGTGAGCTGATGGTGAGGAAGCTTCAGAACTATTTATAGGTTTGGCCACTAAAGTTGAGAGCAGTCACTTACACCATGGATTTTTTTTTCTATGTCCCCGTTTAGTTTCTAAAAAATTTCTAAATTTCCTGTCACATCGAATCTTTGGACGCATGCATGGAGCATTAAACGTAGTAGCAGCTGTTGCATGTGTTGTACAGTTTATCTATTTTTCTCGAGACGAATCTTTTGAGTCTACTTAGGCCTATGATTAGACACTTATTGGAGAAGATTCTACATGTGCTACAGTGACTTTTCACCCCTACTTTTCGCGAACTAAACGTACCCTATATCCTGTTACTACTTTGTAGAGAAAACGACAATGCGCTAAACGATGTGTAGTGACAAATGAACCTCAAGCAACATGGATAAGGGATGCATATAAGCCCAAGGAAGAACACATGAAGAGCGCAACAGATAATCAGTTCCATGTGTTTTTTCTGGAAACATTTTTTTTTTGGCATTTGGCAACAGCTATAGTGATTATACGGAGAATAAGAAACATTTTCTTGTTGTCAAATGAGAGTACACATTGTCTGAAAGAACACATGGAGAGCGCAACAGAAAGGAAGCAACAGTTTGCCTGAAAGAAATATTGCCTTCTACACGCAGGCAACGACGGGGCTGTATGTAGTGTGCTAAAATGGGGAAAGCCGATGTACCTTTGTAGTTCGTGCCCTGCAATAAACAAGCCAGAGGGTGGGAGAGCAAGTCTCTAACAAGAGAGTGCAACGGCACCTCCGCCATGTCGGCTAGAATTCCTCCCGCCGTTTGATATGCCGTTTGACGGTTTAGATTGCTTGTATCAAATTCAGCTCGAAATAGCTTCTCGGATGTCTTGTTACCTTCTATAGATTCTCTTCCGAATCCAACCAACCCAGCACAACTTCTGCTTCATCTTCTCCTATCCGACGCTTCTTTTCCCTTCCCGACGATTTTCACCGTATTCCTTCGATCTCTCTTCCCAATCGACCCCTCGCCTAGGGCTTCACTGCTCCGTCTCCGAACATCCCCATGGTGGCACCCCCCGCGATGGTGACGCCGGCGTTCCCACGGGCTCCCCTCCGCCGACAGCGTCTCCAGCACGGCTGATCCCGCGCCGTGGCCCTCGTCGGCGCCCAGTGCGGTAGCCTGTTGACATTTCTTAGCATCACCACTAGAAACAGAGATAAACTCTATCCCTAGTAATGGCGCCAATAAATGCTAGATATTATAAATTAACTTACCACTTAATTTAGTTACAGATCACTTGAACTCTTAACCTCTATCTCTTAGAAATAATTAGGATTGTCATCCCTAACTATGATTCCAAAAGATCTCATGGAATTCTTTTAGCAAGTGACTGAAATAATAATATTATATTCATAAGTGCATAGATAAAATATACATCATTACAGCATTCTACCCAAGAGTATCACGGGTTGTCGATTTACATTTTTACCACTGGGAAGGGACTTGACTATGAAAAAGGTACATAGATAATTCTCATGTGCACATGCAATATGGAGATGTAAGTGCATTCGCCCCATATGTGGAATTTTGGTAATTAATGACATTCAAATTAGGGACTAACGTGTTTATCAAGAATATATGCAGATGTTAGTCCATATGAATGAGCAAATTGAAATATTCGGTGAAACGGCACCCCTCCAACTCGACCACGTCCCTTGGTGATCCTTACTCAAAACTTAGCGAGTTTTATTTTGATTGAGTATAGGAAAACCACACTATCATAAGGGATGCACAGCTAGTTGACTAATAGAAGGATTAAAGTGCTCAAACATTAACTTAAAAGCATGCTTGAGAGACACCTACACACACTTGTGCACTGCCCTAAGCCTGTTCTGTTTCTGGTGTATCGGTAGTACCGGTACCTCTACCGATAGTACCGGTAACACTTAGAGCATAAATCCTCCCAGCAAAGTCCTTGCTCTCGGGTTTCAAAAATCGTTTTCATTTCGGTAGTACCGAATTTTATTTTGGTAGTACCGATGGCTTAGCGGTAGTACCGATCCCAGATTGGTAGTACTGGCAGGACTTGGCGTCTGAGGTTTTTCTAAGTACCTGGACCGGTAGTAGCGATCTTTTTCCGGCAGTAGATGTTTGTCGTACCGGTAGTACCGACCCTTGGATCGGTAGTACCTGGTGGGACTTAGCCACTTCGCGTTTCTAAGTCTTTGGATCGGTAGTAACGACGTTTTCCCGGAAGTTGGAAGTTGTCGTACCGGTAGTACAGGTATCCCTACCGGTAGTACCGGTCTGGTCAACTTTTCTGACACCTTTTTCTATCGTTGGACCCCTCGTGCAGTGCGTAGATTTGCTCTCTAACGTTCGAAAAGCATGGTGGTGCTGGTAGTACCGGTCGGTACTGGTAGTACCGGTCGGTACCGGTAGTACCGAGTACCGACATACCATAGGCATGGGAGGTATAAATACCTCTCTCTAACTCTTTAGAGGGCTACCCACCTCATTTATTTCAACCTAACTCGAGAAAACAGCTCTCTCACTCTCTCACTCTCATTGTTACTAGCTTCGATTCACCCCTAAGATTTAAGTTGAGAAGAGTGATTCGAGTGAGGAAAACTTAAATCCATTGCTTGAGCACTAGATTCCTCCCTCTAGCCGGCTTTGCTTTGCATTTGTTACTTTTGGCGGCTAGACGTTCTTTAGGAGAGCCCGATTTGCTCCATTTGTGAGGGCTCCTCGAAGTGTTTGTATCACCCCGTGATTCTAGTGAAGAAACTCAAGTGTCCTTTGTGGTAAACTTGAGTGAGGCAAGGAGGTGAAATAGACTCCGACCTAAGTGGTCACCTCAACAACGAGGTGTAGGCCTTCCTTTGTGGATTGTCCGAACCTCAGGATAAATAACTTGTCTTGTGCTTTCTTTGTTGCGGTGTCTACTTGTGCTTCCATGGCTTCGACCGTGTTCTTCCTCTCCCTACCTTATTCTTAGTTTGGAGGCTCGATCTATGATTTGGTGGTGATTCAAGCTAAGGAGAAGGTTGCAAAGTCTTCGATATTCACTTAGGTGACTTGGTATTACATAGATCTAAATTTCCCGTTCATTTGACTTGTGTTCTCAGTTTTTCTGTGTCGACCGGTAGTACCGACGGATTTCATCGGTAATACCAACAGTTATCGGTAGTACCGGTCCAATCCCGGTAGTACCGGTCTGTGCTCTCACGTTTCATCTGAGAATTGAGTTTCAGGTTTTAGATTACGCCTATTCACCCCCTCTAGGAATTGTAGATCCTTTCAATTGGTATCGGAGCCTAACCCTCGTGTTAGCGCTTCACCGCGTGAGGGAAAACAATGTCGGGGTATAGTGAAGACCAAGTCAATGCTATTGCCGAGAGAATTGCAAGCCAATTGTTAGATAAGCAAGTAAAGCAATTTGAAGAGCAAATGAACAAGATGAAGGAAGAAATTGAGAGCTTGAAGGAAGCATTAAGCAATAATTAACCAAGTGCATCAAGCTCAAAAGGTGGTGGTAATGATGAGGACAAAGATCATGATGGCAACAAGACACCAAAAGGGTTCTCCGCCACACCCTATGACTACAATCTATTGAACAAGAACAATGTCAACCAAATGCCACACATCAACCTTGGCAAGCCACCTCCATTTGATGGCATCAACTACAACGACTGGGCACATAAGATGAAAATGCATCTCATTGCGGCAAGGTGTTGAGAAATTATGGATGTTGGCATTCATCCTCCGGAAGTAGATGGTGAGATTACCCCTCAAGATGTGTATGAATTCCATCTCAATGCTCAAGACGCATCCTTGATCCTCTCATGTCTCAAACCTGAAGAAAGCAACAAGGTGCACGGCATTGAGAATGCCAAGACCATTTGGGATACACTTAGAGTATCATATGAAGGCGATGAAAGTGTGAGGAAGTGCAACATTGAGTTACTTCATGGCAAGATAGAGAATTTCTCCATCAAGAGCGGAGAAACAACCCAACAAATGTTTGATAGATACATGACCTTGATCAACAAGATAAGAACTCTCGGTGATGAGAAGTGAGATGACAACTCAGCGGCAAGAAAGTTGTTGAGAGCATATAGAGTCAAGAACAAGACACTTGCGGCAATTATCATGGAAAGGCCAAACTATGAGAAGATGACACCACATAAGATGCTAGCAAAGATAAAGCATCATGAAGTCCTTGATGATGAAGCTGTTGAAGATCAATCAAAAGAAACAAGCAACAAGAAATGTGTTGCTCTCAAGGCAAATCAAGAATATGGTTCAAGTCAAGATAGAAGAAAGAAAGTGAACAATGATAGCTCAAGTGAAGAAGATGATGATTCCGACGAAGAAACCGCACTTCTTGTCAAGAATTTCAAAAAAATCATGAGAATAAAGATGTTCAAGAAGAGCTATGGTGATGGAAGCAAAAGAAATAAGAAGAGTGTGTGCTACAAGTGTGGTGCCAATGATCATTTCATAGCCGATTGTTCTCAAAACAAAGACAAGAACAAGTACAACAAGGATGATGCTAGGAAGAATAGAAGGAAGAGAAGAGGTGAAGCTCACATTGGTGAAGAATGGTATTCAAGTGATGATTCAAGTGATGATGAGAAAACC
The DNA here is from genome assembly GCA_038502445.1 of Eremochloa ophiuroides. NCBI lineage: Eukaryota > Viridiplantae > Streptophyta > Magnoliopsida > Poales > Poaceae > Eremochloa > Eremochloa ophiuroides. Next base: position 11,917,836 of record JAHLJS010000003.1, on the reverse strand, counting down.
AAAGGGAAGGACAAGGAGATGGGTGCCGCTAATATTGCTATCCACAAGACATCTTCTCCAAGTTTCTTTGCCAATAACTCATCTTCATCTAAGCTCTTCACCAACCTCTCCTCTTTATCACGCTTGTTTAAGGATCTCTCCAACAATGATGACATCCCTCCAACTTGCCTCATGGCTAAGGGGGAGAAGGTACCACCTAACTCTCGTACATGTTCTAGTGATGAAAATAGTGAAAATGAAAATGATGAAATGGATGAATATAAAAGCAATTTGATAATAAAATTTGGCAAGAAAGATGGTAACAAAATAATTAAATTGCTAATGAAACTAGAGAGTCGGAATGAGAGTCTTGAATTGCAAGGTGATTTGATCTCACAAGAGAGAGAGAAAAGTTGTTGACGGTGGATAACGTCAACTTTTATTAGAACTTTAGACACCAAAGCATATATGAATACACACCAGTCTACGGTTTTAACTGACAATTTTCACGAGTTTTGCATGTTCTGTATTTTCCAGGAGCTATTCCAGAAAAGCGCAAAAGAAGGATTAGAGAGCATAAAGCACACAAAACTTAACCGCGAAGGAAACATCATCATCAGGACGTGGGAAGGATCTAGAGAACACCCAAAGCAACCGGGACCCACCACCTGACAGGTGGGGCCGGCCGGCGCCTAGGGGGCCGGGCGACGCCCCCCTAGGGTTTCGCCCCCGCCTTCTGGAGTCTTCTTCCACCACCTTTGAGGAGTCATCTCGGCCCTTGGTTAAGTCGGTTTGATCCTACGGCGCACGTGCAACCCACCGGGCTATAAATAAAGGGGCAGACCCCCCTGGAGCAATCCAATCATTCATCCATGGCATCAAGTCTTAGGTCAAGCCATCAAGAGCCTCCTAGTTCATCAAGAGCCATCTAGTTCATAGTTCTAGCCTAGTTATATTAGAAGTAGAGGAGTTCTAGTTCTTCAGCGGGATCTGGAGCCCCGGCGTCTGTCTGGAGCGCGGAGTTCAGTATAGTTCTAGTTCTTTATCTATTATTGTATTCTTTATTATGATTAGGTAACCATTGTTCTTAATAGTTCATATGTTCTTAATTACAATAGTCATTGTCTACTTTGATTATATGTCTAGTATAGTTGGTTTGATCTCATTGAATTCATGTAATTGCTCGTATAGCATTTATCCATACGATCGATGGGTAGATGATGAACGATATGTAGACGTGGTGTCTAGATATTCTGTTTATCTGTGAGTGCACCCTGATGTGCCGGGTCGTGTGGTAGATCACGTAGGTGACAGCTGCGTTGAGTCCTCTGTAGTCCACCCCCGTATGTAGGCAAGCAGGCACGGTCGCGAAGTTAGGTGATGACTCTGTTTCACATCCTTCCTAGATGATGCCCTTTGCATGTGATCATGATATAGGACTAATCTAACAATGATTGCTAGATGTAGTTGCACTAATTAGAGTTATTCATTGACGTAGTTATAGAATTACCTTAGATATTAATTCCTTAGTTTATCCATTGGATAGCTATTACTATGACTAGAAAGTGCTCTGATGTTTGTCTATTAATTATGATGCTTGATCGTGCTTGAATGGACCGAATCGATGCCTAGAGTGGGGGTGAATAGGCTCTTCAAAAATTAGACAAAGGTTAGTAAACAAACTGCACCCCGACAAAACTGGCTAGGCAGGCTCCTCTACCCGGCTGGGCCGGATAACCCGGCTTGGCCGGTTTTACCACCCGGCTTGGCCGGGTTTCACGACTTTGCCCAGAGGTTCCCCGGAATTTCCGGGTTTCGTCGGAACTTCCGATACGTCGGAACTTCCGGTACGAGCCGGAACTTCCGACCTGCACAGCTGAATAACGAGGTTCGAACCATTTCTTCTCTTCACTAAGATTACAACTCGACTTGTGGAGCTTATGTAAGTGTATGGAAAAATCCAAACACCTCCTGCAAACACAAACCACAACAACCGAGTAGCACAAGTGGAATATGGAAGTAAATGTGTGATGAATGAGCAAGGGTGAGGCAAACCAAGAGAAGACACAAGGATTTATTTGACCGAAGTTCGGCACACCCAAAGGTGTCCTACTCTCCGTTGTGGAAGCCGGTGAGGACCCAACCAAGGTCAACTCGTGGCCGGACCCGAAACGGTCTCTTTCCACCTTCTTCACTAAGGAGCTTTCTTTCCCTTTTCAGCGGGGAAGCAACCCTTACAACAATGGCCACCAAGGCAGCCTACAACACCCCACGGGTGCTCGTCGGTGACGCCTTGCCACCACGGAGTCGAAGCTCCAAGCGGAAGAACACAATGAACTAGAGAATCTTCGACTTGCTCAAGTGCTCAAGAATGGGATTGCTCACATAAGCTCTTTGGATCACTCTTGTCACAAAGACAAATCTCTCAAGGCTCAAGCTCACTCACTAATCACGGATTAGGAAGTTGTAATCTTTTCACTCACAAAGAGAGAGTAGAGAGAGCAAGAGGGCTTTTCTGGTCGTGGATGGGTATTGGGAGAATCAACAACCTTGGAAGATGGAGTGGGAGAGGTATTTATAGCCTCCTCTCCAAAACTAGCCGTTGGGGCTGAATCGACAAACCCGGCCTGGCCGGGTTGGCCAGTTCAAAGTCCAACTAGCCGTTGGAGAAGCGGCCTGGCCGGGTTGGGTACCCGGCTTGGCCGGGAAAGACGGCCTGGCCGGTTTTGCTACCCGGCCTGGCCGGGTTAGGCTGCCCAGCCAGCTGCCTCTCTCACTTCCTCCCTTTTCTCTCAACCTCTTTTCTCTCTGGTTTTTGTCCTTGAGCACTGTCACTTGTCTCCAATACTTTAGTGATGCGACTCTCCAAGAGGGGCAAACACAAATACAACTCACACAAATTTTGCTTTGTCCTTCACTTGAGTTGTTCTTGATCTTCAAATATTTTGCCGCTTTGAACTTTGAATTGTTGAAAGCTTCATCACTTTATCTTCATGATCCCTTCGTCTTGAGCATGTGACTTGTGTCGAATCCAAGTCATTTTTGAACATTTGATTGATCTTCCACATTGACAATCACCACTTGCATGGTTAACTTCAAGTTGGCTTCTTCTTCACCCTAGCTAGGTCCCTCGGCTGCCAAGTCGTCACTTGCCATTCACCTTTCGCTTAGTCCCTCGAAGTTGCCCACTTTAAACACCACTCAGATTTGGTATCATGCTTCACATCATTTTTTGAATACCATTCATTGTATATATTGTGCTTGTTTAACTGATGTGTTCCAATCATCAATAAAGAGTTTTGCATTCTGGTTATGTTACCACTGTGCACCTTAATTCCTGCAATCTCCATGATTAGTCCTTTAACTGGTGTTATTTCATCAAAACATTATGATCATGATCGTGCTTATCACCTTTATTTATCTTTATTATCTTGTGACCTCTACCTGTTATGAGTAGAGAAAATAACATCGATATCACCACTTATCCATTGTATATAATTACTATCAATATAATAGATTAAAGTTTATCCAAGTCCTTTCCAGTGGTATAAATATAAATCTGGTAGACTCTAGGTAAAATGCTATAATGGTATAATTATCTGTCTGCTTACAGAATTGATCATAGTTTATATCTATATATTTCTGCCTAGTCACATAGGATAACATATGAAACCTTTATTTATTCTTAGCATATATAATTAGGGATGACAACCCTAGTTCATGCATAAGAATGTTGATAATAGATAAGTGGCTAGTTGGTAGTTGCTAACTGAGCAGTTAATTAATTACCATACATCTCTAATCTCGTCTCTAGTGTTAAAAGTTATATAGTTATATTTGGCGATGTTAGTAGATGTCAACAAGCATTTTTGGCGCCATTGCCGGGGAAGGCACATTAAACATAGGAAATATTGATAACATATATACATAATGGATAAGATTGTGTTACCGATTGATCTCTAACTCAAACAGGCACACCCTTATTTTTATCATTCGCTTATCTTATGCAGGGTGATGAATGAATGGTTTTTCTCTTCCAAACAACTTTACTGATGATCCAGAGAAACTTCTTAGAAGGAAGAAGGTTGTAGAGGCGATGGATAATTTCGAGTCACTATCAATAATACCCATCGCCGCTCAAGCTCATCCATCAAAGGAAGCCAGCTCTAACATTGGAAGAAGAAACACTTAGGAGAAGACTAAACTCCTGTGTCAATTTTGAGCTCTCTGCCCCAACAACAGAAAACATCCACACTGGACCAGCAGTCAACACTGGAGAGAATGGATTCGAGCTCAAGCCTGCTCTTATCACCATGGTTCAAGCCAGTCAATTTTGTGGAAAAGCTCATGAAGATGCAAGTGCACACTTACAACACATTTTAGAGATCTGTAGCACCTTCACGATCAGAGGAGTACCAAGAGATGCTATTTTACTCTGTTTTTTTTCTATTTTCACTTTTGGGGAAAGCTAAGCAGTGGTTCTACACCAACACAGAAAAGAACAGTACATGGGACCGATGCTCAACTGCTTTCCTGTCAAATTCTTTCCTACAGACAAGACGAATGCTCTGCGTGGGAAAATTTCAAGCTTTCAACGGCAACATGACGAATCATTCACTGAAGCATAGGAAAGATTCCAAGACAATATTGAAAACTGTCCTCATCATGGGATAGAGGATTGGCTACTGATGCAGACAGTTCTACCACGAGCTTATCTCTAGCACCCTGTGAGTCCATAGATGCTGCAGCGGGAGGAGCTTTCCTGTCACTCAAGCTTCCAGAAGCTAAAGCACTTGTTGCGAAGATGGCCTCAAATTCAACCTGTAATGAAGAACGTACTCAATCTTGCAAGAGAGGAGGAGGCATCCATCATCTCAAGGAAACTGACATGGTCACTTGCCAAGCTAGACCTCATCATGAAGAAGCTCGATATAGAGAAGAAGGAAGTCATGCATATCAATGATTCTCGTATGACTTATGAAGAATGTAGAGATTATGGACATTCAGCTGTCAATTGCCCTACGCTCCAAGTGGATGTGAACTTCATCAACAATAACACCTACTTATCATCCTCAGCAAGGTCAAAGATGGAACCAAGCCAAACCAAGGATGGAATCAGCAACCTCGATAAGGTAATTACCAAGGTAACAACCAAGGTAATAATTACAATAATTACAATCTTTCACCTTTAAGAGATTTAGTTTCTAGTCAATCTAAATTGTTAGATCAAATGTCTAGAAAGGTAGCCTCTAATGATAAAGCTTTAGAAAACATTAATACTAGAATGGATATCCTTTGCTTCTGCAATAAAGAATCAGCACAGCTTTAATAAAATGTTTGAATCACAATTAGCTCAGCTAGCTGTTGCTGTCCCTCCATTTGAGAAAGGTAAAATTCTGAGCCAGCCAGAAGATTTAGAAATCGCTAACCTTGTTGATATTCACAATGCAACCCAATACCATATTGAGCCTGCAGATATACATGTGGATTGATCACTCACTACCTGAGAAGATGGGAGACCCTGGAAGACCTGTCATTCCTATCTCTATAGGATGTCACTGCTTTATAGAAGCTATCTGCGATTTCGGTGCAAGTGTCAACATAATGCCCAAGGTAATTTATGAGAAAATTTTAGGTGATTCCTTTGTTGTACACAGATATGCATTTACAGCTTGCAGATCAGTCCATTTGCTACCCCGAGGGAGTGCTAGAAGAAGCTGTTATCAGAGTGGGGCAATCATATGTCCCTAGTTGACTTCGTAATCGTGGAGACAGGAGGAGATGAGAAGGCACCCATTATTTTGGGACGACCATTCTTGTCCACAACCAAAAGCTATCATCTATGCGGAACATGCCAAGATTGTCCTTTCTATCAAGGACAAGAAAGAGAGATTCTCGTTCAAGAACTGCATCTTGAAGACTCCTGCAGTCTCGAAGCAATTCCATCAACGAGAAGAGCAACAACCAGCACCAAAGAAGAAGAACAACTGAAGATGAAGAAAGAACAAGCCCCAGCATGTACCTGAAGAAACTGCTCAACTAATCACTACTCTTCAACACAGAAAATGATCATATACTTCCCCAACCGTTTCCATCAAAGAAAGGTGACTCAGGTGTACCAATCATTGAATTCACAATCAGAGACACCACTTTTGCCTGACACCATCTACGACACTGGATCAAGTGTCAACGTAATGTCCAAATAGGTATATGATGATTTATTTAATGATTTACCTCTATACCCAACATATGTTCCTGTTGCAGATGGCGGACCAATCACTAAGATTCCTTGAAGGCGTGGTCAAGGACGTTGTTGACGGTCGATAACGTCAACTTTTATTAGAACTTTAGACATAAAAGGATACATGAAAACATACTAGTCTAGGGTTTTAACTGACAGTTTTCACGAGTTTTGCATGTTCTGTATTTTTCAGGGACTATTCTAGAAAAGCATAAAAGAAGGGTTAAAGAGCATAAAAGACACGCAACTTAACCCTAAGGAAACATCATCACGAAGACCCTGGAAGAGTATGGAACACACCCGAAGCAAGCGGAGGCCCGCACCTGGCCAGGTAGGGCCGGCCGGTCCTGGGGTGGGGACCGAGGCGGCGCCCCCTCCATAGGTTTTCACCGCCTGCCTTCTGGAGTCTTCTTCCGCTACCTCTTAGGAGTCATCTCGGCCCATTGTTTCAAGTCGGTTTGATCCTTACGGCGCACGTTCATCCCACCGGGCTATAAATAGAGGGGCAGACCCTCCTGGAGGCATCAATCAATCATTCATCGAAGGCAATAAGTCTTCAAGCCATCAAGAGCCTACTAGTTCATCAAGAGTCCTTCTAGTTCATAGTTCTAGCCTAGTTAGATTAGAGAGTAGAGGAGATCTAGTTCTTTAGGCGGGATCTGGAAGCCCCGGTGATCGTCTGGAGTGCAGAGTTCGGTTATAATTCTAGTTCTTTCTCGATTATTGTATTCCTCATTATAATTGGAAAAACACTGTTCTTAATAGTTCATATGTTCTAGATTACATTAGTTTTTGTCTATTTTAATTATATGTCTAGTATAATTGGTTTGATCTTATTGAATTCATGTAATTGCTCGTATAGTGTTTATCCAATCGATCGTTGGGTAGATGATGAACAATGTGTAGACGTGGTGTCTATATATTTCGTTTATGTGCGAGTGCACCCTGTTGTGCCGGGTCATGTGGTAGTTCGCATAGGTGACAGATACGTTGATTCCTCTGTAGTCCACCCCCCGTATGTAGGCAAGCAGACACGGTCGCGAAGTTGGGTGATGACTCTGTTTCACACCTTTCCTAGATGATGCCCTTTGCATGTGATCATGATATAGGACTAATCTGACAATGATTGTTAGATGTAATTGCACTAGTTAGAGTTATTCATTGACGTAGTTATAGAATTACCTTAGATATTAATTCCTTAGTTTATCCATTGGCTAGCTATTACTATGACTAAAAAGTGCTATGATGTTTATCTTTATTAATGATGCTTGATCATACTTATCACCATATTTATCTTTATTATCTTGTGACCTCTACCTATTATGAGTAGAGTATATGACATTGATAATTTCACTTATTCATTGTATGTGGTTATTATCAATATAATAGATTGTAGTTTATCCTAATCCTTTCTAGTGGTATAAATATAAATCGACTAACTTGGTAGAACTTCTAGGTAAAATGTTACAATGGTATAATTATCTGTCCGCTTGCAGAATTGTTCTTAGTTTATATTTATTTATATTTCTGCCTAGTCACATGGAATAATATGTAAAACCTTTTATTTATTTTTAGCATATATAATTAGGATTGACAACCCAGTTCATGTTAAAGAATGTTGGTAATAGATAAGTGGCTAGTTGCTAATGATCAGTTAATTAAATACCATACATCTTCTAATCTCGTCCCTAGTGTTAAAGGTTATAAAGTTATATTGGGTGATGTTAGTAGATGTCAACAGACGTTATGGATAAGAATTCAAGATAAATATATACCCGCAGATTTACTAGTCCTTGATATGCAGAGAGACGATGAATCACCTATTCTTTTGGGAAGACCATTCCTCTACACTGCCAATGCTATTATCTACATCGGGTCTGGATAGATCCACTTCAACCTACCCACGAGAAAGGCACGCTGTCAGTTTGGAACACTTGTTAACCATGAGCAGAACAGGAAGCAACGCAACAGGAGAAGATGCCAAGTCCCGCCGTCAGGCTACACAGCCTCACTGTGGATGGGAGGAATTCTCTGGCTAAGATTGTGAAGTATGAAGACTGCTATAAGGAGCAAGAGGAAGCCATACAAGCACCACGCTGGAGTGAGTGGGAAGCGGAAGCTGAAAGGATGGATCAGATTTCTAAGGCAGAGAAAGAAGAGATCCATGCACAATTAGAAGAGTGGATGAAGAAGGATAAAGAGTCCAGAGAAGCACACCTGAAGGAATGTGAAAAGGAAGAGCTGGAGCTAGAAAAGAGATGAAGCAGAAGAGACAGAAATGATATGGAAGGAGAAGGAAGAAGCACCTACTACACCACCACAAAATGGAAAATTGGCTAATGTTACCTCAGACGATGAACCTACTGAGTAAGTACTCTCCTCTATCTAAGTCCTGTCGGTAGACTTTAAATTCCGTACCCTAGCCATAAGATTAGAATTGTAGTTATCTAATTAAGTTAGCATTTATTAGTAATTTTGCTTTAACACATTTATTAGTACAATCACTTTTGCACATTAAATATAAAACAACAAAAATATTTACTGCATCACAAAAAAACTAAAGCCCCATGTGAATAAACTTATGGAAAACCCTGTAAGAATATTTACTATGGCAGCATAAAAATGGTAGTAGCATCTGTATTTACTTTGTTGCATTATAAAAATCTTAAGCCCCATGAGAATAAATATTCTCCGTGGTGGCTTAAAAATATAGCATGCATATATATTTTAATTGCTGCATAAGAAAATTAGAAAACCCAAAAAGAGAATACTGTCAGAATCCTGCTAGAATCTATTGAATTAAAATCAACTCAAAAGGATAATCAATTGCTCATTGGCTGACCGCTAACCCCTTGTTAAATTCAAGCCTCGAGTTTTGATTTTCTTGTTGGAGTATAATTATGCAGGAACAACATTATAACTAAGGAGAGAGTCTATCAATGGCACCCACCAGGACCACCACTGGCTAGCTCACTAAATCATTCAACACCAAGTATTGCAAACATCTAGCTTGGGGGAGGAGCATCCCCTAGTTATCAGGTAATTATATCTATGCGAGTATTGAGTCTGTTTTATATAATCATAAAATACCAAAAATATGTGAGCACATGAAAGTTCACCATAGTATCATAGGAAATTCTAAAAATACCAAAAATATGTGGGCACATGAAGGTCCACAAATCATAGTCTTTTTGAGTCCAATCAAAAAAATAATTAGAAAGATATATAATCATTAAAACCAAATAAACACTTAGTTATATATTAGAATATGTTCGGAGTTAGTCTAGGCTAGAATTAATTAAAACTGATGAACACTAAAATTTATCTTGGAGATGATGAATAGTTGCTCTGTTATCATTCTTTTCAAGTATCTAGCTGTCAACCTTAAATTCTCCCGAGCTTTAGATACTATTATTTTGGCTTAAGAATTTACTTTGAACTTGAAACTTGTGGAGGCATATGCTTGAACTAAGTCTAGGTGATTGATTGGTATGCTACATGAAGGTCTGAGCTGCTATTTATCTTATTCCTATCATTACTAAGTTCTGGAGATTTATTTTGAAAACTTAAAATCTACATGATGAGCTCTTGTATGACAAAGTATGAATTTCTACCAAAACCATATATGATACATTTAGATAGGAAAAACCTTTGCACATTCATGCTGCTTACTTTGCATTGAGTTCAGTCATCCTTTGTTGTATACCTCATGAGAGTCTGTCATGCTTTTAAAACTAAGATCACTTACACACTCCAGACACATATGCATTATTCCTATCCTGGGAGTAATCTCAACCATTTTCACCTTCATCTATGTTCATCGTAAAAATGTTTTCTTCTACACTGGGAATAAGCACCAAAAATATACCCATAGGATAGCCCTGTTATGAATGCTCTAAGTTTTTATCATTGTTATTTCTCCAAATCATTTATTGGATACATGTGGTTATGAAAAGTGTGAAAAGAAGAGGAAGTAAAAGATGGACAAGTGTACCAGCAGTTAATACAATGGGTACTAGGTGCCCGCCTCCCGATCTTGAAAAAAAAGAGAGAAGATAGAGAAGAAATAAGATAGCTCATGTTTCCTGCAAATTTTAAAGAGAGATTTATTTTCAGAAGAGCATAAGTAGAATTAGGATTAGCCACTAAATACCACATATACACCTATCCACCATATTCCATATACATGCACATCTTGATTTGATTATATGCCTCGATTCTCTGTGGATCCATTGTTTGACTTTACAATATATGAATTGCAAGTATGCTCATTCTTGTTATTATCACTCCTATAAGCTCCACTATATATTCTTAGCTATAGGGAGGCATGGAATTGTTAATGCCTAAGTGAGATCCATAAATACCACATATATTGAGGGACTTGAGGGTGTCATACAATTAAGCATTGAGTTTTATTTCAAAAACTTATGAAAACTCCGGAATATTGGTACTGTGAAGAATTTGAGACATTGTACTTGACTTGATTGTTCTATCTTTCAATTGCTCAAGACTTACGCAAAAGCTGTAAAGCTCCATAGTTAAAGGTAAAATGGGTAAGTCTGAAGGTTAGAGCAGTTATTGTCTAAATCGAGGAGAATCTCTGTTTAAAAGCATGTGTACTTGGAAAATATGAAAGCATTGTAGCAACTCCTGATCCAAATACCTTGGTAAATTAGACTTAGTTTGTTTGCCAAGGGACTGGCAAACAGGTAAGCTTGGGGGTGTTGTTGACGGTGGATAACGTCAACTTTTATTTGAACTTTAGACACCAAAGGATATATGAATACACACTAGTCTAGGGCTTTAACTGACAATTTTCACGAGTTTTGCATGTTCTGTATTTTCCAGGGGCTATTCCAGAAAAGTGTAAAAGAAGGATTAAAGAGCATAAAGGACACGAAACTTAACTGCGAAGGAAACATCATCATCAGGACGTGGGAAGGATCTAGAGAACACCCGAAGCAACCGGGGCCCCACCACCTGACAGGTGGGGCCGGACGGTGCCTAGGTGGGCCGGGCGGCACCCCCCTAGGGTTTCGCTCCCGCCTTCTAGAGTCTTCTTCCACCGCCTTTGTGGAGTCATCTCGGCCCTTGATTATGTCGGTTTGATCCTACGACGCACGTGCAACCCATCGGGCTATAAATAAAGCGGCAGACCCCCTGGAGCAATCCACTCACTCATTCATGGCATCAAGTCTTCGGTCAAGCCATCAAGAGCCTCCTAGTTCATCAAGAGCCATCTAGTTCATAGTTCTAGCCTAGTTATATTAGAAGTAGAGGAGTTCTAGTTCTCCAATCGATGGGTAGATGATGAAGGATATGTAGGTGTGGTATCTAGATATTCTGTTTATCTGCGAGTGCACCCTGATGTGCCGGGTCGTGTGGTAGATCGCGTAGGCGACAGCTGCATTGAGTCCTCTGTAGTCCACCCCCCGAATGTAGGCAAGCAGGTACGGTCGCGAAATTGGGTGGTGACTCTGTTTCACATCCTTCCTAGATGATGCCCGTTACATGTGATCATGATATAGGACTAATCTAACAATGATTGCTAGATGTAGTTGCACTAATTAGAGTTATTCATTGACGTAGTTATAGAACTACCTTAGATATTAATTCCTTAGTTTATCCATTGGCTAGCTATTACTATGACTAGAAAGTGCTCTGATGTTTATCCGTTAATTATGATGCTTGATCATGCTTATCACCTTTATTTATCTTTATTATCTTGTGACCTCTACCTGTTATGAGTAGAGAAAATGACATCGATATCACCACTTATCCATTGTATATAATTACTATCAGTATAATAGATTAAAGTTTATCCAAGTCCTTCCCAGTGGTATAAATATAAATCGATAACCTGGTAGACTCTAGGTAAAATGCTGCAATGGTATAATTATCTGTCCGCTTGTAGAATTTATCATAGTTTATATTTATATATTTCTCCCTAGTCACATAGAATAACATATGAAACCTTTATTTATTCTTAGCATATATAATTAGGGATGACAACCTAGTTCATGCATAAGAATATTGGTAATAGATAAGTGGCTAGTTGCTAATACCAGTTAATTAATTACCATAAATCTCTAATCTCATCTTTAGCATTAAAAGTTATGTAGTTATAGTTGGCGACGTTAGTAGATGTCAACAAAAGTCTTGCACTTGAAGCCTCTTTAGCCGAAGAAAAGTTAAAAGTTGAGAAGTTGACCGTGGAACTATCTTTAGCCAATGACTCTTTAAAGAGGTTGACTAAGGAGTGTTCCAAGGCCAATGACTTAAATGCTAATGTAAAGAACGAATATAGCATAGCTCAAGAAAGTATCACAAGCTTACAAGAAAAGTATCAAAAACTTGAGCTAAGCTATAATGCTCTTTGCACTAGCTCTTCAACTTTTTCCAAGGCGTACGATGATACTAGTGAATCAATAAGTAAAAGTTATAAGAGATGTTACAATGTTGATATAAATGCTTGTGCAACTAACCTTGTTGAATTGGAAAAGAAGGACAAGGAGATTCATAGGTTGAATATGATTTTAAGAAATGGTTGTAAGTGCAAAGACCAACAACCAAGACTCACACTCAAGTCCGCAAGGCATCCATCCATCAAGGAAGATGTTGGCTATAGTAAGTATGATGGAAAAGCCAACGGAAGGAACATGGTCAATGGACTGCCTTGTGTGAAGTTCAACAAGGGAGTTCCACTCTTTGAACTCATGAACAAGGCAAACGAGGTCACAAGCCCATCCACTCCACTTGCAAGTGAAAAGATTAACAATAAGAAGCAAGTGGAGCTCCCCAAGCAATAAGTGCCCATCTCACGTAGCTATGCTAATGACTATATGTGTTGTTGGGGAAAGGATGGAAAGATTATGGTAAAATATGTTGGTGCACTCAAGAAGAGGGAAATCATCAGGAGTGTTTGGGTGCCCAAAGCTTATGTGACTAACCCCATAGGACCCAAATCTATTTGGGTACCTAAAACAAGAACTTGATTTATTTCTTGTAGGAATATGCCTCCGGTGGAACAAGTTGGGTGTTGAATAGTGGATGCACCAATCATATCACCAGGGCAAAGGACATGTTCACTTCATTTCAACCAAATCATGATTCATGTGAGAATATTGTGTTTGGTGACAATGGCAAAGGAGAAGTGCTCGGCTTGGGTAAAATTGCTATCTCAACCGAAAATTCAATTTCTAATGTTTTACTTGTGCATTCGTTAAGTTACAATTTGTTATCCATTTCTCAACTTTGTGAAATAGGTTACGATTGTCTCTTTACGGATAAGGGTGTGACCGTCTATAGAAGAAGGGATTCCTCTATTGCATTTACGGGTCGCTTGAAGGGTAAACTTTATCTAGTTGATTTCACAACTAATAAGGTTGAACCCGAGACTTGTTTAATGGCAAAATCTAGCATGGGTTGGCTATGGCACCGCCGGCTAGCGCATGTTGGGATGAGGAACTTGGCCCAACTTCAAAAAGCCGAAGAAATCCTCGGACTAACAAATGTTTCATTTGAGAAAGATAGAATTTGTAGTGCATGCCAAGCCGGAAAACAAGTAGGAGCAAAACATCCAATCAAGAATGTTGTATCAACCACAAGACCATTGGAGCTACTTCACATAGACCTATTTGGACCCGTCATTGTTGACATCTACTAACGTCGCCAAATATATCTATATAACTTTTAATGCGAGAGGCGAGATTAGAAGATAAATGGTAATTAATTAACTTGTCATTAGCAACTAGCCATTTTTCTATTACCAACATTCTTATGCAAGAACTATGTTGTCATCCCTAATTAATAATGCTAAGAATAAATAAAGGTTTTATATATTAATCTATGTGACTAGGCAGAAATAAATATAAATAATATAAACTAAGATCAGTTATGCAAGCGGACAGATAATTATACCATTATAGCATTTTACCTAAAGAGTTCTACCAGGTTGTCGATTTATATTTATACCACTGAGAACGACTAGGATAAACTTTAATCTATTATATTGATAGTGATGGCATACAATGGATAAAGGACATTACCGATGTCATTTACTCTACTCATAACAGGTAGAGGTCACAAGGTAAATAAGATAAAGATAAAGGTGATAAGTATGATCAAGCATCATAAATAAAAGATAATCATCAGAGCACTTCTCTAGTCATAGTAATACCTAGCCAATGGATAAACTAAAGAATTAATATCAAAGATAATTCTATAACTACATCAATGAATAACTCTAATTAGTGCAATTACATTTAGCAATCATTGTTAGACTAATCCTATATCATGTTCACATGCAAAGGGCATCATCTAGGAAGGATGTGAAACAGAGTCATCATCCAACTCCGCGACCGTGCCTGCTGGCCTACATACGGGGGGTGGACTACAGAGGACTCAACGCAGCTGTCACCTACGCGATCTACCACATGACCCAGCACATCAGGGTGCACTCGCAGATAAACAAAATACCTAGACACCACGTCTACATACTGTTCATCATCTATCCATCGTTCGCATAAATAAACGCTATACGAGCAATTACATGAATTCAATAAGATCAAACCAACTATACTAGACATATAATCAAAGTAGACAAAGACTATTATAATCAAGAACATATGAACTATTAAGAACAATGTTTCCCTAATCATAATGAAGAATACAATAATAGATAAGGAAGTAGAATTATACCGAACTCCGTGCTCCAGACAGACGTCGGGGCTCCAGATCCGCCGAAGAACTAGAACTCCTCTACTCTCTAATCTAACTAGGCTAGAACTATGAACTAAGAGGCTCTTGATGAACTAGGAGGCTCTTAATGGCTTGAGGACTTGATGGCTTGAATGAATGATGGGTTTCTTTGCCTCCAGGGGGTCTGCCCCTTTATTTATAGACCGGTGGGATGCTCGTGTGCCATAGGATCAAACCGACTTGAAATAAGGGCCGAGATGACTCCATAGAGGCGGTGGAAGAAGACTCCAGAAGATGGGCCAAAACCCTAGCAAGGGGGCGCCGGCCGGCCCCACCCTGGTGGGTCTCGGGCTCCAGTGCTTTGGATGTGTTCCAGATGCTTTTAGTGTTCTCGTGGTGATGTTTCCTTGGCGGTTAAGTTACGTGGTAATCATGCTCTTTAACCCTTCTTTTATGCTTTTCTGGAATAGCCCCTGGAAAATACAGAGCATGCAAAACTCGTGAAAACTGTCAGTTAAAACCCTAGACTAGTGTGTATTCATGTATCCTTTGGTGTCTAAAGTTCTAATAAAAGTTGACGTTATCCACCGTCAACAGTCGCTTACCAAAGCATTAGCGGTAACAAATATGAATTAGTAATTGTTGATGATTATTCTCGTTTCACTTGGGTGTTCTTTATAGTTGATAAAGGTGAAACACAAGGCATCTTCAAGAAGTTTACAAGAAGAGCACAAAATGAGTTTGAAGTGAAGATCAAGAGAGTTAGGAGAGACAATGGAATGGAGTTTAGGAACACCAACATTGAAGCCTACCTTGAGGAAAAAGGCATCAAGCATGAGTTTTTGGTTCCATACACTCCACAACAAAATGGTGTTGTGGAGAGGAAGAATCGAACTCTCATTGAAGCCGCAAGATCAATGTTGGATGTGTACAAGACTCCACGTAATTTTTGGGCGAAGGCGGTTAACACCGCTTGTCATGCCATCAACCGCCTATATCTTCACAAGCTTAGAAACAAGACCCCATATGAACTTCTAACCGGTAACAAACTTAAGGTGCACTAATTTAGAGTTTTTGGTTGCAAGCATTTCATACTTAACAAGAAAACCAAAAGCTCAAAGTTTGCACCAAAGGTACACGAAGGCTTTCTACTTGGTTATGGCACTAACGAACATGGCTATCGTGTGTTCAATAATGTCACCGGCAATATTGAACTAACGGTAGATGTGTCTTTTGATGAATCCGACGACTCTCAAAAGGAGCAAGTCAAAGATGAGCTAGTAGGTAAAGATGTGCCTCCAAGTCAAGCAATCAAGAAGCTTGCCATTGGTGATGTAAGGCCCAAGGAGACACAAGAAGAAGAAGATTCAATTGTGTATTCCCCTCATGACTCAACCATCCATCATGTGCATGAAAATGCATGTGGTGAAGCTTCCGTATCAACTACTCCAAGTGATGGGAATACACATCAACCTCAAGATCAACACCAAGAAGATGATCAAGTTCAAGACCAAAAACAAGTAGAAGCTCAACAAGATGATCAACAAGCAAGAGAAGAACATCCTACAAATGATCAAGATTTAGATGATGATGATTATGATGGTCCAATCCAAAAAAGATCACTAGTGCCACATCCAAGAGTGCCTCATAGCATACAATGGGATCGCCCCGTTGATAACGTCTTGGGAAGCATTCAAAGGGGAGTTGTCACTCGCTCATGTTTAGTTTCTTTTTGTGAACATTACTCGTTTGTTTCCTCCTTTGAACCTTTGACGGTGAAGGATGCACTTAAGGACATGGATTGGGTGATGGCCATGCAAGAGGAGTTAAACAACTTCAAACGGAATGAAGTCTGGTCCTTGGTGGAAAGACCCAAGCAAAATGTGATAGGAACCAAGTGGGTCTTCCGCAACAAACAAGATGAGTTTGGTGCCGTGACAAGAAACAAGGCACGGTTGGTAGCTGAAGGATTCACCCAAATAGAAGGTTTGGATTTCGGTGAAACTTATGCACTGATAGCTAGGCTTGAATCAATTCGTATATTACTTGACTTTGCTACTCACCATGATTTTAAGCTATCTTAAATGGATGTGAAAAGTGCATTTCTCAATGGCCCCCTATCCGAAGTGGTGTATGTTGAGCAACCACCGGGCTTTGAAGATCCCAACTTTCCCAACCACGTCTACAAACTCGACAAGGCACTCTATGGGCTCAAACAAGCCCCTAGAGCTTTGTGTGATTGTCTTAAGGACTTCCTACTCAAACAAGGGTTTGATATAGGCAAGGCCGATGCTACTCTATTTACTCGCAAAGTTAAGAATGATATATTTGTGTGCCAAATTTATGTCGACGACATAATATTTGGTAGTACTAATGCTGTATTTTGCGAGGAATTTAGTAGGACTATTTTGCAACATTCCTTCAAGTGTGACTATAGTTTCATATTGCTTTGCTTGTGTCTAGTCACATTTGGAAGGGTTCTAGTTCTTCATATGGTTCACCTTGGCTCTAGGCTGTCCATTTGCTGGTCTCGACTGTCGGTAGTACCGGTTTCATGCCGGTAGTACTGGTTTCTGACTGGTAGTACCAGTCCTTCCGTCGGTACTACCGGTAGGACGCACGTCCAGGTTAAAGTCTTTCTTACCCTCACCCGACCCGCCCGACCCCGTTCCTCTCTCCCTCGGCCGCCACCCCTCCCTCCCCTCTCCAAACCGCCATCCCGATCTCCTTCCTCCCTCCACCATTGACAAAGCCCCTTGAGGAAGAGCTTCCCTTCACCATGGAGAACATCTTGGATGACTTGGAAGCGGCCCTAGCCTCTTCACGTTTGCGGATTCAGCTCTTCTCTTCCATTCAAGGTACTTGGGAGTTTCTCTCTCGATCTCCCAATGTGCTGCGTTTGCGGCAGTTCCTTTGCTTGAGGAAGTTCCTTTGGACATGTTCTTACTTGTGCTTACCTTTTCTTCCCATTTCCATGGTTGTTTTGGTGATTCACCATGGAGTCTTTGGGCTGCGGGCTCTGTCGGTAGTACCGGCGCCCGGTCAGTAGTACCGACAGCGGGTCGATAGTACCGATTCCAGATCGGTACTACCGGTCCCTGCCGTCCCAATGCTTCATGGTGTCTTCCCATCTCAACCATGCTCTTGGGTTTCCCTTTTTGATCTATTGCTTACTTCTCTTGTCTATTCGTCTGCAGCATGTCTCGTGAAGGTGGAAAGCGCAAGGACCCCGTTGTGCCGCCCGTGGAGAGAGCTCTCAGCGTGGCCGTGGCCCTCGTGGCGGAGACGGCAATGATGAGTCGGGTGGCAATCCACTCCACTCTAGCATATATCTGCCCGTTCCGCGCTCTCATGCGGATCGGATGCGAAATGCCCCTCAGGATACCGAGGAATCGCCGGATGCCGCCAACATTCGCATTCTTGGGAAGGCGATTGATCCACGGGTGGTCCCTCGGACTCCTCAGAATGTGCAGCTGCTGCTGCCTCGCCCCCTTCCGTGACATCAGCACTTCAATGATCGCATTCGCTCTCCTCAGACTGGTGGTGGGTACACCCCTCGTTTTCCCATCAATTATCGCCACTAGCCTATCGAGTTGAAGAAGCAAAGGTCTGAAAATCCTTGTCTTTATGTCAAGGATCCTTCTCTTGACTATCGCTTTTGGAGTCAGTTCCAGTCTGATTATTACTATTCCGCCATTTTGGGCTGTCAAGACCCGACTGGTGCTGTTCCTATCATTGCTCCCAAGCCCATTGACCTTGCCTCTCTTCGTCATTTTGAGGATCCGGATGTTGTTGAGTTGGTTGCCGATCTTGAGAAGTAGGGTCTTCTTGATGTGATGGCTTTTCAGTATTCCTGGAATGCTGAAATCATTGCTCAGTTCTACTCCACTTAATATTTTGATGTTGACAACCACGTTATGCATTGGATGACGGAGGGTCAGCACTATCGGCTTGACTACGTCTCGTTCTCGCGCCTTCTTGGGCTTGGTCAGGCTGATCGTGCTGCTGCCAGTATCTTTGATAGTCATGATCATTTATCTTATAAGGATATTCGGCATTTTTACCTTCCCGGCAAGACTCCAGATTTCAAGAACACCATTCTTCGTCCTTATTTCTATGTTATAAACAACTTGCTTCACCAAACCATTGGTCCAAAGATTGGGGACTCGCAACATCTTTAGCATGTTGCTCCCAAGATTCTTTTGCGGTTTGGCGAGAAGGGTGTTCGCTTCTCGGTTTCTGATCTCATTTGGCGTAAGATTTATGTTGCTTCTATTGATCCTCAGTGCCACCTTCCTTTTGCTCCATATTTGATGCATATCATTGAGCAAGTGGTGGGTCAGTCTTTTCACCATGATCAGAAGCACACCTCCGTTCGTGTCTGGAACCTCCACACTCCCAAGGCAAATAAGGCCTTCCTCCGTTTTTGTAATGCCTCACAGGATGAGGATGTTGTTGAGGAGGAACAGGAGGATAAGGAGAGTGAGGAGGCCTCTCCCTAGTGTCCATCTTCTGTGCACCACACTCGTGGTGCCGCTCGCTCGGCCGCGGGCGCTAGCTCTTCGGGAGGTCCCAGCACCTCCCATGGGCTTGGGCCTCGCCGTCGTCGCGGTGGCGCAATCAAGTATGCTCTCCAGAAGATCTTTTCGGCCTTTTGCTATAAGGCTGAAAAGGATGACCGCCGGTTCCGTGCTATTGAGGACAAGCCTAGCCTATGTTGACGGTGGATAACGTCAACTTTTATTAGAACTTTAGACACCAAAGGATACATGAATACACACTAGTCAAGGGTTTTAACTGACAGTTTTCACAAGTTTTGCATGTTCTGTATTTTCCAGGGGCTATTCCAGCAAAGCATGAAAGAAGGGTTAAAGAGCATAATTACCACGAAACTTAACCGCCAAGGAAACATCATCACGAGAACACTAGAAGCATCTGGAACACACCCGAAGCACCGGGGCCCGAGACCCACCAGGGTGGGGCCGGCCAGCGCCCCCCACTAGGGTTTCGGCCCATCTTCTACAGTCTTCTTCTGCCGCCTTTGTGGAGTCATCTCAGCCCTTGTTTGAAGTCGGTTTGATCCTACGGCGCACGTGCATCCCACCGGCCTATAAATAAAGGGGCAGACCCCCCTGGAGGCATCAACCCATCATTCATTCAAGGCATCAAGTCATCAAGCCAACAAGAGCCTCCTAGTTCATAGTTCTAGCCTAGTTAGATTAGAAGTGGAGGAGTTCTAGTTCTTCGGCGGATCTGGAGCCCCGGTATCTGTCTGGAGCACGGAGTTTGGTATAATTCTAGTTCTTTCTCTATTATTGTATTCTTCATTATGATTAGGAAAACATTGTTCTTAATAGTTCATATGTTCTTGATTACAATAGTCTTTGTCTACTTTGATTATATGCCTAGTATAGTTGGTTTGATCTTATTGAATTCATGTAATTGCTCGTATAGCGTTTATTCATGCGTACGATGGATAGACGATGAACGATATCTAGACGTGGTGTCTAGGTATTTTGTTTATCTACGAGTGCACCCTGATGTGCCGGGTCGTGTGGTAGATCGCGTAGGTGACAGCTGCGTTGAGTCCTCTGTAGTCAACCCCCTGTACGTAGGCCAGCAGGCACGGTCACGAAGTTGGATGATGACTCTGTTTCACATCCTTCCTAGATGATGCCCTTTGCATGTGATCATGATATAGGATTAGTCTAGCAATGATTGCTAGATGTAATTGCACTAATTAGATTATTCCTTGATGTAGTTATAGAATTAGCTTTGATATTAATTCCTTAGTTTATCTATTCGCTAGCTATTACTATGACTAGAGAGGTGCTCTGATAATTATCTTTTATTATGATGCTTGATCATACTTATCACCTTTATCTTTATTTATCTTGTGACCTCTACCTGTTATGAGTAGAGTAAATGACATCGGTAATGTCACTTATCCATTGTATACCATCACTATCAATATAATAGATTAAAGTTTATCTTAGTCCTTCCCAGTGGTATAAATATAAATCGACAACCTGGTAGAACTCCCTACGTAAAATGCTACAATGGTATAATTATCTGTCCGCTTGCAGAACTGATCTTAGTTTATATTATTTATATTTATTTCTGCCTAGTCACATAGATTAATATATAAAACCTTTATTTATTCTTAGCATTATTAATTAGGAATGACAACCTAGTTCTTACATAAGAATGTTGCTAATAGAAAGGTGGCTAGTTGCTAATGACAAGTTAATTAATTACCATTCATCTTCTAATCTTGCCTCTCACATTAAAAGTTATATAGTTATATTTGGTGACGTTAGTAGATGTCAACAGGCTTCCACCATGTTCTTCCTCTCCCTACCTTATTCTTAGGTTTGGAGGCTCGATCTACGATTTGGTGATGATTCAAGCTAAGGAGAAGGTTGCAAAGTCTTCGATATTCACTTGGGTGGCTTGGTATTACATAGATCTAAATTTCCCGTTCATTTGACTTGTGTTCTCAGTTTTTCTGTGCCGACCGGTAGTACCGACGGATTGCATCGGTACTACCGACAGTTATCGGTAGTACCGGTCCAGTCCCGGTGGTACCGGTCTGTGCTCTCACGTTTCATCTGAGAATTGAGCTTCAGGTTTTAGATTACGCCTATTCACCCCCTCTAGGCATTGTAGATCCTTTCAGGAGATAACCATGTATGATCTAATTACTCAAAACAGGGGCTATGTCTTAATAATAATGATGTGAACGATAAGCACAATGATCAGTTCATATATAATAATGTAGATCACTTAGAGCAATTCCTATATAGGCACTAGATGGATTAGGCAGAAGCATAAGAATATCCCTAAGTTATTCTAACTATACTACCAAAGACATATCAAATTAGTGCAATTATACTAGCAATCATACCAAAGATACCTTATACTCACACATAAGAGAATATTACAAAGGAAGATCAAGAACGTAGTTAGCCTTCTATAGTAATAATAACTTCGTACTATCCTAATATTCCAGGTATGGACTACAAAAGACTCAACGGGAGTATCACATCCACAATTTACCACAGGACCCAAAATATAGGGTGCAATTGCAGACAAATCACATCTTAGCACCATGTTTACATATTGTTGGTCACTCACCTATGACGTCAATGAATAAGAGCTATATAATCTTATGTATAAATATGAATGCATCTTAACTATGCAAAGTATACAATCTAAATAAGCAATGAATAACATAATTGAGAACTAATTAATATGTAGAACAATGTCAATCTAAAGTATTTAAAAGAGGAATTAGATACAAGAGAGAGAGTTTACAATGGCTCCGAGAAGCCTCGCTCCAGACAAGATCTAGAATTCAAGTAGAACTTGTCTCCTTCTACTTTTATACCTATGTAGCTATGCTCTAGATGGTGAAGCTATAATAATCTAGGGTTTCTGGCTCTAGTTACTGGATGTTATGAACTAGGTATGAATTGATATGAAACTCTATGGGGTCTAGGGCTGTATATATAGGATGGAGCGATGAATATTAGCCCTTGGATAAAACTGACTTCAAGGGGTGGTTCAGATTAATCCTCAAAGGCGGTGGAGAACCGGCGTTGAAGCAGGAGGCCCACAGGTAGGGCCCACCATCGGCCGATCGGGTGGGACCATCGGCCGATGGCCACCCTCTGTCATCTGGGCCAAGCTTTCACAGGTGAGTCTCTCGTGTTCTCTAGAATATTCTTGACACGCTTTCGCCACAGAATTCGATGTATTAGTCTGATATGTGAATCACTTTCGATTCTTTTCTGAATAACACCCTACGAAACACTAAAACACCAAAACTTATAGAATTTTATCAGTTTGTACCGTATTCTATGGTGATGTGCCCATTTATACCCTTATTTCATATTTGGTTGATGGTTAAAATCATACAATAACTACTGACAACATAGCCGTCACGCGCCTGTGGCGTTTTCGCCAGACGGTCTTTGCTAGCACTGCCATCCTCCCACCGGCGCCGCTCGCAGAATTCCGCCTCCGCGGCTTCGCCGCGCTTCCATCACTCAACTCTTTGAATCTTGAGGCAGGTTTGTATGTAAAGTTTGGAAAGCGGTGGAACGTCACGTTCTTAACCAAGTAGCCTAATTTTTTAAGTAGATTTTAATTTTTTCAAATGAGAGGATTCGGATGGCCCCTTTGTGGAGTTTTGGACGTTTTCTATCAACTTTCTACAAAATTCATGTGAGATGGCGCGCCAAAATGGCACAAAATGACAAAATGTAAGTATTAAGATCATGACCTTTGCCGACCCTCTGGCCTTTTTCTGCTTTAACAAAGCATCATGATTGGTCGATTGGAGCAAGGTTTGTACCACCACATCAAAGTCTCCCGATTTGGTAATGTATGCACCTACATATAAACAAAATGTTTAAAAATGCCATGTTATGAAAACTTTAAAAATAGGAGTGATAATTCAACACGTTAATGTGCCATGCTCATATCATTATTATCTGCCCATCAATAGTACAGGAGAGAGGTATTTATAATATAGTAGGTGGGCGTCTGCCTATACAAATGGTTTTATAATTTTATACTTCTACACCTCATTTTACAAGGTTGTAAAAGAATGTTCTTAGGTATTTCAGTCTTCGTTCAGAGGGTCAACACATAATTATTGGTTGTCGCTTGTCTGGGCCTTTGCTCTAGGCCGACACAATCATAGGCCTTGAGTCTTTGTGAGCCTTCATAGGGCTTTGCGCTACTCCAGTGGTGGTGCACGGAGCCTTCCTTCTTCCCTTTGTGTGAAGCTTGATCCTCTATGAATACACTTGCTATGAAGTCAAAGATCTTGTAAAAGAAAATATTTAGCTTTTGTAAGGCCATTGTTAAAAGAAAAATATTTAGCTTTTGTAACGCCATTGTTTAAAGTCGTTGTGTAGTCATAATCCCTAAAAGAGCATCTCCAGTAGATACCAACACAACTCTCCTAGGAACAACACACTCAGAGAGTGCAGCATCATGGTCATGGAGGGCGAGTTGAGCAAATGGAAGGCACGGTGAACACGTGCATGAGGATAGTGTGCGAGAGAGGTCACGTGCATAGGGTTGATGGCAAGGGTTGGCGTGCCTTTGAGAGGAAGGGAAGGGTGGGTGGAGCTCTGGCGAATGGCGTTGAAGAAGATGTGTGAACTTAGGGTCCCTCCTGGGACCTTCAATCTGCTAGGAAAAAAGGAGGAGGATCTAGAGTCAGCCACAGTAGAGATGGTGCCCGACGCGTGAGCCACGTGTTTTCAGAGTGGAGAGAAGGGGAAAACCTACCCAAATTGAAAATTAGGGGCGTCAAGGTGACCCTAGAAATGAGAGTCTGATGGAGAAATTTGAGAGACGCCTAATTTTCGTGACTGAATAGAGACCTCGTTAGAGTTGTCAGTCGTTGTTGTCAGCACTAAAAAAAATATAAAGCCGTGCTCTTGTGATGAATTTATAGTGATCACCGGTGGAAGATGATGGGAAAATAATAATAAATTGCTAAAGCAACAAAATATCCTCAGCTCTCCCAACAGTGACATGCTAGATTCAAATTTTCCACACCTAAAGCATTCAGGCGTCCTAATTAATCAGCTTCCTGACGTCCGAGTTACATATTGCTTTAAGGGCACGTACATCGCGTTTCTCCGTGTCATCTATACGCTGGAAATTTTGTGAAAAGACCCTTGGCAGGGACAAGAGACAGGGGGTCGTCGTCTCGCGAAGAGACGGGCTCGGCTCGTGTAACACCTCTGGTGTTACTGAAGTAAAAATCGGACATATCATCATATGCACTGCACCGCATTCATAATTAAGTTCAATTTATTATCCATCGAAATTAAAACAAATTTAATTTCATAAGTTGTTTGTGCTTAAGTAATTTAGAGTGATTTAATTTTATCTTCTGATGGCTTGTTAATTGGGTGTATTAATTAATCACCGCTTAAAAATAAAATTTGGAATTAATTTAAAACCCTAAATCGGGGTAAAACCCTAGTTTCAAAATTATGTAGAATTGGGCCTTGGTCCCAAAAGCAAAGTTGTAGCTCTTATTTAGTGGAGCAACTTTGGTATACAAAGTGTTTCAAGTTACTGTTTGGAAATTTAAATTAAACTTAAATTTCTATCCTCAAATTTGAATTTAAAACCTTAATTCAAAAAATATTTGGAATCTAGAGTTGGTCCTTTAATGAAAGTTGTAGAGACCACTAAACTGAACAACTTTCATGTTTAAAAATTTTTAACTTGTTCAATAAAAGTTTGAGATTTAAATCAAATTGAAAAGGGCTATTTACCCCCTTTTGAATAATTTCAAAAATATTTGAAATTCGAAAATGTTTTCTATATCAAAGTTGTGCAACACAAAATTCTGAATATTTCTTATATTGGATATTTTTCGAGTTTCAACACAAAATCAAAAGTAATTTTGGAAAAGCGAAAAATAGGATAATTGACTGCTGCAGTGTTGGGGCAGAGCAGAGCTGCCACGCAGCTGCTCGCGGCCGACGCGTCACTGCCGCCGCTTCTCCTCGTGCGGGCACGCAGCTGCGTGCGTGGCGCTGTTCCGGGCCGGCGTGGGAGCTGCGCCTCGACGTGTCGAGGTCCCGAGGCCGATTATCCCCGATATAGGCACGAAAACGAGCTCTCCAGTTTTCTTTTCTCCTTCTCGGTTCATCCCCAGCCGCACCGGTCGCCGGCGAAATTCGCCGACGACGTTCCATCTCGGTCTGTCCCACTTCGTAGCTAGCTCCGAATGCTTCTTGCGCTTCTATTGAGACACTCGCTTCGTCTTCTCGTCTTCCGAAGCTCTGGGTCGCCGGTCATCTTCTCCGCACACGGCGAAAGCGCCGCCGCGCTCGGCTCCGACGCGGCCGAGCTGGACCGGTGAGCCATATTCCCGCGTCGTCCTTGTTTAGCTCTTTACGTGACTCTGTGAAGCTTATGGGCTTGTCCTCTCCCCCTTTGATGCACTGAACACGCCGGAACGTGCTATTCATTGCCGGAGCAGCCGCCGTGGTCACGGTCGTCGTCGAGCTCGCCGCGCTGGTCATCTTCCTACCCAACTAGCGAGAGCATAAAGTCCCGTTGAGCATCTAGAGCGCGTTGGAAGTCTCGGTTTGGGTCGGGATGGGCTGTGTCCGCCGGAACGCCGGTGCCACCGTGGCCAAACCACCATGGCCGCCATGGTTGAGCTCAAGCTCGTCAGGAACCCTAGCTGGTCGAGTAAACCACGGGAATCGTGTGGGAGGAGTCTCAGAACATGCTGGTGCGCTGGTCCTCGCTGGTGTGGCCTCCGTCGCTGGTCGCCGCGACCGGGCCACCGCAGCCGGCGAAGTGCGCACGCGTGTGTGCCCTCTCTGCCCTGCCTGGGAGAAGGCAGAGGAAGGAGAAGGCCCGATTGGGCTAACTGGGCCGGCCGCAACTTTGCTGGGCCGAGCCAGAGGGAAGCAGGCCCAGCAGTCCGGTTGATGTATTTCAAGTTTATTTTCCATTTTCTTGAGTAAATGAACAGTAATGAAATTTGTTATTTTCATACGAATATTTCTAGAGCTACTAAAATCATGAAATAAAATCTGGAGCTTCTCTGTGTTATATTATATTTATGAAAAATATGAAACTTATAGTTTGGGTAATTTCTGCATGTAATGAAAATGGACATTTTAATTAATAAAGGGCTTTTCCATGATTTTTATAGCCTACAGTAATTACCCAAAAATTCTGAAAATTTTTGTGCCACTGTATGGAACTGTGAACTACCTCCACAAAAATCTGTAGCTCATTTGTATAAAGTTTAATTGTTTTGTAATTCATCCTTAATTAATTAAATAGTAAAAACAATATTAAGTGTTAATAGTTTAGGGTTTATTCCGGATCTTCGAATTAGGGAACAGAGAGCACCATGACCTGTGTCACAGGTCTGGGAACTTTGTGACCCGCTGCCGCCTTCTCAGCCACCTCTGGCCACTTGCGGGCCTGGCCTGGCCAGCCGGCGGCCAAGGCTGCGTCTCTCTGGCTTGGCCAAGGCAAGCTAGAGCCGGGTCGGACCGGGCCATTTGTGATAGGCACACTAAGGGAGACGTACTGGGTCATGTTGGTTGTTCGGGCCGGCCCTGTAGCAGAGGCTCGCGTTGTTAAATATATTTATTCATTTTCTTAAAATATGAAATGTGCTGTGAAGTGTGGTTTTTAGATTGAGTGAAGACCGGGGATCATAAAACCTTACATGGTCCTTAGCAACTTATTTGGAAGGATTATTGGTTATTATTAAGTGGAGGTTAATATTGGTTAATAATGATTAATATAGCTAATACGTGGCATTAGGGTTTCATGGCTTGCTTACGCAAGTACTTGATAATGTTATAGAGAGATAACTAGGCTTCCAACAACTATTAAAATAGATTAATAAAATGATTAGGTGAGATAGGTTGGTACCTCCATAATCATAATAGGAACTTAATGACACTTTTTGCTAGTTGGAAATCACCTTGTAGTGTCATGACGTTGCTCCTTGATGCAACTTCATGGGTAAAAACATCCAAGTCGAACGATTTCTCTTTTGGACCTTTCCGTATCTTAAGTAGTGCATAGAATTCCTTATAGGTATCCGTAAACCGCTAACCCAAGTTGTTGGACAACAAGTTAGTCTTGTTGGCTTGCAACTTTATCGCAAAGGAAAGTAGTATTCAACTTTCTTTGATTATTTAATGTAATGTATTTGTATGTTTCCATTATGCATCATGACATGCATTTCATCATGCATTAATATTTCGTGTAGTGAACGCGGGATATTTATATCTGAAGCAAGTCCCGAGCTGGTTTTCACTCCGTGGACGTGAAACTTTCTCGGTGACTGGCTCCAGGGTGGTATCAGCTCCAAGCAACAGGCAAGCCCCGGTGTATTAGGCCCTCCTTGTGTTTTATAAATCTTTATCACCTTGAGTTAAATTGCTGTATTATGTTGATAGGAGTTGATTGTCACCTACTTGCTGCATTTACCTGCCTTGATATATTATCCTGGAAACCTGATTTAAAGGCAAATGATTATAAAATGCTTAGCCATGCTTAATAGTTAAGATTTTATGAAAAAGATATTTTGTATGCTTGGGGTATACAATTATATACTATTATAATTATTCGACAGGGCAGCAGACTTGCATTGAGAAAGGAATCTCAATGTAGTGTCTGTGACTGTCTATTAAGAAAACGAAATGGAATCCATTAGGGACCATTCGTTGTCGGCCTGATGGATCGAGACTTTGCAACTAGCCACATACTAGGGAAAGCCCTATCTCCGGTGGCTCTATTGCTTGAACCGACAACCACATACTGGGAGTAGAGAGATGGTAAGAGTAGCGTGTACCCTCGTGGTCGTCGTGCCTGGAGACGAGAGGAGTACTATACTCTCGGGTGGCGCAGGACCGGTTCAGGGATAGAAAAGCCGTGGTAGACGGGGTTGACATATGCAAGCTTAGGTGTTACATATGCAGTGTGGATAGGAATCCCCAGCTGGGTTTTCAATCGATTCGAATCGTCGTTGCTCCTCGGATAATGGAGACTTGATCCACTGACTTACAGCGAAGAATGGTTCGAAACTAGGTGAAAGATGTGGGAAATGGGTGAATACTGGGATTATCTTAATGAATCAAGTTAGATTCAGGATTAAGTTTTAAGCTGACTTGGAGAGCTTTTCTGCAAAACTATTTGATTCTTGCTAAAGCCTCTCCTTGATTCCCCTTAGCCAGCATTCCTGAGTCTTCTCCCCAATTTTTAGTCAGGTAAGTCTTGCGGAGTACCCCATATATTCAGGGTTTGTTAACCCCCTGTTGCATGTGAAAGTCAGGAGCAGTACAGGTTTGGCTAGCGCCAAAATTGTGGCACCCGAAGAGATGTCATGTGCAGTAGATGACATGTGCTTATCACACTACCTTAGGCAAGATGTCATCTATGTTACTTAGAAGTGTAAGAGCTACCTTACCATGTTATTTTTGACAAGTAGTTTTTTAAAGACTATCACTGAAATTTTTAAATTATGGTTGTAATCTCTTCCGCATTTTACTCTGATGTATTTTGAACTCTATGAATGAATGTAATAAGATGGTTGGTTTCCGTTCCGTGAAATGATCCTCGATGAGACATTGTGTTGTTCGCGAGAGCACCCGACAGGGCTTCTGGAGTTATCAGGCTCCCGTGCATAGCAGTCGAAGGTCGTTGGACTACGGCAGGTGCACGTGGACTATGATAATTCAGGTGGTTCTGTCACAGCTCATGCTCCGATAAGAAATTAGCGCTTGCAGTTAAAGCCATCGATCCCGTGTGGCAGGTGGAGCGAAGACGGCGCCAATCTTGCACGCCAATCGTGCGGCAGGAGAGCATGTGTAGTGCGTAGATGTCATGCAGGCTGTAGCTTTTTGAAGGCTACTATTGGACCGTTGTGTGTTGCAATTTTTGTTTTTGAGTGGAGAGTTTGCAACATTCCCTTGTTTTTTTCTTCTAACTTTCATTTTGTTTACATTCGCTTGTTTACAATGCTGTTTTCCGAATGCGAAGTGATAGTATGGTCTTATTTATTCTTGATATATATTTTTATCAAATAGCCACACAACGGTATATAAAAATTTGTTTATAGTTGATCCTAACTATATGCCATGAATAAATAGCTTAGAGACAGGCTCCCGTCTATGAGTTGTATGACTTGTCTTTATATCTGTCTGCATGATAGATTTGAGACGTTTAGAGACGAACCCTCGTCTTTTGGTTGTACAGGCCCTAAGTAACGTGTACGTGCCCGCCCGCCACCGTCCCACGTCACAAGATACCTCGCGAATCGCGATCCCTCTCGAACGAGCGCAAAGCGGCCAAAACAATGCGACGCCGGCGCACACCTCCGCTCCGCCCGCCCGACCACGACCACGACCCCGGCTGCTGCTGGTTTGCCTCCGCAACGCGCCGTGGCGTTGCCGTTGTCCCCACGCCTCCATCGCGTTCCTCTACGCGCTTTATATATAATATATATGAAATTTTTTTAAAATAATATTTTTTAATGATTAATTGCAAATCTAGTATATGGATTCAAAAAAATTAAAAAATAACATCCTGTCGGCTACTGTAGAGCCGATAAGGGCCCTATCGGCTACTCAATGGCCGACAGGCCCCTATCGGCATCTCAGCAGCCGACAAGGGTGCCCAGGCAGTGATGTGGCTTTAGAAAGGTTGGGCCTCTTAGGCCGATAGGCCTGTCGGCCCCTGGCGACCCGATAGGGGCCTGTCGGCCGCCGAGGAGCCGACAGGTCCCTATACAAGGCGCGGCCTTCTCTTTCCTTCCGACGCCGCACGCAGTCACTCTCTACCTCTCACCGCGCGTTCGCCGCCGCCGTTCGCCGTACCGCCGCTCCGGCCGCCGTCCGCAGCCCCCAGCCGCCAGATCCGGCAGAGGGCCCGCCGCCGCTGCCCTCCAGCCTCCCCGCGCGGGCGCGGAGGCCCCGGACGGTGCCACCGACCGCTCTTCCGTCATCCAGGCCGTCGGTAAGTTTTTATTTTTTCTATTTTTTTCTTTATAAATGTCATTAGTTTAGTAGATTTGTTAGTTTATAAATGTCATTTGTTAGTTTAGGGTTCGTTAGTATATTTAGTTTTAGGGTTAGGGTTAGATTTAGTTTAATTAGTTTAATTAGTATATTTAGTTTGTCTTAGTTTTAGTTTTACTTTTAGGGTTAGTAGTACTTGTTTAGTAGTACTTGTTTCTTTAGTAGGGTTAGTTTATTATTTTTTATTTTGATTAGTACTACTTGTTTATTTGTTTATTTGATTTCGGGTTAGGGTTAGATTTAGTTTAATTAGTTTAATTAGTATATTTAGTTTGTTTTAGGGTTAGGGTTAGTCAAATTAGTTTACAGTTAGTTTTAGTCGTACCTTAGTCTAGGGTTAGTTTCAGATGTAGGATTCGTTAGGGTTAGGTTAGTTTGTTTAGTTTTTTTATTAGGGTTAGTTTAGTTTATTTAGTTAGTTAGGGTTAGTTTTTTTTATTTAGGTTAGTTTACTTAGTTAGTTAGGGTTAGGTTAGCTGATTTAGTTAGTTAGGGTTAGTTTATTTAGTATTTTGGATTAGTTTATTTATTAGGATTATTTATTAGTATTTGAGGAATAGGTACTGTTAGTTTATTTATGTAGTTAGTGTTAGTTTAGTTATGTAGTTAGTGTTAGTTTATTTATGTAGTTAGTATTAGTTTATTTTTAGGATTATTTTTTATTTTGTTTAGTAGTACTTGTTTATTTGACTTCGGGTTATTTGAGTTAGGAATTTTCGTTCCTAGTTGTATTAGTTTTCGTAATTAGTTTCTTGTTATGGTTTAGGGGTTATGGCAATATTGAACTGACAGTGTAATTTTAATGATGGGAGCAGGAATGTCATCCGATCTAATTCGTTTCAGAGTTTACTATGGCAAGGCTGAAATCGGAACTGGGGATAGCGGTGTAGACCTTAGTCAGTTCCAGTTCTTTGACACAACTAAACTCACAGCTGGATCACAGCCGGAGACAAGTATTAGCCTGGTTACATGAATGGTTTGGTTTTCCGCTGTCGCAGCAACGTTTGAAGATTAGTATGCTGGTGTCCAGGTTAAGGGACAATGGATAGAGATAGGAGCTATACGAACAAATGGAAGTTTCTTGTCAGTAAGGCTTTGGAACGTGGGTATGACAACATTTATGCTTGTTCAGTTCGTCGATGGTGCCATGCAAGGAGAGAGTAGCAGCACAGTTCGAGATGTAGAGGACTTAGAGGCCACAAAAGAAGAGCAGACCTATGTTCACGATTCTGACGGTGTTCAGTTGGGGACAGAGGATGCAAGACAACAAGAATATGCAACAAATGCTGAGCAGACCTTGGTTTCCGATTCTCGAGGGGTTGAGCATTGGACAGATGATGCGGAATAACAAGGTTTCAGTACAAACATGGAAGCTGGCGAGGGCGAGGAGGATGAAAGAATCATGGAACAGATGGAACTTGACAATGCAGAGCACCTAACATTTGTGGATGAGCACGCTGGCAGGAGGTTCGAAGATGAGACCGGCATCCCCGCAGAATGGACTAACTTCTCACCAGATGCCATGACGGTGGACGATAGTCATCACTCGGCGTGGGAGTATTCAAGGACGGAGGTGATGCAGGGGCAGATGTTTCACGATAAGGTTCATCTGCAACACGCTGTCAGGCGGTGGGCTTATTGTGATAAAAGGCAGTTTAGGGTTGTTATTTTCAACCCCAAGACGTGGGACGTTAAGTGCGTCAGCCCAGGGTGCACTTGGCGTGTTCATGGTCATATGCCACGTACGGAGAGCAACTTCATAGCTACTATTGTGCAGCCACATAGTTGCTTGCTGGAGGCGACGCTGACCAAGCATCGAAACATGATAACACACTTCGTGGCAAATGAGATGCATGGGGAGATTGTTGAAAAACTTGGCATTTCTCCTTTTCGGATAATGCTGACTATACGGAACAGATATGGCTATGACATATCTTACGACATGGCTTGAGAGCAAAACAGTTAGCTTTGGAGAAGAGATTTGGAACGTACAAGAATTCATATCACCACCTTCCAACACTCTTACAAACCCTACAAGCTAGAAACCCTGTCACCATAATTGATTATGAGGACTATATCAACGTCGACGGGGACCGTGTCCTTAAGAGAGCCTTTTGGTGCTTCGGGTGCATGAGACAGGGCTTCAAGTATTGCCGACCTATGCTATGCGTGGATGGTACATTCCTGACTGGGCAATACAGAGGTACTTTGCTAATAGCTATTGGGGTTGATGGTAACAGTCAGGTTGTTCCCATTGCTTTTGCCTTGGTTGAATCGGAGAACAACGAAAGTTGATTGTGGTTCCTTAAGTGGCTAAAACGAGCTTTGGTGGAAGAAAGGGAGAATGTTTGTGTGTTGCACGATCGGAATGTAGGTTTACTGAATGCGGTGCAGAAGTTGAAGAATGGTGAGGATGCAGAGGTTCAATGTCCCGATATACAAAGTCGTTGGTGCATGAGGCATTTAGCTGTAAATTTTTATAAATAGTTCAAGAGCAAGCGTCTGCAGGACCTGTTCAAGCGGCTATGTAAGCAGAACTAGAAAAGAAAATTTGACTTCATCTGGAAACGGCTAGATGAGCTTACCCGGAGCCACATGCAAGATGTGCGTAGGCGACCTGTTGTGGCAACAGAGGAGGAGCCGCAAGGTCTTCCACCACTACCAAGCAAGCCTAGAAGCAAGACTAGTCAACGTAAGGGGGGGCAGATCAGTAACTTGTTTCTCAGAATGGATTAAAGAGGAGGACCGAGAGAAGTGGTCTTTGTTACATGACACGCACAGTACACGTTATGGCATAATGACCACGAATCTCGCAGAGGTTTACAACTGGGTGCTTAAAGGTACACGATCCCTTCCTTTGGTTGCACTTTTGGAGGGTACCCTGAGAAGTACAATGGTTTATCTGCGAGAACGTTGTGCAGCAGCGACCTTAGTAGCCTAGAATCCAACTATGACATATGCATTCAAGATTTCTACATACCTAGATGAAAAAAGTGCAAAAGGGGCCATGCATAATGTTGGCGTTTCTTAGCATCATTACTAAAGATAGACTAAAGGTCCGTCCTTAATAATAATACTAGAAACGTAAGTTGACATTCCCAACCACCATTACTTCAGAAAGGTAACCCTTGGCCCTTAATGGCGCCGGCCTAGGTAATGCAGTCTGGTAATAGCAGTTAGAAGTGCCGGATTGGCCTTACTAACCGTCATTACTTACGATATGCAAAACTGTGGCACGGCGCCATGGGGTGAAACAAGAATTACAATCCTTAAGTAACGGCACTTAGGTACGCCAATCGATAGCTTAGTAGAAAATAGATTAACTCTGCAAGCGCACAGAACTATCATTGTAGCATTTCAACCCGTGAGTACTCAAGGGTGTCGTATTTATAATTTCCCGTAGGAGGGAATGATGAATTTCATCTAGCTTTGGTATAAACATGATTACTTATTTGGATGCATAGGTAGGCATAGCATAAACAGGGGTTAAATCAAGTTTATAAGATAGTGGACACACGCATCGGAGCAACCTCAAGGATAAAAAGGGAAAATAAAGAATAAAAGAATACAACTAAATGAGCAGGCATTGGTCGTATATAGCTATGCAAAGAATAGCAATTACATCTAACTAGCAAGACTAGAATCAGGACTAAGTCTGAGATGATAGGGAGATCTCCGCAGCTGGTCTGCCAGCCGATAGAGACTTTCTGAACTCCTACTCAATACCCGAACATGGGGGAATGGTAGGGATGGACAGGGCTGTCACCACCTGTCCACCTACCCCTTTGCCGTGAGGTACCAACATATTCGTCGATCTCCGTATACCCGAACACCATGCTCGCGTAATTGGAAACAACTCCTAACCTCCCGGGACCCCAACCCTTCGGATTGACAGGTTCGGCCAGGAACAACCATGACAGCACAACGAACTATTATCCCATCCTTAGTTCTTCCTCTATTCCTACTAATTTGATGAACGATGAAGAACTTTGATGAACATATCAAGAACATAACACATAGACTATGAACTAGTTCAGATGCCATGATCATAATGTAAACAAGATTATACTCTAATTCAGATGCATTGCTATAAACATAAGATGAGAACTTGCTCATAGAGGAGAACTAAATTATATTCATACCAAGATGTTCTTGATTCCTCCAAGGAGACAAGCTCTCCTTGATAGCTTTACCTTGCTCTACTACTACTAAACTAGAGAGAACAAGTATGAAATGTGAGGTGTAGTGCTCCAAATGTTGGTGTGTATTGAATGAAAAAGCACCATCTATTTATAGTTGAATTAGGACGGTTTGGCGTCTCTAAACTTGGAAGGAGGTGAAACCGCCCTTGGGAAACCTCCTAGAGCACCGCCAACGAAGACTGGGCCCGGGAGGCCCCACCAGGGGGGCGGCCGCACCCGGGGGCGGTCGGTCCCCTGGCTGGGCCCGCTGGCCACCGCCTTCGGGAGGTCGGTTGCTCCCTGGGCCTGGACCTCCCCCGCGGTTACGGATGGATCCAATTCAGCTTTTAGGTGGGGCTTTCTCGTTTGGTTTGCGCCTTTTCTGAATACGCTTTCCGGTAGTGCGTTTTCTTGTGAATTTTATGTATTTCCACGTGTCAGACCTGCAAGTTACATATACAACAAAACTCGTGGAAAGATTAAATAAAAGCCCTACTTTCTATTTGTTTTAGTATTAAAATGATGTTGTATTTTAGTTGCTAAGGACCGCCAACACATAACGTCTTTTACGTTGGCAATCGGGACCTCATTTTCGAAGTTAGGGTGCGTGATAAGGGTAGACTTGGCACTGATCCGAGCGAATTAACTATGGAGTGTCAGCTGTGGCCAGAACTGAACAAGTGCGAGTGCATATGCAACAAGCCGAAGTACTACCATTATCCGTGTTCCCATGTGCTTGCTGCTTGCGGGAAATGCAATATTCCCATGACATTTGTGTCCCCTTACTTCAGAAAGGAGAATGTGCTCAACACATGGTCTGTCGAGCTTCGAGAGTGGCGGGCCATTGCTGATTTTACAAGGCGAGTTGCGGATTGCGATCGTTATTGGTCGCCGGATCCCGAAAAAAAGGGTTGACACAAAGGGACGTCGCAAGAGTCGTCGTATTAGGAATGATATGGACGCTTCTGAAGCTGGTGACAAGCGTCCATACTACCTTGCTTGCGGTGGAAACCATTTGAGGAAAAATTGTGATATGTATCCGACAGAAAGGCTTCCTGATGATACGGAAGTGCGTCTTATTCCACATCGATCATCTCGAAAGGGCAGTCGAGGCGGCCCTTCCGCATAGCAATGCTTCGAAAGTGTTGTAGTTTTTTTAGTGCGTAATTCTTATATTGTGCAAGTGTTGTAATATAAGACTTGTAGTGTTATAATTTTTTAGTACGTACTACTTACATTGCACAGGTGTTGTAATATAAACTTGTAGTGTTGTAATTTTTAGTATGTACTACTTATTTTGCGCAAGTGCTGTAATATAAGACTTGTGGTGTCGTAATTTGTTTAGTATGTACTACTTGTATTATGTAATTGTTCTGTATTCTTATAATTTCAGTTTTGTACAATTTCGATATGGTTTTAATTTTATTGTTCTGAACAATGGCAGGTATGGAGCTGATTGACCCCGTTGTCGACCAGAGGCACCGCTCGAACTTGGTGGATTGGCATCTTCCACCAGCCCTCCGCCTACGTATCCACGACGAGCTGTGGCTGCTTGACCCACGCTGGATTCCGAGGTAACTGTTGTACTTATCTTGCACGAAGTTTTGTGACACATTGCATTGTACTAATCTGTGTAATATTGTTGCTTACAGGTTACGTGCAGCTGGTCTTCTCCCGTTCGCTCGTCTTGTAGAGCGACACCGAGAGCGGAGCGCATGTTTCCCGGTGGACCGTACCCTACTCTCTGCTTGGGTGGACCGTTGGCGACCAGAGACGCACACGTTCCACCTTCCAGTTGGCTAGGTCACCGTTACTTTGGAGGACGTGGCCATGCTCTTTGGCCTACCCCTCGCTGGTGCTCCTGTAGACCCGGTTGCCATGCCCGGGGACTGGGAGGACCAGGTACTACAGCGGTTCCAGGGTGCGCTCAACCCTCAGGCCGGACAGGAGCAGTTCGGCTTCCACGACCACCACGGCCCGCCCAAGCCGTGGTTGTCTCAGTTCCGTGCAGAGAGGCTCACGGAGGCCGACCCTGAGTGGAGGGTGGAGCGACACCTGGAGGCGTACTTGCTGTGGCTGTTCGGTTGGGTACTCTTCACCAGCTCCCACCACGACACCGTCGACAAGCACTTCGTCCACTACGCGGTGCAGATAGCGTACGCACCACTTGACGCTATCCCCCAGTACAGTTGGGGCTCGGCGGTGCTGGCAGGTACGTACCGAGCACTTTGTGACGCGTGCACTCAGAGGACAGCGACAGGCACGTTGGCTGGTTGTCTGCTGCTGCTGATGTGATGG
Organism: Eremochloa ophiuroides; assembly: GCA_038502445.1. Lineage (NCBI taxonomy): Eukaryota > Viridiplantae > Streptophyta > Magnoliopsida > Poales > Poaceae > Eremochloa > Eremochloa ophiuroides. The sequence goes on along the minus strand of JAHLJS010000003.1, from coordinate 11,880,838 downwards.
TCCTTTGAGCGGTTCGACATCGGGAGGCCGACCCTGTCGTCGTACGAGGAGTACGACGACGGGATGTACGTGTTTGACGAGTTTGGTGTGCCTAACGAGATCGACGTGCCGACGATGGGCACACTTTGGTTGTGTCGCGACGTACGTATCCTCCTTTCAGCTTAGTTTTTTGTACTATGACGATGAGTCCTAATGGTTGTTGTTTTGCAGCCGAGGTGGGCAACAGGCACGGCTAGAGGCACGTACATGGCATACGTCACCGCGATAGACCAGCTTACACCTGACAGGGTTCGTTGGACTCCCTACGCAGCAAACAACGTACAGGCCAGGGCTCCACACGGCGTGTCCGAGTTGTGCTACCATGACCAGGAGTTCTGGTTTACGAGGAAACGACTGGTGTTCGACGTTTGCGTCGAGGCGTACTGTCCGGACCGTGTGGCTCGTCAGTTTGGCCGCGCGCAGGTGTTCTCTCTTCCTCGGCTTCAGCTTGACGCGTCCCACGGGTATGTGTTCTGTTAATGCCATCCATTCGTTTTGCTTTGACAACTTTATTTATTATTTGTTGTTTTGCAGGTGGAGTTGGAAAGGCCAAGGGATAGCGTTCGAGCAGTCTTGGGTTGACAGGGTGGCGCCCTCGGTGGCCGCATGGGTAGAGGCGGCGACCGACGTGCACGACCTAGGTGGGCCTTTCGAGGAGGCCGGCTACCCCCAGTACTTGTGTTGGTTGCACGGAGCTACGCACGTTCGTTGCTTCACAGTGCCAGTGGAGGCCGAGCCACATGAAGCAGAGATCACGGACACCTTCGCGATGGAGCCACCAGCTGCGTTCCATGCGCGGGTAACGATAATTTTTTTAATTAATTTCGTTGTTACTATGACTTTGGTAATGATTAACAGCAATATCTCTAACGATATATGACTGGTTTGTAGACTGATATATGCACGGACGTTGGCCAGGAGCTTCTGTCGTACGCGCAGCGGTACGAGCAGAACCCTCCACAGGTTGGTAGGCTCGAGTTGGTGGCCGCCCTTCGACGACTGGGGCAACGGTGCTTGGCGGGTGTACGTCGAGCATCGTGCTGGTACACCACGGACGACGTCGTTGGGCATGATGACCAGGGCCTGCCTGCAGGTACTCCCGTGCCTCCCAGGGCGGGCTCCGTACGACGTTCTCGTCCCACACGCCTAGGTACTTCTTTGATGGCCATTTATATAATACATTTGTATATTACGTGCACCGCATGCGTGACATGACCACACTTTGGTTTGTGCAGGGACACTTCCTTCTGCCAGTGAGTACACAGAGGGGGCTAGTAGCTTGACATAGGCGGTACTCCGTCTAGTCGTCCGGATGAGGCCGGCCCCTCAAAGCTTTTTGGTGCACCGCTGCCGACCCAACCGACGCAGCCGTCTCAGCCTGTAGACCCGACCCCGCCACCACGCCAGCGTCGCCCTCCACAGCAGTTCACTTTTCCTACGGAGCAGCTTCATCGCCAGGGCCCTAAGCGTGGGCGTTGTGCAGATTGAGGGCGCATGCATGTATAATCACAAGTTTCCATGGATGTTATGTACTAATGAATTACTGTTCTGTCCAATCGTATTTGGGGTTTCCATTGCATTAAATGGAGGCAACGCTCCAGTACGCTCGAATTATGGACATTTCTTCTCTTCTCGAACTTATTACGAAACGAAACGAACAAGCACAACACATGAAAAGGCATGTGTGGACCCTAACATGCCTTTGCAAATTAAAACATACAACGAATACACGAAATGACATGTGAGAATCTGAACCAAACAAGGGTTAAGACTCTCTGCACTAGACCTAACATGCCTTAGGTAATTGAAACATGCACCACACACATAGACGGACAATCGGACAGCCTACTAGTAGTGCTGCCACATATTCAGCTGAGTGGCACCTTTCCCATAGTAACCGCCCATTGGCGGAGGTGGTGGCGGTGGCGATTTCGGCGAAGTGCCACTGTTCTTATGATGAGGACAGCGGCAGTACGGGTCTGTGCATTTTGGCTCCTGCGATGTGGCCCCACTGTTGCCTCTTTCCTCATCTTCCTCCTTGTTGTGGCTCGAGCTGTAGCTCGGGCCGAGCGAGCCGATGCGGTCCTGTAGGTACCAGATGTACTCCAAATGCGGGGTAATAGGTAGAGGGTCCACCCACTTAGTGAACCCATAATTGTCTTCTGCCCATGAGGTCTGCGATGAATAGATTTGTTAACATTCGTTTATGTTGCGAAATACATTACTAAAAAGGGACAATAAAATACTACATATGCATAGGGACACTTGAAGAATCGCCGGCCCCCGTGTATCCCGCCCTCGGTGTACATCTGCACAAGGCAGTCCTCACCATGCCTGCACTTCGGCCATACTTCTTTATCCTTGTTCACGCACTCCCTCAGAGGTCTTTGTGGACCATAATCACTCTTTCTCTCTTCTTGAAACCTGTCGATGGGTTCGTCGAACTCATTGGGACCAAGACTACCCTCATCATCCCATATTATTGGCGGGCCCTTGCTCTCCACCGTGCCCTTGAGCTTCCCAACCCCAAACCCCCATTTCTTTGGTCCAGACATCTTGTATTGCTGGTGATGTTCCCCCAGCACCGTCCCATATTTATAGAGGCAGCCGAGGGGTAACATTGCTTTTGAATAGAACTGAATTAATGCATGTTTAATTGAGCACAACACTTTGAAGTACTTGAAAAGGCTAGATTCTCAATCTGCCAAAGTCACTGAAAAGGCTACTCACTGTGCAGTCACAATCAGTGAAGATGCCATGAATTGAATTGACAACTCGCTGCAAAGGCTATGCACTAAAAAGCCTATTCGCAAGCCCTCTAAATCACTGAAAAAGCTAGATTCTCGGTCTGCCAAAGTCACTGAAAGGCTAGTCACTGTGCAGTCGCAATCACTGAAAAGGTTATGCACTGAAAAGCCTATTCACAAGCCCTCTGAATCACTGAAAAGGGTAGTCGCTGTTAATTCTGACTGATTGAACATGCTACTCTTGATTTGCCAATACACTAAAATGGTTACTCGCTGTGTAATCGGAGGTGAGGAACAGGCTACTCGCAATTATTTGTGTTCTACCAAGCATTTGAAAGGCTAGGGCATATGCACTTATTGCGAAAAACAAACTCTGTAAAGCCTATAAAGAACTAAGTCTCAAAAGGCTGGGGTCTATGAAATTACTCCTTCACTCCGTGCCTGACCTATTTAAAAACATCCGACGAGTTAGCATACCACACATTTTCTTCTCCAAAACCTCCTCATTCAACTACAATGTTGTCATGGACAACTGACCTAACTCAGCTACCGTCGTGGCATGAACGGCCAAAGTGTCGTTGTGGGTTTGAGATTGACCGCAAAATCAGGGAGGACAAAGAGCGACGGATCAGGGCAGATCAGATCCGTCTCAAAGCTAAGAAGGAAGATCTTACCAGGAGGATGGAGGAGTTAAGTTTGCGTGAAGCAATCATCAAACATAAAGAGGAAGAGTTTAAAGCGCGAGAGGCAGCACTCAAGAACAAGAGGAATGGAGCGGAACCGTCTTCACGGCGCAACAACAAGGGCAAACAACCACGCTGCACTCAGTAGAACAATGTAATAGACCCAGCAAGTTAAATTTCCTAAGGCATGTTTATAATAGTCTATGACCTCTTACCAGAGTCACACACACATGTCATTGCAAACCACCGTTGTGTTCACTTTCCCTAAGGCATGTTAGGATTAGGTTTGGTATAACCTAAAGTACCATACATACCACGCACCGCTCCTTTCATGTATCGCTGGGTTACTCTTTTAAATTAAACATGTGTTGTTTTAATTCTATTGCTCGTAGTTTGCAACACACTTTATTTATAGAACAGTCTTCAAAGACGCGAGTAAGTTTTCGGATCGAACCGTATAACGAATATGAAAAAACGTGAAAATAAACATCAAAATGAAAAACCACATGCAACTAGTGGCCTATCAGCTTACGGTAAGCCGACAGGCCTATCGGCCGCCCGCAAGCCGACTGGACCTATTGGCCCACCAGAAGTTGACAGGCCTGCTATCGGCGCCGACAGCCGCTGCCGATGCTTGTCGGCTGACTGGCAGCTGACACGTAAGTCTATCGACTTCTGGAGGGCCGATAGGTCCCCTATCGGCCGCTGGATGGCCGACAGTATGCTATTTTTGTAATTTTTCGAATCCAAATACTAGATTTACAATTAATCATTAAAAAATATTATTTAAAAAAATTCTAATATATATAAACCCTCCGTAATTCCTTGGAATTAATCCTCCCTGGTCCCTGCCCGCCTCGCGCTAGCTGGCTTCCTTTTTTTCCCCTAAGATAAAGATACGAATATACGATCGATCGAGAGTCGAAAGCAACTGCAAGCAAGAGATGGCCGCCGCGTGCAGCAGCTGCAGAGTGGCGGTGCTTGTCCTCCTCCTCTTCTCGCTCGCCGTGATGCTCGCGGCAACGACGGCGCCTCATCCGTGCGCAGCGGCGGCAAGGCCGCAAGGGTGCTGCTGGTTGCCGACGACGTACGACCACGCGCCGAGGAGGGTGCCAGCTACGGAGACGCACCGTCGACGTCACCGGCGACGGCGGTGGCCACGACAGCAGCGGCCGAGAGCGGGCTCCCGAGGATCGCCGCCGGCGGAGTCGTCGTTGGGCGGCAGGAGGACGACGGCGGCCGCTGGCAATGCCGCCGCGCGGGTGCTGGGGTCCGTCCCGAGCCCCGGCGTCGGGCACTAGCTAGCTTCCGGCTGATGCACGGCGACCTAGCTGCTACACACACGTGCACATATCAATAATAGTGGTCGATCGTCGACAAGATTTTAGCGCCGTGCTAGCTGTTGGTTGAGTTTCATTCTTCCGTGTGTTCTTTCTTTCTTTTCCTGCTTAATTCTTCTCGCCGAGTGATGATCATGATTGGACGAGGTTGAGTACCATAGGAAGGAAGTTTTGTAGGTCCGGGGCCGTGATGCCTGCCATGCGTGCTGTTGGATGAATTTTGTAGGAGTAACTATTTTGAGTGTTTCTAATTGTAGTAAATCAACAGACAAATTAAATAGATGTCATAATAAAGGTGTATCGATTTAGCATGACAGATATCTTTCTCTAAGATCACAATTCGAAACACCCTTCCTTAAAACGGCTATGAAGCGTGCTCTTCTTCACGCCCATCGCATTGGCAAGTTTCTGAAAAGTTGTGCGCTCACTCAGCAGCACAATTTTGATGGCTTCGAAATCTATTTCTATTCTCTTGCGGCCACAATTCTTCTGCATCTTGTTTTTAACACCATCTATACAACCATAATCTTAACCCTTGCGCCACACAGACTGCACTAATCTCAGCGGCACACCAAATTTCAGTGCAACCTGACTTGAAACTCCGCGACGCAGCATAGGTGGATCTGTCTTCGCCACCAACTCCTGATAGATGGTGATCTTTAAGGCCCTATTTAGATCCACTGTAAATTACAATTGCAACTAGTCACATCAATGTTGCGGCACATGCATGGAGCATTAAATGTAGACGAAATGTTTGCATGTTTGTACTTTTTGCATGTACATCACGAGACGAATCTTTTAATCCTACTTGGGCCATGATTAAATAAAAGTTGTCAAATACAAACGAACGTGTTACAGTGCAGAATTACAACTGCAACTGGAATCTAAACGGGGCCTAAATCGTCTGAGTAGTACCTCCTCGTCTTCCTAGCATTGGATCCTACAAGAATAGGAAACCAGAACATTAGCACTTGTGTCCTGAAAGTACTGTTTCAATCCGACAGGATACCAATACTGAATGTGTGTTCAATTTACCATGCCCTCTGACCCAGTCAGTAGATCCTCCAGATGGAGCATCATTAGAATCACCATTTCCCTGGTTGTGCAGTCCTAGTTTATCTCCATCTTGGAGAGGAAAAACATGTGCGTGCCACCAATCGATGAAAACCAAATTCACATTCAGGCAGAAAAATAAATCGAGCTCGAGCTGCACGTACCTGTTCTCCATCATCCCGGACAATGTCGCAGTCGAGTTCATACGCCAGTCCATCCCCATCGCCAGTGGTACGATCTCCCAAATCGAAGCCAATGCCATCGTTGGTGTCACACTCATCTGACGCAAGGTTTAGGTCGAAGTCTCGTGGTGCCATTGGTGGAAGAACAGTGTACTACTATGCAGTGAATGCGTGGAGATGGAAGAGCTGTGCGCAGGCAGGACAGGATCTGAGGACATATAAATATAGTAAAAAAATGGCCGTGGCCCTTGCTTGGGCCATGCAGGAGGTTTGTGTGACCGCGGGAGTAATGAAATTGCAGCGGGTAAATTTGAAAGAAGCGATCATGCGGGAGAATTTTGGAAGGGGCGAACTTGGAACGGCGCGTCATGGTGCATTCATGCGGGAGAAATTGGCGATGCGCGAGTCCCGACTCGCGAGGCGATGCGCGCGTGTGCATGCGCCGCCATGGCCGGGGAAACGAAGCGACAGTGCGGCCGGCCGCGGAGTAAATGGTTTTGACGGTCGATGCGGATTAACCGCGGGATGGCGGGAATATAAATTACGAGTAAAATTTACTAGGTGCTGGTTGCGTCTGACACAATCTGCGGTCCATGAAGGGCGGAGCGCATTTGGTTAACGGCCGGAGAGGAGCGCTAATGAATTTGTACTGGCCAGCATCGCATCCTGTCTTGATCGTTTACCGCCTCCTCAACCAAACATAATAGATCGCCCTGCTGTGAACTGATTACGCGACGATAATAGATCACCCTGCTGTGAACTGATTACGGGACTAAATCGCTCGCAGTTGAACGTATTAAACGGTGGAGTGCGTCTCTGGCAAATAGTTTTTTTTTAAGAGAAATAATTATCTGTTGAAATAAACCAAGAGGTTCCAAGCTAGAAAATAGCTTTTCTAGTAAAGTGATTCTCCATCAAGATCTCGAGAGTTTCGCTAAACAACCATAGAGAATCACTCTCTATCACAGATTCACTTCTCAGAACTAATTTTCACAAAAAATCAGAATCTGGAGGTCTCAAAATTCAAAATATGAAGTTTGGTTTTTGCGAAATGTACATTCACAACGCGTATACACGCATCCCTATGAACACACGATGACACAATTGTACAACTTGCAATACCCCTGTTAGAGAGTTAGGTACCACCGTGCAAGTCTAATGATTTTTACTCTTGGAGTACTCCCTCACTACCGAATTAAATCAACTCAAGTTATTCTAAGTCAATTTTTAAAAATAATTACACTTATAATAAATAATATCAATATCTATGCCATTAAATTAGCACTCTCTCCGTCCCCAAAAAAATTATCGTTTTTGACTTTCATACATCGTGTTTAACCATTCGTTTTATTCAAAAATTTGTATAAATTGTAAAATAAATAAATCATTATTAAAGTATATCTAGTGATAAAATAAGTCATAATAAGATAAATAATATTTATATTTTTTGAATAATTCGGATGGTCAAATATGACGTCTGAAATTCTAAAACGACACTTTTTTTGCGACAGGAGAGTCTTATATATACATCATTCAAAATATATTTGTTTAATGCCATACGTGTTGTTATTATTTTGTATGAAATTAATTAAATTCAAGATACTTTTTATTTAGGATGATTTTAATAATTTATATGGGACGGAGCAAGTATTTGTACATAAATGTAGATTTTTTTTTTTCCCAATGTCACATACCTGGACATTGCTGCAGAAATTGGGATTTGTCTTGGACCACAGAAGAGAAGTCTAATGGACTTAGGACCCAGGAATCCAACGTTAACTTGAATGGGCGGGCCAGAGTGGGTTGGCGAAGGTAGAGCCCATTTGCTAGCAAACGGCGGAAGCACGACTTTGAATGATGTAAATTTTATCGAAATTGTTTAGATTTTGTTGCAGATGATTTAAAGTAAGAAGCAGCTACTCTATGCCAATTGACATTGCACGATCAATTTTTGTCAGCCCCACATCAAAGTCGGACCCTCGAACCCGCTCACATCTTAAAATTTTATCCAAATTAACTAAAATTTATTGCAGTTAATTTAATATAACAAGTAATAACTTCATGCCAATCGACATAGTCAGAGCAATATGTGGATCCCACAGCAAACCCTGACCTTACAAATAAAAACTCGTGTTCAAACCTTAAAATTTTATTGAAATCGACTGAAATTTGTTGTAGATAATTTAATATTATAAGTAGCAGCTTCATACCAAGTAGCACTACTAGATCAATATGTGAGCCCCGCACCAAAGCTGGATCCTAAAAATAAAACTCACGTACACCTTAAAATTTTATCAAAATTGACCGAAATTTGTTTGAGATGATTTAAAAAACTTAAGCTAAAATGTGTCGGTTAGCGTAGCAAAATTTACACGTAGACCCGATCCACATCAAGAGCTAAACACATTCCAAGTCAACATATATGTATGTACTATGATATATTGAAAATTCAACATCAACCTATAAGTTTACCCCATTTAAACACATAAAAAAAATCCAATCTCAACCCATCCATCCTAGTTTTCTGTTAAACCCAACCCATCCGGCTAAGTAAATCAACTATTCCCACCCAGCCAAAGTGCATCAACCAGAAAATCCAATCCATTAAATCCATTTAAACCTATTCATCTGTTTCTAAATATTTGCCATTTTTATTTAGCGAGAAATAAGATTTGATTAAATGTATATAAAAATATTAATATTTATAATATATAATTAGTATCATTTGATAAATATTTAAATCTAGTTCTTTTAATAAACTTATTTAGAGGTATAAATGTCATATTATTTTTTTACGAATAAGTTAAACTATACGCACACGCCCCAACGCCGATAAATAAAAGGAACGCGGGAGTAACCAATAGTCGGCCTGCCTCTGCCTGCACGGCACCTTGGCCAGGGCCAGCTAGGGTACAACATTCAGCTGGGGTCCGCGTCGAAGCCTCCGTGGTGGACTGGCGGTCAAATCTGTATAATTTGATTTGCCCTGTCGTCTGTTAACCTGCATCTATCAAGAAACACTGATTTTATTTGAGATGATACTGATTTGTTATTTGTTATAAGAGGAAAAACTCTGTTCTATAGCTTAAAAAACAAAAATCTATATAACCTGGTCTCATGAAAATTGTGGGGGAACACGTGACACTGTGTCAACTGCAGCAAGACGGCAACATTGTGCTCCCTCCGTCCAAATATGCAATTTTTATTTTCTCATACGATTTAAAATTTAATTAAAAATTGTACAATAATGTAACAACATTGATGAGATATCATTACCTTAATTATAAAATATATTTTTTTTAGTAAATCAAGTTAGAGACATAAATGCTAAGACTAACCAACCAAGGCACCAACCAAGCAAACAGTTCGACTTCCATGGAAGTTAAGCTTCCAAAGGAATTCATAGAATAAACTTGAGTTTTCATGAAAGATTATGTGTGTAAGTAAACTCCAAAAGGAATTCATAGAAGCGAAAACTCAAGAGCAAGACACAAATGGGGCGACAAGAATGTTGGACAAGAGCGTTGGGGCTCACTAGAAGATAATTATACATGATCTATTTACAGAAAGTTGAGTGAAGTCAGAATAAAATCTAGCAACATATCTATACTCCCTAATAAAAAAGAAGTAATTGCTTGGTTTTTTTTTTTAGACGATACCGGTACATTGGAATGGCCGGTACTGCCAGCGCGAGCTCAGAGTCACAGACGGGATCCCGCCGCTGCCGTCATCCGCAGGTTCGCCGCCGGCTTCAGCAAAGGGTCAGATTCGACCACCTCCATGAGGCGCGGCCACATCCTGGTGGCTCCGAAGAACCATGACCCGTCGCCGCTGGGGCAGGGCACCACCGTCACGGACGCGGACCCCAGCCGGCCATGGCGCACCCACGGCATCACGAGGCGGGGCTTCCCGAACCCGAGGTCCCCGTCGATGGCGAACGGGAGCAGCCCGGAGATGACGAGCGCGGGGCTCCCGAGCCCCAGGTTCACCGCCTCCGTCCACTTGCCGCCGTCCCTGAACGCCGCCTTCCGCTCCTCCATCCAGTCCGCCAGCTCCTGGAACCGCGCCGCCGTCGTGACCCCCGCGATGGCCGCGCGCACCGTGGCCGCCATCTCGGGGAGCGGCGCGCGCAGCAGCTCCGCCACGCTCGCCTCGCGCGCCGTGTACGTCACCACGTTCCCGATGTAGCGGTCCAGCGCGCCGTCCGACGGCTCCACCTGCTTCCGCCCGTCGACGATCCACGCCATCCGGCAGCTGGGGCTGGCGTCGCCGACGGCGCGCGCGAGGAGCTTCCACACGTGCGCACACAGCGCCACGAAGCGCGACGCGCGGCGGCCGCCGGGAGCGGGAGACGACGCCGACGCCGCGGCCTGCAGCGCCGCGAGGTCGGCCGCGTCGATGCGGTACAGCCGCCGCCGGATGGTCGCTGTTAGGAGCGGGTTGATCATGGTCTCCGGCGTGAACCGGGCGAACTCGGCGTCCAGCGACGCGCTGTACCGCGGCGGCGACCGCGGCTTGAACAGGGACCGGTCCAGCAGGGGCTCGCGGGAGAGGCGGCCGTCGCGGGTCATCTCCGCGAGCGCGGTCAGCAGCACGGAGAACGCCCGGCCGTCGGCGAGGACGTGGCTCGTGGCCAGCGTCAGCGCGAAGCCGCCGCACGCGAACCGGACCAGCTGCACGGACAGGGCGAGGCTGGCGTCGAAGGGTATCTGGATGAGCCCCAGCGACTGGTCGACCTCCGAGAAGTCAACGGCGGCGAGCGGCACCGCGGCGTCGGCGACGACGAGCTCGGCGCCGGCGTTGTTGCAGGCGACCTCGGGGATCTTGGTGTCCGGGTCGAGCACGACGCGGCCGGCGAAGGGGAAGAGGCGGGAGAGGTAGGACGGCAGGGCGGCGCGCACGGCGGCGAGGACCGCGTCGAGGCCGGCGGCGGGGGCGGCGTAGATTGAGACGAGGAAGATGGGGAACGGCCCGAGGATGAGGTCGAGGTTGGAGACGGTGAGGACGGAGGGGAAGCCCGGCGGCGGGTTCGAAGCACGGACCAGCGTCCGGGAGGCGATCTCGAGGTGGAGGTGGCCGACCGCCATTTGAGCTTCGCCGAGAGCAGGAAGAGCGTGTCGCGTCGGGCACCTTGGATTTGGACGGGGAATCGGTGATGGATAGACTACCACCAAAGGAAGTCCGACGCTGACCTGGGCCCGACCAAATGTGAGGGAAGCAAACTTTTTTGCTATATAGGCCGAGGACGCAACATAGCTATCGGTGGATACAATACTAGTACTTTTTCTTCCTTCTATATGGACCGACCATAAAAATGCACCCACACCATTTAGAGGAGAGAAAATCACAATCACAATGGGTCGTGCACTCACCCCTCCGTCTCTACAATGTGGTGGTGCATTGCTTCCCATTCGTTGGATAAGTGGTGCCCGCCCTCCCCATTGTGAAAAATACAAGTTAAATTAGATGATACATATGAGATTCGTTAAACAAGGCTTTAAATGGTAAAAAGTTCCCGTTCGATGTAGCGACTACAAAGTCAGAGATAGCGAGTGCACATCCCAAATTTCTCATGTAAAATGTTTTGTTAGAGCATCTTCGACATTTCCCTAATACAACTCTTGCAATAAAATGATATTGGAAGAGCCTAATATTATTGGAGGAGCTCAACACCTTTTCGCTGCGCTGAAGTCGTCTAGGACTCAGCAAAATCCTAAGAGAACAAGAAATCCGTAGCAACTTACCACCAAGTGCCTCTAGAATGCAATCTTACAAGATCAAGCAATTCGTAGCAACTTACCGCCAAGTGACTCTAGAATGCAATCTTACAAGATCAAGCACTTGGATACAACTCAATCTCACCTGAATGATTAAAAGTGTGTGTAAAATGAGTGGGAGGCTAGGGTTAATGCTCACAATTGTATACAAAGGCAAGGGAGAGACAAATAGCCACTCAAAGTTCTATTTATAGCACAAAGTGGCATAGCCGTTAGGCACGAAAACAAACCTTCGTGCTCCGGTATGGTGCACCATATACAGGGGCGGATGCAGTGTTGGTGCATGGGGGTACAGCTGTATCCCCAAATTTTTTGTACAAATACGAAGTATATGCTATATACACCTATATATTGCAATTTATATTTATTAAAACACCTTATCAAATAGCAAGCTCTTCAGAAAGTGCTCCTCAAAGAAGAAAAATAGCCCATGACTCCATACTAGCATGCTTTCTTCACAGGAGATCAAAATAAATTAGTGCACAAGTACAATATAAAAAAAATTACCAAATGAGTTAGGGAAAGTAAAAATATAAAGTCAACCCTTTTTTACCCTTTTAAACAATCATTCTAGTTTCCAATTTGTGAAGTTTGAGTCTTGTTTTTTAACAACAAGTTCACTTTTGAAAAAAAGCGTCCACAAATATCTTAATAAATAGTTAATTTGTCATGTGTACAATGTCATGACATTAAGAAGAATAATAATCTAGCCTTTTTATAGACTGCTCAATACAGAAGATTTTTTGATATAAGAGTATATCAAAAAAGCAAGAAACTAGTATGATTAAGACTTTAGCGAGGCTACTTTTGTGTACTCACAGATGAATATTAGAAAATTATATCCTTAGAGCTGTACACTAACCATTTTATCGTCATTCTAATATTAGATATCATTATAGAATTATATCAACTAAATCTGTACCCCCACGATAGAAATCCTACATCCGCCACTGACTATACCTGTGTCACCCAATAGCTCCGTCACATGCATGACAACGATGCGGGACGGACCTCCATCCGTGGCGAGCTTCTCCATGTCATAGAGTGATGCGCCATAGGTGCTCTACCCCTACGCCTCTAGGAGGAGCGAGCAGGAGAGGAAATGGAATGGCGCTGGATTTGAATAACTGATGCCAAAATAGAACGCTCATATGTAATTCGGTATACAACAAATTTTTCCGTACAATTCAGTACACATAGTATTGAACTTTTACTATTTGACAACTAAATAATGAAAACCAAATTGATTTTATATTTAGTACTACGTCAATGTCTAAATTTAATTTAGAAAAATAAATAATATTATTTAAATGAAAAGAAACTACAACACACTCTTTTAGATTTGAGTAGAAAGAATCGCACATTTGGAATAGCATATTTGTTTCTAGAAATAGTACTCTTATGGTAAATGCTGACTACTTAGTCTCTTAATTGAGCAAACAAAACGAGTAGTGTTGGTTTACGCAATAGAACTGAAGGATCGAATGAGAACAGAAGGTAAAGGGCCAAATTAATGATGAGAAAGCCTCCCTCTCCACTACCCCTCTTCCTCTTTTATAGAGAAGGTTTGAGGATATTTTTATCATTTTCCCTAATGAAGCTTATATTTAAAAAAGCACTAGAGACTACAAATAGGTTTCGAATATTATTTTGCAAGCCTCCAAGTCACGCAATTGGGCCCTAAAAGCACTAGTGGAGGTCCCTAGCACGTAATACTACCCCAACAAGTGGCCTCATGGCGGCTGATTCCTTCACTTGCATCTAGTGACAGATTCAACAAAATTTACCTATGGCGAACTCTCTATACCATAAAAATATGTGTGATGAAATATGTAGAACAACAAATGGTAATAATGCAGTCGAAGTATACTTTCAAGAAATGATGAAATTTAATATCATTTAATGAAAATTGATACCCAAGATAGCTAAAATAAAATTCTTACCATCATCATCTCAATCCTCAGCTATCCCAATTTCCAATCCCATGGAAAAGGACGATACTCCCATTTCGTATTTCATGCTTGAATTTGAAGATGATCACTTTTCCAAATACAGAAACACCTCTAATTATTTCAGAATCAAGAAGCCTCTGGATAGAGCTTTCCATAGAGAAATAACGAAAGAGCTAATATGTGACAGAACCGCCCTAATCATAGGGCCCACGTGCCCCGTCATCGTCCCTAAGGACCTTTGACTAGTATGCACGAGTTTCCTTTGACTTAGGTGGCCTGCCGGGTCTCCTAGGAAACCCTGATTTCCCCGAGGATCTCATTGTAAAGACCTTACAAGTATTACAACAATTTACACAAATAATTTGAATCAGAGTAAAGAATACGGAAGTATTACTTAAACATAGATTACAAACATAAATTACACTATCACAAACCAGAGTTTCGCAGTGGAGTAGTTGTATACAACTAAACACCCTGCCCAAGGGTTTCATTATATACGCATCTTCATCCATGCACTATCCATTAACTGGCACGATCCCTCGTGGATCTATTCACTCATCTTACCTGCAACAGGGGATTAACAAACCCTGAGTATATGGGGTACTCCGCAAGACTTACCCGACTAAGAAAAAGGAATGAGACTCAGGAATGCAGGCTGAGGGGAGTCAAGGTAAGGCTTTAGTAAGAGTCAAAGGATTTTGCAGAAAAGCGTTACTAATCCTACTTTCAGTCTTTTACTCCGTATTATTATAATCAACATCAGTAGTTCTCAGTTCTTTCTCATATATCATCATTCTTCCAATTACTTATTCATTCTTAAAAACAACCTAGTTCTGAACCACTATTCGCTAAATGGTCGAAGGATCAAGTCTCCATAACCGAGGAGTAACGATGATTCGAATCGATTAATACCCAGCTGGGGATCCCTATCCACACTACATATGTAGCACCTAAGCTTGCATATGCCAACCCCGCCTACCACGGCTTATCCTACCCCTGAACTAGTCCTGCGCCACCCGAGAGCACAGTACTCCTCTAGTCTCCGGGCACGCCGGCCACGAGGGTACACGCTACTCTCGCCATCTCTCCACTCCCAGTGCATGGTTGTCAGTTCAAGCAGTAGGGCCACCGGAGTCAGAGGCTTTCCGTAGTATGTGGCTAGTTGCAAAGTCTCGATCCAGCAGGCCTACAACGAATGGTCCCTAATTCTTCTTTCTGACGGCGACATTGTATTGGGACTCTAACCCAAATACAAATGTCCCTTCGGTTTTCAAATCCCGTTTCCGTCGGTGACAATTGTTGGGACTCAAACCCAATGCCACGATCACCGAGCAGGAAAACCCTTCCCGTCGATGACAGTGTACTGATCAGGTGCACAGCCACCAAACGAGAATAATACCAAGTCCCATCTTCATATTTGAATAATGTATCACAATATCTCAAAAATAGCATTTTAGCAAATCTACATTATTTAAGCAGGACTAAGCATTTTTCAATAGTTTAAATAAATCGGGTTCTCAGGTATAATAAGTGGTCAAGGAAAGGTAATGCATCAATAGGTTATCACTCAACTCCTATCAACCTAATGCAATAGATTAGCCCAAGTGATAAAACATTTTCAAATAACAAGGAAGGGCAAATGCACCAAGGCTTGCCTGTTGCTTGGAGCAGATAAAACTCTGAAGTCAATCACCAAGAAATATCCACGTCCACTGAGTGATGACCTTACTCGGGACTTGCTTCCGATATAAATACCGCGCGTTCACTACACGAAATGAGAATGCATGCTTTACATGATGCATGATGGCATGAACAAGAATATATGACAAGAACCAACTTAATGACTTTGAGTATAACTTTTCTTCACGATAAATTTATAAACAAACTTCATTGGACAAGGTGGTGGTTGCCTATTTTATTTATTGACCATTTTAACATTCGAGCTAGCTCTCTTATAACAAAAGCAAGTACTACTTAAGTAATTCATAAGACCCTATTATCATATGTATGTAACATAATTTCTTAATGTTTTTAATTAACAATTTAATTAAGAACTCAACCAACTAATTAGAGTGCCGAGGATCATCTCAATTTAATGACCCCGGGGCATCACTCAATCCAAAAGTCACACAACCTAAAATGACTAGGGTTTCTATTCATTTATCAATCGATTAATAGCGAATTGAATTACCAACAAACAAACTATTCCCAATTGGGGTCAAACTTTTTCTACATATAGGTTTTGACCTAAAATAATTCCTGTTTAAATTTCATGATTTTTAGATAATTATTTTTGGTCTACAAAATCCCAGAAATCCCATTTATTAATTAAAGACACCTTTTTGATACCTAACATAATTACTGAAAATGGATATTTCATATTTTCCCTGAATAAAGTATACCACATAGAGCTTGCATAATTATTTTTATGATTTACACTGCATTAAATTTATTTATACAAAAATAACAAAATAAGGCACTATTTATATTTCCAGAAAAAAAAGAAACTCATTCTCCAACTCCTCTGAGTTACTGGGCCGGCCCGAGCAGCCCGCGCGCGGCCCAGCTTCTCCCTCCCTCTTTCTCAGCGCCTCTATGCCCGCTGGGCCGACCCATCTACGGCCCAGCTCGCGCCCCTCTCTCTTCTTCCTCCTCCTGCCCATGCTCACATCGGCAGAGCACGCGCATGCGCGACGGCTCGCCGGCGGTGGCCACACTGGCAAGACCAAGGTCCCAGCCTGCTCCCCTACACAACCCGCACAGCTCTGGAGGCCTAGCCCCTAGCCAGAGAGCTCGAGCGCGTGCTCCAAAGCGGCAATGGCGCCCCGGACGTGCGGTGCGTGTGACAGAACCACCTTAATCATAGGGCCCACGTGCCCCGTCATCGTCCTTAAGGACCTTTGACTAGTCTGCACGAGTTCCCTGTTGACTTAGGTGGCCCGTCGGGTCTCATAGGAAACCCCACTTTCCCCGGGGATCTCATTGTAAGACCTTGCAAGTATTACAACAGTTTACACAAATAATTTGAATCAGAGTAAAGAGTGAAGAAGTATTACTTAAACATAGATTACAATTACATTATCCTCAAACCAGAGTTTCGCAGTGGAGTAGCTGTATACAACTAAACACCCTGCCCAAGGGTTTCATTATATACACATCTTCATCCATGTACGATCCGATGACCGGCACGATCCCTCGTAGAACTGTTTACTCAACTTACCTGCAACAGGGGGTTAACAAACCCTGAGTACATGGGGTACTCCGCAAGACTTACCTGACTAAGGGTGTAAAATTAGACTCAGGAATGCAGGCTGAGGGGAGTCAAGGTAAGGCTTGAGCAAGAGTCAAAGTATTTTGCAGAAAAGCATTTCTAACCTATTTCATTATTTGATCTCAATATTATTTTATTTGTATACATAATTCCAATATCAATTCTCGTATATCATGTTCTTTCAAAATCATATTCATTCTCAGAAACACCTAGTTCCGAACCACTCTTCGCTGTAGGGGTGAGGATCATGTCTCTATTAACCGAGGAGCAACGTCGATTCGAATCCAGAAGTACCCAGCTGGGGATCCCTATCCACACTGCATATGTAGCACTTAAGCTTGCATATGCCAACCCCGCCTACCACGGCTTTTCATACCCCGGAACCGGTCCTGCGCCACCCGAGAGCACAGTACCCCTCTAATCTCCAGGCACGATGGCCACGAGGGTACACGCTACTCTCGCCATCTCTCCACTCCCAGTGCGTGGTTGTCGGTTCCAGCAGTAGAGCCACCGGAGTCAGAGGCTTTCCGTAGTATGTGGCTAGTTGCAAAGTCATGATCACAGCAGGCCGACAATGAATGGTCCCTAAATATTTTTCCGTTGGACACCATGCATTGGGACTCTAACCCAAGTACACTGGTAACCACCCGGTTTTCGCATCCCTTTTCCGATGGCGAGGATCGTTGGGACTCTAACCCAAACAGATGGTCAACCAAATGGAAAACCCATCCACGTTGATGACAATGGACTGGCCAAGTACACCATCACCAAACGAGGACAATACCAATCCCATAAAATGATTCATTTGTTTCATAACATCACAGTTTTCAAAATAGCATTTTTGCAACTCTATCATTAAGCATGACTAAGCATTTTTCAATACTTTAAATAAATCAGGGTCTCAAGTATAATATGTGGTCAAGAAAAGGTAATGCATCAATAGGTTATCACTCAACTCCTATTAACCTAATGCAGTAGATTAACTCAAGTGATAAATATTTTTAAATAACAAGGAGGGGCAAATGCACCGGGGCTTGCCTCTTGCTTGAAGTAGATAGAACCCTGAAGTCGATCTCCGGGAAGGATCGACGTTCACCGAGTGAAGGCCTTACTTGGGACACGCTTCAGATAATAATCACCGCGCGTTCACTACACGAAACAATAATGCAACACTTAACATGATGATATGTATGTCATGATGTAGGAGATGCAATAAATCACTGACCAATAGAAGGTAAACTTAATTTGTAAGTTGAGTACCGCTTGCCTCCATGATGAAATTACAAGTTAACGAAACTAATTACTATCGAGTATTAACTGCTTCGGTTTAATGACCATTTTAACAGTTGTTGAAAGCTGAACTAACTCACCTATAATAATGCCCAGTACTCACTTAATCGATTCATATAATCCTATTATCACATGTGTATAACATAAGTTAATAATATTTCTAATTAATGATTTATCTATATTACTTGAAGTATTATTTAAGCATCTTAATCAACAAGATTATCATGAACTAAAAACACTAGCAAGGTACCCAAGATCAACACATGGCAAGGATCCATGGTTAACCTAAAATTCCTAAAGTCACACGAAATTCTAAATTCATTAACACTTTGTAGTATTACTATTTTTTTGTTTATTTATTTAAGTACTAATTACTAAGCATTGAAACATTATCCAAATGGGCTACAGATTTTTGTGGAGATAGCTCACTGCTCACAACACCTACTACAAAAATTTCATAATTTTTAGATGATTACTTTGGGCTACAAAAATCATGAAAATATCATTTACTAATTAAAATACATATTTTTATAGTCTACCGAAAGTACTCAAAATATATATTTTATATTTTTCATATATTCAGAATATCACAGAGAGCTTTCACAATTTATTTCATCATTTTTAGAGCAATAATTTAATTCCTATAAAAATAACAATCTTTAGTATTATTTATTACCGAGAAAATTGGAAAATCTTATTTCCACAAATGGGTCACTGCTACTGGACCGGCCCATAGCGGCCCAGCGCTCGGTCCTCCGTTCTCCCTCGCGGTTTCCGGCTATTGGACCGTAAAGCCCAGCAACACTCGGCCCACCTCTCTCCATCTTCCTCCTCCCGCTCGCGCAGGCGCGCCCCCGTGCGTTCGCCCGATGGCACGGGCGCGACGGCTCGCCGTCGATGGCTATCCGACGACGACCAGGACACCAACAGATCCCCAACCACCCGACACACCTATCTACCCGCTCACCCCGGCGACCAAGGCACTAGAGCGAGCTCTCCACCGGCCATGGCGGCTCGGCGGCGGAGGCACGACGGCACAGCCGCGTTCCGGCTTCTCCGAGGACCAAGAAACCTAACCAGTTATACTTAAAGCTTCCCAAAGCTTACCATGCCGCAGTGCGCGCGGCTTAGAGAGGAGACGACTACGGACGCGACCTGATGATGCGGACCACGACCTCGGCGGCGAATTCCGGTGACGATCACGGTGTTCCGAGGCAACCTGCACACCAACAGCAGAACAGAGAGACCCTAGAGCATCACTACAATGTGGAGAAGCTTGAACAGCCGATTGGACGCGGTGAAGCTCACCCGAGATGACCAATCACGGCGAACCGAGCGTGGTGGCGCGGTTACCGGCCGCGGAGATGAAACCGGCCTTCCGGTTGATTCTGGCTACGACAGGGGACACAAGAGGACTCAGTGGGTGCGCAATGAGGTGCCGAAGCTCTGTGAACAGGCAATTAGACGGCGAGCACTCGAGCGAGGCCAATTTGGCCGAGCACCGCGGCTCACCGGCGGAGGCCGGAGGAAGAATAAAACAGGAGGGCAGCGACCACGGTGCACTATATAGGACAAATGGTGGAATCTGGACATGGGGAGAACCCCTATGGGCCCGACCCCGATGGCGACACGCGGTCGGCCGGCCCCGGGCATCGCCGGCGGCCGGCGCACGCACGCGCGGCAGCCAGTACGCGAACAGAGCAGGGGTCCGGTCCCCCCTGCCAACTACTATAGCAGAGTCAGCTCCTATGGACCCTTTTTGCCGAATTACTTTTTATTTTATGTAACAAGTCGAAAAATTGCCAATGTAAGAGTTGCAGTGGATTTAGTGCTGAACATTTTTGATTTTTGAACCACATCCAAATTTTGAATGAATTTTGAATAAATCAAAAGGGGGCAAAATAAGGTTAGAAATTTCAAACTGTAATTTTAAAATTACTTTTAATTTTCCTCAATAACTTGAAAAATGGTTAAAATAAAAGTTGTTCCTCTCAATGAGCTCTACAACTCTTATTAAGAAAGTTTTATCATATTCTTAATATTTTTGAGGTTGAAGTTTCAAATTTAAATTTTAACATAGTAATTTGAGTTTAATTTGGATTTCTGTAACACAACATCAAAATCTCCAAAGATAAAAGTTGTTCCATTTTGAAAGGACTAAAACTTTTATTAAAATAACACCATCAGATTCCTACTGGTTTTTGAATTTGCATTTTAAGTTTAAACTTTAAAACCTAGATTAAGATTTCGTTTGAAATTATTTTTAATAACTTCAAGATTGCCCAAAATAAAAGTTGCTCAAATTTTACAGATTTATAACTTTTGTTTAAGGCCAAACCCCTAATTATGCTTAGTTTTTTATTTAGGGTTTTAAGTCCGCTTTAGGGTTTATAATTAATTTTCTTTTTATTTCCCAATTTAATCTAGATAATTGCATACAACCCAAACATTTACATAATAAATCACTCTCACGTACTTATGTATAATCACATGCTGAAATAAAATCAGTTTTGTTAATGCATAGTAAAAATGAGTTTATGCAGGATGATTTACATGCAATGATGATGACACGGCAGGTTTTAATTAACCGTAACACCAGAGGTGTTACAGTGCGCGGCAGTGCGACGTGCTCCGGCCACCGGGGCCATACGGGGCCAAACCGGCTACACCAAGGTATTTCAGGAGCTCACCTAGCTGTGATGCGCACGGGTCTGGGGATGCGGATGACCGGAGACGGCTCGTCGACGATGACAGTCACCGCAGCAAGGCGAACTGAGGACGTCGCCGGTGTTCCGAACGGTTACGATCGGCAACAAGGAAAAAGATGGGTCGATGAGCTTCCGGAAGTTGCCAAGAAAAAGAAACGAGAGATGGATGGAGGTATACCTCACCGTGGCGGCCTGGCCGCGGTGAGACCGAGTGCGGCGGCGCCCCACCGGCCGTGGAGAAGAAGTACGATCGTCCCCTCGGCTCGGGCGACAAGAGTGGGCGCAAGTAGGCTCAAATGACGCGCAACAAAGTGACGTTGCTATAGGCACGCGGAATTGGATAATGGCTCACGAACGACGACGAATGCGGCCATGGACAGAGAGGTGACCGGCGACGGGAATGAAGGAAAAAGGGGAGAAACAGCGACGATGGTGGCCTTAAAAAGGCAACGGATGGGCGCGCGGTGTGGAGAGGGCCCCTACGGACCCGGCTCCTTCGGCAACACACGACCGACTGGCCCCGGGCATCGCCGGCGGCCGGCGGGCGCACGCGCGTAGGACCAGAGCCGGACCCCCCCTGCCAGACACTGTAGCCGATATAGGGTCAAAAGCTACTTGGTGGAATCACTCCCTATTTCCTGTAGCAACTGCAAAAACCCCAAAAATAAAAGCTGTGCCAAATTTTATGGAGATCAACTTTGCTTTTGAATCATGTCCAAATTCTAAATGGTTTGTAAAATATCAAAAAGGGGGTAAAATTCAATTTTGAATTCCTTTTGCAATCCAACCAAATTCTCAAAAATTTTCTCAACGACTTGAATTTCTGCAAAACTAAAAGTTGTTCTAATTCTTAAGCTTTGCAATTTTCATTAAGGAAGTTTGGTCAGATTCTTGATGGTTTTGAAATTAGTATTTTAAATTTGAATTTCAAAACAGTAATTAGGGTTTAATTCAAATTTTTACTTAAGAACTTCAAAATCTCCCAGAATAAAAGTTGTTCTATTTTAAATTCCTTACAACTATTACTAAAGGACTTTGTCCAAGTTATTGATAGTTTTTGAAATGACATTTTAAATTTGAATAATCAAACACTAATTGGGTTTAATTTGAATTTCCAATGATAAACTTCAAAATTGTCCAAAATAGAAATTGCTAAACTTTTAAAGATTTACAACTTTTATTTTAGGTCCAATAGCTAATTCCTGTTAGTTTTTGAATTAGGGTTTTGGGTCCGAATTAGGGTCTATAATGATTTTCTATTTATTTTCCAATTGGATTTAAATAACCACAAATAAACAAACATTCAGATCGTAAAATCACTCTAAGACACCTATGCATAACCATATGTGAAAATAAAATTATTTTGGTGATGCACAGGAATGACGAGTTTATGCGGGATGATTTGCAGCTATTATGATGACATAGCAGGTTTTAATTAATCGTAACACCAGAGGTGTTACATAATATCCATCATAAGCTATGATTGGCTAGAAGAATCAGAGCTTTCCTCTGAAGTGTTCCATTTGGATTCACCTTCTGTCTCAATCAAATTCGAAATCCGTAAATACTCTTTCGAAGCTCTCTACAATCCAGTTGGGGGTGTTAACATCATATCTGCATGATTTGCTCAAGATTTATTAAGACACATGCCACTAACCCCTACAAAAACCTCTTGAAAAGCCCTTCTGGACACATAGTCCCAAGTTTAGGAATTCTGTATGTGCTCCCTATCCATGTGAAAAAGACCAAGGTCCACCTGAGCTTTTAATATCATATAGTTTGACCTGTTGATAGGCTAGCCCATTGAAGGGCTTATTCAAAAAGGGCAGACAGGGAGAATCAATATTCAACTTGGGAAAAACTTTAAACTCCCTTTGTCCATCGCTCATTCTTTAAATGGTAAGACTGAGCCATGTCCTAAGCCCGATCCAAATAGTGAAGTTACGGTCGCAGCTCTTGAACACTTACTTGAACCCAATCTTGAAGAAGATGCGGAGTTCATCATCGAGGAGGAAGCTAAGAATCTAGAACCCGAGCCCCTTGATGAATTCTTAGAGCCACCTAAACCTCTTATGGAGCTCAAGCCATTGCCAGCTGGTCTTAGGTATGCTTTTCTCAGCCTCGTCTCCGACACCGTCTCCGCCAGATGCAAGGTGTGTCCGCCGGAGCTGCTCGGGGAGGTCACGGTAGAGCTGCTTGCCGGATCCAACGACAGCTGCTCGGGGAGGTGGTGACCGGATGCAAAGCGTTGTCCACCGAAGCAAGACTGGATGAGGCACTGGCCAGACTTCGCAAGCTTGGGACTCCGGCCACTGCCGACAGGCGGAATGCGCTTGGTCCTCCGACCATGGCGGAGCTCGGAGAGGTGGCGGTCGGCGGGGAAGCTCGGGGAGGTGGAGGGCACTAAGGCGGACAAGGCCGGCCGACAGAGCGAAGCATGGGTGCCATTTGGGCGGATTTGAGCAACCTCCCTCTCTATTTTATTTAAAACTCACTCACTTATCATCATCATCATCATCATCATCATCATCATCATTGTTGTTGTTGTTGTTGTTGTTGTTGTTGTTATTGTTGTCCATCATCCAGTTGGTTACAATCAACAAGGAAAAAAGGTAACGGAGGAGGTTTAGGATTTACTCCCTCCATTCCAAATATAAGTCATTACAAGAATTTTAGAGAGTCAAACTATCTCTCAACTTTGATAAGGTTTATATGATAAGATAATAATATTTACAATATGTTGTAAATATCATTAGATTCTTCAGCAAATATATTTTTATAGTACACTTATTTCGTGTTAAAAATCTTTGTATTTTTTTCAATAATTTTGGTCAAACTTAAATTTAAGATGCTTTGACTTTTCAAGATTGTTAGAATGAGTTATGATTTGAGATGGAGGGAGTATTTGGAAGCCACTTCTAGAATTTACTGATCCGAAAATTTTGATAGCTGGAAGACGATATTTGTTGGGTATGTTTAGAACTTTAGAATGTCGTGGTTGTATGTGCCGTATATATGTGTGCACAATGCAATTATGAAAAGCCAAGGTCCTCCCACAAAGCCAAAAGTCGACGAGCACACATGGCGACTCTCCTTCTCCCGATGCTTCACACTGTTACATCCCCTAACCCAATGGATTAGGCCTTATTCCTCTTTGTCAAGTTTACCTTTCATCCCATCAAATGTTTAACACATGCATAGATTATTCTTTTTTTTAGACTTGGGAATTCATTCACCTTAATGAACCGGGATATAATCAAATACTAGGAGCGATGACACACACGTCGGGGTCTACTGCCACCACCCGACTTATGTCTTGCTTGTAACTTGTTTTGCAAGAGTATGAGCTAACCTATTACATTTCCTACCGATGAGCGTAAATTTAAAATCTTGAAGCAGTGAGCTCAAATCCCAGATTTCTCTCAGGGTTGGCAGCGCACTTGAAAGTTGGTTGTCTTGTAGACGCTAAGGACACTCCCAACCCAACCCAGACTCTGCCCTAATTTCTATCCCTATTAATTGTCCTGCCACGTAAGTATTTTGCTGATGTGACAAACGATTTAATGAGGAGAGAGATAAAACCAGGTCTAAGTTAGAAATCAGGTCTACATGAGAACCAAGACATGAAGAGATGTGATAGATAGATGAGGGAAAAAGAAGATGTGTGATTGAACAAAAGATTATTTTGTAGAAATTATTTATTGGAAACGTAGTTTCTATACATAGTGTTTAAATAGATAGAAACTATACATGGTTTCTAACATTGGGAGTGTCCTAAGGTCAGCCTCAATGGGGTTTCATGCACATAAAATAGGGTGCCACATTAGCAGATCGGCACTTTTTGTAGAAACGAGGAGGAGAGAGAGGAGAAAAGTTTAATGGAGATGAAATTATACAACGTTGTTTGGAAACCGTGTGAAATACCCACTGAGAGCCTTTCTTAATTTCATGGGATGCATGCAAAGCAATGTATAGTGAAGATGAGAGAGAAAAGAAAGAGAGAGATATTGATGACCGTATTAAACTATGCAATGATACTATGCGTTGAGAGAGACTTATTTCATATTAAATTGAGAGGTAAAACCTTCCATTGAAACTGGAAAGTGCAAAATCCATGCAAGAGGAACCGAAGCTGGAGTAGAGCAAACTGGCCAAGTCACCCAGAACGCATGCAGGCCGTTCACGAACCAAAACCACGTCACGCGTCCCACCTGGTCTCCTCCCATTGGCCCCTCCGTCCCAAACGCGCCCTTCACCGTCCGATCACATGACGTGGACGAACGGACGGCGCAGAACTCCCCCACCACGTAGGCGCACGCGCCGGACCGAACCAATCCGCTTCAAGTTTCCGGTTGCTGCAAGAGCAGAGCAGCAGGCAGCGAGCCCAACCAGTGAGGGGAGAGATGGCGAGACGCGCCGTCGCCTTGCTCGTCGCCGTCGCGCTCGCGGCCGTCCTCCTGCACTCCGCGGCGGCAGCGGCGGCGGGGCAGAAGAAGCCGGCGACGGCCGCGAGGCGGGAGGACATCCCCTACATCCGGTGCCAGGTGTGCGAGCGGATCGCGCGCGAGATCTCCGCGCAGGTCGCCAAGAAGCAGCAGGCGCTCCCGCCCTCCAAGAAGGTGCTCTGCTTTCTGCTCAGGTCGATTCGGGCGGTTGGCTGGCTGGCTTCCTAGGTGGTGTGGTGTGGTGTGCTGATGAATTTGCGTGCAGGTGCCGGAGATCGAGATCATCGAGATCGCGGAGAATGTCTGCAACCTGAAGAAGCAGGAGGCGGATTGGATGCTCCGCATCGACATCGTCGAGAAAGGCGACAAGCTCGAGGTAAATTGGCACTATTTGTTGTTAATTGAAGTTGATGTAGCGGGATTCAATGCCTGTTGGATGCTCCACACTTTCTAAACCTTCAAAATTCCGGCGATTGTCAAATGCAAACAGCTCATCTTAAATAGTACGCAAATAGCTCGTGTTACACTGTTACCATAAGTTGTTTTCGTAATTGTTAAGTGCAAGGAATTAATTAATCCATTGGGCATTGAGTTGGCAGTGATCAAACATGTATCATGTATTGAATCTCAGTCCGAATGAACTATGAATATGTTTTTGGCATTTGGCTAACGCCACTCAGTATGTCTGGAATTCTTAAATTCAGCGGTTTAGTGAACTTGCTGTGCGAAATGTGTTTTTTATTCCATGTTTCCATAATATTTGCAGTGTCCTGTGAGTATATTTGTACTTGCCTTGTTTTTCCCTGTTGTGAAACCTGACAGGAACTGCATCTCCGACCATTAGTTTCTTTGCTCTAGGCAGCGAGATACAGAGAAACTGTTTCTACATGTTTCTGACTGATGTAACTTTGTGTTTAATTGCGAGGTTTATGCAAATGTATAGTCCAAGTCTAGTACTGATATATATAGGTTTGTTTTGCAGCTTGTTGAGCAAGATGAGGAAGGGCATTGCAATGCCGAATGCAAGACCATTGAGCGTGCGTGTCAGGAGGTGGTTCAATATATTTATATTTAACTGTATTTATTTTTTATGATGCTTGTTAAAGTTTGCCTTCTGATTTTCATCAATTGTTACTAACCATATAGGAGGAGACACAACACTATCTTTATTAAGTATTGTCATGTTGACTTTTGCGGAATCAAATTAATTGCAGGTGATAGGATATGCTGATACGGATGTTGCTGAGTTTTTTTACAAAAATAACCCATCAGTTGATCAGCTGATAAAATTTCTTTGCAATGATCTTTCAAAAGCATGTGCCAAGGACCCACCGCTAGTTCCAAAAGTGAGTTCTTGGAGCCTTCCTCATCTGAATTTGAGCTTTAGCTGCTAATATTTCCTAAAGGCATAAGTAGGATGCTTTGCTGCGAAGCCTTGTTTTTAGTTTGACAATACCCTGTTAAGTGAACATTATATAATACTATAGAGCTGTGCCGAATGAAACTGAATCGCATTTTTATTATGTAGTCTGTAGTGAATTCAGTTGTTTTCTGAGTTATATGAGTTGGACTGCTTTGGACCTTTGGTGAAAGTGTGGTAATATGTTTTTCCCCCTAACTGGGAAAGCAAAAGTAGTTATGAACTTTATGAAGTGATAGTGTCAAAGACTTGGCAAAGGAATTGCATGTCATCTTGTGAAGGATGGCATTGCATGTTTTTGAATCTCACTATAGATATACTTGTTACATGACCTGTTTAGACGTTTCACTTGTAAAAAAACAGCTAAAACCTGATAGAAGTATAGTAGACTGTGAGGCTTTAAGACATGAGTGTCAAGATAAGTACCGGCATCTTATTCGGAGGCATTAACATCATTATGGATTTTACAGGATCGTGTCCCTGGGGAACCATTTGCAAGGAAGCCATCAAAAGATGCTGAGATGGAAAAGATATTGAAATCAATGGAGGTAGATGCTTTAACTTTAGACAGTTTGAACTTTATCCAAGTGGATTTTAAATATTAAAAAAAATGCTTCTTATCTGTGATGGCAGGGTATGCCAGGAGCTCCAAGCATGAAGATGTACTCCAGGGATGATCTGATGAAAAATAACTTTGGTACTGAAGACGACGATGATGAGGATGATGAAGACGAAGATGACAACTTCCCAAAGAACTTGGTAATGATTCAAACGATTTCAGTGAAAATTTTCATTCCAAATTAAACATCTGATCACACCTACTCGTGCAGGGAAAAGCTCTGAAAGACAAGGGTTCTCAAAAGAAAGATTTGAAACAGCAAGTTGTGCAGCAGTTCAAGGATACCAGTAAAAAGTTGAAAGGGCATGTAAACAAGGTGTCCAATATGGTAAAGAAATGGTGGAAAGGGCCAAAGAAGCCTGCCAAACCCAGCAAAAGCAAAACTGAACTCTGAAGACCGCAGCATTGTCGAATCAGTTCAGTAATTCCATCCCTCTTCCACTTCTCCTGAGCAAAGTTTTAGATGATTGATAAAGTTGCGGCAACGCATAAAGAGCTTTTGTTAGAGTTTTAGCTACATAAACGTGTACAATTTTTTTGTTCTGTTATTTCAGTGTACACTAGCAAAAGAACTGGACTTTGATGAATAGTTTTACCAGGTTAGTGGAGTCCCAATTGGTCGTTGGTGTCTGATACTCTGTAAAACAAGACAACTGGTGGCAGCAGTAAATTAGATTATTGGCAACGCATAATCTAGCTGACTTACTGTCAAGCTTATCTGGGCTGCTGGAGGTTTAGACAGGCAGGCATTGCCCAAATTTGTGACATAACATTTGTCCTCTAAAATTAGCTTGTCCCAGTTAAGAACAGGAGAAGTATTATTCCAGAGCCACACAACCTGAAACCGAACCGGCCCTCTCCAGTTTCCAATTTGGAAACGGGAGGTCGCCCCCCCCCCCCCCCCCCCCCCCCCCCCCCCACCGCGAGAATAGAAGCATCCGACGAGCAGCTAGCCTCATTCCTTCGCCGGGATCCCGCCGGTGACAATGGTGAGGTGGCTGCCGCCGCCGCCGCCGGCGCCAGCGGACAGCGGGCTACCCTTCGGCCACGACGCCGTCGCGTTGTCCTTCTTCGTGGCGTGCGTGGCCGCCACCGTCGCGCTCGCGTCGTCCATGTGCTCGGCGTGCGGCCGCAAGCCGAAGGCGGCCACCAACGCAGACCCGGCGGCGGCGTCGGACCAGCCGGCCGGGACGGGCTCCTCCGTCTCCGGCGGTGGCAGCGGCAGCGGCCAGGTGGCTGGCACGGGAGAGGTGGAGGAGGAGGAGGTGGTGAGGCTGTCGCCGGAGCTGGCGACGCACGGCGCCATCGACCCGGTGGCGCTGCCGTCGTCGACGTCGAAGCGGCGGCTGTCCATCAGCGTGAGCAAGAAGCTGAGCATGAACATCCCGGACAAGCTGCGGCTGAGCCGGCGGGAGCACAAGGACCACCATAATCACAAGGTGGAGTCGGAGGACACGCTGTGGAAGAAGGGCATCATCCTCGGGGAGAAGTGCAGGATCCCCGGGGAGCGGGAGGCGGAGTGCGGCGACTCCGTCGACCCCGCCGACGAGATCGCCGCCGGCAGCTTCCGCCGGTCCAGCTACTCCCGGCCCGTGTCGCGGTCGAGCTCGTTCGCCATGTACCAGCAGCCGCAGCAGCAGCACGACGCTCCCGCCAGCTTGCACGCGTCGGATTCTTGACGGACGGCCCGAGAGTACGTGTACGTGTGTGTAGGCGTGATGAAAGGGGGAGAAGGATGCTACTACGCTAGGGTGATGTGAAGTGCATTCGGATTCAGATGTAATTGCTCTATAATTTTCTTGTGTCATCATCTTATCTCTGTGAAATTGTGTGCTCTGGATGCATGGATAATCACCGAGAAAAATATCCCGTACGTATGGAACGAAGAAATTTATTTCATATATTTGAAAACGAAAATTTGGGGACCAGTTCGATTATAGTTTGGAAAATTGGGCCCCTCGATGACATTCATACTCCGTACTAGACAAGAGAGTGAGTGAGTGAGAGAGAGAGAGAGGTGTGCGTGTATCATGCCTCTCCCTAGCCTGCTCGGAAGAATACAACGAGAGGATTGCATTCCAGTTGATGAGATATGTAAGCACATGGCGTGTGTCAGTCAACAACTTAACCAGAAGAAGAAAACCAGTCATTAATAATGCGGCCACACACAGCAAACCAAATAGTACCAAACTACTATGGCCTTAAATTGTAATTGCAACTAGTCATATTAATATTGCGGCACATATATGAAGCATTAAATGTAGACGAAATATTTACATGTCTATACTTTTTTGCATATACATCACGAGACAAACCTTTTAAGCCTATTTGGACCATGATTGGACAAAAGTTGTGAAATACAAACGAATATACTACAGTGTAAAATTACAACTGCAACTAAGATCTAAACACACTATGTTCATATATATATATATATATATATATATATATATATATATATATATATATATATATATATATATATATATATATATATATATATATATATATATATATATCTCTCATAGGACGACTCTATGAGAACCAAATACTACTACATCATCCATAATATTTGTTTTTTGCGAGCATCCATAAATTAACTTGACACACTAGATATAAAGTGACAGACGACGACGACAGTGGACGATCTATGATGATTAGACTGAGTATTATCAGCACCCAAGCTCCAGGTTGATGCATCTATTAATTACTAGTACTACCGATTATTAACTTAATTCTTGCGTGGGCCGGAGGATCCTGGAGACCCCCGACGACGTTGGCGTGCAACCTGCTGCCGTACGTCATGGCAGGCAGGCCATGGAGGCTGTAGTGACGATCGATGATGTCACTCACCAGATGGACACGAAGGCGCCCACGGGGATCGCCGCCCACAGCACGTCGCGGAAGACCCTGTAGTGGAACGAGATGTGCGCGGCGTCGTCGGCGCTAACGCCGTCGCCGTGCAGGCAGCTGGCGACGAGCATCCAGGCGACGTCGGTGGCGTGGCCCGCGGTGATCCATCCCATGACGTGGGCGACGAGGGCGACCAGCCGCGCCGGCAGGACGATGCCCACGGTGGCCGCCACCACCTGTGTGGCGGCGGCCAGCAGCAGGCCCGCCGCCTCAGCCCGCGTCGGCGACGTCGGCGGCGGGGAGGGTCATGGCGAAGAAGGCGAGCGCCGCCGCGGCGCATCCCAGGACCAAGAGTGCCGCCGCCCACGCCACACTACGCGCTGCGCCGGCGCCTGCTGTCCCAGTGCACGTCACGGTCACCCACGTCATCGCCTTTGTCCACGACGGGCGCCGTGGTGCTGGTGCTGGTGCCGCTGCCAGCGGTGGCTCGACGGCCACTGGGCACTGGTACACAGAACCTATACCATGTATTTTTTTTTACTAACGGTTTCGTTTGAAGTCCGTTATTAAAAATTAACGTTATTTTTATAGACGGGTCACTTAAAAAACCACCACTAGAAATCGATTTTTAGTGACGGTTCCTTAAATGACCCGTCAGTAAAAATAGACTATTTGTACTGGTGGGTCACTTAAGGAACCGCCACTAAAAATCGATTTCCAGTGGCTGTTCCTCAAGTGACCCGCCTGTACAAATAATCTGAATTTTAATTTTTTTAGTTTTGTAAATGACCTCGTAGGAAAAAACTATATAAATAAAAGTTGTAGATCTCGAAAAGTTATAAAACTTTATAGCTGACAACTTTTTCATTTGAAATTATCTTGGTGGCGAAAAATACGTTTGAATTTGTCAAATTTGAAATTCAAATTTTGTAAACGATCTCGGATGGAGAAACTTCTAACATAAAAGTTGTAAATCTTGAAAAGTTATGCAACTTTATAGTTGACAATTTTTCATCTGACTTTGTTTAGGATCTCAAACAGTCAATTTTCTATCAGTTTCGTAACAATACGTGGCGAATCTAATTCAAGTAAGACATAAGTGATTGATGGATGAAATGGTTAGATGAGCTCACGTGCGAGGGAGAGGTCGCGGGTTCGAAACCCCTAGTCGTGTAGCGCGCGTATTTTACGCCAAAAATATCGCGACTTGCACCGTCAATACTATTTGTACTGACGGTTGCTGATGAGATGGGATCCCATCCCGGTCGTACGTCAAAAGCAACCAGCTTCGATCCCTCTCTCCAGTGTCCAAAGTGACGACTACACGGTCATCCACAGCGCACCCCCGTGACGCGCATTGGATCGGAGCACTAGTCGAGTACCAGTAGACTGGTAGCTAGTAGGAGGATGAGGTCGAGATTAACTGCCAGTCGAGCTGAAACTGGCAATGGCGCGGCTTTCCCTCTTATCGCGTCTGCCCATCTAGGCAAAGGCTTCGCGTGGAAGGGTTTCCCGTTGTCCGCGACTGGCTGGCTCTGGCTGGCGCTAGTGCCCTGTGCCGAGTTGCGCGTTTATTGCCTTGTCTCACTGTCTTAGCATATGCAGTAGCTAGATATGGAGGACGGTACAGTAGCATACGCAGATTGTAGATTGTACTTGGTGACATGTGCTATTGGTCTTGGTGCCACAAATCGCATGCATGGCATCGATCGAGACAGTGTGACAAGCAAAAGAAAGACCGCGTGAGTCGACGCGCCTTGGAGTACATGCACATGCACACCCTCACTCGATGATATCAGTCTATGTCCCTGAATAAATAAGTTTATGAAATTATCTTGATATCAAACTTTTTAAACTATGACTACAATTTTGGAACAAAAAATTGTGAGCTACTACTGTCCAACAGCTTGTGACACAAGCTTCGTCAGCTAGGAAAGATCATTAATATTTCACTCTGTGACCGACGAGACCTGAGATATTCAGTTGTGAATGATAAGGCGGGACATTAATTTGTCCGTGACTGATGAGACCGAATATTTTCTTATCCTTCACTTCAAACTCTGCCACCGATGAGGCTGTAGCAATTTTATTGTCATTGTGTTATTATTCATGCACACTTGGAGATCATAGTACTCGATGCAAAGTAAAGACACATGCACACTTGGAGATCATAGTACCTACTCAAGATGCAAACTAAGACACGACTATCATCTTAATTGGAGGTTTTCCATAGAAGCTAATCTTTGGGTGTAATTGACCGGATTGTCTGAAGAGACTCAAGACCCAAAGTTAATCTAGGGGTGTGTAATTAATTAATCGGATCGTCTTAAGAGACTAAAGATGTATCATGTATTGATCAGGTGCAATATGATGTAAAATCCCATGGATACTTGTAATCTATACCTTATATATATTTTTAAATACTAAAGAGGCAATGTTTCTCCACTAAAATTTTCGTCAAGCTCTCTCTCACCAGCCACACTACGGACTCTCGTCTCGTTTCCTAATAAGCGTCGGTCTCAGTGTTACTCTCAGTCCTATAACCGCAATGGCCCCTGGCTGGCAACCAGCAGCAGTCAGATTGTTTCCTTTATCCATCATGTAAGTTGATCGGTTGGGAAAAAAATAAAGGAGGGCCACCGGCAGCGGCTAGATTGTTTCCTTTATCCATCATGTAAGTTGATCGGTTGGGAAAAAAATAAAGGAGTCATCCGTGCAAAGACCGTCTAAAACTAGCGTATACCCAGTGAAGATTCATGTGACGACTGATGAAGTGATGAGTACTATCGCTAAATGTGTTATGGACTTATGATGTACATGTAGCAACACGCTCTCTTCTAAAAAGTGGACTCACACAAAATCAGCGAGAGAAATACATGTCCGGGCGGGACTCTACGTGCATGTTCGCGCGTGTATATGAAACTCTATCGATCGTTTCCTTTATCCATCATGTAAGTTGATCGGTTCAGAAAAAAAAAAGAGTCCGGGTGGGACTCTACATGCCTGTTCGTGCATATGTGAAGAAAAGGAAACTCTATTGATCTAGATGGCATGGCTGTGCACAAGCAGTATATATACGACCACAGTAACACATGACGGATTTGTCACATCTAGCACGCGAAAGGTGTGTGTTGCGGTGACATGTGTGCTGCAGCGAGACAAGCACCAACTCTAACATCTCGGAGGACCTCGCCAGGTTTCTGGAAACAGGGAGGACGCAGACATCACTTTCATCCTCGACACGATATGCAGCCTGATGTCGTTACAGCACTACTGTATTTGATCTATGCACATCGACTCTCTACTTGATGTGGATGATATTTAATTTGTGGCCACGACGACAACAGGATGATCCAACACTTGCTGCAGGTACGTATGATGCTGAAATTGATATACCAGGACGTACGCTGTCACACTCTTATATGGGAACATAGTGAGTATGTTCTTATTAATATAACTACCCTCGCTCAAGAATTTATTATGTTTTCATCATACGTGGATTCATGCACTCATATTGCATTTTCTCCATTATTTGCCATATATATACAAACCCAAAGAGTAAATATTTTTATGTCTTACAACAAAAAAAAATTAGTAGTGGACATGGAGAGGCCAGTTAACATCTTGATATGAATGCGTGGCAACGTACGGACATATTTTGCTAGTAATTCTATAAAGGATTAATATGATGAAGAGTTCCCTATCTGTGTGTTTGTTATTTACTTTGTATACGCTTTTTAGTAAAGTCAAACCGTAAGGGAGCGTTTCTCTAGGCGAAGCAGAGTTCTGTAAAATCACAATTATTCCACCAAACTCACACACATACTTGTTCACTATCTTAAGTAAACATCACAGGCACCTGCCTTTAATTTTATTGGTCATAAGTAAAAGTATGGATGAAAACGGATCGGATCGGAGCGGATAATGGCTTCCCCATATCCTTATCCGTATTTTTTTATCGGATTCGGAGCGGATCGGATATCACACGGATTCGGACTTGAATATGGATTTTTACGGATGTCGGAAATGGCACGGATTCAGACCGGCATCGGAGCAGAAGCGGATTTTTTAAAATCGGATAATACGTGCTTACGTGTTGTTTTTTACGATGATTAACCAAAGTCGTAAAGCAACAATACAATGCAAAATAATCAGCATCAATCTATCACTTAGATTTAAGAACTCACGAAATTAAGGCAAGTTCTCAATTATTAATTAAGACAAGTGCCCAAAGGTACGTCGTCGATCGGCAGGTGCGGAACGGCAGCCGGCAGGTGTGCGTCGCCCTGACGCCGCCTGACCTTTGCCTTTGCCTTTGGGCTATGGCGTTTTCGCGTTTGCTGTCTGCTGCTGCTGATTAGTAGCCGCGACAAATTAGGCAAGTAGCCAATCAGCTAATCATTAGAATTTCCATTCTATCTGGGTAAAAAGATACTTAAATTTACTTGTAGGCTATATAGTATATAACGTTTGTGCTATGGGCTGGCCTTGGGCTCCTTAAATATTCGGATATCCTATTATAAGTGTCGGATAATCCGCGTTTAATTATCGGATAATCCGTATCCGTCGGATTTTGTCAATCACATATCCTACTCCGCATCCGCGTCTAATCAAATTCGGATTATCCGCATCCGCACGGATATTAAAAACATTTCTCCATATCCTTCAAATTTGAATTCGGAGCGAATCGGTGCGGAGGATTATCCGTACCACTTTTAGCCCATGTCGGCGCGCAGGCGGCCTCGGCGGAGTCGGCGGCGGGGAGGGTCATGGCGAAGAAGGCGAGCGCCGCCGCGGCGCATCCCAGGACCAGGAGCACCGCCGCCCACGCCACACGACGCGCTGCGCCGGCGCCTGCTGTCCCTGTGCATGTCACGGTCACGCACGCCATCGTCGCCTTTGTCCACGACGGGCACCGTGCTGCTGGTGCTGGTGCCGCTGCCGCTGCCGGCGGTTGCTCGACGGCCACTGCATCGAATGGAATAATTGATGAGCAACAATACACTACTGGAAACTGAAAATTCCCTTCGGTGCGAAACCGACAGGAAAATGTAAAATACCGACAGAAAAATTGGTTTTTCGATTTTACTGTCGGTTTACCGACAGGAAATCACCGACAAAAATAACGCGACAGAGAAATAGTAATTTTCTGTCGGTCAGAGAATTTTTCTGTCGGTAAGTGAATTATCCTGTCAGTACATTGTCGACAGGAAAATAATCCTCCTCTGTCGTCTTAGACCGATAGAAAAAATCAAATGCACCGACAGGAAAAATGCTATCTCTGTCGTCCTAGACCGGCAGGAAAAATAAGTGCACCGACAGGAATACGACATTCGCCTGACAGGAATACGTTTTGCCAACTTGATTCCGACAGAAAATTATATACAATAGAGACCTCATTTATTTGCAATTTCAGACAATAATTCATTTATATAATAGTACCTACACAAACATCATATATCTGATTCTATAATGCTTTCAACTAGAACACAAACACATATATATAACATTAATTTGTCATCATCCACATGCCATACATAAAGATCAGAAGTTCACAGTACCGTTGGCATCAACACCCCATAAATTTAG
The DNA here is from genome assembly GCA_038502445.1 of Eremochloa ophiuroides. Taxonomy (NCBI): domain Eukaryota; kingdom Viridiplantae; phylum Streptophyta; class Magnoliopsida; order Poales; family Poaceae; genus Eremochloa; species Eremochloa ophiuroides. Next base: position 11,844,870 of record JAHLJS010000003.1, on the reverse strand, counting down.
ATGTCCATATAGGTCTGGAATCAACACAGCAACATAATAACTTCACAAAAGCACTAACTAGTTTCACTTCCACTAGTATCATCTTCTTGGTTGCACCTTTACTATCTAAAGGTTAGAAAACTCAAAGTATCTACTACCCAACAGTTTCGACCTTAGAACCCAAAGTGCATGCATTATGTTCATGGCTGGGACCTTCATGCATGGTTTCCACTATGTCACTTCAGTGTTTCCAATGCAACTGATCGCGCCATTGTGATTCTCTTCATTGTGACCATCTGCGGCATTGTCTTCACTAGTCAATTCAGAGGCAACATGAGAAGAACCAGTAGCTGGCCTATATATGACAGACAAATTAAAGGAGTTACTCGGTTGGTACAACGACAAGATGCAGTAATCACAGGTCATGTAAGAACAAAACAATAATGCCAGCGCCTAGCTATGCAACTGATATGATGAGAATAACATGGATTCTTTCATGAGGTGAAACTTTTATCTACACTTTACAAAGAGGCAAATATTCTAGTTTCAATTTTTATAGAGAACATGCCCTATCTAGTGAAGTTTGAGGCGCATATATACTTCATGATGAAAAAGAGAAGGTGCACATGAAGGAGCACTATGGTTTATATACTGGAACTGACTTCACAGCCACCTGTTATATAGTCATCCTTCAAGTAATTCCAAGTAATAGATTGATAGTAAAACACAAGATCTAGTCTAAATTTTAATTTTGTTTAGATCAGAAATAACCTAGATCTGGGCCATATCTATACTATTTCTAGTGGTATAAAACTGAGAAATAGAATTAGTAGCATGCTAGGTTTGATCAAGAATTACATACCATGCGTTCTTGTGCTTTTCTGCTGCTGATTATGTGGACGTCTATAGAAAATGCATCCATAAAATACTCCATCTACAGAGTAACCTACAAAGAGACGCAAGTAACAAAGTTAGGCATTGTAAGAAACTCTACCTGCATCTGAACACTAAACCATTAGTTATCTTTTAGGATTTACAGAGAAAAACATAGTGCTGAACTTGTCTATCAAGATTCAATTTTGAGAACTTAGGGTTCTATAAATTGTTCATGATTAGAAAACTGTAGCATTCATCTTATACTATAAATTGGCCAGTCTTGATATCAGCACTACATGTCAAGATTGCAGAAAAATTAAGCATGAAGTTTAGAACAGATCAATTAAGTTTCTAAGGTTAAGTACTAACAAGCATAGGGAACCCACCTTGTTGATTCAGTCATCTGTACCAGAGCAGAGTTGCAAAAGCTGGTAAGCAAATGCTTCTATGCATCTTGAAGAGCTAACAGACCAGTCCTGTGTACAAGACAACAAGGACTCAATTCAGAGGACAATCATGGTGCACAACACGATTTTAGAAACTACATATCAGCCAGATTGATTAACGCAATGATATTTCAAATTATTTTACCACTGCTACTATAACATTATGGCGCATTTAAGGTGTTGTCTTTGTTTATCAAACATATCACTGAAAATTTGGTGGCATACAAGCAATATCACTGAAAATTTGGTGGCATACAAGCAGTATCAAGGGGACATAAATACAATAATCTATGTGTTATGCCCAAATCTACATTTGCCCTCACAAGAACATATCACGAGATTAGAGGTCTGCGGGAAATTAAATAATCTGCTGATCTCGTAAAAGTATATGTTCAGATTAAAAATTTAAACGGAGATTCCCACACCAGCAAGAATGCATCAACCCATTTAAGTATTCAGAATTCCTGACACTGCAGAGGCAGGAGTAAACCTAAACTCATTTCAGATAAACACAGACCATACTGCTAATCCAAAGCAGAAAGAAGGTCGGAAAACTACTCACACAATACATGTCTTTTCTACTACTACTTCAGAGATAATAATATTGCATAAAATCAATAGGCTATGTTGCTGTACAATACAGATAAAGTAGGTTTTCCCAGCTCCATGAGGGGCAAGTTCCACTCTGCTATTCCGTGTTACTTCTTCAGTTGAGCTGCAAAGTAATAATGATACCATACTCACAGATGTATTGATTCTTCAGTTGAGCTGCAACTAGTGCCTGCTTTAGGTGTGGGTGCAACGCCAGTGATGACCAATCAAAACGGGGCCGGCGTTGTTTCCACCTATGAAGGAACTCATCTTATTACAAAACCCAATCGTAGCTCTCGACGGCAAACAAATCAGAAACAAAGTTGATGAATACAAAATGGATTAGAATAGATTTTCGTCCACGCGTGCTAGGGATCTAGGACGGAGGGGAGTGAATGAGAGAGGTTGAACAGACCAAATACCTGGATCTGAGGGAACCGCATCGACGAGGACCGCATCTGAGGGAGCCGGATCCGCCGCAGTTAGGCACGGCGGCGCAGCCTCGCCACGCCTTGCCACCGGGGGGGCACCCGCAACCTCTTGCTGGCCGCGCCATTGCCCGGGGTCGCGCGACTGCTTGGGGCCGGGGGAGGGCCTGAGGGGGCGGGAGGGCGCTGAAGCTCAGGGCCGCAAAGTGCTGTAGGTGTGCGCCGCTCTAGTCCTCGCCGAGCCAGAGGGGCGAGCCGCCGCTGCTGAGGGCGTGAGTCCATGAGGATGAGAGAAGGAGAGGTGGGTGGGGGCTAGGGTTTGCGCACGCCGCATTTATGCGTCCGCGGCGCAACCAGCCTGCCTTTGGGCCGGCTGAAAGGCCAGAACAGCCCAGGCCCACGTTATCTACGCGATACGAGTGCTGCGCGGCTGCGCCTTTCGTTGAAACTAAATTTCCTGTCGGTGCAATTTAGACCCACAGAAAAAATAACATTTTTCTGTGGGTAGTATAAACACCGATAGTAAAATATAATTTTTCTGTCGGTATACGTATTTTTGTGTTGGTTCTTGCGACCCGACAAGAAAAAATGTAATTATTCTGTCGGGCGAAGAAAAACCGACAGGAAATTTGCAGTTTCCAGTAGTGATAACCAAGAAGGGAGGAAGGCGTACGTGGAGATCCATGGACTGGAGAGGCGTCGCGCGCGCTAGCTGTAGGATGAGATAGATGGATCGAGCTCACGCGCTGGTACGTACCAGCAATGCTCCCAGAAGCGGGATCCATCCCGGTCGTACGTCAAAAACAACCAGCTCCGACCTCCGATACCTCTCTCCAGTGTCCAAAGTGACGACTACACGGTCGCTCCTGTGAAGTGAAGGGCCGGGGATGGGTGGCAGAGCTGCCAGAGCATGTATATATGGCCGCCTAGTGCACAAGTGCAACGTAACGCGGCCGGGCGCGTTGCAGCAGCAAAATCGTCGAGCGCCCCCGTCCCCGTGACGCGCGCGCAATGGATCGGAGCACTAGTGGAGTAGATGCGCAGTACCTACCAGTAGACTAGTAGGAGGATGTGCGTCCAGTCGAGATTGCATTGCCGGTCGATCGAGCTGAAACCGGCAATGGCGCGGCTTTCCCTCTTCATATCGCGTCTGCCCGTCTAGGGAAAAAAAGGCTTCGCGTGTAATTAAGGGGGTTTCCGTTCTCCACGACTGGTGCCATGTGCCGATGCAGAGATAGATATATAGATATATA